>CM029374.1:14534183-15199183 GCA_017165825.1 Hepsetus odoe | reverse complement strand
TACAAATTCCTAAAACAGATTTACCACCACCACTCTTTAAATTCATCCTGGGATGACAGGACTGAGTTAGTTTGCTTCCTTATTACACTGCCTGTCCAAAAAAAAGTCACCACCTGGATTTAACAAAGCAAATAGGTAGGAGCCTCCCACTGGATAATTACTGCATGGATGATTATGTTTCAGCTGGTAAGTTATTTAAGCTATTTAACCCTCACTGATGCAGTGAGTAGCTTCTCATTACTTAAACAACCATGTCGGAAGACACATCCTGTGGTCGTGGAAAAGATGTTCATCTGTTTCAGAAGGGTCAAATTACTGGCATCAAGCAAAGAAAACATCTAAGGAGAAGCTGAAACTACTAAATTGGGATAAGAACTGTCCAACGCATTATTAAAAACTGGAAGGATAGCGGGGAACCATCATCTTCGCCGAAGAATTGTGGTCGGAAAATTTTTTATAATGACCGTGATCGGCGATCACTTTTGGTGAAAAATGTTTAGTGAAATCATATTGTCAGACAACAACAGCAGAACTCACGGCTGTGTTCAATAGTGAAGGTAAGAACATTTCCACACACACAATGTGAAGGAACTCAAGGGATTGGGACTAAACAGCTGTGTAGCCTTAAGAAAACCACTGATCAGTGAGGTTAATCACTCAAAAAAAAAAAAAAAGGATTCAGTTTCAGAGCATTAGATTCTGGCGCAATGGAAGAAGGTCATGTCCCAAGGAGTCCAGATTTACCCTGTTCCAGAGTGATGGGCACCCATCATGCATCACTTGTGGTAGGACACTCGCCTACAGAACCAGAGATTCGATTGCTGGTTTGAATCTCACCTCCAGCCCTACCATCATTGAGTTCCTGTGCAAGACCCTTAACCTCAAGTTGCTTCAAGGGGACTGGCCCTGTCCCTGTAGTTAAGAAATGTAAGTCGCTCCGGGTGAGAGCATCAGCTAAATGCCGTAAATGTAAAATGTAATGCCTAGTGCCTACTGTACAAGCCTGTGGGGCAGTGCTCTGATCTGGGGTTGCTGCAGTTGGTCAGGTCTGAGTTCAGCAACATTATGTGCACAAAGAATGAGATCAGCTGACTACCTGAATATACTGAATGAGCAGGTTATTCCATCAGTGAATTTCTTCTTCCCTGATGGCACGGGGATATTCCAAGATGACAATGCCAGGATCCATCGGCTCAGATTGTGAAAGAAAGGTTCAGGGAGCATGAGACATCATTTTCACACGTGGATTGGCCACCACAGAGCCCAGACTTTAATCCCATTGAGAATCTTTGGGATGTGCTGGAGAAGAATTTGTGCAGCGGTCCAACTCTCCCATCATCTCTACAAGATCTTGGTGAAAGATTTATGCAACTCTGGACGGAAAATGTTGTGACATTGCAGAAGCTTATCGAAATGATGCCACAGCGAATGCATGCTGTAATCAAAGCTAAAGGCGGTACAACAAAATATTAGAGTGTGTGACTTTTTTTTTGGACAGGCAGTGTATTTCATAGTAATGATACACTCTGCTGAACATATTTATACTTTTAAGTTTTGTGTATTTTCCCAATAATTGAAACTATTTTGAAACATGGGTACTTTTAATTTAACATTGCATGATTTTTGCTGTGGCTGTTTATGAGTCTCCCTTCCTTGATTTCTATCTGCCTTGTTCCACGGCCATCATTTATAGTCCTTTCACTACTATACTTTTCAAATCAATGTAATCACCTTTCTTGACTGTTTCAAATGACATTACATACAACTAATCACATTAGAAGCAAATATGTCTATTTAAGAAGCCCCTTTTTTGAGCCCATGTTTACCTATTAGACTTTTAAATTAACACCACATTTTAATTAAAAACACTGTTTGAGATTTATATAAATTTTGCATAATAAAACATTAAAAGACAATGTAGGACAAAAACATATAGGATACATAAAAAAACATTTCTCTTTTGTCATCTGTTGTGAAAATAAGACCTAAATGGAAAAGGCAGAGAGAGATACACCTGAATACCTGCACACCACTGAGACACACTGAGCTATATTTAGAATTCAGCTCAATCTCAGTCTAATGACATTCAAATTCCTCATGAAGGGACAGCTCCACATATATGGAGAGAGGAAGAAGAGCGAGAGAGAGGAGTGAGAGAGAGAGAGAGAGAGAGAGAGAGAGAGAGAGAGAGAGAGAGAGAGAGAGAGAATTTTTAAGTCTTGTCACTCAAAAACAATTCAAATCAAGCAAGCCAAACACCCAATCATATCAGCATGAAAGCAAACTCTGGCTGTCTGCATTATGGTGCTCCCATACACACACACAGAAACACACACACACATAGTCATTTTTTCTCCTTCTCTTTCTCTCCCTTATTCCCTCACACATAGACAGACAGACACACACACATACACACAAACTAGGTCACACACCTGCTGAAGCATGGCCATACACCCACACTCTTGGCAGAGCAAACAGTGTTGCCATGGTTTTAGTGTTTGTGTGTGTGTGTGTGTGTGTGTGTGTGTGTGTGTGTGTGGATGAGAGAGAGAGAGAGAGAGAAAAAGAGAAGAGAGAGAGAGCAAGAGAGAGAGAAAGAGAGAGAGAGAAAAAGAGAGCAAGAGAGAGAGAGCGAGAGAGACTGCAAAAAAAGAGAGACTGGAGAGAGTGCAAGGGAGTAAAGGAGAGATACAGAAAGAAAGAGAGAAAAAGAGAAGGAGAGAGACTGAAACATTAAGACTTCATTAAGCCTTTAAAAGCTGCTCCAATCCGTCTCCACACATGCTTTAAGAAACAAAATGTGTTTGTGTGAGAGAATGCAGAAGTGAGTGTAGTTGCATGAGAGAATTTGTGGGTAAATAAACAAGATTAAAAAAAAAGAAAATAAGAGTGTTTTCAGGATGTATGTGTGTGTATGTGTGTGTATGTGTGTGTGTATAGCAATTTGAATCGTCTGCTCAACACAAACTTACATTTAGTAGAACTTCACCAAATAGGTCAAAGTACAGGCATAAACAAATGCCCATTCACACACACACAGACACACACACACACACACACACACACACACACACACACACACACACTCACATGAACACAAGTGTCTGTAACTTTAGATAATGGCAAAGATTAAGAAAAGACAGTAAATCAGCTAAAGATAGAGAGGGGGAAATGAAAAAGACAGAGGAAAAGAAAGTAGAGAGAGCAGAAACAAACAAATATTTATAATGTAGGAGTTACAATTTGGTGATAAAAGGACAAAGCAATGTTCATGAAAAACTGTATTAACCATAATAAATGAATGGATGAAAAATAAAGTAGTTGCTACTACGAGTTACAGTTAAAATCTATATAATTATTTAAAGGTAAGTGATATTAATATTATTTACATTTATGGCATTTAGCAAACGCTCTTATTCAAAGCAACTTCGATTTCCTGATTTCCTGATGGGGCAGCGGTGGCCTAGTGGTTAGGGAGTTGCCCTCACATCAGAAGATTGTGGGTTCGATCCCCTCCCCAGTGAGTTGCCCTGAAGTACCCTTGAGCAAGGTACCGTCCCCGTCACTGCTCCCCGGGCGCTTTCAATAACTGCCCACTGCTGCACACATATGGGTGAAATGCAGAGGACAAATTTCTTATTCGTGGGATTATTATTATTACAGGGACAGTCTCTCTGGAACAACTCAGGGTTTTGCTCAGGAACTCAATGACGGTAGTGGTGGAGGTTAGATTTGAACCTGGGACCTCTTGGTCCATAGGCAAGTATCTTACTATGAGACTACCACCCCAAATGAAAATATGATGCAATCCCAGAAGCTTAACCAAAAGAATACGTTTTTGAACAGAAACACTTCCTTAATGCTTTTTTTCCCTTTCGGCTGCTCCTGTCTAGGGGTCACCACAGTGGATCATCTGTTTCAATTACTCCCTGTCCTCTGCATCTTCCTCCTTCAAACCGACCACCTGAATGTCCTCTCTCACCACGTCCATAACACTTCCATAATTCTGGCGTTTTAATGAACAAACCAGGCTGAAAAGAGTAAATGCTAAATTTGACTTCATTTTTGTTGTAAAACTATCACTAATATATTTTGCAGGAGGCTTTCTGCATACCGACAGATCTCAAAAATGTCTGGATGCAAGAATTTCCCAGGTTTTAGTGTTACCTGGTGGTACTTTCACAGCAGCAGCACATTTAAATGCTTTTGCCATGTCGTTTTGCTGTTGGGTAGGAGGACAAATTCAAATATTACAGTAGAACCATTTGTCATTTAGTAGCCATGGAAAATTAGCACAGTAACTTTAAATTTTTAAAAGTATAGTGGCTCTATAACTTTCAAAGCTCAACATCCATGTGCACACATCCAAATATCTGGGCATATACCCACTTACACCCACTCACACTCACACTCACACCCGCTCAAACACACACACACACACACACACACACACATGCATATGCACAAAAGCAGCTGAAGAGCTGCTGAAGAGCTGCTGAAGAGGTTTTAGCCCTTCAAGAATTTATTCAGAGAATGAAAAAGACTAAAGGGAAGCAAAGCTTCATCTCTCATTTGTAGACTTTCACTGTATGTGTGTGTCTGTATGTGTGTGTGTTTGTGTCTCAGAACCTTCTTTGTTTTGGCTCTCCAAGTGCCTGACGCACAGCCAAGAGCTAGACAGTGCCTCTGTGTGTGTGTGTACGTGTGTGTGTGTGTGTGTGTGTGTGTGTGTGTGTGCGCCTGCCTGTTTGAGAGAGAGAGAGAGAGAGAGATAGAATGAGAGAGAGAAAGAAGAGAAAGAGAAAGACCCTAGGAAAAAAGAAAAAAAGAAATTGGATTAAAAAAGAAAAAGATGGGTTAAAAAGAGGAGGGGTTGAGGGAGATAGATGGAAAAAGCATGAGTGAGAGTGTGCGTGCGTGTGTGTGTATGTGTGTGTGTGTGTGTGTGTGTGTGTGTGTGTGTGTGTGTGGGGCGGGTAAATTTATGTCCAGCTGAGTGAGTAATAGTGGCTTCCACAGAGACGGCTCTCTCTCACTTACACGTGACTGCTCACTCTCTCTCTCTCGCAAGTACACACACACACACACACACACACACACACACACACACACACACACACACACCTCTCATTTTTCCCTATCCCAACAAACAGACACATACTCCTGCATGCAGCAAACCTGTGGTGACAATGTACACACAAACAAATCAGCCATAAATACAAATAATAAACATCCACTGCTTATGACCTTTACCCTGCAGTACACACACACACACACACACACACACACACACACACACACACACACACACACACACACACACACACCCTGGCTCACTACTGTGTATCTAGGTCAAGTTCATTTCTCTGGACATTGGTTTAACCCACACAGACAGACAACAGACACAGACAGACTCATATACAGACACAGACAGACTCATATACAGACACACACACACATCACTCATTACCTTCATAACTAAAGCAACTAAATCACTGGCCTTTCTGATGTTGCTAATGGCAACTTGGAGAGACATCCAAAGGAGCAGTGATCTAACCCTGAGAATCTGCTCCTGCGCTCTCCTCTGAATGTGTGTGTGTCTGTGTGTGTGTATGTGTGTGTGTGTGTGTGTTTGTGTGTACACGCTGTCCTCTTGTTGTTTGCTCAGTGGTGGTGTGTTTTTTTCACAGTGGAAAATTGTGTGTGTGCATGTGAGAGAGTGAGTCAGTGAGTGAGGAAGAGAGACAGATAGAAAAAGAGTCTGTTAATGATCAAATGTGAACAGCTCAAAGGTGTTTTATTCTCTGCCTCTTCTTCGTCTGTCTGTCTTTAATGCTTCCATATCTGACTGCTTTTTTCTGTCAAACATTAGTGCATGTGCATGCACGCACGCACGCATGCACACACACACACACACACACACACACACACACACACACACACACACACACAGTAATGGATGGAGTCACTTCCTGTCTGAGTCACAGAGCTGATTAGTCATTTGGCAAAACCAAACCAGTATGCGTGTATGTATGCGTGTGTGTGTGTGTGTATTATAGGTATAGTATGAATGATTCTCTTATAGTGAAGGGATCATTACAGCTACAGCTGACAAATAGACAGAGAGTCTCCTAGTCTCCTGCTATGATTGAATCTTTTCTAGATTTTCTCAATATGCCCCCTGGAAGCAGACAAAAACAAAGCCCCTGAAATAGTTACGAGGCCAAGAATGGCTTGCCATCATGTTTGTAGTGTTTAGGTGGTGCAGGTCAAAGCAACATTTCCCAGCAGAATACTCCCCAGAGCATCACAATGCCTCCGCTGGCTTGTCTCCTTCCCATAGTGCTTCCTGGTGCCATCTCTTTTCCATGTGTCCATGTGCCACATCAGCTTTAGCACTCTGATCAGTTTATCACAATGCAGCCCATTACAAAGCTAAATGCAATGAAATGAACAGAGCCAGCATCAACTTTTTCATCAGTTTGTGATACAGAGACTCTTCTCAGAGACGGGACAAGATGCATCAGTCTTTGCCTCCCACGTGCAAAAAAAAGCTCACGTCCCTGTTGCTGGATCACCTGTTGTTCTTTCCTTTGGCTATTTTGGAAGGTACAAATTACTGCATACTGGGAGCTGAGTACAGGACCTGCTGTTTTTCACATGCTCTGAACTAGTCATCTAGCCATCACAATTTGCCATTTGTTAGGCAAATTTGTTAATTTGCCCAGATCTTCTTCCTGCTTACAACACATCAATCTTCAAGAAATGTCTGTTTACCAGCTGCCTTATATATCCTACCCCTTGATAGGTGCCACTGAAAAGAGAGAATCAATGTTATTCCCTTCATCTATTAATGTTTTTAATGTTGTGGATTAATTGTATTTATGGACTAAACTGTGATTTAATTTTCATTTAGGAAACTAATCCATCAGAAAAATTATACGTGACTTTAATTCTTCTTAATGTATGCTGTTATAGAGGGCATTATGTGTGATGTGGACGAGTGCCTGTGGCAGTGGTGGCCTAGCTGTTGGGGACTAGGCCCAATAATTATTCACACCAATACAAACAATGTTTTGTTTACACTCTGGTGTCATTTTACTGAAATAACTTTCTTAAAAAGGAAGGTTCTGAGTGTGAGGTTATCACTGTACAATTTTGGCCAAAAGTTCTGAGAATGACACAAGTATTGGTTTTCAGAAATTTTGCTGCTGCAGTGTTTTTAGATCTTTTTGTCAGATGATTCTATGTTATACTAAAGTATAATTACAAGCATTTCATAGCTTTCAAAGGCTTTTATTGATAATTATATTAAATGTATGCAAAGAGTCAGTATTTGCAGTGTTGGCCCTTCTTTGACAAGATCTCTGCAATTCACCCTGGCATGCTGTCAATCAATTTCTGGGGCAAATCTTGACTGATGGAACCCATTCTTGCATAATCAATGCTTGGAGTTTGTCAGAATTTGTGGGTTTTTGTTTGTTCACCTTTTGAGGATCGATCACAAGCTCTCGATGGAATTAAGATCAGGGGAGTTTCCTGGCAATGGAGGCAAAATCTTGATGTTTTGTTTCCCGACACACTTAGTTATCACTTTTGCCTTATGGCACAGTGCTCCATCGTGCTGGAAAAGCATTGTTCTTTGAACCAAAGTACAATTATTCAGAAACAAAAAGTTTGGTTAATTGAACAAAACTGTTCTTGGATGGTTGGGAGAAGTTGTTCTTGGAGGATGTTTTGGTACCATTCTTTATTCATGACCGTGTTGTTCTGCTAATTTGTGAGAAAGCCAACTCCCTTGGCTGAGAACCAACTCCACACATGAATGGTCTCAGGATGCTTTACTGTTGGCATGACACAGGAGTGATGGTAGTGCTCACCTTTTCTTCTCTGAACAATCTTTTTTCTGAATACCCAAGACAACTGGAAAGGGGATTCATCAGAGAAAATTACTTTAGTTCAGTCCTCGGCAGTCCAATCCCAACACCTATTGCAGAATATCAGTCTGTCCCTGATGTTTTCTTGGAGAGAAATAATTTCTTTGCTGTTTCCTTCAATAGACTTCATCTCACTGTGTGTGCAGATGCCCTCACACCTGCCTGCTGCCATTCTTGAGCAAGCTCTGCACTGGTGGTGTCCTGATCCCAAGCTGACCTTAGGAGATGGTGCTTGCTGGACTTTCTTGGGCACCCTGAAGGCTTCTTCACAACTGATCACTGGAGGATCACTGAAATTATGTAAGCAGGTCCTTTTGTGGCAGTGATGAATGTGTTCTTTTGAGATTAAGTTAATTATCATGGCAAAGAGGGACTTTGCAAATAATTGCAATTCATCTGATCACTCTTCATACAATTCTGGAGTTTATGCAAACTTGGTGAAAATTAATATTTGTGTCATTCTCCAAACTTTTGGCCAAGACTGTATACATCCCTGTAATCTTCAACCAGTGTGTTACTTCAGATAAAGTGGGTCAAAAAAGCTTAAATCTGTATTGTTTTTTAGCTGATCTAAAATAGCTATACAGAATAATCACCACAAAAGTGCTTGCATTTGCTTTCATTTCCATGGTATCATGGTTGTCACAATATCAGGATTTTGATAGCTGATACCAGTGAACCTATGTGATACTCAAAAAACAAAGAAAAAAAAAACAGACACATTTAAGCAAAAATAAAAATAAAAACTTTGCGTGTACAAAGCCAAACTGCATAATGTTCATATACTTAACAAAACAGAACAGCATTACTATTATTTATTAATACACAATTAAATAGTTACTGTTTACATTAGGCTTATGCTACATTTTGTTCATATGTATCTGAGTGATCACTACATTACAACACAGTATACCTCAGTCTGATACGGTGATTTACAGCCAAATCAACGTCATGCGCCAGTAAAATGAAAAACAAAAATACAAAGCAACACCTGTTATATCCTGTAATATCTCTAAAACACAAAAACGCTCTTTGACCTGGGACTTTTACTGCTATTTGCCTTAGAACATTGGTGTTTTTATTTTATTTTGGCATTGCCCTGGCACCGAATTACCACCTGATCATAACATGATAATGGTCTAACTTAGAGTATCTCACAAAAGTGAGTACACCCCTCACATTTTTGTAAATATTTTATTATATCTTTTGATGGGACAACACTAAAGATCTGACACGTTGATACAATGTAAAGTAGAAGGTGTACAGCTTGCATGGCAGTGTAAATTTGCTGTCCCCTCAAAATAACTCAACACACAGCCATTAATGTCTAAATCACTGGTAACAAAAGTGAGCACACCCCTAAGTGAAAAATTTCCATATTGTGCCCAATTAGCCATTTTCCCTCCCCGGTGCCATGTGACTCTTTAGTTTTACAAAGTCTCAGGTGTGAATGGGGAGCAGGTGTGTTAAATTTGCTGTTATCGCTCTCATACTCTCTCATACTGGTCACTGGGAGTTCAACATGGCACCTCATGGCAAAGAACTCTCTGAAGATCTGAAAAAAATATTTGTTGCTCTACATTAACATGGCCTTGGCTATAAGAAGATTGCCAACACCCTGAAACTGAGCTGCAGCATGGTGGCCAAGGCCATACAGTGGTTTAATGGGACAGGTTCCACTCAGAACAGGCCTCGCCATTGTCCACCAAAGAAGTGTGTGCACGTGCTCTGCGTCATATCCAGAGGTTGTCTTTTGAAAATGGATGCATGAGTGCTGCCAGCATTACTGCAGAGGTTGAAGGGGTGGGGGGTCAGCCTGTCAGTGCTCAGACCATACGCTGCACACAGCATCAAATTGGTCTGCATGGCTGTTGTCCCAGAAGGAAACCTCTTCTATAGATGCTGCACAAAAAGCTTTGCTGAAGACAAGCAAACTAAAGACATGGATTACTGGAACCATGTCCTGTGGTCTGATGAGACCAAGATGAACTTATTTGGTTCAGATGGTGTCAAGCGTATGTGGCGGCATCCAGGTGAGGAGTACAAAGACAAGTGTGTCTTGCCTACAGTGAAGCATGGTGGTGGGAGTGTCATGGTTTGGGGCTGCCGGCACTGGGAAGCTACAGTTCATTGAGGGAACCATGAATGCCAACATGTACTGTGACATATTGAAGCAGAGCTTGATCCCCTCCCTTCGGAAACTGGGCCACAGGGCAGTATTCCAACATGATAATGACTCCAAACACACCTCCAAGATGACCACTGCCTTGCTAAAGAAACTGAGGGTAAAGGTGCTGGACTGGTCAAGCATGTCTCCAGACCTAAACCCTATTGAGCATCTGTGGGGCATCCACAAATGGAAGGTGGAGGAGCGCAAGGTCTCTAACATCCACCAGCTCAGTGATGTCGACATGGAGGAATGGAAGAGGATTCCAGTGGCGAACTATGAAGCTCTAGTGAACTCCATGCCAAAGATAGTTAAGGCAGTGCTGGAAAATAACGGTTGCCATACAAAATATTGACACTTTGGGCACAGTGTGGACATTTATGACTTAGGGGTGTACTCACTTTTGTTGCCAGTGGTTAAGAGATTAATGGCTGTGTGTTGAGTTATTTTGAGGGGACAGCAAATTTACACTGTTATACAAGCTGTACACCGACTACTTTACATTGTATCAAAGTGTCAGATAATCAGGGTTGTCCGATGAAAAGATATAATAAAATATTTACAAAAATGTGAGAGGTGTACTCACTTTTGTGAGATACTGTACATGACTGAAACTAAAACTGAACGGCAAGAAACTATTTTTAGTCATTTGTTCCCCACAAGGCCACACACACACACACACACACACACACACACACACACACACACACACACACACACACACATACACACACACACACACACACACGTTGTGGTAATGGTGTTACTATGATCTTAAAACCTTTGTTTTATTTAATTGCCTGCATGAACTAGAGTTAGTACAGTCTGCAGAACTGACCAACCTGAAATGGGCTGAGGGAGAGGGAGAGGGAGAGGGAGAGGGAGAGAGAAGAAAGAAAGAGAGAGGGTCAGTATGAGAGTGTGGGTTACATAGAGCAGAGTACAGACACATATGTAAACAGGGCAGCTTGGATGAATGGTTGTGAGTGTGAGTGTGTGTGTGTGAGTAAGTGAGTGTGAGTGGAAGACAGAGCACAAGAGAGTGAGTGAGTAAGAGAGTGAGAGAGAGGGGGAGAGGGAGAGAGCACGTCTGGTGGTGAATGTCGACATGTGGTTAGGCAGTTACAGGCAGATAGCCAAGAAGGGGGCGGGGCTCTCTCTCTCACACGCACACACACAAACCAACTAACATGGACACACACATACATAGGCAGGCATACAAACAGCTAAATATAGAGTCCTGCTGAGGCCTCACTCTCACATGTGCGCATTAGCAGCCGAGTAAAAACAAACACCGCACACATGACAACCCATTCACACACACACACACACATACACATACACACACACGCGCGCACGCGCACACACACATACACTCACAAACAACTGCAAGATGAATAAGATAAAGAGATTGAGGCATTTCCTTTCTCAAAAGCAAATAGCACCATTCATCAAACCGTGTGTGTGTGTGTGTGTGTGTGTGTGTGTGTGAGAGAGAGAGAGAGAGCGAGCATCTTTCAACTTAAATATGACCAGAGAGAAAAAGGAATAGGAAGAATAATGATATAAGGGGAAAGAATGTAGATTAGAAAGAAACAAGTGGAAAGAGAGTGATATAGAGAGAAGGTGGATGACAGATGGATAGAGAGACCGTAAAAGAGAAAAGGAGAATTAAAGGAAGACAGAGAGAGAGAGAAAGCATAAGAGAGAGTGAGGGAGAGAAACACTACACCCCCAGAGGAAATAAATTTCCTATCTCACAGACACACAGACACACAGACACAGACACACACACACACACACACACACACACACACACACACACACACACACAGAGCTGACCTGTTATTCTGCAGGGTCACAGAGTAACGTAAGCTTTGCAGCTGGTACATAAATATGACTTTGAGAGCAGAGTCCAAGGTAACTCGACACACATCTACAGCTGCATTCAAACACACATATACACATGTGAGTGCACACACACACACACACACACACACACACACACACACACACACACACACACACACACACACACACACACACACACACACACACACACCTTTCCCTGTCGTTGAGCTCTAAACCACAGTAACATCTCTGAAGTAATGCAGTTAAGAAGAGGAGAGAAGAGGAGAGAATGATGAAAGGATAAATGAAATGGGTGCATTTTCTTCTCCTCATTTTTCCTCTTCTGATGAATGTGTGTGGGGCTTTAATGATGACGCAACTCCAGAACAAACAGTGAAGTGATAGTGATGGGCCCTATCATTGCTATCACAGTACTGGGTAGTATTTAATCCACATTAATAAACATGAGGCATCCGTAACACCAAAATCAGAGGCAGTATCTTGTATGAATTGCTTCAAATAAAAAATCTGACTCATTATACTAAACTCATGATACTAAAAAAAACTGTGTACACACCCGAGCCCTCTAATAATTAGAGGTGTCACAGTGCAGCTAATTGTATTGTAGTCTTTGAAATGACGCATTTGCCCTTAATAATACAGCCACCGAAAGGGATCAAGTGAAGTACTCTTTATTTTTTATTACTTTTTTATGCAGCCTTTACTCAGAGGTATAAAAACCATATTGTCTTTACTTTAATATTTAATAATGTGGAAACAGCTAAAGTTCAACCTTTAATAGTTTATGTATTTACATAAAAGAATGAACTTTTAACATCTTATAAAGCACATTGAAAAAAATAGCTTGATCAATAAAGCTGTGCTATGGTTACTTCCCTATCACGCACATACACACACACCTGCTTACTTTCACAGAAGACTATACACACATAAATAAACACAGACACAGACTTTCTGACATACAGTTGAAAGCAACCAGACCTGTGCTGCTGCAGATATGCAAATCTCACACGCACACACACACACACACACACACACACACACACACACACACACACACACACACACGCACACACACACACACACACACAAAGTGAAGCTTTTGTGGCATGGCCACAATAGGACCAAAATGTTCAAATGAATGAATGTAAATAAAAATGGTAACCTACAGGCATCTTCACACACACACACACACACACACACACACACACACACACACACACACACAAATACACACACACACACACACACACACGTGTGAGAGTGTGCTAATTGTCTGTCAGAAAGTCACACATTCTGTCATTCCCAGAGAAAATGTCTGTCAACATCTTCCCTCCCTTAGAGACATACACACATGCACACAACCTATGAAGGCTGCAGAGCCACTGTAGGCAAAGGAACAGCAACAAATGTCAAAGTGTGTGTGTGTGTGTGTGTGTGTGTGTGTGTATGTGTGTGTGTGTGTATGTGTGTGTAGGTCATTGTGATAGAACACGGCTGCTGACTCAGTTATATTCCACAGCTCAGAAAGTCACTAGCATGCTTTTTTTATTTGATCACTGCCACTAAACATTAGTCTGGCACAGAGAGACAGCAAGAACAAAACAGGGAGAGAGAGAGAGAGAGAGAGAGAGAGCGCAACAGACAGCGAAAGAGAGGAATAGTGAGAAAGAGAGAGAGGCACAGAAAGAGTGTCACAGAAGTGGAGTTTAAGAGGGTGTGTGGCAGTGAGTGAGACATGAAATACAAAGTCGAAAGAAAAAAGACAGAGTGAATGTCTGAGTGTAAAAAAAGTAAAAAAAAAAAGAGTCTAAGAGGCGGAGAGAGGAGTGTTTGAGTTTGTGTGTGTGTGTGTGTGCTGGCAGTGGCAGATAAATGAGAACAGAGGGATCAGTGGAGGCTGTAAAATCTGCTACAGAACCTCCTCCCCCTCTTTCTCTCTCTCTCACACACACACACACACACACACACACACACACACACACACACACACACACAATACCACTCACACTGTCTACCTCCCATTCTCTGTCTGACTCACTCCTTTACCACTCTCTCTCTTACTCTACAAAGTTCCAGCCTCTTACTTTCTGCCTCTCTTCTATTTAGTCTTTCTCTACTTCCCTTTATACCACTCTCTCTGTCTTATCCTATCTCTACACTGCCTCTTTTATCCCATATACACTTGCTGCACTGAAACATATTTTGCTGCACATACCCCTCCGCTCTAAATATACAAACACACACACACACACAAATTTTTGCTTCATCAAACAATCCATAGCCACCCACTCACAACCACTGAGCAGAATTCAAAATAACTGCACACACACACGCGTGAACACACATGCACGCGCGTGAACACACACACACACACACACACACACACACACAAAAAAAACCATAAACAAGACACTCTTTTATCTCTGCAGTCCATTGGCCAAACAGAGCCCGGTTGCCACGGTTACCCCATTACTCATGTAAATAGCCGTAACCCATGGCTACTCCGTTACGCACGGTAACCCATAGTAACACAAGGCTAGCCAGTAGCCACGGTAACCCACAAGGTTACATAAGTGAGCCCCAAAATCCAGTACAAGGAGCACTGCGGCAGGACACAGATCGAGCAGAATCCCTTCTGAAAGCCAGGGCTCGAAGCATGAGCTGGAAAAGCTGCTCAGCTGAATCTGCTTTTTCTATCTCTACAACTCAGGAGTGCGTGGAGAGAAATGTGCAGTTTAAGTGTGTGTGACAAAGTGTGTGTGTATATGTAGAGAGAGAGAGAGAGAGAGAGAGAGACAGACAGACAGAGTGGGGGTGTCTCACTCTTAGTGCAGGAGCCCTATGACTGAAAACATTTTACGCTTGGACAACTAGCAGTACACACACAAACATGCACATAACCAATAAACACATAAGCACACGCACAAGCACAAGCACATGCACACATGCACACACACACACACACACACACGCACACGCGCACACGCACACGCACACGCACACACAGAGCAATACATACACATGGTTTAGTTTTAAATAGTGTCAGAACTTTTAAACCCACTATTGACAGCAACCCTGCGATGGGCTGGCGACCTGTCCAGGGTGCGTCCCCTGTCCCCGCCCTGTGTGCGCTGGGTTGGACGCCAGTACTCCCCCGCGACCCCGTTTGGGACAAGCGGCAGATAATGGATGGATACTGACAGCAAGTCTGAATAAAAAAAAAGTAAATTTCTATTCATTTTTTAATATATTTTTCTATATTATACATAGAAAATAATTACAAATAACTGTAAGTATTACTGCACTGAACGGGTCCAAGTAGAAGTATTAAAAAATACTACCTGCCAGTCGAGGCATATGTGTAAATATATATATGTATATGAACATGTATATGTGTGTCTGTGTGTACACATGCCCAAACCATGGTCAGGTGATGTGTATAACAAAGATTTTCCTTCTACAGTGGCACCTGTTAAGGGTTGGGATAGATTAGGCAGTAAGTGAACAGTTCATTCTTGAAGCTGATGTGTTGAAATCTGGAGAAATGGATGAGCGTAAGAGTCAGAATGACTTTAACAAGGACAAAATTGTGATGGATAGAACAATAGGTCGGGGCATCTCCAAAAAATGCAGGCCTTGTGGGATATGAAATGCAGTTTCTGTGCTTACACACACACACACACACACACACACACACACACACACACACACACACACACACGCGCGCAGTAAACAGTGAGTAGTGCATTTCTGTTCTCCTTTTTAACCCAACCTTCACCGGTAGTGAACATATACCCCAGGAGCTTGAGCAGTGGGCTGCAACGCCTGTGCCCATGGGGCAGTTATGGGGTTAGGGGCCTTGCCCAAGGGCACTTCATCCGAGGAGGAAGTAGTGTTGTTCACCCCCCCGCTCATACTATTCCTGGGGTTGAACAACATTTCAGTAGCAAGCCTTCTTCTCTGACTAACTTTAACTGTGGCTGCTCCAATATTGCCCACATCCAGTGTTTAGTACCTACTGAAACGTCCAAGGTAAGACAACTATCCTAACCTCTCTCCACTGTCTAAAGTGCTGAAAATTGTTATGTGAACATCAGAACTGGACTGCTGAGTAATGGGAAAAGTTGTCTTGATGTAAAGAAAAGGGTTTTCTTCTAAATCATGTGAATGCCTGGGTCTGAATCAAGTCACTTACCTGAAGAAGAGGTGGCATCAGGATGTGCTTTGCATAGAATCTGTGATACCCTGGGCATGTTCTGTTGGGAGACCTTCATGTAGGGGTCCCTTTGGCACACAGAAGCTACCTAAACACTGCTCTCAAAACACTTAAATACTGTTATGATTAAGGGGAAGTAAACACACCCTTCATCGTAACAATATTTGCTAACAGTAGTGCCAGGAATGCTTTCAGGAAGAATTTGGGGGTTTAACTTGGTCTCCAAGAAAAGGTACAATTGGGACATGCTGAACAAAATACTCTGATTCAGCTCCACCTTGGAGTCCATACCGTCAGTTCAGAGCTATTTTGGTGGTGCCTAGACAACATCAGCCAAGTGGTTTTAAATGTTATGGCTGCATGGTGTATGAATAAACTTAAGCCTAATCCTAAACCACAATTGCACAGCCACAGACACACACACACACATACTTGTTATCGTTGATCAACAAACCCTGTCAACAGTCTGGCAAACAACCGCCAAGAAAAAAAAGCTCAAATCAAGCAAAGGTTGGTGGCTTTAGTATGAAAACACGTTTAATACTCTTAACACCCACTTACACCGAATATTTCTCAGTTGATACAAACAATACATAGATTCTCTTTCATACAAAAACTACAGACAAAAAGAAATCAATACCCATCCTTCTAGTACTGTCGCTAATTAGGAAAGCAGCTGCAGTAGTGGAAGTCTGGGACTATAGATGATTAGTTTTAAGATTTTGGTGTGTTTGGAAGTGATTGGTACTGATCTGGTACTGGTTTGTGCACATTAATTTATGTGTGTGTGTATGTGTGTGTGTGTGTGTGTGTGTGTGTCTGTGTGTGTGTGTGCATGCGTGTGCACATGTGTACTCACCAGTGCAGGCTGTAGTGGTCTGTTCTCCTGTGAGTTGGTGTTTCTACGCCTGGCCCATATTAGCTCGTGCTCCAGTAGAAACACCTCCCACTCCTCCTTCAGTTTCCTCCAGTGCTGCTCTGCTACTGCCTCACCATCCCACTCCACACACACCTAATACACACACACAGATGGGAGGGAGGTGAGATGTCAAAGGCGTGATCATTAACACACACACACACATCATACATCAGTAATGTTTGCACTCACAGCTGACACACAATCTCAATTCAACTGATTAACTGGTTAATGTAATTAATTAAAAAGCATAATAAAGTTGGATAATTAGAGACAAACTGGAGCACAGCCCCTCACCAGCACACAGCAAAATGTCACTTTTGACATTAAAAAAAAAAAAAAAGTCTATTTCATCCTTCTCTACAGATCTCATGCTATGAAATACAGTACCCTCCAAAATGATTGACAGCCTTAGAAAAACCTTTCATTTTTGATGAAGTTTCATTTTACACTGAAAAAATGAGAAAAAAAAAAATCGAACCTTTAACTATAAAAGTAATTCAGGAAAACCCAATCTCTCATTAATAAATCATTATGTTCAACATAACCTATAATAGAAATATATATATATACACAGAAATATATATATATATATACACAGTACTGTGCAAAGGCTTTAGGCAGGTGTGGAAAAAATGCTGTAAACAAAGACTGCTTTCAGAAATATAAATAATGATTGTTTATTTTTATCAATTTACAAAACGCAAAGTGAGCGAACGAAAGAAAAATCTAAATCAAATCAATATTTGGTGTTTCTACCTTTTACCTTCAAACCAGCATCAGTTCTTCTGGCCCCCACAGAGCCCTGATCTCAACATCATCAGTGTGTCTGGGATTACATGAAGAGACAGAAGGATGTGAGGAAGCCTACATCCACAGAAGATCTGTGGTTAGTTCTCGAAGATGTTTGGAACAACCTACCAGCCGAGTTCCTTCAAAAACTGTGCGCAAGTGTACCTAGAAGAATTGATGCTGTTTTGAAGGCAAAGGGTGGTCACACCAAATATTGATTTGATTCATTCATTCTTTTGTTCATTCACTGCATTTTGTTGATTAATGAAAATAAATGATTAACACTTCCATTTTTGAAAGCATTCTTTGTTTACAGCATTTTTTCCACACCTGCCTAAAACTTTGGCACGGTACTATATATATATATATATGTGTGTGTAAAGATGTTTAGATCATTTTTATATATTGATAACAGCATCTCAAAAATGTACCATTTACATTTTTTACGGCAACAAGTTTTTCTACATCCACACATCACTGTAAAACCACAAAATAAAAATCATTTTAAATTTACATTATCAGCACCTTTGATATCAAAGAAGCAATCATTGAATGCTTACCAGTGAGCTGTTTGCACCTGGAGCAACTATAATTCAGGAAATTTTAGTTTAGGATTAATACAATTGTGTAAATAACTTTGATTAAGGACATAATAGTCTTTTTTTATTTAATGTGACTATAAAGTATTAGTAGCCATCCTCCTTTCTAAGCATCTTTAGCCAGTAGTAGATTGTACATGAACACGATGACATTGCTATCAGAAAGGCTCAGAAGTTCACAGTTAACATTCTGCTAATTGCAGAATTTTGAAATGTACTGGAAAATAACTGGAAACTGGAAAATAACTCCAAACACCAAAATCAACTGTGATAAGGTCAAATAATTGCAATTACATGATTATGTAAGTGTTATATAATAGTGATTGCCATTCTCATTACAGATGCTCTTTTACTGGGTTAGATAATTCAAAACATTCACATCCAATACACATAATTCATTTGGCCAAAATAATGCAAGCTGACTGTGTGCATCAAATGGTTACAAATATGTTTTTAGTATACTGAATAGGATATTATAATTGCAATAACTGAAACAGAAAACAGTATTTTGTCCATTTCTCAAGCCCTTTTTGAAGGTAACTGAACTGAATGGAGCTTGAACAATGGGACTTTAAGAGACGTGATATGATTATAGAATCCTAAAGAATTATAATTTTATCAAATCTCAGTGTGTTCAGAGATTTATTACTTATACAACTGAACAATTTAGTTTCATTAATTTAAACAAATATTTTAATTATTAATTTCATTTAGAAAAGACAGACCTATCTTTTTCAAGCGAAAACACTAAGCGTGACCAACATGTAGAGGACAAAAGTGTCAAAAGACAAAAGTGTTTGTTGGGTTTATTGTGCTTGAGACAAATCTGTTTGTGGGGTCAGTTATCTATGATTATTTTATTTTATTCTATAAATTAGATCAACCCAATAATGCACCACTGATTTAGAAACCAACAAACTGAACTGCACTGATATGCACCAATACTGCATGGAAGCTGGTCATTCAATGCCCTCACATCACTCTGCTTCCTCTGGAACAGCAAACTTCACACATTATTAAACACACTGATAGGTGTGCGAACTTGTGTGTGTGTGCGTCTCAGGCGGGTGATTTTTCTCGCACTCAACCAAGGGAGAAGAAATAAATAGAGTATCACAGAAAGAAAAACGGAGAGACAGAGAGACTGAGACAGAGAGAAAGTGAGAGAGACACAGAAAGAGAGAGAGAAAAAAAAAGCTTGAGTTGCTATGCTACAAACAGCTCAGTCTCTGTTTCTCTCTCTCTCATTGTTTCTTCCTTTCTCCCTTTCACCTTCTTATCTCCTTCAGTCATTCCCTTTTTCTCCTCAGCCTCTATCTCTCTGATTGTCGTCAATCCCACACCAGTATCAACACAGACAGACAGACACACCGTCTCTTGCACTCTCTCTCTTTACTAGACTGTGTCTCTCGTCCCCTTTCCTTTCCATATCTCTTTTTCTCTCTGTGTCTCTCTCACTCTCACTCTGTATTTCAAACACACACACATACACTCACCCTCTCTGGTGTAAGGATGCGTGTCGGACACAGCGGTGATTTACATGCTCTCTTGACATTATCTCTGAGGTGTGTGAACGGCAGTGTGCTTGTGTGTGTGCAAGTGAAAGGTGTATGTGTGCCTTTGTGCGTAGGGGTGCAAAGTAAAACAGCAATTATTCATTTTGAGAATATCATTAGTCAAGAACCAGACTGCCATGTGAAACATCACACACGTGTGTGTGCAGAAACACAGACACATACACACACGTTAACGCACACACATTCATCTGTGCTGTGAATTTTAAGTGTGAGCACTGTATTATGTTGTCATTGTTCATCCTGATTTTATTTTTCCAGTGTGCGTGTTATTATAATGATGTGCTTCATGGTATTATGATGCCTGTGTGTGTTCAGGTGCGTGTGTGTTATAATATTTACAAGAGTGTACAAGATAACAAGATAAAAACATTTCCCTTCTGCCCAACACAATTTGTTTGATCAGGTCTGTTTATGTGTATCTGTGTGTGTGTGTTTGCAGCTTTTTGGCTATGACCCACCAACAAGCTGTAACAGGTCATGGAAGCATTTTAGACAGACACACACACACACACACACACACACAGACACACACACACACACACACACACACAGACACATATACAATATACACACCTCTAAGCAAAATTCAACACTGTACACACACACACACACACACACACACACACACACACACACACACGAATACAAATAGACTTACACATATACACACCTCTAAACTAAATTCCACACTGTACACACACACACACATAAACTACGCCCAGTATCTCTTATTGACAGACTGCCTCCTTTCTCACTCAGTAAACTCTTGCCTGCAGGAGAGAAACATTACACACATACACACACACACACACACACACACACACGCACACACACACACAAATGCACACACACCCTATCTCTCTCTCTCTCTCTCTCTCTCTCTCACACACACACACACACACACACACACACACACACACACACACACACACACAAACTGTAAACACTTCCTCCAGTGTTTGTGGGAGGGAAACATTCAGAGGCATCAGATTTCAACTTGGACCACAGCCAACACAGAGGTAAAAAAGTGCTTATAGCATCAGCATTTACACACAGGCACACATGTACACACGCACATGCACACACACACACACACACTCTTTTACCTTTCTCATTACCAATTCACATAAATAAACATGCTGAGAAGAAATTATAGCAATTATTAAAGCAGTTATTACAGCAGCACAATACAATCACAACAGAATAACACAGGAAAAATGTTCCTGTGAGAAACCTTCTAATTGTGTGTGTGTGTGTGTGTGTGTGTGTGTGGGGGGGGTGTGTGTGTGTGAGAGAGAGTGTTTAAGAGCTGGAGAAAAAAATGTCTGGGGAAAAAAGCCCCCAGTCAATATGAGTAGCACGAGACTATCATGTGACTCACTGTTGTGTGTGTGTGTGTGTGTGTGTGTTTTTGTTTGTGTTTGTTTTGTACATACTGTCTTAAGTCCTTAGCTCTGAGTTCAAACATGCAAACACACACACACACACACATAAACTGATCCACAGAGGCGCCTCTCTGATCAATAATTCACTGAGCAGGAGAGAAACAGAGAGAGAGAGCGAGAGAGAGAGAGAGAGAGAGAGAGAGAGAGAGACTGCTTATCTAAAGCTGGTTTAGTGGATATACTATAGTACAGTGTGTTTTATTACTGAGCTGAAATAAAGAGTGTAGTAGTGCAGGGACAGAGCAGTGCTGAACATCTGAAATACTCTAGTCGTATCAGCCAGTAGTGGAATGCAGGTAGCATTTATTTTCATATTCAAATATTTATATGTTCCTTCAATAATTAATATAAGACAATGTATGGGCACATTTCTTAAATGTACTTGTATGCTATGTTTAATTAAAGCAGTGTGTGTGTGTGTGTGTGTGTGTGTGTATTTGTGCTGCATGCCACCATGTAGCCTCATGGGCCAGGCATGAATTTGTAACAAGAACTTTGGGGGACAATCATGTTAATGTTGGGACTAAATGTGATTGGTAGGTTGGGGTGAGAGAAGAGTGAAATTTCTTAACCAATTTAGCAGTTTGTAAAGGTAGACCATGCTCATTAACATTGCCTGACTAACAGCAGGCCTGCCATTAGATTAAGAAAGTAGTTTCAATTCCAACTCCAACTGAATTGTAATTCACTGTTAATCTGTATCATGCGCGTGTGCAGAGATCACATTACAAGTGATAAAAAATAAGGATTTTTTATTTGCCTTGCAATTTATACATCTACCATGTGTCTTCGTTTGTTGTCCATTTTATAATCTTCACTTCCCATGAAGGTGCACTTTGTGGTTTATTTAATTACAGACTGTAATCCATATGTTTTTTTGCACTGTTTGAAAACAACATTTACCCTATACATCAATGATCAGGATCCTCACCCCTGAGCAGCTATTATTATTATTGTGTTATTATAATTATGTTTAGCTACTATATCATTCTCAACACAGTCGTGTGTGTGTATGTGTGTGCGTGTCAGATTGTGTAAGATACAGTAATGTTGCTGGAGCTGATAGGTTTAGAATAGTTGACTAAACCAAAGCAATATTTTGTGGAAAATGAACACTGACTAAGAACTAGAGGATTTCAATGGAGG
Organism: Hepsetus odoe; assembly: GCA_017165825.1. Classification (NCBI taxonomy): domain Eukaryota; kingdom Metazoa; phylum Chordata; class Actinopteri; order Characiformes; family Hepsetidae; genus Hepsetus; species Hepsetus odoe. Next base: position 15,176,513 of record CM029374.1, on the reverse strand, counting down.
AGCAGGTTAGATTTGTCTAACAGGGTGGACAGTAAGTGGACACGGACACTTTACTGACACTGTGTACCAGTAGACACACTCGCGCACACATTCTTTTTATATTTTACTATCGTGTAACTGCTGTACTGAGATTGACCACCGCCTACTTAATACCTACTCACTAGTGGTACACAGGGCATTGTGAACACTGATGAACAGGGTAAAAGAGGTAAACGAATGATTTAAGTAAAAATATGGACTACTGAATATAAATGCAAACAACAAAATACAAGAGCTGATAAAAAGAAAAAAAAAGTGTTATATACAATGTAGATGTACCCAGTAAAGTGGCTCACTGGTGCAAAGATAGGTTAGTGTAGAATCTGGAGACATGATGGTCTGTATAGCTTGATAAGGTGAGAGAAAGAATAAAAATCAACCTCAATCACTCAACACACAGTCATCACTGTGGATGTAAATCTAGGCCACTGCATCCATCCTCCTCATAACTGTGATTCTGCCATGCATGCCAGTGCTCCAGCTTAAACAAACTTCTCCACAGTCCAATCATCGCTCAATCTATTTCTCTGACACACACACACACACACACAGAAACGCAGACACACACTGCGACCAAAGATCCTTAGGCTGCTAACTCAGGCGAACAAAATAATCACACTTCTTGACCCACACAGGACTCTCACTTCCCCCTTCCTTTTCACCTTGGCACACACACACACACACTCACACACACACACCTTTGTTAGCTTCACCTTATTATGAGACAAGGATTGAAAGATTGAAAGGCTGAAAGAAAAAAAGATGACTGAGAGAAAGAGATAGAGGGACTGAAAAAGAGAAGGAGAGAGAGAGAGAGAAAGAAAGAGAGAGTTTGTGTGTGTGTGTGTGTGTGTGTGTGTGTGTGTGTATGTGTTTGTTCTCTCTTCACAACTCAGATCTATTATCAAACTCCCTGAGCTGGACTCCTCATGTCTTTCTGGAGATAAGCTACAGTGTTCACACAAACATGTCACACACACACACACACACACACACACACACACACACACACACACACACAATCTGTCTGGTCTGCAGAATCACAAACGCTTCCCTGGCAGAGCTTCAAACCATCTGCCAAAGGTCAAGGGTCAAATAAAAAGAAAGCCATATATGGATCAGTGCACAAACACACACACACACATGCACACACACACACACACTGGTTACAACACACAAGAAATTGCACACACTGTATTAAACACTAACACAGACACATTTATCTGCTCAGAGAGAGAGAGAGAGAGAGAGAGAGAGAGATGGGATTACACAGAGAAAGCAAAAGAGATAGACAGAGAGAGAGAGAGATAGAGAGAGAGCAAAGAGAGAAAGAGAGAGAGAGAGAGAGAGAGAGAGAGAGCAAAGAGAGAGAGAGTGAGAGAGCAGAGAGAGAGAGCAAAGAGAGAGAGAGTGAGAGAGCAGAGAGAGAGAGAGAGAAAAGAGAAAGGGAGAGAGAGAGTGAGCAAAGAGAGAGAGAGAGAGCGAGAGAGCAAAGAGAGAGAGAGAGAGAGCGAGAGAGCAAAGAGAGAGAGAGAGAGAGAGAGAGAGAGAGCAAAGAAATGAAGCCTCTGTTTTCTGTTCTCTCCTCGTGAATTGATGAAATACAAGCCGTGTCTCTGACACTGCAGAATCATATATCTGTGTGTGTGTGTGTGTGTGTGTAGACAGACACACATGCTGCTGATAGCTGGAGTACACAGACACACGCTCACAGATGGAGTTGGGGGTGGGGGGTGGGGGGGTAATGAGAAGTGCTCAAATAGAGCAGCGCACAAACACACACACACACACACACACACATAGAGCAGCAGCAGCAAAGAGAGATGGGTGGGTAGAAGGTAGAAAGGGAGAGGTAAGGACAGAGAAAAAAAGAGTAAAAAGGGAAGAGAGAAATACTGAAAGGCAGAGAGAGGGGGGCTAACAGGAAGAAGGAAGACTGAGTGACACTGTGAGAGAGAAAAAGAGAGAAAGCAAGAGAGTGTGAGGGACAGTGAGAGAGAGAGAGAGAGAGAGAGAGAGAGAGAGAGAGAGAGAGAGAGACAGAGACAGAGAGAGAGAGCGAGAGAGAGACAGAGAGAGAGAGCAAGAGAGAGACAGAAACAGAGAGAGAGAGGGGATGAGGTGGAGCTGAGTCCAAACAAAGACATCTGGCTTTACTTTATGCATTGCAGAACAAAGTCAGAAGACTATCAGAGCAAGCTGACAACACACACACACACACACACACACACACACACACACACACACACACACACACACACACACACACACACGATGAATCATTTCACTGTGTATGACAGGCAACACATAAATGACTGTACTTTCACATCAGACATATGATAACAGATGATATGGCCCCAGTGTGCCATCACTTATGCCTCATCCCTGGAGGTGGACAAGAGCCTTTTACTTTACACTACACAAACACACGCGTGCGCAAACACACATTCTACTGCTGAAACCTTATCCCCATCTCTTTGACTGTGCAAACATACACCAGAAACTCTGGTTGTAACCCAAACAATCAATGAAGACAAATATCACATTCAATGTATACTTGTCTGTAGTCTGTTAAAAATGAACGTCATGTAATACTCAGTGTTTTGCTGTCTTAAAATCCATTTTTGCTGGCATTTGAAAGCACCAGCTCCAAAAACAAAGTTACAATTCAGAATTATTTTTCAAAATATGTTTGAGCATTACTCTACGACTGATTGGTTTGACACTATGTGCTTAGGAAGCATTGCTTCAAAAAGTAAAGTTACACAGAATTATAAACGTTTTTGTAAAATCTTTTAGTTTTTTTTGTTTTTAATGGATTTTAAACTGCTCCTTGAAAAGCATCAGAAACAAGCAGTGAATGAAGTCCAAGCATCAGACACTGGATACCATGTGAAAAATTAATAATCAGAATTAAAATAACTTGAAACAAACTGGCAACAAAAAGCACTTTTCTATTGGAGAGAAAATCATATCATAGCATAATCAGAATACTGGCAATTTATCAGTGCAAACATCAGTACTGCAGTGTGTTCACATTGGGGAATACCGGTAAAGATAAAATACTGCACAGCACTACACTGCCCTTTAAACTGGTTGAACATTTCATGTTGTATAATTCACATATACATACAAAGACAGACACATAAGAATCATCATTGGACCTTAAAATCTGAGAACATCATCTTGTTATTCAGGAATGTCTGAAGTCTAGATTCAGTGGGTCACTTAAAGGGGTGGTCCAGAAGAAAACTATGGGATTACAGAAGTCACATATCTATATTGTATCTAAATACAATATACAATGTATCTATGTCTATATATCTATGGAGCGATATATAACAGGTATTAAAAAAATGACTGAATATAGCAAAACCAATGATTCAACAGACCAATACCTGAAATATTCTTTTTACCTTTTTACTCATTTTAGTACATCCAAGTACTGTTCTGGGCAAGGGCATGCATAAGCTTTGCATAACTGTCAAAGTAATGGAGATGTTGACTGAAAGCACAACTAGTGGAAAGAGCAAATGGCACACTGAAGCAACAGACAAGGTGCATAGCAAGAAGAGCAATGCATGCATGTGTGTGTGTGTGTGTGTGTGTGTGTGTGTGCGTGTGTGTGTTCTCAGCATGCTCTTCAGCACGGCAGGTGGTTGTAACCCAGGGAAAGCTGTCAGTTGCTCAGCTAAGCCATTGTTGCCACGGGGACGGCAACTAGCCAATGGTGAAAGACCTGCGTCCCCAAAGACAAACAAGCACAAACATAAAAATTCATATGTAAGTACAGCTTCACAAACATAATAGAGTAAATTCCTTTAACCACACACACACACACACACACACACACACACACACACACACAGTGAATGGAAAATGTCTTGTATTTGCACAGCTTGAGCATGTTGCCCATGACCGTATCATTTACTCACAGGAGTAAAGCGAGTATTACACGCCTGAGAGATATGAAAATCCTACCAGTGACACATTGTCTCACACAGTGACACATTGTCTCGCACACGCATATACACACACACACACACACACACACACACACACACACACACACACACACACACACACACACACAGCATCAGCAATAGCACACCTTGCCAAAATGAATCTAATACACTCGATTAATGCTTATTTGTGATATGAAATGCAGCCTTTTTCTCCAAACACTATTTTATGTTTCTTCAAACACAACATCATTATAAGAACAACTGACATACAGTAGGCTGCAAAATAACATAAAACACATACCTGCATACACACTACAAACCCACCTCTGGGTGCATATTTAGATTTCATTAAAGGGTGGCATCAGGAAGGATCAGGAAGAGGGTAAGATAAGAAAGTGTGGTGCTTTCACAGAGAAATGATTAATATGCTCCCCATAAGGGTATTCTTCTGCACAACCCTCAACACATGCATCTCCTTTATTAGAGTGACATTACAATGTCTTTCAGAAGACACTTTCCTGCCTCTCATCTCAACCACCATCAGTTCATGCCTGAGTGCACTAAGACTGTAATTCCTTAAGCAGGTGGAGAGTGAATATTAGTGTAAGACCAGGGCATATCAGCTAACCTTAACCACAACTCTGCAGGTACGTGTCTGGACACACACACACACACACACACACACTCTCTCTCTCTGTATATATATATCCAGTTCCCACTCCACCACTCCATATCTGTTTATTAATCAGTTGTTAAAATGGACTTATCAACAGACAGTCTCGCAATTTCCCAGGCGGTGGATCTGAGCTCACTGCTTATAGAGAGTCATTACTCGCTAAAGCAGCAGTGCAGTCAACTGCTTCAAAACAGCTGATTAGTACAGAGTAGTCCCGCTGAGCCTTGGCCACCTACACACACACACACACACACACACACACACACTCATTTTTTTTCCAGTCATAGTAACACGCCCAGCCCTCGGTAATAGTTGTCTGAATGTTTGACCACACAGACGCCCCAGTTAGAGCTGGACAGCTCTGGGCTCGTGTGTTACAACTTGAGAGAGAGAGAGTGTGTGTGTGTGTGAGAGAGAGAGAGAGAGAGTGTGTGTGAGAGAGAGAGAGAGAGAGGGAGAGAGAGATTAATACTCTTTTCCTCATAAACACAGGAAAACTTCTGTCAGAATCAACTGTCAGCAAATAACTTCGTGCGCGCACAGCGGGGACCCCTCTCTCTCTTACCTGCAGTTCCGAGCTGTCTGTGTGGCGCGCGCTCGCCGCGCGGATGACCCCCGCTCTCCAGCTCCAGCGCGAGACCGCGCCGAGTTCCGGCGACCCAGAGCCGCTCGCGCACAAGAAGCGCCGACCCACGAGCTCCGCCATCGGGCTCCGCGAAGAGTGCGACGAGAGAAACTTCCAGACTACCGCAGAATCATGTTTTTAAAAAAGAATTATATATATTTATGTACGAAACGAATAAAAACCACACTCTCGGATAACAACGCAGACACTTCTTGTGTGTGAGAAAAGATGAACGGGCGTTAAATTCCGCGCTCACGTCCTCGTGCGAACAGGAGCAGAGCGCTCTGATTTACTCTGGGAGTAGTAACAGTCATTATGGCTTCCTCACTCTCTCACTCTCTCACTCAGTGAAACACACACACACACCGTCACACTATCTCTCAGCATGTGTACACACACACACAGGCATAGACACGCGCGCGCGCGCACACACGCTCTCTCTCTCTTACTCACTCACTCACTGAAACACACACACCGTCACACCATCTCTCGGCATGTGTGTCCACACACACACACACCGCCACACCATCTCTCGGCATGTGTGTCCACACACACACACACACACACACACACACACACACCGCCACACCATCTCTCAGTATGTGTACACACACACACACACACGCACACACACACACACGCTCTCTCTCGGTCTGTGTCTCTCTCGTGCTGTATTCATCCGCCCTCGTTAAAGTACGCAGGACTGACAGACCGCAGCGGGCAGGACTTTGTCCATCCGCCAGACAGTGTTCACTCGCAGCGGGAGGCTCATTTTGCTCCATTACTACAGTCAGGAGGAAAACTAGTCCCTTGTAAAAAGTGCGTTTCTGTGTTAAAGCGTCTAGAAATGTGTCGTAATCGATCAAAATCGCCTCAAACGAAACCCAGGAGCTTTAAATCCGGTTTTAAAACGGTGAAACTGTGCCGGGGAAACGGTTCATGGCTAAATTCTCAATTAACTCTTTACTGACCGAGACAGAGTGAGCAGTAGTCTCGTATCGCTTATTACTAGTCTAAAGAGATATCGGGTGTTTGGCCTGGTTATTTACCTTCTTTATCCACTATGAGCCTCGTCACGTGCTTTGATACACGCAGGAGCCCAAACAGTAATGAGTGATAAGTAATGAGATGAGAGCCGTAATGAGATTCATTCACATCTTCACCGTGGAGCTACATGTCCAAAAGTATCCAGACACTTCTAATTACTGCAGACACAGGCAATCACCTGCACACAGAGAGCAGCACGTTCCTGGGGGTCGTCATGTCCGAACGGCGAGCGGCGGCCGGAGGGTGTAAAGCACCAGACAGGGCAGGAGAAGCGCTCTGTCTGCTGTAACAGAACCACAGAAAAGCCTGAGCTGGATCAGAAGTAATCAACCGACATGACTGCCTGACCTCATTAAATCTTCCCCAAAGGCTCAAGCCTGTTACAAACTCTATCAGTGCCTGGGATTTGAGAAGAACGAGATCAGAATAATGGATGCCTGCAAACGTTTAGACAAAGTGCGTTTTGTAAAAATAAGTAAATTTATATATTTGTATGTGTGTGTGTGTGTGTGTGTGTGTGTGTGAGACCAGAATTACTCACATACAAGTCTAGTCTTCGTCATCAAGATCATTTCAGACTGGAAGGTGTTTTCTCTGCATTAAACACATTTCCTGACAGATTTAGGACCATAGCCAAAAATAAATAAATAAATAAATAGATAAATAAAACAGGCTTCATGGAGTGCCCTGTTCTGTCCCCACTTTCTGATGTTCCAGTATTTGTCCTTACTGCAGCAACTGAATTGGACATCATGGACACAAAGAAGAGAGGATGACATGACCCCTGTAACCCCACTGTGTATGATGCGTGTATAAGATGCAGAAATGATATGGGTTTATTCTCACTGATTTTGCACAAAATTGTGAAATGTGGTTGGTTCTTCTTTTGGCTGCTCCCTTTTACGGGTCATCAAAATGGATCATCTGTTTCCATTTCTTCCTGTCCTCTTCATCTTCCTCATTCAAATCGACAGCCGGTGCATCCTCTCTTGCAACATCTTTGGTCTTCCACTTTCCCTCTTTCCTGGCAGCTACATCTTCAACCTCATTCTCCTCAATATAATCCTTGTCTCTCCTCTGGACATGTCCAAACCAGCGCAGCCTTGCTTCTCTAACTTTGTCTCCTAAACGTCTAACCTGAGCTGTCCCTCTTATGTACTCATTTCTAATCCTGTCCATCCTTGTCACGCTCAGTGAAAACCTCAGCATCTTTATCTCTGACTCCTCCAGCTCTACTGCCTATCTTTTCTACTATCTTTTCATCAGCGTCACCGTCTCCAACCCGTATAGCATAGCTGCTCTCACTACCATCCTGTAAACCTTCCCTTTCACTCTTGCTGGTACCTGTCTATCACAAATCACTCCAGCCACTCTTCTCCACCCATTCCAACCTGCCTGTACTCTCTTCTTCATCTCTCTTCCACGCTCGCCACTTCCTCCACCTTTGTCACCTCTACTCCCTCCATCCTAAACACTCCTCTTTCCTCCCTTTTGTTCACATGTATTCTGTCTTTGTCCTACTCACTTTCATTCCTTTCCTCTCTAGAACATTCTCCACCTCTCCAGGTTCTCCTCAAGCTGCTCCCAACTCTTAACTACAGATCACAACATCAATAAAAAAAGAACAATATTAACAATAATGGTTAATATTTTAAAAAGTTCACATCCACTTGAGGGTGACTGTAAATACACTATTGCTCTCTCTACTGGAAGAGCTACTGAGGGGGGAAAAAAGCAGCCCAAAAAAAGTCATTCCACTTGCACTTGCACAGTCATCGCTACAAGATAGCTTGTTAAAAACATGAGACTGACTGACTCAGAGTTATAACTGCTCAACTGCTCACTACACCCACCTGCTAAAGAAACACCAGTGTCAGTATTAGTGTGGGTGAAATATACTGCTGGGGGGTTACCAGTGTCTGTTTCAGAGCGCTGACGTAAATCACTGCTTATGTGTTTCTTTAAGGACTTTTTGCATGATTTCATTTTTGAATTTTTGTATGTTGAAACATCTTACAGTACAACCTACAGGGAAGAAAGGAACATAAATAGGTTGCATTCATTGAAAAAGTGTTTTATTTTTTATTGGTAAAACAATCTTTGTTCTCTAATAATTGCAAAAACCTTTTTTTTTATCTGAATTGAAATTAAACGAAAAAATGTATTAAAGTTTTAACTTTAAATAATCAAATTTTTACATTTTTATAAAGATACAAAATCACAAAAATTAACACTCATGGGCAAATGGTTATCTCATAAAAAGGAAGAGACACAAATAAGACACAACAAATACTCAAACACCCTATTCCACCCAAACCGTGCCAGCAATATATGGGCAAAGAAATCTGCCATTTTCAAAAACCACATTGCATTAGCAAGTAATTATACTGAATAATATACTTAAGCTGCATATAAAAAAATCACACCTTTACAAATACCTGTTGACGTTTGTTTAAAAAGAGACCCCATGTTTCTAAATATTTTCACTGGAATATTGAAGTAAACATCTAATATTTTCTAATGTTAGGGCTTCATTGTCTTTTGATGATGATAAAGGGAATATCAGGCCTTGATCTTTCCATTTATTTCCACTGGATGACTTCTCTCTGCTCCTCAGAGGAGTGTGAGTCTCTGAACAGACGGAGTAACTGAACGCTAAATCTGTGTCGCCACCTGGTGGTGAAGGAGGAAACTACACAATTTTTCATTTTTACAGATTAAAAGTGACCCATCATGGTGAACAATTTCAAGTTAAAATTAAATCATGTATTTCACATAGAAAGACAAATTACATAGAACTAACAATAAAAGACTAATAAACTCACGACGTACTTAAAATCCACGGAATATTTGTAGTAATTGTTTACCTGCTGATTGTAGAGATTGTAATATGGAGGTTTTGTCCTTTAATAAAGAGGAAAAACTCTTCATGAGCAGAGCTTTTTTTCTTCAGCCTTGTTTTATTTTTGAAACTACAGAGAGAGTTATATCATAATAGCTAGCTTTGTTTGCATCCAATTATAACGCGACATTATCAAACTAACGAATGAGCGCAGTAATTAAGACGCACCTGGCTCCAGGGCGCATGCGCATCCTGATGACCACTCTCTGATTGGCTGGCAGATCCACTGTACCGCGCGGTTCAATAATGATGATAAAATCGGAAGTAATAACAACAATTAAGTAAAATTATTTATATATAATAATTTGGTATAACTTTATATAATTAAGTATATTTTGTAGATGTATATGAAAAATAATTGTAATAAAATAATATTAATAACACAACGTGGACACAGGGGCGTGGTAGCTACGTCATCAGGGGCGTTGCCTTTCTAAGTTCTCCTGAACGGCTCAGCTTTTTTCTCATTTCAGGACCGCGCACTTCCTCTGAAAGGTAAACAAATGGAAAACCAAATAGCAAGCTGTCAAAATACCCAACATGTAACCCCAAAACGGGCATTTCAAGGACCGATATGCCTGGACAGAAACGGAAATACAACGTTCGGTTTCCACCCGTGAGTAAAGCTCTGTTTACCTGATGCTTTTCCGAAGCGCCGTTTTTAGCCTAACCGTCTTCTCTCGAGCAGGGTCGCATTAAGAAGATCATGCAGAAAGATACAGAGGTTGGGAGAATGGCCACAGCCGTTCCAGTTATCATCTGTATCCTTCAACAACATTGACTGGTGCTGAAGCACCTTCAGTCAGTGACCTGTCGCTAGAGAAAACTGTCAAGTGTGCACAGTTGAGTTCCTTCACTGTAAATGACAGCTAAAGCACTGGAAATGTTCTTGATATCTTTCCTCACCAAGACCAGCTTCATCACCCAGTCAAAGAACAGCAGAGTCATGTCCGTCAGCCACATGTAAGTGTCTCTAATCCCATATCAGACCATTCATCCACTTATGCAGGCAGGCTGGTTCAGGAGTCTGCAATGTTGCATCAGCATCAGCATCAGCATCATTTTTTTCTGTATTCTTAAATGGTGACTGTAGGAAGCAGTGCATTGAGTCTGAAAAGCTGTTTGACTTCCTGAAGGACCTTGCAGAACAGGCTTGTGGGGCATCGACACCTAAAGAGGGTAAACCCAAGGGGAAGTGTCCAAGGCACAGGTACACAACCACACAGCAGTGTGGGTCACTGTCTGTCCATATTGTTGGAGCATAATATCTGCATGTAACACATCATGCTCTCCCAGGGGGACATTGTATGCCCCTGCCGTATCAGACTACATGCACACACCCTGTTCCAGCTATAAACATCAACAGTAAAATGAATATACTCTGTACCAACCTTAACTTTAATAGTAAAACTAAGCAGTCATGGATTATTTGTTGCATGTACAAACATGAAGTGATGATACTAAACCATCATACATCATATCAACCCTGCAGCCTTGTAGGCTACTTTGCAACTATTACCAATTAAGAGTAGTTGACTTGTTTGCTGAATTTTTCGAACCATTATGGCAGGCCTCAATTTAGCATCCGGCATGTTTCAAAATAGTGCAGCTATAAGTACCTTCACCTTTCCACTTTGCACTACGTCGAGGAACAGTAGTCTTTCAACACCCATGCAAAAGAAACATCTGGATATTTTGGAACTTAATATTCTACACAATTGAAATAGTTTGAATTAATGTTTAGTATACAATTGACAGACCTTTAAAGAGTGAATACTGACTTTCTCTGAAATATTTCTATTCTAGAAGAAAATGGCATAACATATCAATCAAACCCAAGTCACCGGAGAAAGTGGAGCTGACCAAGAGGACCGGCACTGAACATACAACCCACAATGACTCGTCTAGTGTAGGGAAACCCTTGATAATTTTCATTACAAAAATTCTGTTAATCTCATGCCGTCTGATGTTTGTTATCATGGTTTAGTCATCCACAAGGTGACATAGTGGATTTAATTACTCTGCCGCTGGGTTCTCTATATTCAGCATCTGTGGGGCAAAATGACCCATTTTGCTTATTTTCTGAACATTACATTTTTTTTTCTCTGCTTTATAAGGAGTCCGAGCTTGTCATCTGCTTAGAGACCCCATCACCTTGATAATGGCTGCTGGAACAGTGAGTCCCATTCATTCTTTCAGTCTCCTGCATGTGCTCATTATGGAAGGTCTTACAAATTTGATTTAAATGGGTTGGAGCCTGGAAGTTGAGTTTTCCATATAACGTTATGTTGATAAAATATTTAGTTGGTTCCTCTATTCATTTTATTTTTGTACCATTGTCTGTAGCTCCTACTATCCACCTGACTGGAAACTGCAGCAATATTTATGAAGACCCAACAAAATATTTTCTTTTAATATTTCCAAAAGAAACCATTTTAATTTGAATATTTGTTTTTGCTACAGAGGCAGAATTAAGAGAAAACTAATCTAAAATGCCCATATTGTTTAGAATAGCTTGGTATAGAAATAAAAAGAGAATCATCAGTCAATTGCTAAAGTTCAAATACTTGATATTGATGTCCTTAGTAAGTTTTATATCCCTGTATATTGGAAAATGACTTTGTGTTTATTCTGAGAGATTCTAATACTGTTTCATTTCTTTCTGTTGGATTCATAACTGTTGTATTGGTCATAGTTTAAGAGTTAATTAATTTTTAAACTGTGGGTTAGGTGCATACTGCAAATATGATCTAAGCTGCTGAAGTACAACTCAGTTCAATTAATCAACTTTAACTATTTATTAACAGGCACTACTGATGATGTAATCTAAAAAGATAAGAGGAGATACATACAGAATTAATGTGGAAGGTCTTTTATAGCTGCACATGTATGTAACTTTTTAAAATTTCTCGTAAAGTTCTGTGTATGTAGTACTTAAGACTTGCAGTTCCTGCTCTGAAATAATGATAAACATGAGTATTAACAAACTGAAAAAATATACCTTTGTCTTAAAGATTAACACTAAATATGGAAAAAAAAGGCATAAAAGAAAAATGGAATATGATGCGAGGGCAATTTTATTTTAAGAAAGTGAATGTAACAGTTTCACTTGTTTACAAATTGTGATGCTGAGGTCAAATAAAATCATTTATATAAACCTAGAGCATGACCTTTTTTGAAACAAGGAATTACTATGTTGAGTTTGTGCGTTTATTTTTCTCCGTACTGGGTCATCTTGATGAATATTTTCTTGAAATTACATTTTAGAGCCATTCATCTGCAGGAAGAAAAAACATACAAATCCTGCTGGAGAAATGAACACAGTACCTGAAGCCTCAGGTGAATACAAAAGCAGTCATATGAAGAAATGCCCAGCTTTGCCTCTTGACAAAAATTTCAATTTAGTCTGTTCAGCACAGGACTGTTTATGCCATTTTCAGCTCTTCGTCTTTTCAAAGAATAAAAGTAGCAGCGTATCATAATTAGCAACGCATCTCTGCAAGGAAGTTGAGCGCAGCTTACACAATTCTCTAGCGGTTGCTACAGTATCTCTGGGAGTTGCTAGGCAGTTGCCTTGGTGATCAGGTGGTTGCTAAGCTATGTCTAGCAGGTTGCCATGGTATTTCTGGTGGTTGATAAAGTTTTCCAGATGGTTTCTAGGCAGTTGCCATAGGCATCTAGTTTCTAGGTGGTTACTGTAGTAATTCAGGGGTGTTGCACAACAAGTCTGAGTTAAAGAGTGGCCGAGAGATGACTGGTGGGAGTGAGTTATTAAAAATGAATCCAGAAAACATGACAATCATCTGACTGAAAGTTCAACATGCTAGTCGTGATGTCATATACATTACTTTTGGGGGGAAAAAAGAACTTAAGTGGTGATCTGTTGGAGACTGATCATGTTTGAGAAAAGGTGAGTGTGAAAATGAGAGATTTAAATTTACATATCTGTTTGTCGAAGACAGAAGGGTTAAAATGTTGGAAAGAAAGAGCATGTTTTTGTGAGCCGTTAAACACGGTCTATACCTTAACATTTTGCCTCTAGTTGAATTTGAACAGGTTATTCTCAGGGCAATAGACCTGTTTTACCCACTAGACATCTCCCATTCATTCACTAGGGGGTTAGGAAAAAAAATAAAAAATAAAACAACACTTTAAAGGAGCCTTCCTCAGACTTCTCTAATCTAATCAAAAAAGGTTTATAGCATATGCATGGTTTACAGATTATCCATCTGCATGTCAGAGTTTGAACTGCGGCAATATATACCCAATAGTGCTCAGGCAAGAAGCATCACCAAAATCTGTAGAGTGATAATACAATAGTGAAAGTACTATATGCTGTCATATGTTCACAAACATACAGTAATCAAGTCTTTCCTTTCTCACAAATCATAGCAAAAAAAACAAACAAACAAAAAAAAACTTATTTTAGTGGTTTGAATGTTTCTGTTTATTCTTCTTTTCTCATTTCTCCATGACACCCTTAAGTCTTTGTCACAGATCACTTTGAGGAAAAAAACCATAACTTAATAAAAAACTTGTTCCAAAAAGGCACCATTCAACGCTGCACCTCTCCAGGCCAGGTCAGAGTGCCAAATGGAGAAATTACCATGCTACAATAAACACTTTAATTTATTACACACATATTCAGATAATACATGAATAAATGACCCCCCCCCCTATTGGTCCTTCTCTGCAATTCATATTTTCTTCTTGATGATTTAAAAGAAACATGTTGAAAATGGAGCAATGCTAAGTCTCTTTTTCAGTAGAGTCACTTTCCTCTGCTCTCATTAGTACAAATGGACAAAAAAAAAGAAGCCAAAAATAGTGATGGAGATATTTGGAGCTCAGCAGAGTCGTGCACCGTAGCCAAACGTCTGTTTAATGGCCTGGCAGTAGTACCTCTGCCAGCCTTCTCGTGTTCGGTCCTCCTCACTCACAGGAACAGCCCGACACTCTACCTTCAGCTCTGTCTCATTGCCTTTGTCTGTGAAAGTCAGGGTCACTGTCGCATAGTGCTCTACATCCCCATGCAGAGACAAACAGAAAAAGAATGGGATCAGACTGGTCAAATAAGAACAGCTTTTTTTTTTCCTAAAAATGGGGAAAATAATATAAATCATAACCATTACTTAAAATAATGTTTTTAACAGCATAATTAATTAGATTTTTTTTTTTCTCTCTTACCACTTGGCCATGTATTGTATCTCCATTTCATTACTATCTTCTCCTCAGGAACCTGTAAAACATCAGATTTTCACTGCCACTACGTTATTTATGGGCAACAAGTAAAAATCTTCAACATGTTCTTTTCAGGCACTGGACCTGCATTTCAAATATAAACAAGAGGACATCTCACCAGCTCCTGAAACTCTCCAAAAACATTTCCATCCAGCAGGCGGAATTTGCCACCTTTTTCGGGATCAACAATGGCAGTTGTCCTTGTAAATGCTTGCACCATCTACACAATCACAGGCACAGATAAATGTACAGACTTTTTAAAAGATTTACTATCAGCTTTAACAGAAAGACAACAGTAAACCCATAACACAATGAAGGAAATACATTTTATGTATTACAATACTGAACAAATCGGACCTCTTGGTTGAGGAAAACCCTGTAGAGCTCCTCTGGTGATGTGAGGAATGTGTCCTTCACTGAGAACTTGCAGGTAGGGATTCTAACTCCTGTTGCAGGAGGAGCAGCTGTGCTACTGGAACCAAGCTGAACATAAAAATAACATTACAAGTTAGAAATCCAGGCACAATGTGTTCCTTTTAAGTCATTTATTCTTAATTCGGGAGATCTAAACGTGAGGCCATATGAGTAAGATTGTGCTGATGCCCACCTGAGTTTTGTCCATTTTGACACAAGTCTGAGATGTCTGCTGTTTGGTTACACCGTTGGCAGTAGGCAAGATCATACCCTGCGTGAACTCTGCAAAATAACACAAATGAATGGTAAATGTGTGTGTAGTGCTACAAAGATAACCAGCATTACCAGCCAACTCTCCTGTATAATGTTTATAATTTATCTGTGACCAATCCTGTGAGGCCTAATTATTGCACCCGATCACAGTAAAATCCTTTATCTGCTACAAATGTAATGCAGAGTACACGGTATTTATTTTCACGGTACAAAATGTTGCCTCAACGTTCACTGCACAGCAAGAGTCATGAAAATAGTGTTTTTTTTTTTTTTTTTTTTAAAAACCTTTTAAAATAACCTAATAATAGCTTTGACTTGAAAGACAATAACGAAGGTGCTGATCTAAAAAACAACAACAAAAAAAGTGAGTTAATTCCGACAGCCCTTTTCTAACAGGGAACTAGTTCTTAAACCTTGGTGCTGCCCGGCAAACAAGCCTGCATTTCAACCAGTTTGGAGCAGAGCGACTATAGTAGAGGCATCATCAGGGCTCACACTTAAATGTATTTTTTTTTGATCTAGCTGAGAATCAATTTTTCAGGTTCCAAATCATTACATTTTAGGTTGTACAGTTCAAACCCTTGATCTCTTTACAAGAATAGGGAACCCTTGGAAGACATTGTTAAAGGGCCACTGAACTAATGGCAGCTTGTGAACCTGAAAAATGTCTGATGTGATTGGAAGGTTATTGTGTCTTAAGTCCACAACATAACCTTAAAATTAATTTTGACTTCAATTAGGATTAACAACCCAAAGTAACTAATTACAATAGCCCATGGACAATGACAAAAACACTGAGCCATTTACATATTATAACAGAATCATCTTAAGATCACAAGGGCAAAAAATGTACCCATGACTACTCATGAAGGGAATGAGGGGTCTCTAATATACAAATATCAACAGTTCTCTCCAAGATATAACCAATCACACCACTCGAATTGTTAATCAACAGATCAAGGTCCACAGTGTCAAATGCAGCACAGAGGTGTTATTGAGGTGAAATTACTCAGTCATCGGAATCAGCAGCAATCAAGTTAATCATTGGTCATCCGAAGGACCACCCGTTAAAAAAAAAAAATCTAGACTAGAAAAAGCACAAATGTATAAGCTGTATTTAGGAATGTTGAGAAACAATGCTTTCCAATACTTTTTAGATGAATGGAAGTTTGCGGAGGAGTAACTTTAAATTACAGAACATTTGGCCCAGTCTTTATTAATTTTGGTATGAGTTATTGACATAGTGGTTCGATTATGATCCTACAATCTTTGACATTTTCTTTTATTTATGGAAGACAATTCATTAACCTGATGTCACTTTTCTTGTAGCCTGTAAGAAGCTTCACTGATAAAAACTGACATTATGAAGAACATCATGCTTGAAACTGTAGGGTACTTGAGGGAATGAGTCTTACCCGTTTTGAGAAGCCCCACGTAGCTGTCCAGAGCTACACGGACTTTGTCGGCCCCCTCTTTCTTCATCAGGTCAAACAGCGGTGTATCAGGTTCACCTTTACAAAGGCTTACACTGATCTTCGCCCCCCAGAAACAAAAGTCAATGAATGAAAATTGAGAATGGAATGCATAAAGAAAATACTTCTAACAGTAACCATCAATGAACTTTTATATTTAAAAACACATTGAGCATGCATAAAAAGCAGCAAAGTGTATCTGAAACATTTACATCTGTTCTTGATTCAACTCTTGAAACATTCTGAAAGTTTTTCCACATGATTCAAAGATTAGTTACATTTTTGCATAATTCAATTTTAATTACATTAAGTCATCATATTCAGATAAGTCACTGAAGATGCCTGACGCAATGCAAGAGACTGCATGTGTTGTGTTTATAAAATGCAAATTAGCATGGTATATATCACAATACCTCAATCCCATCATTACTACTATAAAGAAATGAAACGCCATTCAGAAGGATTATTACATTATGCGTTAAAGGTTTTGAAAAATTTGTGCAATTCTCTCATAAAGTCCTAGTAAAAACTGTGAATATTAAAATGTTTGTAATGATAAAACAAATAAATACATTTTAAAAGAGTGGAGCTAATATTCTGCTGATTACCGAAACGACTGGCAGCTTTAAGACTTCGTATAAATAAACACAACACCAATGAAGAAGGGCTCATTACGCTACAGAAATCTTCCAGCTTCAAAACCCAGCCTTAATATAGGGACATTTCAAGGTAAGCTTGAGAAGAACATTATGGAATGCTGCCATTGCTGACCGAGTGAGCAAACAGACACAGGGCAGACTGAAACAACTAATTTGCATTATCAGTCTCTTAATAGTTTTATCTCGCTCATTAGAGTTTGCTCACATTGGTCTAGTAACTGATGAGGATTAATTTACATCAATTACATCAAAAGATCTGAATTTTGATAAAGTTCGCTGATCATTTACTGTACTGCGGTCAGTCACAGGACAGTTGCAATTTATACTGCGTACCCATAAGAGTAACAGAAGGAACACATTTTAGGGTTTACTGGGACTTCCACCAAGCAATATAGGGCTGTAAATGTGACTGAGAAGAGAACAAAACTTAAGCCAAATGTGGCTTAAAAGGATTATGCCCTTTCCAACAAAATGTGTTAACACTAATGTATTTTTTCTTAAACACAGTAATACACATGATGATCAATATTCAATAACCAGGAAATAGATTTTTTCTGGGAACAACTTACATCAAGATCCTCCATTTCATTTTCATCTGAAAGGTTTGGAACTTCAATATTTCCTTTGTATTTGATCCCTGATTTTGATGTCCCTAACCAAATAAATAAATAAATCAATTAAAAAAAAAAAAAAAAAAAAAAAAAAAAAAAATACAGCAACAAGCAAACAAAACATTAATAACAACGATCAACACAAAAATGTATAGAATTTCCAGCAAATAATGAGAGCATAATACCTTCATCTTAAATGATAAAACTAATGTTAAAGACTCTACTTTCCATATTGCTAGAAAGCATCTCATTTTTTGTGTGTAACATCTCTTACCTTTCCATTTGGCCTTCAAGTTCCACTCATAGAAGAAGATGAGTTTCCCTTTGCGATTATTAATGGAAGCCTCGCCTTCCAGCTTTGTGACCTCTGTAACCTCACACTTGCCTTCATCGTTCTCTACAGACAATCCAACTAGCAGATCTTTCAATTTCTCTGAAGACCAGTTTGTGGCATCCCTCTCCGTCCTGCCCAAAGAAGTAATAATATGTTTAGAGCTATCAGCCTAATTAAATACAGATGGCATTTATAGTGGGCTTTAGTATAAGTTTATAGAATAATACTTGCCTAAGACTAAAAATAAACTAACAAGTGTTAAAAACAGTCATTAGTTCATCTAATGTGTGGAAATCAAAGTGAATACAGGTGCAGAAAGATCAGTAACTATTAACATGAGACATGAAACATGCATAACCAGTGGCTTTTTTTAAAACTCATACTACGCTTTACAAAAACGGGAAACCCACAACTTGTTAACTAAAAATGTGTAATATAAAAAACACTGACCGAAGAAGTGTCTGATTGGTTATGATTGATTGTCATTACAATTGCGCCTGTTAGGATGGTGGCTTATATGACAGCATGAGAACAGCCAGTTCTTAAAGTTGATGTGTTGGAAGCTGGAAAAAAAGGTGAAAGTGTAATGATCTGAGTAACTCTGACAAGGGCAAAATTATGTTGGCTTAACAACTAGGTCAGAGCTTTACATAACGACAGGTGTTCTTCCAGGCATGCAGTGGTGACTGCCAGTCAAAAGAAGCAGCACTAGAAAGCAAAACAGTAAACTTGGGACTGGAGCGATTGGCTCCCAGATCTGAGATGCACATAAGGATCTAAGCCTAGCTTGTCTAATGACAGAGACTTCTGTAGCACGTGTTTAAAAAAGTGCTGGCTATTAAAAAAAAAAAAAAAAAAAAAAAAAAAAGGCCCTGAATATAAAATGCATTTATGCTTGCCTTGCTGCAAACGGGATGAGTACTCTGCCCTGTTAGAACTGCCATACTGACCCTTGTCCACAAGAGAAAGCAGAGTTCGGGGTACTGGCTTTCAGGTTCCCCAAATCTCAATCTGACCAAACATCTGCGAGATGTGCTTGACAAACTAGTTTAATCCATGGAACACGCCACCTCGCTTACATAACTTACAGGAAGTCCAGTTACAACAGCACACCTTCAGGGCTCTGGTGGAGCCCATGCCGACAGGGAGACCCGCGCAGCATTAGGCAGGTCGTTTAAAATGATCGCTGATCAGGATCTACACTCGATGTGAATTTAGCAAGTGTGATATGTTGCTGTATCATTTCTGGAATATTCCTTCATTTCAGTGACTAAGGATAGAAACATCGAGAAGAGTTCCGGGAAACGCGCTCACCACGTTACCCATGGCAACATCATACCGTTCATTTCCCCCCAGTGTCCCATTGTGTAACGTTAAGAGAATATGTTGGAAACGGCCGATTTTACTGGAGTGAGACGGCGTGGATGACTGAAGACAGTAGTATACCAAATCCAACTCTGAAACGACGCTAATATTGCAGCTAACGGGGCTAGCAATCCTACAACAGAGCAACCTAGCTAATCCAAGACAAAAGTCCATCACAAACGGCGCACGTCCGACGTGAAACAGCAGTCACTGAAGATATATCGATGTACAAATACATATCGGATCCACATAGTCGCTGACACGATATATTTTCCTTTATAAATCATAAGCGCCGGTGATGTTACGCCACGCGCTTCAAGATGGCTAACGGCGGCTACAACCCGGCTCCGACACTTCATCTCACCAATGCCAGTTGTTGACGTTTGTAGCGTCTGCTCTTTCTTCCACAATCCATCGAGGGTCTCCTTCTCCCCACTTGGCCATGTTTGATCTAGAGGACAGTAGCAGGGGTCCCGGTGGAGATGCCTGAAGCGGAGCGGCGTGTGAACGTTTCTCTGTTTGATTCTGGAAGTATCTCGGCCGTTCACGCGCCTCCGCTTTTACTGGGCGCAGAAAGTACTGGAAACACTGCCCGGTGTCGCTGTGACAAACTTCCGTAGTTGCACCAACGCAGTCGGAGAGATTGGTCCGCTCTCTACTGTCAGCGAGGGTTTCTCTTTTAATCCAGTGCTGTAAACACTCCAGTTAACACGGAAAGAAGTTTTATCATATTGAAATTCTAACTGTTACATGGCCGAAAATGTTCTTACTCTTGGAATAACTAAACCCCATAGGCGAACAAAAACGTGGGCATTTATGCTGCCTTCACGTGTTCGTCGCTCCTACTAACCACCAGTGAAGTCGGAAATTGATTGTTTCATTCGTTTTTGTTTGAGCAAAATGGATCGTCACTTGCGTATAAAAAATGTACAGTAACTTGCACATTTAGGACAATAAATCAGATTTGATCTAATCGAGTTAATAGCACATATTTAACACATTAAAATAACGTTCAAGAGCAGCAGTTAGCATTAGCTGCACCGTTAAAAATTAAGCAGAAGCAACTATTACTATACCTGACACGACAGTGTGAAACTCCTGTGAAACTCTAAACTCCTGCCTGAATTCCCTTAATTTTCACCATTTGATCCTTGTCTCTGTCCTCACCTCTGTCCTCCTCTTGTTCTCCAAGGTCATTCTGCAGGCCACCATCCTGTGCTGCTTAGCTACACTCTCCACTGTTACAACTTTACAGTCTCCAATCTCCTTCAGACTGACTCTCCGGCAAAGTATATAATTCACCTGTGTGCATCTGTATCATCCTCCTACCACTTCTTAAAATATGTATTCACTACAGACATTTCTTAGCATAGACCATAGACCTTCTCTATTCCTCTCCTTGACACCATACCTAACTATCACCAGCACTTGCACCAATATGCAAGTCTGCATATTAAAGCCTGCATTAAAGTCTGCATTAATTACTTCTCCGCTGCGTCCACTCGTATCATTTCACCTAACTCACTCCAGAGCTCTTGTTTCTCCTCTATTTCACAACATACTTATGGGGCATATGCACAAACAGCATTCAATATCACACCTTCGATTTCTAGCATCTCACGCATTGCTCTGACACTGTTTTCACCTCTAAAACACTCTTGACATATTCTTAGTCAAGTATAACACCTACCCCATTCCTCCCACTGTCCACATCATGGTAAAACTATTAAAATCCTCCACTACACCTGGCTTTAATTCCCTTCCAACCATTACACACACAGAATATCAACCTTCCTTCTACCCATCATATCATTTAATTCCCTCCCTTTACCAGTCATACTGGCAACATTCAAAGTTCCTACTTTCACTTCCAATCTCCTACACTTTCTTCTCTCCTTCTGCTTCTGGACATGCCTTTCTCCTCTTCTTTTTCTTCTCTGCTGGCCAACAGTTGCACAGTATCGACCCACCTTATCACTGTGTACCTACTGATTTGCTTTTACAGCAGATGTCCTTCCTGACATAACCCTAACCATTTATCTGGGATTAGAGTCGGAACAATATATACTCTGGCTTGTGCATCCCTAGTGGCTGAGTTACATCATACAGACATTACTCTGTGAAATTTTACCAGCCACTCACAATAAAGCCTTGTATCAAGAGCACTTCCCATTATTATTGTTCGTGTTTTATTCATCTTAAGACCTACTCTGTTTTTAATGATGGGGTGTATTTAGTGTATTGGGATTGCAAAAATTACCTGAGCTTTAATCAGAATTTTTTTTATAATCCAAATCTGTTTTATAAACTAGTGTAAAGAAAATATCATGCTGACTAGAAATCCCAAGAACTCAGATAAACACACACAAACAGAATATTTCAAAGCAACTAAAAACATCACACTAAAGCATTAGAGTCTTTCAAATCTCTGTTAACCTTTCTTCCATAGGCCAGTGTTTAAAGATTACATGTAACTTGGGGTGCTACATGAACAGATCATTGTGATTTTGAAAGTATTTATGCTTCTAGCTTTGACTGTCTCCCTGAGGTTGACCCCAAAAGTCAAGGTATGGCTGAAGATGTGATGCTGCCTTACATATCCCTGGGGGTTCCTGTTGCTGTTCATGGATATCTATCTTGAGTGGTAATCACTGAGGACCTGCACAGTGGTGCATTCTGAAGAAAAAGGAAGGACTGTCAGGTCAGTCCTCAATTTCTCTGTCTGGTGATGGTTTCCATTTTTTTTTTTAAGTCAGTCAAATGAAACAAGCCATTAAAATGCATTGTTGAATACTGGTAGTCCTGAAAAGTGTGTGTGGCTTAAGGTTTAAAAAGTTTAGTGGAAGTAAGTTGGCCACTAGCTGGCCCCCTTTGGCAAGAGAAAATACCAAGTCACTCCGACTGGGCACCTCAATGGCAACTTATTTTTCATTAAATGTAATTTTTTATAGAAAACTGAAAAAAAAAATCTTATTAACAGAGGCCCATAGCTGCTAAGTTGTCACCATAGATTTAAGTGACCTGGTCCGTTTCTCATGTATAATGAAAATAGGTGTAACTACTTGTATAAACATTAGAAGTGAAATATAAACAATTATCAATAAATACAATGAAATCAATCAATTAATTAATTAATACAGGGCCGAGGTGGCCTAGTGGTTTGGACGTTGGCCGCATGATCGGAGGATCAGGGATTTGAACCCCTTCCCGATAGGTTTCCCTGAGGCAAGGTGCCATCTCTGTCACGCTCCTCCCTGTGATGGGCTGGCGACCTTGTCTTTCGCCCTGTGTGAGCTTGGATGGACTCCAGCACTCCCCCGCGACCCCGGTTGGGACAAGCGGCAGAAAATGACTGAATGACTAATTAATTACTACAGTTAAATTGATCCAGTTAAATCCAGTCCACATAGTTTAGAACATATACCAAATTCTGTAACTTTTTAAACTACCTTATCTGTGGAAATTGTGGAAATTCCATGGCCCTGGAAGATCATCAAAATTTCATGTCTATTTTGGACCTTGGACTTGTGATAACAATCTATTTATTTTTCGCTATTTATGGTCAATCCCTGCAAAGTAGGGCAACCAGCAAGGTGTGTTACACATATGGACTGGACTGAGCTTGCCTGCTTTTAATTTTAAGGTTCCCTGCTTTTTTACACAGCAGAGAAATGAATCTTCTGATCTTGGCAGGAGTGTTTGGGCTGAGTGTTGGTCAGTATGATCCTCACATGAAACATGGAAGAACTTCCATTGTTCACCTGTTTGAGTGGCGGTGGGCAGATGTTGCTATAGAGTGTGAGAGGTACCTGGCACCCAAAGGTTTTGGGGGAGTTCAGGTAAGTGCATATAAGCTAAAGAAATGGTCCTTTAAAGGCTTTTTAAAATGCCATTTAAAATGGTCTACTTTTTAATCTGATGAAAAAAGAACCTCGACTGAGAAGTAAGGCCAAGGATGGAGATTTTTTTGCAATATGACTCAGTTATCTCTATCCCTTTGTGAAACACTGAGCAGCTTATTATTATCTGATATGCTGAAATTTAGGGCCAAATAACTTTTACTCTGTAGCTTCTTCCATCACTTCTTTTTTTTTGCTGTAAGACACTGCACATTTCTGTGTAAACAGGAATTATTCAGCTTGAAGGTAGTTATTCCAAAAGCATACATAATAAAGAGTAACAAACCTGTTAAATCAAATCAATATTTGGTGTGACCACCCTTTGCCTTCAAAGCAGCATCAGTTCTTCTAGGTACACTTGCACACAGTTTTTGAAGGAACTTGGTTGGTAGGTTGTTCCAAACCTCTTGGAGAACTAACCACAGATCTTCTGTGGATGTAGGCTTCCTCACATCCTTCTGTCTCTTCATGTAATCCCAGACACACTCGATGATGTTGAGATCAGGGCTCCGTGTGGGCCAGAAGAATTGATGCTGGTTTGAAGGCAAAAGGTAGTAACACCAAATATTGATTTGATTTAGATTTTTCTTTTGTTCGCTCTCTTTGCGTTTTGTAAATTGATAAAAATAAACAATCATTATTTATATTTCTGAAACCATTCATTGTTTACAGCATTTTTTCCACACCTGCCTAAAACGTTTGCACAGTACTGTACACATATATATATATATATATATAGAGAGATATATATATATATACATAAAAGTATATATATATATATGGAGAGAGAGAGAGAGAGAGAGAGAGAGAGAGAGAGAGAGCGTTTGTTTCTTTACAAATACAATAAAAAAAAAAAAATTAGGACACCCCCACTTTTATTTCCAATTAAAAAGGAACAAACCAGACACAGGTGTAGCACATCAGGTGCACATGATTAGAACAAGTTACTCAGCATTTTGAAGGAGGTTTGTCCTATTTAAAGCTCAGTGATTTAGTTTGGTGTGCTTCTGACTGTTGAGGTGAGAGTAAACACCATGGTGAGATTGAAAGAGCTGTCTGAGGCCTTCAGAAAGAAGATGTAGCAGCTTATAAGTCTGGTAGGGGGTTTAAAAAGACTGTTTTTGCAATCAGCCATTATACTGTCCGGAAAATAGTCTACAGGTGGAGGACTTCAAAAACAACTGCCAATATGCCCAGGTCTGGCCATCCAAGCAAGTTCACCCCGAGAGCAGACCGCAAGATGCTAAAAGAAGTCTCCAAAACCCAAAATAAAACTGTCATCACAGGACCTACAAGAGGCTCTTGCTACTGTTGATGTGAAAGTACATGCCTCTACATTTAGAAACAGACTGCACAACTTTAACTTGCATGGGAGGTGTGCAAGGAGGAAACCACTGCTCTCTTAGAGAAAATCAAGGCCAGACTGAAGTTTGCCAGAGAGAATGAAGACAAAGACTAGGACTTCTGGAATAATGTTCTTTGGACACATGAGACTAAAAATTAATTATTTGGACACCAGAACAGAGGAAATGTCTGGCTTAAACCAAATACAACATTCCAGGAAAAGAACCTCATATCAACTGTGAAGCACCTGTGCTTGAGGAACATGTGAGACCATCTGTAAGAACATTAAAGCTGAAGCGGAACTGGACCCTGCAACACGACAATGACTCAAAACATAACAGTAAATCCACCAAGGACTAGCTGAAAACTAAGAAATCCAAGATCTTAATCCCATTGAGATGCTGTGGGGTGACTTGAAATGGGATTTACATGCAAGAAACCCCTCAAACATCTCACATCTTAAATACTTCTGCATCGAGGAGTAGATCATACTTTTCTCAGACTGATGTCACAGACTGGTAGATGCTACATTAAGTGTCTCACTGCAATTATTTCAGCCAAAGGGGAACACTAGCTTAAATAGTGAAAATCTTACTGCACAGTAGTCCAGGTGTCCTGACTTTTCTCAGTTAGGAATATGCATTTTGTTTATTTCTTTTGTTTAATGAATAAATCAAGGTTAAATTTGCTGTTTACCTGCAGTTAAATCACTTTCTTTTTCAGAGATAAATAAAAACAAGATTTCTTAATCAAGAAACTGAGGAGAAAAAACATAAAAATAAACAATATATATGATATATATATATATATATATATATATATATATATATATATATATATATAAAGCCATAATAACAGAACACACTAAGTGATAGTGGAACATGAAGTTTGCTTATGCTAATGCTAATTTCTCTCATAGATATCACCTCCCAGTGAGAGCATTGTGATAACCAAACCTTGGCATCCTTGGTGGCAGAGATACCAACCAATCAGCTACAACCTTTGCTCCAGATCAGGCACTGAGGAAGAGCTGAGGGATATGATAACTCGTTGCAACAATGTTGGAGTAAAGCCACCTGCTTTCATTTTGTAGCCTCCAAAGGCCAATGTGATAGCTGATTGTTAATCCATGATAATTTGCTGTTTTAGGCACTGTGAACGTGTGTCTTAACCACTCCCAGATAAACATTCAATATACTAATATTACCTGATTTCCTTGTTCCCGGATTTATGTGTATAATAGGAAATTACATTTACTGTCCTGTGACTGTTCTAATTATTATGTACAGTTTAATGGCATATATTGTGTGAGGTGCTGAGCTCATGGTAATGCAGAAAAACTGAGGCTTTCATGATTTTAATTTGTAGTACACTATTATTCAAAGAATATTGTGCAAGAAAGGCAGAAATGCTCAATTATAGTCATTTTACCAACATGTAGCATTTGGCTACCTGCCGTTTGCTTGTGGGAGTTTCAGTATGAAATACCAGTTTCTGTAGTCATATCAAACAAGGGGGTTGTTTAACATGTACTTAGATATTTTTTAAAGGAACAGAAGAACAATGTGTTTGTCTATTTTTGATGGGTCATTTAGCAAAATACTGAAATGTTTTGCCATATGTTCTATTAAGTAAAATGTAATGGAAATACATTCCACAGTAAGCTTGCTTTATTGAACATTTGCCTTTTAACCTGTTTGAGATTCAATCCATTGGTAGATGGCAAGTAAAATGTCAATGACTGTAAATGAGTTTATGTACACTTATATTACCATATAACATGTTAAAATCATTAAATAACTCTATCTGCATTGGCATGTCACCACATGCCACTGGCAGATACATGTGCCATTGGGTTGTAAGCTTCCCAAGCGTAGCTCCTGTTATGACAGTGGCTGATCATGGGATAGTAAATGTTCTTACCACTACTGTTCATGTGATTAGTATTGATTTGTGTGCTGTTAGGTGAACATCTATGTAGATGCAGTCATCAACCATATGTGTGGAATAGGTGGTGGAGAAGGCCATCACTCTAGCTGCGGCACATACTTCAGTGCCCAAAAGAAAGATTTCCCTTCTGTTCCCTACTCATCCTGGGACTTTGGTGATGGAAAATGTAAAACGGACAGTGGTGAAATTGAGAACTACAATGATATTTTTCAGGTGTGACATTTTACCAACCAGTTTGATTTTTTTCATAAATTACTTCATAAAAATCTGTGTTTACATCCTCCCTAAAATTTCTCTTTATTTCCAAAGGTTCGAGACTGTAGACTTGTGAGCCTTCTGGATCTTGCCATGGAGAAAGATTACGTAAGAGGGAAAGTGGCTGAATACATGAACAAATTGATTGACATGGCGGCTGGATTCAGAGTGGATGCTTGCAAGCACATGTGGCCTGGTGACCTCAGTGCAGTTTATGACAGACTGCACAACCTTAGCATCATCTGGTTCTCATCAGGTTCCAGGCCCTTCATTTATCAGGAGGTAACCTTTAGGAAATCAATGAGAAATCTGGCAGTTCTTTCAAAATGTCAAAACCATTCAGTGATGTGAAGTAGTTCATTGTAAAGAAATTGAAAGACTAACATTTTCTAATATAAAGACCTTGATTGGAGCTTAAAGATATGTCCAAGTCCAAAGGTTTATGTCAGATGCATTAGAGAGCATATTCTTATTCTCTTAATGTAAATGTTTTTTAGATTTAGAGGCATTACATACTTTAGATATCAAGTCATAGTCAACTTTATTGTCAGCTCCATATGTACAGAACATGCTGGCTTAACTGGCAGCAAATCAATTTAACGTTAGTTAAATGTAACCTGTCAATTTTGTACCAAAATGAATGTTCCATTATATAACAGTTATTGTATTAATATTGTGTAGTGCACATGCTGTTTGGATAGTTTAATATGAATCAGTTGATTTACTGCTATAACAGTTAATGCAGATGAAGTGCTTTCAAGAACAACAAAGCCACAGTAATAGTATGAATTCGCGTTTAAAAATAGACAGTGATGATTTTCTATGTAATATACAGTCCTCTCCAAAGCATCAGTTGAAACATCAAAACCAGTTCATTTGTCTTTGCTGGCATTGTAAGCATTTTGGTTCGGAATCAAAAGATGAATATGAGATATATCAAATTCTTTCATATAGCAGATTTTCTGCATTTATTTCCTGGTATTTCAATCTAGGTGTGTTAAATTACGCAGGACATAACACCTTTTGTGTCTGCTTTCCCTGTTTAACAAGTGAGCAAATGTATAGGAACATAAGAGGCTGACAGGTGTTTGTTGTTACACAGGGAAAATGATAACCAAGAAAGGAAATCAACAATTTGTTAAAGTCAGAGAGCAACAGAATTGATGCAGTTATTACAAGCAAGGGATATGCAACTAAATATTGAGTGTCATTTACTTAAATATACTCTAAAATTCTATGTTCCAGTACTTTTGCTCATCTGAAAACTGGGATGTCACACAAAAGGTGCTTCATTTTTAAATTATATTAATTTTCAAACCCAAAAGTCTTCAGGTTTTATCAAGCACATTGTTCTGCATTGTTATTGCAATACACTGGGATGGGTCTTCTTTGATTGATATTTATTTGTTAAAAACCTAGGATATGCATCCATCTGAATGGACATGTGAAAATAAGCTAATCTGTTTTCATGTATAAAGATGAATAAAAAACAAAAACACTTCATGATAATTCATGCATGAAAAAATTAAACCACATTGAGTATTCCTGATATAATAATGCAGTGATTCATCTTTAAGCATGGTCTTTGTCTCAATGGACTGAAAATGTATTTTTCATTCTTGTGCATTGCTTCCATTCAGGTTATTGACTTGGGTGGGGAACCCATTCAAGCAAGTGAGTACTTTGGGCTTGGAAGAGTGACAGAGTTTAAATACAGTGCAAAACTGGGCACCGTGATACGTAGATTGGATGATGAGAAGCTGTGCTATCTGAAGTAAGTTGTGTCCACCCCTAAAAGAATGGTTCACTGAAGCAGAAAAACAAAAACAGAAAAACTAAAGCAATCTCTGGGCTTGCTTTAGGTGGAACTGGGGAGAGGGCTGGGTATCTATGCCTTCTGATAGCTTTGTGTTTGTAGACAACCATGACAACCAAAGAGGCCATGGAGGTGGATGGAGCATCTGTTTTCTGGGCATTCTGGATGCCAGGTTGCAGCTTCAGATGATTTTTGCAGGTTCATCCACTTTTCTAGACTAAGGCACTTTGTGATATTGAGATACTGCTGGTTCTCCACAGGCTTTATAAGATGGCTATGAGTTTCATGCTGGCTCATCCTTATGGTGTGACCAGAGTGATGTCCAGCTACCGATGGAATAGACATTTTAAGAATGGAAAGGTAAACACATTTACAATAGATATCCATAAAGAAAGATACTTGTTAGGATGTGCTATTTGTTAGAATGTATTTCTAAAATGTCATTTTAATTTTGGTGGTATTTGGAGTTGGAGTTGTAGTAAGTAGTGGGTGCTCTTTCACCAAAGTTGAGCAAATTTTATTGTGAATCGAGTGTACACAAATT
This sequence comes from Hepsetus odoe, assembly GCA_017165825.1. Classification (NCBI taxonomy): domain Eukaryota; kingdom Metazoa; phylum Chordata; class Actinopteri; order Characiformes; family Hepsetidae; genus Hepsetus; species Hepsetus odoe. Next base: position 15,147,082 of record CM029374.1, on the reverse strand, counting down.
ATACCAACAGTTTCATTATTTATCCGTTTTATCTTCTGAATATTTGTCCATCCTTTTTGATATTTACACTGTAAACTCATGTAACCTCTGGCCAGAAGGGGGAGTGGTTCATTGCTTGTTTGATGGCAAATGTACTGGCTCTGGCTTGTGAGTGCTGACCTCTATTTGCTCACTATTGAATCATCTACATGACTTTTGAATCATCAGCATGGGATGGATTTGTGTAGGCTACGTCAAAATATGTATGTGAGGGCATACCGCACAATGTCCTTGCAAACAGCATACAGCCAAAATGAATCAAAATGCTCTTCACTCACATTTCACCAGCAGTTTCACTATTCAAACTAGCTGTGGCGTATCAAGTATGATCTAAGAGCTGAGTGTAAACGTTTAGGGGAATTCCACTTTTCTGAAAAAGCCATAACCTATTTTGAAAATGACAAAGAGTTTATGTTTACATATATATATTTTTATACAATTATCATTATCTGTTGGGGCTGGGATTTAAGGACCAGAATGATTGGGTTGGCCCACCAAGCTATGCCAATGGATCCACTAAAGCTGTGCCCATCAACCTGGACACTACATGGGGATGGATGGGTGTGAACACAGATGGCTACCAATCAGGTCAGCATCCCTGCAGCTCTGGCATCCTGCAGTCCTCTACAAGTTCCCATGTACCTATCTGTTGTTCCTGTACAGGAATATGGTGAAGTATCGTAATGTTGTAGAGGGTCAGCCTTTCTCCAACTGGTGGGACAATGGAAACAACCAGATTGCTTTTGGTCGTGGCAGCCGGGGGTTCATTGCTATTAACAACGATAACTGGTGAGTGAAATTAAATCCTTTGCTGGATGCTGAATGAAAACATGGAAATTGTTGCTTTCTACAGTGCATTAAAGACTACCAAGATTTTCATAACTATGTCTTTATTACCAGGAACCTAAATGTGACACTGAACACTGGACTGCCTAGTGGCACCTATTGTGATATTATCTCTGGGGATAAGCTCCTGAGTGGTGGGTGCACAGGGAAGCAGCTACATGTGAACAGAGATGGAAGAGCCAACTTTTACATCAGCAGCCAGGATGTGGACCCATTCATGGCACTTCATGTAGAAGCTATGCTTTAACTCATAAAGCCAGTTTACAGAAAGAGGACTGTAATAACCTCTTTCACTAATAGGCCTTGCCTTTACATTTTTACACTCTCACTATTCCCAAGACATTAAGAAGTTCAGACACTAATGCATTTTCTTTAGATACAAGAAAACAAGAAGAGCCTTAGTGGACCATGAGCCTGCACCAGTTCAGTATTCAGAATTGGTGCTGTAATTAGAAGCAGGGGATATGCAACCAAATATTGAGTGTAATTTACTTAAATATACTCTAATATTCTCTTTTTCAATACTATATTACCTGAAAAACTGGGATGTCACATACAAATATAAATGGACAGATACATGCCTAAAGAAAAATAAAAAAGACTTGGGAAAAATTCTGACGCAATTCATGCATGAAAGGGTTTAACCAAGAAAATAAGAAGAGCCTTGATGTACCACAAGTCTGCAGCAGTTCAGTGTTTCCGCTAGAGGAAGTTGTGTGTGTGTAGCTGCATTTGAAGCTGGTAGGTTTTCACATCCTTGTGAAATATGAACAGTTATCTTACACTACACTGCATGCTGGTATCATATACTACAAATCTCCAGGGGTGAGTAGTTACACCTTATTTACCGTGAGCAGGTAGATTATTTAAGGTATTTCCTATATGTAGAAATAGTCACTAAATGAGCAGAATATCACATGTACCTCTTTAAGCAAAATATGATATGAAAGATATGAATTAGTGAATAGTGAAGTGGAGAGCAGTCCACTGAAATTGTTTATAATGTTAACTGCAAAAAGCTTTTATTATAATGCTATTTAATTCTAGTTTATTGAAATTGTTGTACTAGTTTCTATACATCTATGAAGTTTCCTGAAAACAAGATAGCACATGTTGCCATGTATCTGATGAATAACACCCAACAAATTCTCAAGCCAAACTAATGAGTTTATGATAAATACAGACACTCTTAGACATCTCAGATGTAATTCAAATGTACTCCTTATTTATTCAGAAAAGAAGGAAATAATAATAACACTATTTATTTTAGATGCATTATTTATGAAGTTAAAATTTGGCTATGTTTATTCAGCAAAAGTTCATTTTTTTCTTGCTCCTAAAAAAATATCAAATTTAGCACCAGATTTGCTGATTTATTCTGATTCTTTCTGGCCTATTACTGGAAAACATGCTTAATCAGCCCTTGCAAAAAATAAGATGAAGTTGTGGTTTTCCTGCATCACTACTCACTGTAGTTTTTATGTGTAGTTTAAATGCTTGATTTGATTTATTTTCACATGAATTTGGGTGACTACGAACGCTTATTTTTAATGCCTGCTGTACAGGGCTGGTTTCCCAAAGCTTTAAAAGTTTTAAGAATGGTTTGAGAACCAAAACAACTCACCGTATAAATTAATTCTTAAATGGTTCTTTGCTCAGATAAATATGATAGAGGCTTTCGTGCATGCCTTTAAAGAACTTTTTGAAATGTTTTTCCTCAACACCTGACCAACCTAATAAGGATCAAGAGCGTGGCCTCTTGTGTGTGTGTGTATATATATATATTCAGTACTGCGCAAAAGTTTTAGGCAGGTGTTAAAAAATGCTGTAAACAAAGAATGCTTTCAGAAATGGAAGTGTTAATCATTTATTTTCATCAATCAACAAAATGCAGTGAATGAACAAAAGAGAAATTTAAATCAAATCAATATTTGGTGTGACCACACTTTGCCTTCAAAACAGCATCAATTCTTCTGGCCCCCACAGAGTCCTGATCTCAACATCATTGAGTGGGTCTGGGATTACATGAAGAGACAGAAGGATGTGAGGAAGCCTACATCCACAGAAGATCTGTGTGGTTCTCCAAGAGGTCGCACAACCTACCAGCCGAGTTACTCAAAACTGTGTGCAAGTGTACCACAGGAAGAATTGATGCTGTTTTGAAGGCAAAGGCCTACACCAAATATTGATTTGATTTAGATTTCTTTGTTCATTCACTGCATTTTGTTGATTGATGATAATAAATGATTAACACTTCCATTTTTGAAAGCATTCTTTGTTTAAAGCATTTTTTCCACACCTGCCTAAAACTTTTGCACAGTACTGTATATATATATATATATACATACATTTACGGCATTTACCAGACGCGCTTATCCAGAGTGACTTACAACAGTGCTTTGCTTCCACATTAGATCCTCATCTTGGTATCCAGCCTAGATCAGTAACTGCTGATTAGCTATTACAACCAAGGTGGTGCAAGGGTGGCATAGCGGTTAGGGCATTCGCCGTGAAGATCGGAGGATCGGGGTTTGAACCTTCCGTGTAGAAGCTAACTCTGAGGTACCTTTGAGCAAGAAAAGATCCGCTTCTTCCGCAATGGCTGGCTAATTCGTCCAGGGTGTGTCCCCTGTCCTTCACCCTGTGTGAGCTGGGATGACTCCAGCACTCCCTGGCACTGGGTCAGGATGAGTGGCAGACTGACCTAAGTAAAAAACTAAGTGCCCTTGTGACAAGTATATACACTACAAATTTTTTATTTTTTTGACAGGAAAGAGAGAGTAGAGGTTTAAGGAAAGAAGGAACAGAGGTAGGAGAGTAGATGGTTTGGGAGGGTTATTCCCTGAGAAATTCCATTAACAAGTGGGTCTTTAATGACGTTTGAAGACAGCAAGGGTCTCAGCAGTTCTGACCATCAGGGGGAGTTCGTTCCACCTGAGGGGCCAGAACTGCGAAGAGTCTTGATGCATGTCTTCCTCTTTTTTTCAACTTCTCCAAGATGTCTGGAACAACCTACCAGCCAGTTCCTTCAAAAACTGTGTGCAAGTGTACCCAGGAAGAAACTGATGCTGTTTTGAAGGCAAAGGGTGGTCACACCAAATATTGATTTGATTTAGATTTCTTTTGTTCATTCACTGCATTTTGTTGATTGATGAAAAGAAATGATTAATACTTCCATTTTTGAAAGCATTCTTTGTTTACAGCATTTCCTTCCACACCTGCCTAAAACTTTTGCACAGTACTGTATATATATATATATATATATATATATATATATATATGTATATGTGGATTAAAAGGTTAAGACTTGATTTGCCACCTTGTTTTTTATCTCTGCTTTATATTAGGTCTTATTTCCCATATAGTTAGCATCATCCATACATACCTGAGTGTACTTACTGCCACATTACACAAAGCAAAAGTATTTTTTTTTTTAATTCAGCTTAGGTTTTGTTTCTAAGTGAGTGTTTATCAGGTTGTAAACCCTGCTAACAAGGGTTTTCCCGTCTAAAACAGTTGGAAGTTAGTCCATTATTCCATTATCTGCCGCTAGTCCCAAACGGGGTCGCGGGGAGTGCTGGTGTCCAACCCAGCGCACACAGGGCGAGGACGGGGGACGCACCCTGGACAGGTCGCCAGCCCATCGCAGGGAGGAGCGGGACGGGGACGGCACCTTGCTCAAGGGTACCACAGGGCAACCCATTGGGAAGGGGTTCGAACCCCTGATCCTCCGAACATGTGGCCAACGCCCTAACCACTAGGCCACCACTGCCCCACAGTTGGAAGTTAATGATCAGAAATGTAAACAAACTGCAAGGAAAATGTAGTCTGTCTGGAAATTGAACACGTTGGACAACTATATGAGTAAAGTAATCCTGAAACTGCAGGAACCAAAATAGATGATATTTCAGGATGTTTTACATCACTGCAAGCTTACAGGCACCAATTTGCAAACTGTGTGCTAAGTGCGAGGCTAAATCTCAGATTCATTTCAGATTATTTCCTACCACACTTTTGTGGTCCCTTATATCATATGACATGCTACTTTCTAAATAAAACAAATACAAAAGTACTACAAATAGCTTCTACAAAAGCTGCTACAAAAAGCCATTTGAAGCCAAATTTTTAGTGCTTTTGTTTCTTAGGACATTAGGACATACTATGAAAGCTTGTGTGTTTTTGTAACATTCTTGGACATATAGATATTTAATCTCAGTTTTAACATTTACATTTACAGCATTTAGAAGACACTCTTCTAAATACTGGGAGATTCAAGTAATATAACTAAGCATTTAAAACTGAAGAAACATTTTCTGTTAAATGTAATTCTTCAAAAATGCGATTTCTGGTGAGGAATAAATTACAGCCATTAAACAGCCATTCCACTGTCTGGAAAATAGCCTACAAGTGGAGGACTTCCAAAACCTCTGCCAACATCAGAGCAGACTGCAAGATGCTAAAAGAAGTCTGCTAAAAACCCAAAAATGTCATCGCGGGACCTACAGCAGGCTCTTGCTACTACTGATGTGAAAGTGCATGCCTCTACAATAAGAAAGAGACTGGACAACTTTAACTTGCATGAGAGGTGTGCAAGGAGGAAACCTTTGCTCTCTCAGAGAAAAATCAAGGCCAGATGGAAGTTTGCCAGAGAGAACGAAGACAAAGATCAGGACTTCTGGAATAATGTTCCAGCTCACCATCATAGAATTCACTATGAATTCTATCGTGCATCAGGGAGTGCTGACCATCTGTAAGAACATTAAAGCTGAAGCAAAATGGACCCTGCAACATGACAATGACCCAAAACATACCAGTAAACCAGTAAATCCACCAAGAACTGGCTAAAAACTAAGAAATTGAGAGTCTTGGAGTGGCCGAGTCAAAGACCAGATCTTAATCCCATTGAGATGCTGTGGGGTGACTTCCAAGCTTGAACTGGCTGAATGGTAGACTGGAGACTGGTAGATGGCCTCAAGAAACATCTCACTGTGGTTATTTCAGCCAAAGAGCGTAACACTAGCTCTTAGGGGGTAGGCTGTCCTAACTTTTTCCTCATTTAATAAATCATGGTTAATTTTAGTTATTTACCTGCAATTAAATCACTTTCTTTTCCAGAGATAAATAAAAATAAGAAGACATCGATATGTGAACATTTCTTAATAAAGAACTGAATATTTAATAGAGTGTCTTCATTTTTTTACATGACTGTTGGTACTAACTTATTGTGTGTCAAACAGAAATCACATCAGTGTACTTGGGACTGTCAGCTAGATACAGTTATAATTTAGGCATGCAGTTTACATGGTGCTTATATGGAAGTAATATGGTTCAGTTACATGCAGTGTTACATTTTTTTTGGCCAAACTATCATGTTAATGTTATCTACTGGTGGGGAGTCAAATGGTTCACCCCCTGCAACCACAAGTTTCTTTGTGCAATTATAAATGCATACAGACGCAACATTTGTTGCTAACACGCACTGAACTTACCCCCTTGATTCATAATTGGATCTCTGATTTATTTGCTGTTTCTTTTGGGTCCCTTTGTATCTTAGGTCTAGTGAATATGGACATGTTCAATGAAACCTCATCGCCAAACTCAACAGATGCCTGCAGCCTTCCATATGAAAAGGACAGACTTCCTCTCCTGCTTGTTTACTGCATCGTCTTCATTGTGGGCCTGCCTACAAATATGATCACGATCTACCTCACCTTCCTTCAGGTTCGTCGTAAGAACGTGTTGGGAATATACTTGCTGAGCTTGTCTGTGTGCGATCTGATGTACTTGGGTACCCTTCCTATGTGGACTATTTACATAAACAATGGCCATTGCTGGAACTGGGGTTCTCTGGCTTGTAAAGTCACAGGTTACATCTTCTTCAATAACATGTATGTCAGCATCTTTCTCCTGTGCTGTGTTTCTGTGGACCGTTATGTGGCAGTGGTATATCCAATGGAATCTCGGGTTTTGAGAAAAAGGAAGCGCTCTTTAATAGTCACTATTGTGATTGTGGCAGTGGTAGCTGTAGGCCACATACCAGTGTTCACCATGAAAGAAGGGGATACAGACAACAAGGAGGTGAAACGTTGCTTCGAGCCTGGACAGAACACCTCCACTGTGACAGGTTTCAACTATGCCCGCTTTGTTATTGGATTCTTCATCCCACTGTGTGTTCTGCTAGTCACCAACCATGCTGTCCTGACCAAAGTGGATGAAAGTGATGGCCTAAGTGCAAAACAGAAGTTCAAAGTTCGATACCTTGCCATAGCAGTCATCTTGTTCTTCCTGATCTGCTTCACTCCTTACCATCTTATTCTTTTGCTACGTGCTATTAGTTACCACTTCTCAGATTGGGACTGTGACTTTGAGAAAACACTCTATACGTCCTACACCATCTCGCTGGGCCTTTCTACCATTAATAGTGCTATGAACCCAATTCTTTATGTGCTGACCAGCGACAATATCCGCAAGGAGATCAGAAAAGGTGTGAGCTGCCTACGCAGTGGCAGTTTTTTTAGGAATGACAGGAGCCAAAGCCTTCGAAACTCCTCAGGTGCACGCAGCTGAAAGGTACATGTCTGTAACTTGATTCACAGTAAGCTAAAAAAAAAAAGAAAAAAAGAACCAAGGTCAAATATCATATGGCTTGAATAACTTGAATGGCCTCATAAGATATCCACCTACTAGTTCTATATACAGTTATATACAGTGCCCCTGACTATGTCTGACACCCATTCTAAAGACTAGTAAAAAGAAGAAACTTGTAAAGAAGCTTCATCGAAAAACTAGTCTGTAAAAGCCTAAGACTTGTTAACACAGCTCCTTGAACCCAAATTTAAATGGCATGTTACCCTATCTCTATCCACATAATCATATTCAGATACAGCTGTTTAACTGTGTTAAAAAAGCTCAAACTTTGTCTAAACACTTTGACTAAGCTTGGACTTTTAAATATTTACCGCAAGTAACCTTGTGTTATCTGTTCAGATCAGCGCTCTGTGTGCTTGTTTGGGTGTGGAGTTGTGTGGTCAACTTGTGAAAGTCAGCACTGTCTCTGGGAATAAAAAGAAAATAAAAATACAGTTGCAATAATAATAGTAACTGTAAATGTATTAAATTAATAAAACATTTTCTTTTTTACCACACATTGTCTATAAAGAGGAAATGGTTAGAGGTTTAGGAAAATGCTGATATGTAGAAACGAGAGAAGTCAGCTATGCATTTACAGGTGTGTTGCTAGTCACGTACACACTCTGCAAGCCTGAACTGAAACATGAAGTCAAATTTTTAAATGATCAGTTTTGACTGGGATTCGGGTAATCCATATAACCTGTTTGAAGCAATATTTCACAATACTAATCAAAAGTTTGTGCACACCTGCTTAAAAGCAGCAAACTACGCTGGACACCAGCCCCCCAGGCCCCGAGTTGGGTAACCCTGCTCTTAAAGGATGTGTACACACTTTCTTTTGCCTTTATTTAAGTTTTTTAAGGTCATGATAGGGGCAGTATTGTGGTTCTGAGATTGAATAGCTCAAAAGATGCTTAAAAAATACTTTTTAAATATTAAAACGTCTTAAAAAAAACAAAACTAAAACATATTGTGGCATAGAAAGCAGTGTCTTTGGAAGTGCAAATAATGAGACTCTGGATTGGTTTCTCAGTTCCTTTGTTACAGTGAGCAGAAATGAAAGATCTCTTGTTCTATATCCTCAGACATTTTCATTTACCAGAATGCAATCATGCTGAATGACTATTCGCCACTTTTCATAGAACAAAAAAAAAATGCAAGCAACATATTCAGAGAATATGATGTCTCTCATTATGATATGATTATGATTGTATGATGACTATAATATGATTTGCCACTCTGCTACTGGCATATCCAGCATGCAAGTATGACAGTACTGTCAGGACTGCAATTCTAGTAAAATGTTTATCAGCGACTAAGTGTCTGGGCGTGTGCTACAGTTCACATACTCTCAACTCTTTAGCCTGCACTTCTGAACTTCCTGTTGTCAAGTAGCTGTTATCAAGTACTGTGGGAACAGCGCAGAACAGTTAGAGTGCTTCAAGGCGATCTGTTCCTCCTTCACCAAAACAACAAACCCACATCTGTACAGGATAACTGCAGAGTGCAGGTAGACCAGCAGGTGGGGATGAAGATGCAGAGAAGGGGGAAAAGGGTATACCTTTATAACTGCAATGGCACATCTGATCTGATGTGAAAGGTGCCATTACAAAGAAGATGCCATTATAGAGAAACTTATATAGAGAATGGCTCTGCTGTGTTGTACACATTAGATGTTGACTTTTGTGATGAGCTCAATTTCTAAAAGACATTCTGGACAGTGAAAATAACAGGCAAGACATGTTTACATGTCATTTATAAAAGTCGATTATCTCTGGTTTTAGATTCTCTCTGCTTTTATGTCACCACCTGCTGTTGGGTTAGATGGATGTGTGATCCTGGCTAATGGGTGAAGTTGGACACAACTGATTGATTTATTATATTCAAACATGGCCTCTATGTCTGGGTGCTCTGAACAGCTATTCACTGCTGTTATAGCCCCAGTTAGCTACTTTCAGTCATCATCCTCCACTGATCTAAAACTCTGCAGCAAATCCAGGCTCAGTTGAAAAACAAGAAAAGCTCAAAGCTGCATTAGGAGCACAACTCAGCAGTCCATTTTCCAGCAACAAGAATGAACATGCACTAGCATTACAGCAGAGTAGCCTAGTGGCCGCGTGAATGGGTTTCTTTCAGAATGTTTTTTTTCAGCTTACAACAATAGAGAATTGTCATTTAAAAAAATCATTTTAAAAAGCTAAATGTTGTAGATATTGATCAAGACTGTAGACAAAGTTGACAACAAATTTTCAGGGGAAGCTGCAGTTAGAAGGTTAATTTGTTGCTAGGTGGCCCAACGTCATCACATGACAATGTCATAAGTAATAACAAGAAACTGCTCAAATGAATTAAAATAAAACAAATGACCTGTCACTATAAGAATATAATTTACATTTTTTAGCATAGGTTTGTTTTATTTTTTATTTGTACACATAATGCAGACACAGTTGTTTTATGACCATGTAAATTCCTTATCTTAAAAAAAATTACATATGAAAATTTTACCCTGTTTTTTAACATGTGTTTATTGTCCATTCTCATTCATGAGAAACTGAGCAAACCATTTTAGTTAGTCTAGTTTGGAGGAAAACATTTTGCATATGTAAAGAGAATCAGAGATTGGGAATGAATCATAGGTAGTCATGGGAATCCTCTTCATCTTCATGATCCAGCTACATTGTCAGCGAGCTGAAACCAGCGAAGATGTCATTGCGGTTACTGAGCTGGAACCAGCTGAAAGGTGCTAGTGTAGTCAAGACATAGCTATATTCTTGCAGCAAAGTTGCTAAGCTGACAACACTGGATGGTGAAGAGCGCGGGGGGAACATTTATAGCCTTGAGAATGGCATTAGCAGGAGTTTTCTTTACAGTGACAGGTCACTTCTTCACCCACAGCAGGTTGTGGGTGGTGCAAGCTTCAGGAGTCACTCAGAGCTTAAAAGGTCAGCATTCAGTTTGAAACAAATGCTAGAAAAGAAGCTTACTGACCAACCAAAACAGTGTATTACCTGTTTTGACCCTATTTTACGAGACTCCAGAGATTATCCCCTCACTTCAGTTAATCTCTATTCTTGACTGTTTAGCCATGGTTTTGAAAGTGAAAGAAAGTGACTATTCTAGTCATTGTGATACAGCACAGCACACAGTGAACAAACGAAATTACACTTCTGCATTTTACCCATACACTCACACACGTGCAGCAGGGGGCAGCTATTGAAAGCACATTGTTCTGAAAATCTTTCAAGAGCCATACACTGAAAGTTTATTTAGGGAATCAAAAGCGGGTTGTTTCAAGACTTTGCTCAAGAACCCCATTTTTTATTTTATTCTTGAGTAAGCAGGCAAAATATATCAATGTGTGTATTATGCTGAATATATGATAAATATCTGATTCGCTATCACAATATACGATGTATATAGGCTTTCGTTTTGATATGATGTTATTGACTAACAAGTATTTGTAGTGTTGGGTTTGTAGGCTTTTGAAAAAATCTAAGGTCAATCAAATGAGAATATAGAAATTGAATGTATAACCTATTGCATTCCAAATTTTCTTGCACTCATTTAGCCATGTCTCCCCAATTATACAATAGCCCCAATTCTGCAGGCTAGCATGTACTTCCTCTTCATGAGTCAAGTGAAGGCATTACATCTTTGCAAACAGCTAACAATAGAAAGTTAGTGAGAGAGAATTCTCACCACCAGTTTTTCATCAGCAGTCAGACATGTATAGTGCATAGGGCAAATAGAGCAAAAGTTTATGCTCAGGAATGAGATTTCAGTCATTTTGTCAGAAAAGTGGCAATCAGCAATTGAAAAATATTTATTTTTAACATATATTAAAGCTATTAAAACCAGTTCTTGCTTGCTAGATTCTAGCTTTTCCTTGTTGATAACTACAATGTTATTTACATCAACTGCTAGCTGTGCAGAGTGAGTAAAATTCTGCCAATGAACCCTTTTATTAATTTTTCATTTATGCGTAATGCAGCCTGGTAAATTTTACAATAAGAAAAAAAATGTCTGTTTTAACGATAACAGTTACACTATGAATTTGGGCCTCCATGGATTGGATTGGTTTGTTCAGCACATCCCACAGATGTCCGAATTGAGATCTGGTGAATTGGGAGGCAAAGTCAACACCTTGAACCTAAATATCATTTATTTGAAGTTTGTGCAGTGGGACAAGGCTATTCTGAGGCCACTGCCATAAAGGAGTAACATCTTGTCCATAGCACCTGGTCATTGTCACTGGTTTGTGGCTATGCAGCCAAATATAAAGCAAGCTATGATGCTGTGTGTTGTGACTCCTTTTTTGAAGCCAGGATGTACATTTTTTCTAGTTTGCATCATCACATCCCTCGCAGGGGATTGACTCCTACCTTGGGCACCTGTGACTCTGCTGTCAGCTAACTGATGATCCTTTTTTGGAATACATTTGGTAGGAGCTAACCACTGCAGGAACAACCTACAAGACATGCCGCTTGTGAGGTGCTCACAGCCAGTAGTCTAGCTGTCATAGCTCAGCTTTGCCTTACCAAAGTTGCTCAGATCCTTAAACATTGTCCTTATAACTTGCTTGGCGTAGGCTGGCTAAGGAGTAGCCTACATGTGGGAATATTATTTATTTTAGAAGTTTGTGTTCTCATCACAAACTGTGTTCAGCAGGCCCTGCAAATAAGAAACAAGCACACAGGCAGCAAGAAATCTTTAATTTTCTGAACAAAAAATTGGTTTAGTAATGATACATTCAATGTAATGATAGTATTCAGTGATGGATTCTTGCGAGTGAGTAAGTCAAACACCCAGCACAAAATTGTATTCTTTATATTTTAGTTTTGTCTGCTTTTTTTTAAAAGAAATTAAATGCTATGTAAAAGTTATCCAAACTATATACAAAACATTATTAAACAGTTCTGCATCAAAAGTGTTGCAGATTTATTTTTAAAAAATTGTAACATTCCAATCCTTTCATAAATATATTGACCTACACGTTATAACTTAATTATATATGTGTTTTTAAATGTCTTTGAAAGGGCAAAGTCATTATTAAGTAAATAAATAATTTTGTTCCTTAAACTGTCTGGAGCACCTCTCTTTATATTGAAGTGTCTAAATTTATTCTTTCACCTTCAAATATGAAAGTAAAAGTAACCATTCTTGTCATTGTGAGTACAGGGCAGCGGTGGCCTAGTGGTTAGGGAATTGCTGCCGCATCGGATGATTGTGGGTTTGATTCCAACACCAGCAGGTTGCCCTGAGGTACCCTTGAGCAAGGTACCGTCCCCGTCACTGCTCCCCGGGCGCTTTCAATAGCTGCCCACTGCTGCACGGTGTTTGAGTGCATGGGTTAAATACAGAGGTCCAATTTTGTTGTGGTTCACTGTGTACTGTGACCTCGCAATGACAAGGGTTGTCATTTTCACCTTTTCACTTCACTTTCACAGCACAACACACAGTGAACCACACTTCTGTATTTAATCTACATACAAACACATACAGCAGTGTTTACTGTGACGGCGCCTGGGGAGCAGAGACGGGGACAGTACCTTGCTCAAGGGTACCTCAGGGCAACCTACTGGTCTGGGATTCAAACCCACAATCTTCTGATTCTGGGGCCAATTCCTTAACCACTAGGCCACCAAATATTTTCAGTCTATTCAGTTTTGTGGATATCCAGAAAGGGAAGGGATGTTTTGCTTGTGAGAAAGCAAGTTTATATTTATTCCATTAATAAAAAAATGTCCTGGACATTTTTCTTAATCCGAGAACAATTTTTTTCTAAAAAGTCAGTCACATATGCCATGACAGAAAAAAATCCAACAGAGATCCAGTTGTTGGTTATCACAAAAAATATCCATCCACTTGGATACAATAATAGTGTACTGGTGAGAGGTTAGGAAAAGTCACTATCAGTTACTGGTTATTTACCAGTTATCTTGAAAATTAATCAAGTAATCACTGTTTTTTTTAACCCTTTAGACCCCAATACCATTCTTTTTGTGATTTCTGAGTTTGGAAACAATTTTAGAAGGTAAATGACCACTCTTAACCAAGTGTCATATCATTATCTAGAGGAAAATCAAGGGGCTTTTTATAGGAATTAACAAGATATAACCAAGGTTTATAGAAAGGGTAACAAATCAACTTTTCTTTTGTTTGGCTGATTTGTACTCATGCCAGTTGGCAGTTGACACAAGCCATTAATACTGGAAATGTATCCAAGTACTTGAACCTGACCATCATAATGATGGCTAAACAAAGATTTCAAAAGATCCGTTTAAAACTCCATCCATTTTCTGCAGCTTGTCCCAAACGGGGTTGCGGGGGAGTGCTGGTGTCCAATCCAGCGCACACAGGGCGAGTAAGTTTAAAACTTACTTGTCCAAATGATCAGAAACTGGACAGACTGGTCTCCAAGGCTCATTACAAAACTGAAGGCAGTTGTCATAATGCATTGCTGCCCATAGTGTCTCAAAAGCTAATGACTTAGAAGACAGAATTGTGATGAAAGGAAATGGAATCAAATTGCTGCATATCTGATCTGAATGCTCTTGCAAAAGTGACTTGAGTAAGACCATGCCCTTCAATTGACCAGATGATATTTGCTTTATCGTTCAAAGTGAGAATAAATTGCATTGGCAATGTGTAGAGAATGTAAAGTTGTTTTTTTTTAAATATATATATTTTTAATTGATTAATGGATTATATTCAAATAATCACAAAATGTCTAATAAAGTATAATATCCAATATATAATAAAATTGTCTGAGTGACTAACAAAGGCATAGTGTTGGGTGAGGGACAAACAAGTAGTGGGATCCATGTCGGTTCCCAAAAAGTGTTGATCTTGTGCTGAAATTAGAAACAGAATAACTAGACAGATCAAAAATGAATGGTACAAATTAGTAAGAAAGAGGTGCTCCAAATCCAGATCCTGACAGATTTCACTCAAGTTCAATCCAACCCAATTCCACCTCGTTTTCACACACTTGGGATTTTGTTGTGACTGAATTTTATCCTAGAGTTTCATTAAAGTGTTTCTAAAACGCTAGCGTTTAAAGTCTATTATGTTACTTCAGCCAGAGGTTTTCTGAGATTTTTGTAATGACACAAACTGTGCCGACAATATGTTCCTGTGTTAGCAGTGACACTTGTATCCTAATGGATGAAGGAAAGAAAAACAGAGGTCAGCGTAACAGTCTGTTCCTTAAGTAGCTTGTAACAGTGCAAATACAGTTTAAAGACATCCGTCACTGTGCAGTGTGGGGTTGCATTCTACTGTAACATAGTTATTTTTGTGCAATTGTTAGAAAGGATTTCTTCCCTGAGCCGATATACTGTGTCTATGTAACAGTGAATGTGTAGTGTGATATAATTCCTTCATTCAAGCATGCTTTTCTTTCTGCCCTGATTGGACAGCAGTCCCAGGCTGTTCTGGCTGAACCACTGGCAGGAGATCTGGTAGACGTATCCTGGTTTATTCCGACAGTGTGTGGGAGGCATTAGCTATAGACACAAACACAAGGCAGCGGTTAAGATTTAAAAGTGAAGTAAAGTGAAAATGTTTAACCCATACACACACTACGTAGCAGCGGGCAGCCATCTCCAGTGCCCAGGGGGAAGTGATGGGGATGATACCTCTCTCAAGGATAACTCAGGGTAACTTGGGGACCTTTTGAATATGAGGCTTAGTCCCTAATCAACAGGCCAACCTGCTGGCCTAAATCTGCTTTACTGCTATCTACTTTAACCTATTCAGCTAATCTGAAACAAACCCGTTCTTTGCAAGCAAACCATCTGATCAAATAAAACAAGCATTTAAAGCATTTTAATTTCATAAGGAATAATTACACACAAAGTGCTTGTCTTACAAACATTTTGTGTATAGGCTGAGAAATTAATTTTTTCCCATTCGCAGACAGGCACCAAACCATACTTTGCCTTTGATGAGTGGAAGTCTTCCTCCAGAATTTCAAACTAAAACTTGTTCCTACCTTAGTTTGGATGAGAGCAGCTGGAGAACCTTTAGACTCCTCAAAAGCCAGGTCAGGAAAATGTGTCTCCTGGAAATAAAACAGCAGACTTGTTCATTTCCAGCCTCTAAGCTTTTGGTCTCTCAGGTATCTACTTGTGCCCTCAAGTGGACATGTATGGAATAAACAGCAAAAACTTAATCTCAAATGAAAAGCTTTATATACCTTTAGCCAGAGACCAAACAGCCAAAAAGTAATGTCGCAATAATAAACATCTATTACAACAGATACTATATAAACATCTACTATAACAGACCATTAGGTGTAGCTCTGCTGAAAGGAGTAAACTTTTCTGTACTTTATTCTAGTTTTCTTCCTCTCCACTCACTTGTAAGATGTTTTTGTCTGCATGCTTGAGTTGGAGTGTATTGACCAGCTGCTTGTGGGAGTGCAAGTTGGGTTTAGGATCGGAGAGGCTCAGAGAGCCAGGCTTACACAACAGATGACGGCACAGTCTGGCAGCCTCTCTAGGGACGGGGAAGTGAGAGAAAGAGAGAGAGGCTACATATGTATAGAATGCAAAATAACAGGCAATGTTACATAAAGTGAAATAGGTTTAATCAACATATGTCTGCGTTAATGTGTGAAAAATCCACAGCGGGAAAAGCCAAAATGTATTGTGTATTACAAACACACACCCCCAGCCACACACTCCCTCCACAAACCTACTTTCAACATGTGCTTGAACATATGGTCGTGTGTGCTGGCCGTGCCACACGGCAGGTAAATGTCAGAGAGAATTAACCATGAGGCCAGCATTCCTAGAGTATGCCAAATTTGTGCATAAAATAACCACCTTGTCTTACAAAATTGCTCTGAAATCTAGATTTTGTCAATGATTTCCTAACTCTATTGCTACTAAATGTAATGGGATTCTATGAATAAAAGTCTCACCGACTACACTTTTCTTGTGTTTATTCTTTGCGTGCTTTTGTGTATTGCAAAAGCTCATTTCACATCACCATTTTCCCAACCTCTTTTTATTTCTTAGAAATAAACGGGCTGTGTGACTGAACCTTTAAGTTTGTGTAAACAAGAATGAGCGGGTCTAAACTGGAGTCAGACCAGTGCGTGTATGTGTATGTATATATATGATTAGCTTTTTAAAAACTATGTATTCTGCTCTGCTTTCCAAAGTGTGCAAAAATAGTATAGGATCAATAATTATCATTTTTTTGTAATGGTCCATGTCATGGAAAGTTCACAGAAGTTGCTAGTTTTTTCAAATGGTGTAAATGGAGGTTTTAACAAAAACATTTTAGTCATGTGGCAATATAACAAGAGTAATCTGAGATTGTACCCTGATAGCGCCTCTGTGTGTGTGGAGTTGTTCAGTAGCTGGGACAAAGGCGGGATCTCTATTACTTCGTTCACTGCTTCTTCAGTATGGAAGCAATCATGGAACACCGACCAGGGGCTGCCCGTTTCAATGTTCTCCACCTGCACATACAGGAGCCTCCGTCACTTTAGTGAGAATTTAGCACATGGTATTATTATTGCTTTTCAGCTATTCTTTTTTACTCACCATGTCTGTGTACACACAAGCGATGCAGTAATAAGTGTACAGTATAATTGTGGGCATATGTAACTATTCAATGCGTAATTGAATTTCTTACTTCTTCAAAGTTTGATTTAGTTACTTCATTACAATTCAGAGATAGAAATAAAATATACAAAAAGAACCATATTAAAATAACTTAAACAAATTGGTGAAACAGCCGCAGTAAAAAAGCAATAATAAAAATAAATTAACTGAATTCTTTAAAATGGTAAAAACATGAGCATGTAGTTTAACAGCTTAATTAATTATTTTATCTGATTGATCTAATCACCTTCCGCAACATGCTTAGCTGCACATTCCCACCCACAATCCAAAACCCTTCTATAGTCAAGGAATATCATAAAGCTCTGGCAAAGAGTGAAGCTTTAAGGGGGTGTTGTCTCCAGTAACAACTCGTGCAGATAAATGCAACTGAAATTTTTTTTTGCACATAGTAGGCCAACAGGTTTCACATAATGCTGCTGACAAAAGGGAAATACCTTGTGTTTACAGTCGGGACGTCTTCCCTGAGGTGATAGGGGGGCAGATTCCATGACTTCGCTTGGGCTGCCATGAAAACTGCTCCACTCTCCAAAACTACTGCTTTCACCCTGATCCTCGTTCCAGTGAAAAGGGCTGTAAATGGACTGGTCTGTAAAGCCCTCACAGCTGCGAAAGCCATCTTCGCTGAGGTTGTCCAGCACGGCACACTCACTCATCACAGATAAGGCCTTACTGACTGTTTCAAAGAGATGAATGATGGTCTATAAACTTCAGATCATTCGCCCTCCAGCTTTAGAAGCAGCCGTCTCCCTCTGCTGTCTAATAACTCAGCAAGCACTTCATTGATGCGATGTTATTCTGCAGACAGTAGAGTCTCGCCGCTTCAAATCAAAGCTCCTCATTAGGCAGGATGAGAACTCCGGTCGTCTTTCAAATCTAAATGCTTCTCTTCTTCATGTTTGTCATGCTTTGAGCAGTTGCATCTCTTCTGAGTTGGAAAAGACAGGAAGTTACCATTGTGTTGAGCTGGGAGTCTGATGTCAAACACTTCCTTCCACTGGTTGTGTGCACTCCAGCATTGCTCCTTGTTGTTCAGGCTGGATTTCCAGGAATACAAAAGTGAAGAACCTGGAGAGTGTGAAGGACATGATGAACTGATTTACTGCTAATCTGAACTTTAATCCCACAGCAGATATTTAAGTGAGAAATTTATCAGAATCACAGGAAGGACAATCAAAGCAATAACCAAATAAGTACTGAACATCAGGCTGAATGATTCCCACAGCGACTGGGAGATGAAAGGACCATAACGCTGATAGAGGAGTCGTTTAAAAATGAACTTTTAAACTCTAACATGAGCCGCAGTGAACTCTAACCCACCTGCTGCTTTCACCACATGTAGAATCAGCGACAGAAATTGAGAGCTATACCCCACCACAGGTGTCCGGTGTTCAGATTAAACCTGGATACAAAGCTGCTTCCGCACTGCTGATGATCTGACGCACTGAGAGAGGAGGAGCACGCGCGCGGACGGACACACACACACACACACACACACACACACACACAAAACCTGGAAAAAAGTGTTTGTTATGTATAAATGAATGAATTATTTGCTTAATAAGTAGATAAATAAATAAAATGTCATTTTAAATATAATTATTTATAACTTGCAATATTATTATAATAATTATTGTTGACAATATCGATATTGTTAACAATAATACTTCCTATTGTTCTTATCATTGTTTATAGTCATAATATTATTTTTAAGGTGCTTCCTAGTTTCCAATAAACTGGCCATTCTCTCTCTTCAAAACGCGCGAAACTTCAGTCTGACGTCACGTGAAAACTATGTATCATTGCCGCGCGACAAAGAGGCGTTCCCTTCAGCAGGGCAGTGGGCGTGGCTTCGATTTCTGTAGATGGAGTGAGCTGCGTGAGACTGGCGCTGCGTTGGGCATTGACTATGTGAGCGGAGTGAACAGTTAGATGATCATGGAGAAACCTTTCTTCTCCTCCCTCACGCCCACTATTCCCCTAAACGGGTTAGACACACCTTCACTTTGTGGTCGAACAGCGTTCAAACGGGATGGAGGAGTGATTGGGGAAGCTGCGCTTCACACACGCGCACGTATGCGAATAGGTTACGTCAAAGTTAAATGCTGATTACCAGATTCAGAGATGTGGATCCATTAAACCCACACACACACGTGCAGCAAGGTGGCAGCCATATCCAGCGCCCGGAGGAGCAGTGACTGGGACGGTACCTTGCTCAAGGGTACATCAGGGCAACCTACTGGTGTGGGATTCGAACTCATGACCTTAAAATCCCGGGCCTAATTTACTAATCACTAAGCCACGGCTGTCCAATGGCACTGTGTTCTTTGGACTGCTTTTGGAAAATAGTTTGGTAACTATTTACATACCAGGAATGTAGGATCTCACATCTGACTCAGTTTACTAGCTTTCCTGATTTTGCCTTCATCAAGTCACTCAGGCCCTTTTGCTTGTCCACTTTTACTGCTTCCGACACATCAACTTGATGAATGTTCACTTGCTACCTTTTATACTGCACCCCTGGACAGGTACCACTGTAACCAGTGTTTACCTGTTTTTTAATGTTGTGGCTAATCAGTGTTCAGCAACAAACACCCTGCATTAAATAATCAAACAAAAAACCTTCTACATCCAAAGATATAATCATGTGGATCCTGCATCTGTTGCAACATTACTTTGATTCCTTTACTGAACTTTACCAAAAAATATGTAATGATTTCAAATTACGATGCAATCAGGACCAAAAACATGGTAGAAACTGAGAATCCCTTTATTAAAGACAAGGTTCAGGGTGGATTGAGAATTACCTGAATGTTACAGGTTATATTCACCAGACTATTTAAGTGGACAGAGATGTACAGGGTTTTACATTTTGACACAAGTTAATCACCTTAAGGGACAGAGTGTGTCCCTCCATATCTGACAGCCTAACAGTAAACATGTACCTGTTTAAAACATCACACCTTAAAGTCCTGAGAGTAGCCAGAAACAATGTGAGAGGGGAGCTTTCCTCAAAGCAGCAGAGAACTCCAGCATGGTCATGACTGGAGGTTAGACATGGCAGGTATGTATATAGGTTAGACAAATGTATTTTAGTGCTTTTGTCATTCTAAGATGCTTCAGATGCTACTTTGTAAAGAGTGCAGGTGAGGAGATCTATCCAGGCCTTTCCCGCTCAGTAACTGCGCCCAAATAAGGTATAGAACTGGGCCGGCTCTTGGCCACTGATGCACATCTGGCCTGGCTGAAGGGTCCTCAGGGGCTGGAAAGGAATACACAGGCTCTTCGCTCCCATTGAGGGGGCGCCTGGCTCAAGGTCCTGATCCCTGGCAACAGAAGAAATGTTTATGTTCAATAAAGCCAAGCAATATCTCTTTCTGGCAGTAACATATAACATACAGATGACCAAAGATCAAAGAAAGGCAGGCTGGTTGGTCTAAAAAAAAAAAAAAAAAAAAAAATTTTTTTTTTTTTAAAACAACAAACCAAAAAATAAAAAACAAAACTGAATTAGTCTCTTACTTGGCTGTGGTCTTTTTTATCCAGTCCTCACACTCAATGCCTCCACAGAAGGGAATCTGCACAATCTGAAAAATATCAGTAAAATATGGTGAGTTGCGTTTATACTTTACTTTGCCAGTGGGTTTTCATTAATAAGGCTTAAGGTAAGATTAAACACAGTCAAAGCCAGTGGCAGCCGGTCACACACACGCACCTTTCCTTGGTCCAACTCTTTCTGGAACTGCTGCATTGTTTCTGCTGCCACCATATGTTCCTTGAGGTCAGCAGAAGCCCTAAAACAAGACAGCAGCTTTAACTATTACGTATTTAGGACCTTTCCTACTGAATAAAAAAAAACAACTCAAAGTAGATCAAAGTATTGAAGGATCTACTTCTTTTTATGAAAGGTTACAAGTTTATATGCGTGTGTACTCAGTACCGTTTGAAGAGATTGTTCTGGATCTCTTCAAGCAGCAGTTTGATTCGGTTCTCGGTTTCTGCATCACGTAAAATAATTTTTTCTCCTGTGTCTCTTCTAACCGCCACACATTGACCCTGCTTCAGATCTTTAGGCCCAACCTCCAAGCGAATAGGCACTCCCTGGATTAAAGAAATAAATGGTTTAAAGATTAACAGACACAATGCATTGAAAAGTATATAGCTGCAATCTAGGAAGCATATGTGCACCTTCTGCTCCCAGTGATTGAACTTCCATCCAGGTGAGTAGTTGTCTCGGAGGTCAGCCTTCACCCTGATGTCTGCCTTCTGGAGTCTGGACAGATACTTTGAGCACTGAGCCAATAGCAACTCCTTTTCTGCTTCAGGCAGAGAGGCTGTTATACCACAAGGAATGATGATCACCTGGGAAAACAAAGCTGAAGTTTCTGATAAGGGCCTCAAGGCTCAATAATGTAAGACAAGCTGCTTTAAATGTAACTTTATGCTGTACCTGAAGGCAGGCCACCCTGGGTGGCAGCACAAGCCCCATGTTGTCTCCGTGCACCATAGTGAGGACTCCAATGGTGCGAGTGGTCAGCCCCCATGAGTTCTGATAAGCCAGCTGCTTCTCACCAGGCTTTTTGGGATCTTCAAAGACAATCTCAAACATCCTGGAAAAGTTCTGGCCAAGATGATGAGACGTGGCACCCTATGAGAGCAAAAGAAAGAAGTAGATTTAATTGAACAAATCTGCAATTACACTTTAAAACTATAAATCGCACATAAATTATATATGTATATATATATAAATATATATAAATAATATATAAATAAATAAGAACACATTTTTTTTTATGTTTTGCTTCTAGGGCCAATTTCAATTTAGCACTGGTCCCAAACCACTAGGAAACCGCTGCCTTTTTTCCTTCATTTTTTTTTTTTTAAATAATAATAATAATAACAATAATAATCCTTTATTTATAATCCCACGAATGGGAAATTCGCTCTCTGCATTTCACCCATACACACATGTGCAGCAGTGGGCTGCTATTGAAAGTGCCTGCTTGCTTCCATGGAAGTGTATATGTAAATATCCATCAGAAAGGAATTCTAGGCAGCTTTGCGAGTGTGGACCTGAATGGCTCTGCCACTGGCTGAGATGAAGGCCTCGACTGTTGTAGTGTAATCTCCTCCTGCAAACTTCTCCTTCTCGGTCTTTCTGCCTTTAACCACTGGGATGGCCATAAGCTCTTCATATACCCGTGCATAGAGGTCCAAAATCTGCAGTACCTGTTCACAGACACACCTGTCAACACAAGTGTCAAATCTTTACATGTATAAAGTTATTATTGTAGCTTATTAGACAATTGTATAACCTCCTCTGCAGCCTCCTCTTTTGTGGCAAAAGCTGTGTGTCCTTCTTGCCAAAGGAACTCTCTGGTCCTCAGGAAGGGCTGTGGGTGTTTGAACTCCCACCGCTGACAGACAAAAAAAAAAAAGGATGAACACTTCAGACATTGTTTTTATCACATTGATGGAGTAAAGCGTTTAGGAACACCAACAATGCACAAATGTATAGCCCAAGGGACGAGACTGACCACAACATTGCACCACTGGTTGAGTTTGATTGGCAGATCTCTGTGGGATTGGACCCACTTGGCATAAGCAGGGTACATCACTGCAGAAAATAAGGAAATATTTATGAAAGATGTAACAGAGATATTCTGTTTGAAGCTATATAAAGTCACATGACTGTCCCAGTGGTTCTCACCCGTCTCACTGGTGGGACGCACAGCAATAGGTTCAGCCAGCTCAGTCTTTCCTGACCTTGTCACCCATGCAACCTAGATAGAAGGAGCCAGGTAAAGACATGAGGTCTCTGGGAATATTTTCCCCACAATATAGATTTTTCTTTGAAACATTCATACCTCAGGAGCAAAGTCTGCTATATGAGACTTTTCTTTCTCCAGAGCAGCCTGAGAGACAAACATGGGGAAGTAGCAGTTCTCCACTCCCAGCTTCTTAATCTCTCTGTCAAAGAAGTCCTTGATGCTTTCCCAAATAGCAAAGGCCCAGGGCCTTAGTACATAACAGCCGCTAACATCATAGTACTCAATCATCTCAGCTTTGGTGATCACCTGCACATAGAAAAAATATTCAGTTAAGGATATAAAAGGTATTTTATAGTTAATGGCCATTACAGCAATAAACATAAATGTCAATAAAATAGCAGTGTCTCCAAAGAGGTTTTCGTGTTTTGTCCCTTTAAAATCTGCATTGTAAGAATTTTCTATAAAATTGCATTTGGTGGCATAAAAGAAGCGGAATTAACAAAAACATTTAATAAAGCAATAAAGGTCAAGGTGTTCTTTTAACAAGATTTAAGAATTATGGCTAATATTTTTCTCGGGTCCTTAAGAATCTCCTTTGCCAAGATGTGCGTTCAAAGGCATACAGTGAAAAGAAGATAATCAGGTCCCATAGCCATTTAATTAATTCAACCCCCTAAACCTTATAATAAAACTTGTCATTCTGAAAGGCCCCTCACCTTTATCCAAAGAGACTAATAATTAAATAGTTGAAAATCTACCTAATTGTGTTACCTGATTTACTGGGTTCTTTCTTTCCTGTGAATTGTTATAAAAGACCTAATCAAAAAATTTCCCAAAAAACTCTCTCCTTAAACTTCACAGCACAGTACCTGTGAGTACCAGTCTGCCAGATTTTCCTCTTTCCTTGCCTCGAGTCCTAACCTTAAAAAAATTAAAAAACAGAAAAAGGAAAGATTAATGCTATCTTGAAGTAAAAAGCCACCAAAGCATGAGAACTTTTTTCATGCTGAGATGCTCTTAACAGCAGGCATGCTGACTAGTTTTATAACTCATGTATTTCAATCCTGCCAAAATGTACTCAAACAACATGCAATCTGAACAAAACCGCCAGATAAGAATGCAGTGACTGAGATTTAGTGTAGGAGGTCAAAACCAGTTATGGCTGTACTAAACCAACAGCAAAACTTTCTCAAGCCTCCATTCATATAATCAATCTCAAGATTTTATGCATAAATTAAGATTCCATAGAACAAGATAAAAAAACAAATAAATAAAAAAAAGGGAACAAAAGAGTATGTAATAAGATAAATATAGACAGGATAGTTTATTGTACACTGATATCCAACTGGTGCTTAGATAATCAAAAATCCCAGATACTGCTCGCATCTGTTTTTAATACCGAGTTTGTTTCTTGGGGCCCTGGCCTTCTCCTGCTCCTCCTGCAGCACTCTCCTGGCCCTGCTGAGACTTCTCTCCTCCTTTCTGCTTGCAGCCACCTCCACCTCGTTTCTCAGATGCATTCTCTCGTTCCTTGCGGCTCTTGTCCTCTGATCCAGTGTGCCCTGGGGCTCCTGGGGTGCTCACTGGCTTGTACTCCTCTCCAGTGAGGGCCTTGTACTGACCTTTCAACTCCAGCAGGGTCTTCACTGCTGTGTCCACCTGCTCCTATACCATGCAATGGAATCACGTAAGATGAGGCTTTTTCTAAACCATTGCTAGTCAAGTTATTCCCTTAACATTTAGGTTTCAGTATATCACAAAATTATTAGTGAAAACACAAAACTGCTCAGTCTCGAGCAGACCTACTGTTAATGAAACCCTTGTCTTTGCGAGGTCACAGCACACAGTGAACCACAACGCAACTGGACCTCTGCATTTAACCCATGCAAACACCATGCAGCAGTGGGCAACTATTGAAAGCGCCCGGGGAGCAGTGTTGGGGATGGTACCTTGCTCAAGGGTACCTCAGGGCAACCTACTGGTGAGGGACTCGAACCCACAATCTTCCAATGCGGGGGCAACTCCCTAACCACTAGGCCACCGGTAACATTTTTAACAAAAATAAAAATAAATAAATAATAATTAAAAAAAAGAATGGGTGCCAATTATTAGGCAGACTGTTGCACATTTCACAGTTATGAATGTAAATAGTAAATGGTAAAATGCACAAACCTTAGGGGCCTTCTCTGCTTTGAGCCGTCTAACGTGCTCCCCCTGCTGGGATACCTGAGCATACAGTGCTTGGGCCTGAGGAGAAGAGCTGGACTGTGGTGGAACAGGGCTGGCCTGTGTGGGAGCTGCTGCTGAGCTGGGAGCCGTGCCTGGTTTGTACTCCTGCCCAGTTTGCTGCTTATATTCAGCCTTCAAAGCCAACAGTTGTTTCACGGCAGCATCTACCTGATCCTTAAATAGATAGAAAAAAAAAACCACATCTACAGTTTGCAATAATTGCAATAATGCAATAATTACTCCAAAATGAATTGATGCTTAAAACAGTGTAGAGAAAAACCTTGGGAGCTTTCTCAATTTTCAGTTTCCTGACGAGGTCACCTTGTTGAGCCACACGTTGGTAAATATCTACTGCAATGCTGTCATGGGGGATAATCTTAGGTGGCTCAGAGGCAGGCTGTACTTTGGCTGCAGATGTTGGTGCAGCACTGACAGGGGCTCCTGGTTTGTACTCTTGTCCTGTCACCTTCTTATACTCTGCCTTCAGAGCCAGCAGCTGCTTCACAGCAGCATCAATCTGGTCCTGTGGAAAAAGAGAAAGAATTAAAACGAAAGACTAAAGAAAATGTAAAAATAACTGGCCATAAAAAGTAGCTAAATTTGAGGTAGCACCACAAGACCCACTGAACAGATGTCACAGACCAGTGGAAACACTGGACACAACATGACTTTGCAGGAGAACTCTTGCATGTCTAAGACATGTAAAAGTACACACAACCAATCCCAGTTAGAAAATCACAAAATAGTTGCTGAAGCACTGTGGCAAAATATTTAATATTTGATTAACCAATAAAATCTCAGGTAAATAAACAATCAATCTGGGTAAAAAAAATAATCTTATCACTGATTCAGACCTTTCAGTCCTAGCATAGATCTAGACCAGGAGTGAATATTCAAATTCAGGTCAAGGCACTTACCTTGGGTGCCTTCTCTGCTTTGAGTTTTCTGACCTCCTCACCCTGTTCTGCAACTTGTCTATATATGTCAGCAGAGGTTGAGCTCGATGAGGAGGTGGGCTGTGTTGAAGCTCCTGCAGGAGGAGCCATGCCTGGTTTGTAGTCCTGACCTGTGAGCTGTTTGAACTCTGCTTTAAAAGCTAGGAGAAGTTTTACAGCTTCATCTATTTTGTCCTGTGCAATGAAAGGCAAAGTGGAAAACAAAGATCATTTGCTGGTTAAGGGTTCTGAACCGAATACAAGTACAAATAATAGATAAAACACTACCAGAAGGACAGACCGACCTTGGGAGCTTTCTCAGCCTTTAGTTTTCTTACAATTTCTCCTTGTTCAGCAACACGGGTAAATGGACATGACGAAGAGGAGGGGCTTGGATTAGAGGCTGTAGGGGCAGAGCTTGTTTGTGTCGGAGAAGACGTTGGAGGGGCCATGCCTGGTTTGAAGTCCTGCCCAGTCAACTTTTTAAACTCTGCCTTCAAGGTTAAGAGTTGCTTCACAGCCGGATCAACCTGCTCTTTTGGTGCCTTGTCTGTCTTCAGCTGTCGTACTAGGTCTCCTTGATCCACAATGCTGGAGTACAGGGCTGAAGCATCTCCTGACGCAGCTGGGGATGGGCTGGAGGATGAAGCTTGTGTTGGTTTGCTTTGAGAGGCAGGTTCAGCCTTTACCTTTACACACAGGAGCACAAATAAGAAAAAAAAAACTTGTGGGGGGGGAGGAGTTAAATGTTCACAACATAACTAAATGCAAGTGGTCAGAACAGCATCAAGTGTTCTTACAGGTTTAGCAGTTTGTTGGCTCTTGCTCTTGTCCTTAGAGCCAGCAGTGGGCATCTCTTTAGTGTGCCCATCTGGTATATAAAGTAGGACACATGGGCTCTCTTTACAGCTGTGAGGACTGGACAAGAAGGTCAAAATCTTCAGCTAAGTACAGTATTTTTAAACAGATCACAATCAAGTTACTCAATAAATTAACTATAAATACAGTTACTAGAACAGAGAATTGCTGAAATATTCCAAACTACCCTATCTGAAATGTATTAACCTGACTGGCTCATAAGGCTGGTCACAGATATAGAAGCCCCTCCTCTGCAGCTGGATGATGTCACCCTTTTTCAAGTCCTTCAGGCATGGGTCCCCTAGCATAACTTCCTCAGTCTGAGAATAGACAGTAGATCACATTTCACACTAAGGCCACAAAACATAAGCATATTCAAACAGGTCAACAATGCTAAATTTTAAACTTTAACTTCTGTTAACCAAGGTTTAGTTTATTTTTAGGAAAAAAAAAAGTATATAAAAAAATATATACACTACTATTTAAATATGCAGTAAAGCAATACACTAATAAGCAACAGCATAAGTGAAAAAGCAAAGGAAATAAGAGATTTGTAATTATGCAGTAAGACTGTTCTATTCCACTGCAAGGAGACATAAAATAGTAAGGCATAACAACGTCATTTGTCATCAAAAAACAGCTTACCAGGGATCAATTCAATCATATGAGGAAAGCCACTGTGCAACAAAAGGTCTCTCACCTTACTGTTCTTGTTGATGTAGTCCTTGAAATTATCATCCTTGCCAAGTACAGGTTTGTTGATGAGGTGCTGATAGTTGACACACACAGTGGGGACAAAGGGAGCCTGAGGAGTTTCTGCCAGCCAGGTGATCTTAGTGGTCTTTTTGTAATCAGTATTCTCCAGATTCAGACGACCATCCAAAGATGTGATGGCTCCACTGCTGTCTCTGCACAGGGCCAAGAACAAGAGAAACATCAGACCTTCAAAATACATTTGATCTTTTTTATGTTGTGAATATTATAGATCTTGCAAAAAATCATTGCGACCAACTCCTAAATTCTGATAAGACAAAAAAGCCCTGGTCTAGTCAACTTAAAGGATATAATGGTAAACAGCTTTTTCCATTCTTTATTCATGGAGAGCATTGTTGGATAAAGTTATTTTACAACCATTGGTGTCAAGTAGATATTGATCAGGTAGCCTAAAACTACACTACATGAATTTTACTTGTGGATTTTGGTGATGATGATGTTTCCCCAATTGATGAAGGTAACAGTCTCTCCTTCCATAAAGGTCGCTGCGTCAGCCCCCTCCACAAACACCTTTGGGCCATACCACACAGGCTTCATCCCCACATCTGCATTCTGCACAGGGCAGAGAACAGAATCAGAATTTGCACTGCTCAATTTGGCTAAGACTTAACTACCTTGAGAATAATTTCCCAAAATAGTGATGTGGACTAAAATACTCAAACAAGATGCTAGAATTGTTACTGAAGCTATTAAGCTAGCAAAAATAAATAATAGCTACATTAAAATAAATAAATTACCCAAATATAACTGAGATATGGTGCCAAAGTCTTGCTGCTTTAATTTACTGCTGCGATTACAAGGCCAACTTTGCTAATGCAAGCTAGAAGTCGATTGTGGCTAACATTATTATTGTAAATGCATGGCCATGAATTTGAAATGAATGTCAAAAAGACTGTGTGTCTGTTGATTCCTAAAGTTTGTTAACAACATTATCCTTAGCTATGAAATTTATGAATTATGTAAATTTGATCTTTCTCCAAAATATTTAATGGGCCATTTTTAGTTACCTTGGGATGTTTCGCAACTTCCTTAAACTCCTGCTTGGCTTCAGGAATGGAAACGGGAACAACCTGTGAGCTTTGCAGAGCAGTGAACCTGGGAGCTATCGGGTCAATGACCTACAGAAAAGAAAGAAAGAAAGAAAGAGAGAAAGAAAGAGAGAGAACAGTGAAGAGAGAATGATGAAGAAAAAAAACAAACAAAACAAACAACAACAAAAAAAAAAAAGCAACAACAACAAAAGAAACAAGAACAATATAGAGAAGGTTTGAGAAACAAAACAAAAAATACAAAACAGAGCTTTCTTAAAATGTAACAGAGAAAATGAATGGGGAGGACGTGGTGAAGGAGGACAGAAAGAGAGAAATGTAGCTCAGGGCAAAATGATCTATTTTGTATTTCCCCCAAGATTACCGTTATCTACAAAACCAGAGGATCAAGTGGTCTAGGTTTCACAAAGTTACATCAGCGGTTCAACATCAGTATTCACACACAGGAACGACCAACTTGGTGCTAAAATGTTAGGCTACCAAAGTGCTTAAGGCAGAACTGTTGTGTGTGCAGTGAGTTACAAAGTAATTAAATGAGTATGACTGAATTAAGTGTAATGACGTGGAATACTGTGGCGCAAGAAGTCTGCCAGAAGCTGTATGATGGGAGAGAACCACACAATTAGGCAAGACTTTGCAGAAAGCCAAAAAGAGCAGCAACTGCAGGTCTCATCAGAGAAAACTGGGCAGTAATGTAAATAAGCTCTGAAGACACAATTAAATTCCACAACAGAATAGCACAGTTGAACCTATAATACAGAAATGGTCTTTAGGAACAGTTTTTGGCTTCTGTGACGGGGATAAAATGTGGGGCAGGGTAAGGTAGGTGGGTCAAGACAGAATGGGAGGAACTATGAAAACTGAACAGAAAAAAGTTACAGATGATGGGGAGAGCGGACAAGAGAAGGAGGACGAGGAAAGTACCTTTTTACAGCTAACTGGCAGCTTGGAAACAGAAGAGTGAGATGCACTTTAATGTAAAACACTCATGTAGAGCTCAAGAGGTCAGAGACAGGTCAGGTTAGACAAAATGGGAAATGTTTCAAGATGCATTCATCATACCGAGCTCTTATTATAGAACCACACTTGATCAGTATCCTCCAACAGGAATACTAACCAACTGCTATACACTAACAAATGGTCTCCTACTAATTCTGGTGGCCGTAAGGTGCTGTCTAAAAGAGCGTTTACAGGCCAAGCACATTGACCAAAATATCTCCTGTTCAGAACTAATGTTCGTCCAGTCATACAAACATAAATTAAAATGTTGGTAAAATCAAAACAACTTTTTAAACTAAAAGGGGTTGTAAAAGAGACATGTCTGCACTGATGCTACTGAAAAAGCCAAGAAATTACTTCCTAACTGCAAGAACAACTGTATAACGGAGTAAGATGGGATGGAGGCCAGTGAGCAGAGCGTGTGAGCCTAAGGCATGCTTTATTTGTGATGAGAGATGCTGATGAAGCAAAACACTTTAGTGTGTGCTGGTCCTTTATTGCCTAAAAGACAGTCAATGCTGCCCAAAGGGTTTGAATCCAGGTAAATATTTGTTATATAGAAAAACAAAGGCTAAAGGATAAACCTTTCATTTCAAATAGCAGCTACAAACACTACAACAAAGTGAGGGAAAGGGGGAATTCCAGACTTTAGAATGTACAAATCAAAGAGCAGATGATTGAGGACAATGGGATGACAAAATGACAAAAGGATGAAAGAAAGTATTAAAGAATAAAAAAAAAATAAGCAGCACAGCCATGCATGCAGAAGGCAAGGACTGACAAGAGTTTTGAAAGAGCTTAAGAAATAAGGTAACCTTTCAGAATCCCCAACGAGCAACAGAGGAAATAAATACTGAATAGAACAGTCAACAAACCACAGATGAAGCTACTGGTAAGAATGAATGTTTATCCATGTTGTACACAACAATACATGTCTTTACTGACAAAGAGAAGTAGAAGTAGACAGCCCAGGAAGGGTGGTCTGGTGTCTATGTCGTTGTATCAAGCTTCTAGCATTCATGTTAATTTATGAGTGCTACACCTTTATCAATTTAGTCCTGGGAATTAGGTGCAAAACCTAATCCTAGGTCAGGACGCATAATGGACAGTGTGAAATATTGAACTTCAGGTGCAGTCTAGTTCAGCTTGGGTACTGACCTTTTTGTTAAATGCCCAGATCTTATCCCATTCCATGTTGACAACAGACCTGGATCCACCCTGTGTGAGAACCAGGAAAAAAACAGATAAATATAAAATACATTAAGTAAAGGGTTTTTAGATTCTGTTCTGATTCAGTTTTAACTACAGCATGTACCAACAAACCTAATAAAGCTCATTAAAGCTATATTTAAGGAGTCAGAGGTGTGCTAAACAAAAAAAAAAACTTCAAACTATGCATTGCTAAGCATAAAAAAACAGAAAGTTAACATACCTGAGCAGCAATGAACTGTTTGAGACCCTCAACAGTCATTCCCCTACGTAAGACACCTCTGACTGTGGGGAATCGTGGATCATCCCTGAGGGAGAAATATAAAACACCATTGAGATACATGGGACAGCACAAAAAAATAAACTTAAAAACAACCCTGTAATAACTGGGCTTTTTTCCATCAAAGCAGTTACATAAAGTAGTATCCAGGGTCTGTGAATGCAGTTACTGACCTCAACCCTTTATTATTAGAAGCAAACAAAAAAAGTAATAGAGCTTGTGTGTTCTTTTTTTTTTTTGCAAGAAATATATTTAATTTATACACATTAAATTATTTGTAAATACATTTTTACTCCTACATTTATTCATATTGCATATAAGTACATATTTCATATAAGTACAAAGTCTTCTGCTTTTATTTTCAGTCCAATCACTTTACTTTAATCAACAGAACATACAAAAGAATAGACAGTCACAAAAAAAAAATCCTGTTTTACCTAAAATTGAAAACATTTAAAACCTTAATTTTGTTTTGTTTGACAATAATTAGGATAACTCACCAGCCGTCTACATAACCCTGGTCCACAAACCATGTGAGCTTCCTCTTGGAGAGGACTGTGTTGTTGAGATTGAGGCGGGCATACTCCCAGATGTAAGGTTTACGCAGCCGCAAAGCCTCGATCACCCAGTAGAACTGCTCGTCTCGATCATGGTACTCAGTGGTGCGCAGAGCATGGGTCACACCCTCTATGCTGTCTACGATAGGGCAGGCAAAGTCATAGGTGGGGTAGACCCTGAAGGAAGAGAGGTGGTCAATACAAAATAAAAAAAATAAATACACAGACTATTAAGGCACACTGTCTTGTTTGCAGAACGGTTTGCACAAATTGAGCTTTGTGAATGTATAGCTGACATGACGGCAAAACATAACTTTATTGGAACAAGCAGCATTAGATCACAATGGTGTCCTTCATTAAAAACTGCACCATGACAAAGGAGTTTTAAGTGTGTGTAAAAGTTATAAATGCTTGTAAACGTACTGGTAAGTGCTTCCTGTGCGGGGGTGAGGGGTGTTCTTGCAGCGGTACAGAGTGGGGTCACGCATACAGCCATTGTTAGAGCTCATGTCAATCTTAGCTCTCATACAGCATGTTTGACCAAACTCTGAGCCAGCCTTCATCTCTTCCCACATCTTCATGTTTTTCTCCACCGCTAGAGGGAGAAAAAGGAAAAAAAAAATAAAAATAAAAAAATAAATCAAAAAAAGTTTGTTATTGTGAGCACACAGCACAGCAGTCAGTGAACCCCAACAAAATGCATCCTCTGCATTAAACCCTCACACACAGCGTAGCAGTGGGCAGCCATATCCAGTGCTCAAGGAGCAGTGATGGGGATAGTACCTTGCTTAAGGGAATCTCAGGGCAACCTACTGATCTGGGATTGAAACGCACAACCTTCCAATCCTAGAATCTAGTCCACTAAGCATTAAGTCACCACTGATAGTAAGTACAGCAATAAGCTATAAATAAACCTTTTAAATACTGCTAGGCCAGTTGCACAGGCAAGTCAATTTTTTTGAAAAAGTGCATCTCAGGGTAGAAGCAAAGGAAAGTTCCTAAAGCTGGAGGAAAAAAAACCTGCTGAAACCCATACCCATTCTTCTGTCTATACAAAAAAAAACAAAACAAAAAAAACAACAAAATCCTAGGTTTAATAGACTTAACCCGAAGATTGTCACCAAACACTGCTCCCCTGCTGATGGATGTATAACTGCCCCCTGCCACTTGAGTGGATGGGTTATATGCAGAGGCAACATTTTGTTGCGGAGCCCTGTGCGTTGTGCTGTAGTGTGACTGTAGAGTCACAACCTCTTTTACTTCATAACAGAAGGCACTCACAGTTGTTGCGGTGGCTTGACTCTTTCCTTTGCTCCCTCTCCTGTTTCATGACATCAGGAGGTGTATCATCAATATAAGCCTTGCCATCATGCAGCAGCTGTTCAGCCAGACGCAGGATGGTGGGGAAGTGGTCACTTGTGTAAGTAAACTGGTCTGGTTTAATCTGCAGCATAGCCACGTCCTCCAATATCACCTGCAGCACAGCACAGCAGCATTATACCTCATGGACTATGGGAGCAGACAAAGTGTGGTAACCATGTCATCTGAAGGCAAGCAGGTCATGAGCTTTGTACCTTCTCAAAGTCCTCTTTCTCTTTCTCAGGGTTTGTGTCGTCAAACCGCATGATCAGCTTGCCCTTGAAATTAACCTGGTAGTGCTGGTTGAGCAAGGCAGCCTTTGCATGACCAATATGGAGGTACCTGCAGATACAAGCTCGAGATAAGCAATTTTATATACATATTATTTTACAAGACACACATTTCTGCAGTACTGAACCACTCACCCACTAGCCTCGGGGGGAAACCGCACCACCACTTTGCCCATTTCAGCACCAGGCAGTTCTACGAACTTACCGACATCTTGTTTCTTTTCCTTTTCCACAGCCTGAAACAAAATAAATGATGCAAACTTAACTAAGGTGTAATAAAAACTACTCAAAGCAATGAAAACACACACCCTACAGGGTTAGTGACTTGACTTCATGATTAGATAAAAGGAAGAATCAACTATCAACATGATCAACAGCAAAGAACTCACATCAGTCTGTCTGGCAGTGAGCTTATTTGCCCACTTACTGCCAACATTAGTGAAGGGAACCTGAGAGCTCAGGAAAGAGAACCAGCGGTACACGTGAGGGAAAGAACCTGACTTGGCATGAGAGGCATTCCACTCCCCACTTCCTGTAGGTCAAAGAGAAAACATACCTTTACACTTCTTGGGGGACTTTACTAGCAGAAATTTTTATTTAACAGGAGCACTTATGAGAGTTTATGTACATAAACATATATTTACCCTTTATAAAAACATGTTCAATTATTAAAAGTGTTTGGAAATTAAAGTCTGCTTAAAGAAAGAGCATTTTCATGACAAGTTATATTAGCCTTATAACTTATAACAAGTTATATTAGCCTTGTATCTTGCAAAACTAAATTAGCAGACTTTTGGCTAATCAAACACATCTGGGATAAGAGTGCATTTTTTAACGAACTGTAACATACAGAGCTTCTTGTCTGCAGAAACTGGACTCTCACCTTTGAGAGCTGCCCAGGCACAGAGGTCAGCCAGAGTGAGGCCATGGCCCACCAGAAAAGTACGTAAAGCCAGTGCTGTGTTCAGTTCTCCCAAAGCAGGAGCCAGGCCTGACTCCCCACTGAGACGTCGAGCACTGAACTCAAGCCAGTGGTCTACCTGAAAGGGACAAAAGGGAAAGAGTGACACAAAGTCTAAGAAACACAAAATATTGACTTCATGGTTATAAGGGGAGAGGATGAGAGGATGACCATTTTCTGACCTCAGTTTGTTCCATCATGTTGGATCCATAAAGACCCAAACTGGGAGCCACACGTGCAAGGTAACGTGTGATGGAGTTGACATCACTGAACTGCACTTGGCTATAAAGAGAAAAATGTGAAAAAGCACAATTTTGACTGATATTTTTAATCATAACACATTATAAAAGCAATTGAAAGCAACAAGCAAGAAGTTTTCTTCAGGTAATGCACTAACATGCCTAAGCTAAACATAAAGATACTCACTCAGATACATGAAGCTTGGTGTCTTTGCCTTCTTGCACCGAGAGGTTGACACTGCCCTTCACATGCTCTGCTGTCAACAGTGCCCCTGCCAGAAGAAATTGTAATTTTCTTTGCAATATCTTAATGAAATATCCTCATGAGTCCCAGTTACAAACCACTGATGGTTAATATGTTGAAATAGACCCATTTGCCTGGCAAGCAGATGACTTTTGTAATTTCTAGACTGGCTGAGGAAAAAAGTACTGGTTGGGCTGGGTAATATAACACAATGTTACTGGGATAAATTATATCACAATGGAATTTTCTGAGCACACTGTAATATCGCCAGTAAGTACAGAATACTGACCAAGTGCATGATTTATTCTAAAGAGAGCACTGAGCATAAGTTACTATGTTAAATTGAATTTAGTGCACTGCAGTGTGTGAGAAGGATTGTGTACTTTGGTAGCCGTGTTGGTTCCTTCTTCTCCATTAAGCTTTTATGCATTTATTTACAAATAAATATTATTTATTGTGAATAGTGCAGTAATGACATCTTTTCCCCCTCAGATTACACACCCCTAGTAAAAAGGCTTTTCATTAGCAGGATTCCTCACCAGGCAAGATTACTTTTATTAAAAGTGAGGTCTACCCAAAAAGGGACAACAAAGTACTCTTCTGCAGGCTTAACACAGGGCTTTATCTGGCTCATTCAAAAGCAACTAATCTGGTGTGATGAATTACTTGCTGTTTGATTCTTAGACTTTTTATTGCAAGACAATGACAAAGCAGCAACCGCATTGGCTCTGCAGCTGCCGGAGGCGGATGGGGAGTGACTCTTCATCAAACACAACCAGGACTCTACAGATCAGCCCAGCCAAGGCCAAATTTGTTGTCCTTTGATGTGTGGTTACATCAAAGGCAACGCCTTCCAACATTCACATGAACAAAACTAAATGTAACCCAGAAACCTGTTCTTCCTTTTAACTTGGCACAGAGCTAAAGCAAACACAAACTGCAGACGCTAGGAGGCTGATAATCGCACTAGCCTGGAGAAGAACTGACTCTCTCACCCAGCCAACATCTCCAGCTCATCTAGGCCACACTCAGTTCCTTCTTCAAATAAATTTGATGCTAGAATACAGCCAGAAACGGCCACAATCGGTTATTATAAACAGCAAGCTTTCATGGTCCCAGGACTGTGGACAAATTACAAGAACATCAAACTACATCCATCAACATTCTTTCAGCTCTCTTGCATCAGCCAGTAATACCGTTTTTTAACAAATGGTGGCACCACTGGAGGCTAGAGACTAAATGCCTTAGACAGTCAGAAACCACTGACTATATTTAGAATTAATTAACTCTACAGCTCGCTAAACTGAAGAAAGTCTGTTGAAGTTTGACACATCACAGCCCTCAGCTGCAAATAAATCTAACTTAAAGCTGAAAATGTACGAGACCATGTTAAGCTGACTGATGAATGAAAAGATAGTTTAATAGGAGGTTTGTTTACAAACACTGAAACGACATGTGAATGACTGGCCGAAGAATCTCTAGTTTTGGTTGTTTGGAGTGTCTGGAAGAAGATATTTACAGGCTAAATGTCGCTAGCCTGTAAGCCGGCGATGCCACGACGACATTAGCATAACACTTTAGCTTCGGCTGCACGCGCCGCCTGTCAGTCAGCACAAACCACCAGCAAGCGCACTTCATTCACCAGAAACGTTTCGCTCCCAGCGGCTACGCGAGTTAAAGAATACCTGCGTTTTACCTAGCGGTGGGTTGTTGCTGTTGATGGTGAGATTTAAAGCCATGCTCTCTCCTCCCTGCCTTCAGCTCTGCCTCTGCTGCACTGTGCGCTCAGTCCGCCGTACCGGAACAAAAACCTCCCACAATTGGTTCCGCCGTATCTCAGCTTGAGCGCCAAGAAAGCGAAAGTCAAACAGAGAAAATGAAACTGCCCCTCCGAGAGACTTCATCTCCACTAACACAATGATAGGTAAGACTTTAATGTGAACCAACATTTAACCTTACCGTCCTGTGACTGCTTTCAGAATAGAGTATCAATAAGTGAATGTTTGGTTCTTCTCTGGTTCAGCCTCTAAAAGTCTCTCAGCGCAGAGCAGGAGCTCGGCTACTCTGCCCAAACTGCTGGCCTGCTTTCTGTTCCTGGCAGCTACTAGTCTGAAGGTAAGTGTATGTGCCATGTCATGGCAGAGTTGGTGTGAATGGTAAATGTGAACTGTTCAACTGAAACCAGTGAATGGCTCTAGCTTGAGCATGAAGACAGAATATTTGAGATAAATCTGACTGAAACTGCCACATGCACTACTGCTCATTTGAGCAGGCTCTCCAACGCAGGCCCGTAGTTGTTGGACATGAACAGGTTCACTTTTCTACAACTACATTTCATATGATAAGAAAAGTTCCACAGAGCAGCTAATTGATCTAAAGCGATGAAATGTAAACATTAATGTGTTTTCTAAAAAATATTTTCCTCATTTTGGTTTTATTTTTAGAAACTAGTTGTAATGTGAAAATAAAAGTGATAATTTTTTTGTCATATGGTTGGAACAAGTAGGAAGCATTCAGAGATCAAATGGATAGTATGAATATTTATTTAATATTGATTATTTTCCTACTACTTTCTCCACAGGTTTCCAAACAACTGAGCAGCACACAGAATGACAAAGGTATATTTATCTCTCTCTCTCTCTCTTTTTCTCTGCCTAAAACTTTTGCACAGTACTGTGTGTGTGTGTGTGTGTGTGTGTGTGTATATATATATATATATATATATATATATATATATATATATATTAGTTTTAGTTTTAGGCAGGTGTGGAAAAATGCTGTAAACTAAGAACGCTTTCAGAAATATAAATAATGATTGTTTATTTTGATCAATTTACAAATTTGCAAAGTGAGCGAACAAAAGAGAAATCTAAATCAAATCAATATTTGGTGTTACTACCCTTTTGCCTTCAAACCAGCATCAGTTCTTCTGGCCCCCACAGAGCCCTGATCTCAACATCATCCAGTGTGTCTGGATTACATGAAGAGACAGAAGGATGTGAGGAAGCCTACATCCACAGAAGATCTGTGGTTAGTTCTCCAAGATGTTTGGAACAACCTACCAGCCGAGTTCCTTCAAAAACTGTGTGCAGGTGTACCTAGAAGAACTGATGGTGTTTTGAAGGCAAAGGGTGGTCACACCAAATATTGATTTGATTTAGATTTCTCTTTTGTTCATTCACTGCATTTTGTTGATTGATGATAATAAATGATTAACACTTCCATTTTTGAAAGCATTCTTTGTTGACAGCATTTTTTCGACACCTGCCTAAAATTTTGCACAGTACTGTATAGAAATATAATGTTATAAATATAATAAATATATAAATATAATAAATATAATCTATTTTTGTTTGAAAGGGTTTAACATAATAAATCGAAAATAAATCAAATCTGATTTTTCTGTGTTAGCCCTTTGTCTTCCAGCACTTTTTTTTCCTATTTTCAAGACTCTTAAGACTCTTGCAATACACTTTTATACATAACTATTATATGTATTATTATTATTCTTATTGTTATTATTATTTTATGAAAGCAACAAAAAATAAAACAAATTTAATGACCCAATAGTGCAAAAACTCAATGCTGAGCTTCGGATCCTGCTTGTTGGAAAGACTGGT
This sequence comes from Hepsetus odoe, assembly GCA_017165825.1. NCBI lineage: Eukaryota > Metazoa > Chordata > Actinopteri > Characiformes > Hepsetidae > Hepsetus > Hepsetus odoe. The sequence continues at coordinate 15,108,555 of CM029374.1, read as the reverse complement.
GCGGGCAAGAGTGCAACTGGAAACACCATCCTGGGAAACGGGGCCTTTGTATCTGAGTTCTCCTCGTCTTCTATTACCACACAGTGTGACAAAGTCCATGGAAATGTGAATGGAAGAAAAGTCAGTGTCATTGACTCTCCAGGTGTGCGTGACACTAACTTGGGTTCTGATGAGGTTATTGATAGGATTAAACTTTGCATTCCTCTGTCTGCTCCTGGTCCCCATGTCTTTTTAGTTGTGATTAAGTTGGGCAGATTTACAGAGGAAGAGGATGAAACAGTGAAGCTGTTTCAACTCATTTTTGGTGAGGACTCCTCAAGGTACACTATGATACTGTTCACACACGGTGATCAGCTAAAGGGAAAAAACATTCATGAGTTTGTACGTGACAGCCCAAAACTTTTGGAGTTCATCATGAAACACAACGGGCGATACCATGTGTTCAATAATGAAGATCCGGATCCGGAGCAGGTCATCCAGCTTCTGGACCAGATTGATAAAATGGTCACTGGAAATGGTGGTGAACACTACACCACAAAGATATTGCAAGAGACAGAGAGAGCAATAGAAGAAGAGCAACAGTGCATTTTGAGAGAGAACAAAGCACAGAGACAATATGAGATAGATGGGCTTAGGACTCAGAAAAAAGGGGATGAGATGGAAAGGGCAATACAGATTCTGAAGGTAAAGCATGAGAGAGAGGCAAGATGGAAAGCTGAGAGAAGCAGTTCACTGTTTGACAAAATCAAAGAATTTCTTTATGAAGTCTTCAAAAAGATTTTTTATTTTTTTCATAATCCTACATACCTTCTTTGCCCATGTTAGTCACAGCAGACAGCCAGCGGCCTGCACATTCAACCAAGGAAAGATCCAATGATATGCGAACTATGCAACAAAAAAGGTGTGCTATTTAAATTATTGGACAAATAGAATGCCACAGCAATCATGGGGAGGAGGTCCTGGGTACAATTCCCAGACAGGGTGATGGGTCCTTTCGGTCTGGAGTTTCCATGTTGTCTCCATGTCTCCTTGGGTTTCCTCTGGGTACTCCAAAAACAAGTCAGGTGAATTGTAGTTGTCTAGGTGTGTGTGTGTGCCTATGTGTTTGTGAGAGTGTATTTGTCTGTGTCTGCCCTGTAACGGACTGGCAGATATCCCTTTTTAAACCGTTTATCCAACATTTTGTAAAATTACTTATTACTTATTACTTTAATTATGATGTGTTGGTTCTTATTTAAAGAGGGATGATGAGACTAGGGTTACACACTGGCACAGTGGTTAGAACTGTTGCCATGTTGCAAAGAGATTTCTGTGGGGAGTTCTAATGATTGTTTTTTTTTTTTTTAATAATAAAATCTGTTACAATATGGTGAAGCATTAACATGCAAAATTTCACATGACTGTAGGTGTTCTAGAAGCTGAGTAGAAATTAATATACAAATAAGTATTTAAAGAAAGGCTCTCAGAAGTGCACTACCCAGTGAGAGCTCAGATAACATGCATTATGAATTTTGTTATCACTACAGTAAACAATTCAGTTTTGATATTGTATGAAAGTGATGTTTGTTTTTGAGCAGATCTAGACCTTCACTAAAGTTACTATATTTAAAAAAATGCAGCTGTAAGTGAGAGAAAATGGAATAAATACTATGAAATAAAGTTTTAATGTTTATTTTTACATTTTTAGGGAAAACATGTTATAGAAAGAATATGTTACAATGTATTAGCAAATTGGGTCTGAGCCCGGCTCCTGATATACCCCTATCCTGCATATTAAATCAATATTAAAATGTTTCCTCTGCTGTAACACACAATGCAACTAAATCAGATCATTAACAACCCCCACTTGAACTGTATTGGCTGTAGAAGCAGGTCAGGGCCTGGACTGGGAAGCACTGCATTTGCCTGTGGGAACAACAGCTTTCTTTCTTTTACAAATTATTATGCATTAATAAATTATAAAGCTACAACCATTTATTTTGTTCACTTTTATAGTCTGGTGTGAGATAAAGTCTCCTGCTACACTCCTTGCTACAGCAGCTACCTGCGCGTTGCAGATTTGCCAAAGCATTAGCATTCAGCTCGAAACTAGAACACAACCTGAGATACCACATCGCATTTATCTTTTCAAAAGGCAGAGACATAAAACCTAATAATGCCTGACGCTTCAGCAGGCAACACCTTAGTTTGATGAAATATGGAAATTCTGCTTGTTTGTTCACTGAAGTTTGCATTAGAGGGCTGACATTTTCACACATTAAGCCAGTGTAAGCCTATTAATGTGCAAAACAATTCCATATGTGAAATCACAGAGGCAGCATAGAGGAAAAGAACTCAAAGTTGTTTGTGATGAATGTGTAAAGCTTATCTAGAAGCATATTCTTCAAACTTATTGTGTGTCTCCTTGTCTACCACCCTCCCCAGTTCGGTTCTCATTTATGACTGCTTGTTTCATAATGTTCATATACTGTTCCTCCAGCAAACTAGCAAGTTACACCTAAAAACATGTTGAGGCAATAAAGAGAAGGGTGCTTGGTGAGAAAAGGAAATGACATATTGTTATATACAACAATGCAAGTATGGAGAGAAAACTCATTTACCTCAACATACACTTCAAAGACGCTTTCAGATAGAACTGTTCAAATGTGAGCAGCCTGTCACTTTTCTCCTGCATGTGTCTTTGCATTAACCATAATGGAGACCTGGACATGTCTTTATAACACCCTGTGTCATGTGTATAATTATCAGAAAAATGAAAGGTCTTCGTTTGATCTTGTTGTAATTGTCTTGTCACCTCACCTAGACAGTAGACTCTTGTGAGAGGAGAAAGAAATTGCTTTGGACATTTACACTTCGCCATATTCCCATCTGGGAATAATGGATTCAATTGAAGAAATCACTGTGCCTCACCTGCCCTCTGCGACACCTCTACAAAGACAGAGAGAGAAGTGTAATTTACAGCGCTGAATTGTCCTTTGAATAAACTGAATAAATTATGGATGAGTAAAACTGCGGCATGATGTGACCAGCAGATGGTGGTGTGTGTTTGCAGATCATCCTTGTCTGGACTGGCTGTTTTAAAATTCTCTAAGATGGAGTGAGAGGTACCTTTTCACACAGATCAAAGCTCTGAGGAATCAGGTACTAAACCTGGCTGAAATAATGTGAAAAATGAATTCTTGATAATTACGTGTACATACATATGCTTGCTAAGTGGCCATAAAATGAGGTGTATCTTAGAGCATTTTGACAAAAGCTTCTTCTCTCTTTTTTCTCATTATGTGGTACCTGTACACTGATGGAAGAGTCAGAAAGAAAGGTCAGTGCAGGGTCAGCTCTAATAATCCCTTCACCTGCAAAAGAGTGCTTTAGGATGCTGACATGTTCTTAATTTCACAGAGAGATAATAAGACAGCACTTGGATAGTTAGTAGTTCAGTTGCATGTGAGTAATGGACATCAGAGGAGGAAAAGAGAATGAAATAGATGCAGTCCAGATATCTGGCCTAAAAACAGATAACTCACCACCATTTCAGTTTCAAATTTCAAGTGTGCAAAGCACTTGACAGTTAAGTGCAATTGAGCATATCTTTGTCTACTCTGCTTTATCAGAGTGGACCTCTGTAATAAAATGCTTTGAATCTTTGATCACGACATGTCCTTGCAATTTCAGTCCATTATGAAGTTATAAAATTCTGCTTTACCTAGTAGTACATTGTTGTCATGGTTTTACTTTTTCTTTAAAACTTGCTGTGAGACAGAGCTGCTTTGATTTCTCCAACACAAGCAAACTGGAAAGCTTTTAAAGGACACACTAGCCTACTTGGCTGGGCTTTGAAAACAGCTTAGCAGCCAAAACTGAGTGCCGGCCTTGTTACCTGGGACCCAGATCTCAGAGACATGTTTGCCATGTCAACCATTAGACTGCTGCTTACACTGGGTTGCACTAGTCATTTGTTTTCCTATTATGCTGTCACTTATTTAGCACATTCACACTAATTTACCCCAATTATGTAACATATAAAGCAAGAGCAAAGTGTTTTGTTTACACAAGCTTTTAACAAAAGAAGATTAAATACTGAAGTGTTAATTCAGTGCCAGTTTGCAAACAGGTTGTGTATCACCCTTGTAGTTGCATTACAGGAACTATAAACTCTGCAGAGTTTGTACTTCTAGAGTGGCACTAGGCACCTTGGAAATTGAGAAAAATATGAAAAAAAAAATGAGTTCACTTGGGGGCACTTTTTTGCATTCACCAAGCAGAAGTGACAATTCATGTGTGAAATGTCATTTGTATTACCTGAACCAGAGCCCACAGCAGCATCACCTGCACCAAAATTGGTCAACAGGCCAAAAACGGCAACAGTCTGCAGGGATTTGTTTTAAATCCAGTTGCACACCAGTTGTGGGTAAGCAATCCTCCAGATATGGGATTATGGACCTTCTTGGCTGCTGGCTGCTTTGGGAAAAACCTACAAAGCATGTATGATGTATGAGAGCTGGATCCGCAGGCTTATCGTGCCATGTGTCACTCAGATAGCGTAGACCTGCCAGCCACAGCAATTACAGAAAACCCTGAGTTTAGACCCTTCAACGTCAGGGTGCAGTTGAGACTCAGCTTCTCCTATTAAAACACCATTACCTGAGATGGATTGAAGTATGTTCGGCCAGGTTAATGGTCCTAGTTTTATTTTCCGCCGCACATATCGGTAACTGGTGGCTTAGCTGCCCTTGCTTGAACTCCTTTCTACAGAGATGACTTTCAGAGGAATGATATTCATTTTCATAGTATTTTCTTGTGGGCTTTTTTCAGGGAATCAATGCAATAAATTACTGACATCAATTCAGACAGAACATTTTTTAATCTCTGCAAGCTTCACAACTGCCTGTCCACATTAATTCACAGGGCTTTGATTTAGTTTCTGTAAAAGTATACAAAAAATACAATGCAAAAGAGCCTTGATTTGATTGGCTAACTTCCTTCAAATTATTCAAGCACTGTAATGATAATGACATGGCTTTTAAATTGTGAGGCTTTAGGCTTAAAACTCAGTGTCTGTATACAGATGGAATTGATTTGAATGCTCTTGAATATTGCATTTTCACATGACTGTTATACTTTTGAGAAATCACATTAAATGATTCAGTAATCGCATTAAATGACTCTGTTATGAGATTTCTTGCTAATAATCTCTGGGCAATCATTTAGCGAGATGGATAACTCCCCTCAAACATGTCAAAGCTACTGCTAATCTCTCATCTGTCTAAATCTATTTTTATTCATTTTCTCTCTTCTGAAAGGGTAAAAAAAGTTAAGAAACATCATCCAGTCAGAAAAGAATCTGTATTTTGACTTTTTTTGACTTTTGTCTAATTTCATGAGCATGGTAGCCCGTGAAGAAGATGAAGCTGACTTCCTTCCAAACCTTATAAATTAATGTAGAAATTATTTGCCTGCTGGGCAAATCAGCACAGAGTAACTTAAACCTACGTTTATTGATGGCTGAAAGAGTTAATTTATTATTTTCTCCCAAAATCTTTGAGGTTCTTTTACAGTTTTGTTGCAACATAGATCTAGAGTTTTAGAGCAAGCAGTCAAAAGTCAATCAACTTGTGACCAAACTGAGTTTGCAGAGTACAGAAAAAGAACCTGAGATCATCTCTTTCTCACCTTTTGCTACGAGGCCTATCTGCACTGCATAATATCATAAAATTCTCACTGGGAGCATGGGGAGGTCTCCTGAGGTCTCTCTTTCAGATCAATCATTTGCAATAAAGCCACTTTTGCGGAACAGAGCAAATGAGCCGAACACTTTCACTGACATGCACTTTCGCCTCACCTGCTCCGACTCTGCCTGAGTAATCACTGTCCTCTTGCAGACCCTGGACTGTGTCAGGAGAGCTGATCAGACCGAGAAGCGGAGAGCTGGAAAAGTTTTAGCATGCACAAGACACTACCATATTTCCCCAGGAAATAAAAGAAGTGCATGAAATCACAAACAATCAAACTGCATCCTTCAGCTGGAAATGTGTGTGATTTAACTTTCATATTTTATTCCTTTATTTACTCTCAGGATATATTTACATTTAATTGAATGCATACATACATACAAGTCAAGTCAACTTTATTTATTTAGCGTTTTACAGAAAGCAGCTTTACAGAACGGGCCACAATTGGGTAGGCTGAGGGCGAAAGAGGCAAGGAAAAACTCCCCAAAACAGGAGGATGAAACCTTGGGAGGAACCAAGACCCAAAAGGGGAACCCATTCTACTCTGGTTGACACTGGAAACAAAGAAGGAAAGAAAGAAAGAGAAAATGCATTTCATAATTAATCAATTAAGAGAAGATGTCCACCTCAAACAGAGAGAAAGAAATCGGCTTTGGACTCACATTGCACAAACCATTAATTTATAGAGTGCAGTACTGTGACTCCAGCAAACTCGCTATTACAGCCTGACTAGAAAGGACAGATCTGAGGGTTTTACAAACACGAGCACCCTGAGAGGCTCACTAAAAAAGTCTTTAGCTTGGACTTAAATACTGAGAGTATCTCTGAGTCCCGGATAATAGCTGGAAGACTTCCAGAGATTGGGGGCTTTGAATTAAAATGCTTTTCCCCCAGTTGCTGTTTTCAAAATTTTAGAAAACCAGCATCTTGTGATCTAAGTGAGCGTGAAGGTTCATAACTAGAGATAAGCTTGGAGAGATGTTTGGGTGCGAGGCCATTTAGGGCTTTGTAAGTTAGCAGTAAGATTTTATAGTCAATGCAGAATTTCACAGGAAACCAGTGAAGGCTGGATTATATCGGACCAATGTGAAATTGGTTCTATTGGTTCAAATTTTCTAGATCTAGTGAGGACTAGCTGCTGCGTTCTGGACTAACTGGAATTTCTGAAGGCTTTTCCTAGAACATCCTGACAGCAGGGCATAATCTAGTCTTGAGGTGATAAATGAGTGTATCAATATTTCTGCATCATGTAGTGTGAGTGCACTTCTAAGTTTAGCAAAGTTTCTAAGGTGAAGCTATTTTAGTAATAAAATAAAAATACATGCAAAAAACATACACTAATTGCTTTTACCTACATTTACAAGCATTCAAACAACTTTATTCAGTATAAATATAGGGTACATTTATTCATTTATTTTAATTTTAATGTGTTGGGAGGTGATTGAAAATAAGACCATTTTCAGTTCATAGAAAAAATAAACAAAATCCAGAAATAAATAGTTGGAATTTGTATGCATGGGCCCCTCTGAATTTGTAGAAGACATCCAGTAATGTACTTTTAGAACCACTCTATTAAAATACAACTGAGAAAACACATTTTAAACTCCAGCAACTCTCCATCCTGCTATACAGACCTTAATAGTTTAAATGGCACTCAGGGCTTGTAGGCCTATCAGATAGCCCTGTGTCAGAGTAGGTGTAGGTGTCAGTGCCCTTGTATGAGACATCAGTCCCTGTATGCTATATTTAGACAGCACAGCAAAAGCTTCAAATCAGGTTTCCTCATCTTAGGCCGATGGAATGTGTGCATTCAGATATGCTGTTGGCATGCAATCATGCAACGAGACGACTATCAGCGTGAATGTTGTCCAAATTGAAACCGAAAGACATCAGAATTGACAGTTTTTTTTTTCCTTTCATAACTTGCACTCACAGAGAGCTTATACCTGCAGACAGATGTGAAAAGATTTAAGGACAAGATAAAATATGCATTCTGATGTGTGAAAAGAATCCCACTGGACCGCATGTCTAACCTAACAGTCATGTGATGCAAGTGGGCTGGCAGCAGATACTACTCCTTGTAAAAATGTACATTTTATTTTATACACTTTAAAAGAAAGGTGACAAAATGTTTTTTGGTTATAATGCCAAATACTAACCACTTTTGATTCACTAGAGAACTTTTAATGAATAAGGGTTTAAAGAAGCTGCACATATTGTAAACCTTCTATACCAATGAAAGCTTTCTCCCTAGGTCTGTTTGTCCATGCTAAGAACCAATTACAAATCTTCAGATTTAAGAGTATACAGGACCTCCTGCAGTTCTTGGCATCTGTAAAAATTACGCTTACAGTGAGGTGTGGATCCTCCATTCTCTTCCTGTCAGTTTGCTCAGCAGAGATCCGCTAGTAAACTCCCGCTTTCAACCTTGATTTAAAGGTAAGCTTTCATCTATGGCAAGCACTACAACACCAAAACAGATCAAAGTCTTCAGTCCAGAGCAGGGATGTGTGTATGTGTGGAGTAGGTAAGGATGTGCAGCAGGCCCATGGAACAATTGCCACGTCAAACAGCTGACACTATAACAGAAAAGCCACCAACACAAAAGCCAGGATGAACAAGGCTCTGGCTTGCATATTCATTTGAAACTGTAAAGAACCTTGTGTCCTTGATTTGTGCTCTGCTCCTCTGCAGGCTTTTCAAACTGTATAATTTGTACTTTGTTAAAATCAATATGTGAAATGTACAGCAGTGCAGTTGATATATATATTGGGCTTTTTAGACACAGACAAGTAAGAATCCCCATGCTGATTCCTTTCCCTGTGTTGACTCACTTATTAATATAACAATAGGTAGTTGTAATAATGTTTTGATCAAAGTAAAAAATATAGACAGGAAAAAAATGATCAACACGGGGACTGACTTGTCTGTGGCTAAATAGCCCCATAAGCAGAAAGCTGTCTGACACATTTCTATCATGGCAGGAATTAACTTATTATCATAACCAGTTATCCTGTCACAGCCTGGAGCCTATCCCAGCAGACATAGGGTGCAAATAGAGAAACTCAATGGACAGGTTGCAAGTCTCACTGTGTGAGGACACTGTGACTGTGTGAGGACACTGGAGCACCCAGAGGAAACCCACACAGACATTCAGAGCACATGTAAACTCCACACAGATGCCCCTGGGTGAGGCAACAGTGCTACCCACTGTTCCTCCATGCAGCTCTCTTAACAGCTTGTCTTTCCCCACTTTTAATAGGTGCTTAAGACTACATATGAGAAACACCCCACAAGACTCTGACCCACAAGCTCTGACCAAGTCACCCAGTCATCACAATTCGACCAATAAAAACAAACAAACAAAAAAATCGTCATTTAAAGACAAAAAAAATTCTCTGTCAATAATGTAAAAAATGATCCAGTATCAGTGGAGAGTGGAAAAGGTAGGTGAACCTCTAAGATTAGCTATGGGAAGGTGAAACAGGCAAGTCATTTCAGTCAATGGGATTATAATCAGATGAGAGTGGGTGTCCTGTTTCTTGAAAAAAATCAAAGATCAAAGTCTGATCTCCAAAATATGTATGTTGGCAGGAACACTGAACAACTGTGTTTTTTTTCACGGAGAAAGACACTGTTTTTCCACAGTTTGCTAAAAGTGAAAGGATTAGACCAAAAGTAGAACTTTTTGGATTTAAATGAGAAGCCTTATGTTCAGAGAAAAAACACTTCTATCAGGCATAGGAACCTTATCTCATTTGTAAAACATAGTGATGGAAGCATAATGATTTGGGCCTGTTTTGCTGCATCTGGGCCAGGGTGGCATGCCATCGTGCACAGAACAATGAATACAGAATTTTAACAGTGAATATTAAAAGAAATGTCAGGACATCTGTCCATGAGCTGAATCTCAAGAGAAAGTGGGTCATGCAGCAAGACATTGTCCCAAGTCATTCTACTAAAGAACAGGGAGGAATTAATTGTATGTTTTGGGATGCAAAGCATAAATTTGGAAGTAAAAAAAATGAGGCGGCAGTGGCCTAGTGATAAGGGATGAGGTCCCAGGATAGGAATTTCATGGGTTTGAATCCCAGACCAGTACGTTGCCCTGAGGTACCCTTGAGGTACCATCCCAATCACTGCTCCATGGACAACTTTAAAAAGCTGCCCCTTCTGCATGTGTATGTTTGGGTGAAAAGCAGAGTTTGAATTTCGTTGTTTCCCTGCATGCTGTGCTGTGTTTGACAATGACAAAATAGTCACTTTCATTTTACTTTCACTTTTTCAACAGTCAAAGACATGCCTTCACCCAACAGACATGTGTAATGTTCAGGTGCAGTTATAGCTGCACATGGTAAAGCAATATGTGAGTGGTAGTGTGTATATATATATATATATATATATATATATATATATATATCCATCCATTATCTGCCGCTTGTCCCAAACGGGGTCGCGGGGGAGTGCTGGTGTCCAACCCAGCTCACACAGGGCGAGGACGGGGGACGCACCCTGGACAGGTCGCCAGCCCATCGCAGTATATATATATATATATACTACAGTAATTTCATAAGTAAGCTTCTTCACCAAATGTATGCATAAAAATATAGCATAGGTCTTAATATAGCTCAAAATTTCAAGAAGCTCCTACATGCATCAGCCAAGTGTGACAAGCAGTAGAGAATTTTTCTGTATGTGTTCTATGTGCTGTGAAAGCACAGGCACATGCCAGGGATATCAAACAGCTTTGAAGCAGTAGGGAATCTCACTGGTTGTCTGCCTGCAGGCTTGGTTGAGCTCCTAATATCATGCTGGCAGTGGATGGGAGTCCGATCCCTCGGAGACAAATCTAAAAGCTCTGTCTAAAGAGGAGAGACCAAGCAGATGATTTGGATGGGGAGATGAGTGTGTGTATGCGTTGTGAAGTATGGTATAGTAGATACTGACAAAATCTGTATCAAGTGCTTTCAACTACACTTAGCTGTTGATGGTGGTGTTGTACACCAACAGAGCTTCACTGAATTTTTACTGAACACTATGTGCCATGATTAACAAACCAAAAATTGCAGCCTGCAAACAGCAAACATAAACAGAAAGGAGTGTCATGATGTATATAAAGATGATGTATATACATGCATAGACTCTTTTTTTTTTCAGGTACAGGGGATAAGATACAGCATTTATTTTTGCATTAAATACATGAACTCTCCTCATTCTATTAGGCTAATAATTATAGACCTACTCTGCAGGCCTAGAGGACCCTAGAGTTTTCTCTTCTGAATTTATAATATTAATGTTTATGATATCACAACATATCAATTATGAAATTATATAATTATATCTAAAGATATAACTAAAGATAATAAATATGTTGGAATGATTTAAATGTTTAATGAAAACACCAATTCAATTCAATTCAGTTCAATTCAATTCAATTCAATTCAATAGATCAATTAAAGAGATCACCAAGAAGTAATAAATAAATCCCAGTGCAGTCATAATTATTATTTGGGGCACTTTTATTGGTGTCAATTTTACCGGACTCTTAAGTTAACATATTTTTTGCACTGACAAGATAAGCAGAATAAAATTTGCCATTTCTTTTTTATTTCTGTGTTTCAAAGCTTTAGTGCTGTAGTGTGAAAACAACATTACAAATTGTATTGTGGCATTTGTTTATTATTACACCCATACTAAACAAAGACACTGACATCAGCATGCAGTGTGCAGGACTAGAGCAGGGGGCCAAGTAAGAATGGCGAGGCAGGCGGCAGGGAGGCGGCCGTGATTTGTTTGCATGGCGAGCTGGAAGATTAGTGTCAGACGGAGCTGGAATTTCCCTCACCATGGGACACATTTGCATATTTCCTCTCATCTGTCCCAGCTTCAGCTCCGTCCAACCTGCAGCTCGGGGGGAAGCAGAACTCCCACCCCCACCTCTTTTCTACAGTCTTGCATTGCACAGGAAAGCACCTGATGGTGGTGTTCCTGGGAGCAGCACAAAAGTGCCTGCAGCTTTGTATCTTTGTTGTCAGTTCATTTTGATGCGAGTTGGTGTCTATCAATGTCAAATACAATCACTTTTATGGCACATAGCGCCCTCGTTTGCACTGGCCACACTTTGTGCTCCATGTGAAAGAATGTGTGTGTGTCCCGGGTAAGGAGGCGTGATGTTTAAGTTTAAGAAACTGGCTCTGATCCAGGTATGAGCATAAAATCACTGTTCAGAGCTTATGCACTTGAGATGCCAAGCAAAGAAAGCTTTTTAACGCTCCTGTTGTGACGTGCTGTTCCTGAGGAGTGAAATTCTCTTCACCATTTTCAAAACGCACTTGGCTCCCACTGCTCACCAAAGAGGCACATTACTCCTTTCTCTTCCATGTCACCTCAGGGCTTGCTTTACCTACATGAAGAGACTGGGGCTATGGGGAGGCTTAGGGAAAAACCACTGGTGCCTCACCTTTTGTAAGAATGGCTTCCAGTCCATTATTCCCTTTAAGACAGTTTTTATCGAAAGAACATTTTTATTTTACACTCAAAAGATAAAGTCCCTGGCTTAAAGGCTTTAAGTGCAGTCTTTAGCTTCTAATAGGGATATGTCAAGTGCATAATCAATGGCAGCTCCATCTAAGATGAAACAATAGAGCATTACCAAGTAGCAACTAGAGTGTATGCACAGGTCAGATTGCACGTAAAGCTGCATTTACATCTTAACTTGCAGTGCTAATACACTTATTTATCACAACATTAACACCACCTGCCCAATATGATATATTATATATCCCCTTGTGCTTCTAACACACCTCAGACTCATCAAGGCTTCACAAGGCTTCATAAGAACCTTCATGACGCACAACAAAGTGTTTTTCATCATATGTGCTTTCGGAAGAACATGACTGACATGCACAAAGCCCTGACCTCAACCCCATTACACACCTCTGACTTGACTGTGAGCCAACATTAATACCCAAACTCAAGCCTATTGTGGCTGAATGGAAGCAAATCCCCACCAAAAATGGAATCCCCATAAAACCACACGAATGCCTGTGGTTGTGGAAGAAGACATACAACAAACACATATTGGTGTGATATTTGGGTGTCCACACACTATTGGCCACGTAGCAGAGTGGTTATCACTAGGAAAGGCTTTAAATGCTTTTTGAGCTGCTAGCAGGCTTAGGGGTCAGAGTTCCAAGAACCCCCACTGGCAAACCAGCTTATATAGGGCCTGCTTCCACTTCACTCTCCCCCAGCAAGAGAGAGCTTGAAGACATCTCCTCTCCTGGGAACCACACTGAGGCTGCACCTTCTTCAGCAGCACCTAATCTCTTCCTGATCCCTCTCTGCTCCCTATAGACCTCAATCCCCCAAGAGGCTTCCCAGACAGCATGCTGATGAGCTACCATGATTATAATCACTACTCTCCTGCTCGTTCTCCATCTGTAGGGTCTGTATAGAGTATTGCTTTATTAAATGTATTTTCTTCATCCATATTTGCTCACACTTTCAACCAAAAGTCAAAATAATAGCCAAAATAGCCAAACAGCCAAAGCCTGCTTCAAAGGTGTAAATGTTACAAAATAATCTCATGCCCTAATTGTTGTATGTGTGATGATCATGTTGCTTTGGCATTTTTCTGTATGGTTCTGGTCCTGCTTTCTTTGCTAATATATACTGCATTTTAAAACAGCTGAATTCACAATATAGCTGTTCTTATTTATTTATTTTACTGTTTCTGTTGTCAGGCAGCAGGACAAACGAAATTGTCCCAATTATAACCCATTAAGGCTGCATCTCAACCTTGCATACTGATTCAACTAAATGACAACTAAAACACTGTCTGACAAAATTTCCATTAACATAATTCAAAGACATATCAATATTGTTATTTTAAAAAGTGGAAAATAGGAACACTGCATTAAAGTAAGCTATCCTAGAAGAGGTCATCTTTTGACTAGCAGTTATTCCTTTTTTTAACGCAGCAAGCATAAGTGGAAGACCATTAAAATCAGCAAGGTCTAATGGCACAAACGGACTTTTAAAGGCACTTATCTACCACAGGAAGTTCTTCACAGATGGGCCATCAATTCTAGTGACCAGCAGAACCATTACTCGAAGGCATAAATATATCATGAAGTAAATGTTCAGATGAAGAGGCGGATCTGTGGACTCCTTGACTTTTAATATGATCTAAGGCCAACTTCATGTATGTTGGATGATTATTGAGTTTAGTGAAAGGCTTGAGTCATGTCAATCTGCAGAGCGCCAGAACACTTAGATCAATAGCACTGAGGGAATAACTCCTTAACCTGTCTTTTCTGTCTGTCTGTTTGTCTCTCTCTTTCTCTCTCTCTCTCTCTCTCTCTCTCTCTCTCTCACTCTGTCTCTCTCTCTCGCTCTCTGTTTTTGAAGCAGGGTCATTTAATGTAACTCTCTAATGTTTATTTAATCTTGTTAAAGTGTTTTTCATCAAAATGTTCCCAGTTCTTGTAGAGTCTGCAGTTCTGCGGCATGTCACCTCTGGCTTTTATGTTCGAAAATGTTCCATTGGGTTTTTCCACTATTTCCACTTTGCCACTTTATGCTGAAAACCGCCTTGCCAAGGTGTTAAACAATAGCAGCACAACCACTTTTCCTCTAATTCCTCTGACTATGGTGCTAATAAAGTTTACAGTCTTACCTGAAAAGACCCCTGCCTAGTTTGAATTTCTGCTCACAGGAACATTGAACTACAGCAGTTGTTGAATCTTTTCCTGTGATGTTTAGAGAAGTGCAAGACTGCACAAGTATATAAAAAGTACCACTGAAAAAGGCTTGGTTAATTGCAGACTACTGTGCCTCGCAGGCTCTGGATTTAAAGTAGTTGGCAAGATAATTTGCTTATCTAATTTGCTTGTCTACAGGGGTTCAACCTAGATTACGAGTTCAATGACAAGTTAATTTAAGTTCAAAAGCAAATGAATTTTAACTCATATCTGAAAATGTTCTCTACTATATTGATCAGGCAGCTGAAAAAAAAAAAACCTCATTCTGACTGTTCCCAGCTCCCAGAATTTTGGATCATAGGCTGCTGCTGAGTCTGCGTTGATGCTGTACTGAGGATGTACAGAAGGAGGTCATAGACACCCATTAAACTGCAAAATGAGAAACGGGATAGCCTACAGCAGTAGTCGCTAGATGCAACCTGAATTTAATGTGTCCCAAACTGAAAGGCAAATTCCTTGAGTAGACCATTACAAACATTCAAAAAGCAATATTACATCAAGCTAAGAGTTTCACTAGACAATATCTGTTCGATTACTCATAAAAAGATCTTTACCTGCCAGCTGAGTATGTTTACTCTATAATATAAAAATGGAGTTGCAGTTATGGCAACCTGCTGGTCTACATATAGTGGTATCCACAATTTTTGGCACCCTTTGTAAAGATGAATAAAAAAAGCTTATTTTAATTTTTAAAATCCACCTTTTGCTGAAGTTGTTTCATCTTGTTGTTGTTTCAAGTTGTTTTGGGGGACTTGGTAGCTCCAAGATGTTTACTTCTACTTTAAATTCAATAACAGTTCTCTTATCACCCTTTTCACTGCATATGGGGGCAAAATAAACTTAGGTTTTTTATCAGGCAAACTTTTTAAGAATTCCAATTGATATACACTTTTTTATTAGTACCAACACACTAGAAATTGTGTTTTCAGGTGAAGTAGCTATTTTCTTTAATAACTATTCCCAGACTTTAAAAAAAGTCAACACACTTCCAACTAACTAGTTTATGTATCCTCTTTGCTATGGTGAAGGATGACTAAGGGTCCTATGTGTCACCTCATAGTAGTACCACAGTTTCTCAGGAAGTCAGGAAGCAAGTTACCCGCTTTTTGATTGGGAAACATGCTTCAATTACATGGTGAAAAATTATTCAAATTAAAGGTGTGCCAAGCTTGTAGGATAATTTCTAATAAGACATAAGCCTGCCATTGCTACCAAAAGTGTTTTAAACAAGTGAAAGGTTTAAATACTTAGATAATTGTTAAGTTTTCTATTCATTAATAAATTTTCTAAATGCACCAAAACCCTGTTTTTCCTTTTCTCTTTTCTTAGTGGAGTATTGTGTGCAGATTGATGGGAAAATGTAATTAATTCCATTTGAAGATGAGTCTAACATTTTAAGGGCTCTGAACACTTTCCGTTTTCATTGTTTTTTGAGGTTACTCATGAAGGGCTTTATGATTACCTGGTGACTTGGAATAGTTGTTTAAGTACAGGGTGACACTAGGCAGGCCAGTTGCTCCCAAGCACTACAGCTAAGAAGTCCTGCAGGCTAATGAGGATCCTTCATGGCTGAGCTGCTGTGGGTCCGATCTGGTGGAATTCACAGGATGGGCCACAGTGCTGAGTGAGCTGTAAAGGGACGATAAGCTATTGGTAACTGACACAGGCAGCTGTTCTGGAAATATTACACACTTTAGGAGCGTATGTCACCGACAAAGTGTTTGAAGCTTGAAAGGCCTTCTGCAATGTTTCCGCCCATTTCCCCCGCCCTCCAGCTCCCTTTTTCTCTGTTTTTCCCCTCACTGAGCTATCTGTCCCCCTCAGGGGAGCAGAAGACACCGTGAAGAGCTTGATCTTCTGCTGCTCTTTCAAGTCCATGGCTCTTTTTCCAGCAAGGAGAGTCTGCATTGGCATGACAAGCTGGACAGTCAACTATGTGAGAATTCTTTTTGCTTATGGCCCATTCGAGAGAGAGTAGAGAGAGAGAGAGAGAGAGAGAGGTAGAAGAGAGGTAGAGAGAGAGCGGATAGAAAGATAGATAGATACAGATAGATGGAATTAGAGAGAGAGAGGCGAGATAGAGAAGATTAGATAAGATGGATAGATGAGAGAGAGAGAGAGAGAGAGAGAGAGTGAGAAAGAAGAGGAGAGGAGGTAGAGAGAGAGGAGAGGCGAGATAGATAGATAGATAGATAGAGAGAGAGAGAGAGAGAGAGAGAGCGGCATGTGGTGATGCTCAGTCCCCCGGCTCCCTTTTCTCAGCCAGGTGAGTCAGAAGGCAGGGTGTGTTTCTCCTGGCCTCCCTGTAGGATATATTTACCCAAAGGGTTTCTGTGTGTGTGTGTGTGTGTGTGTGTGTCTGTGTTGTGCGTGTGTGTTTGTGCGTGTGTGTATTGGCTCAGCAGGAGCAGAAGGGTGCCATGTAGAGTGCAACAAACGCTGGCTGTAGCCTTGGTGCTGCCTGGGGGATTTTGTGTGTGTGTGTGTGTGTGTGTGTGTGTGTGTGTGTGTGTGTGTGTGAGAAGCTGGGTTGACAGCGAGCAGACTGGGGAGCCATGCCCCAGCAGGTGAAGCCGTAGGCGAGGTGTGGCCACTGCGGGGCTGCCAGGTGCCTGGGTGTTTGGGCTCAGTGGAGGACAGGGTTCAGTGCACTGTTTTGGATCACTGCTTCATCTCTCACGGCCTGCCATCGCCCTCCATCCCTCCTCATCACCTGAATCTAAAATCCATGAAGCATTAATACTTGGCCATGAATTTTGAAAGTCCTTCTCTCTAAGCTGGAAGCTCATACAAGTAAACTTTTAACACACCATGGATTAGTGACATATTTTGTCAGCATATTTTATCTTTTGCAATGTTCTGCATTCACAAAATTACAAATCATTATTTTCTCATGACATTCTTTTCTCTTGAGAATGATAAATATCAGAATATTTCTGTCTCTTTTGCATTCCTCTTCACTGTATGTTGGTGCAAAATAGACTTTCGAGTCCATTTCCTGGCAGGTTTGTAACAGCTGCCCGTTAATGTCATTTTTTTTGCCCTAACAGTAGAAATGGTTGAAATTTTCCAGATGAAGTAACTATTTTTAATAACCATTCCTTAGCATATGAAGACCAACATACTTTTTAAACGCTGATGGATGACTAAGGGAATTTGACCTCATATTTATACCCCAGTTAATGTGGAAGTCATGGATTACAGCGTTAAATTCTCTCAATCTCACTCATTTTCTTAGCCACTTGTCCTAATTAGGATTGCAGTGGTGCTGGAGCCTATGCCAGATCTCCACCCAGAGGCGGCAGAGTCCATCAGGGCAGACACACGACAACACATTCCACACTACATCCAAACTCCATACAGAGAAAGAACCCAGATTGTCCCAGGCTGTGTGTCAGTAACAATGTAGGAAGTATAATGGAAATGAAATGAAGAACAAAGTAAATCAGATATGTGATGGCCTTTTAGAGACCTTCTTACATACCAGGAGTTGCAATTAATCATTTTTAAAGGGAGGACTGTAATTTATTTGTCTCCCAAGCTAATTGTGGAGTTCAAAGTGCAGGGCTGAATGTGAAATTGAAGGAAAAAATACAGCTTTTACTCTAAGCAACATCCATGGTAAGGAGACAACATGAGATTTCTTTCCTCTTTGCTGGATCCCCATCTTCCCACTCAAAGCAGTTAGAGCAGAGGAAACTGCCATTCATCTTCCCTGTGCTTAATTTCACAGCTTAAATGCTGCAGATGCACTTCTTACACTTCTTCCACATTACACAAAAGTGGAGTAATTACACCCTTCATTTGAAGTCCTTTATCAGGCCCTAATTGCCCCGTCTCTGCCAAATAAACACTCCTTTTTGTCCTCTGCTACAACACTGCAACTGTGTGATACTAGCTGACTCTCAGTGACTCCAAAGTGCAGGGCCTCTCTCAGTTAAGATCAGGGGCCAGTTTTTCCCTTCCCGTTTCCCTTTCACTGCTTTTCTGCTCCTGCTCCTTTTGAAATAGAGAAGAGCAATAATTTTTAGCTAATGGTTAATTGACAATATATAATTCTCATCACCATGGCAGAGATATGAGAGAAAAAATCATTAAGTAGGTGCTTATGTACCCAGAGATTATTATCGCCGTGGCTGCCACTATTTTGTGAGATAAGACAGTATAAACTAATCCAGTATGTAATCCAAGCAATCTGGACCACTCACTCATGTCAAACTCAATATAATTATTATTTTTTTTGATAACACTAATACTGCAGACATTAAATGTCCTTCCCTCATCTACACATGAGGTTATTTGATCTGGCTGTTTGAAAATAGCATTACAGTCTCTAAGTCCTTGTGCTGATTACTCACGTCGAAACAAATAAGAATTACAGAAATGAAATGGTCCATAGACCAATCTCACTGGAGCATTGTGCTTGTGCTGAAAGGCTCCTTGCAGCAGTGGTTGAGTGGAACAAATGATTTTAAGGCACGTGATAATTGGGCTCTCTGAGTGGGGCTGATTAATAGTACTGGCTGATGAGTGTGTGGCTGAAAGTCTGTGCAAAAAAGGCATTTGTTGGCTAAGTGGAGATTATCCTGCTTGCAGCAAAACTTTGCATTAAGCACAATCAGTCAAACATAAAAGCAAAAGCTGAGCTGAGACCTGCTCTAGGTTTGGTTCAAGGAAAATAGGGGTAATGATAAAACTAACAGATTCCTGAGGAGCATCCTCAAAAGGCAAAATGAATGAATTAGCACAGATCAGAAACTCCCAGAGCGGCAAAGATGGGCGATATAGATAAAGGGCCAAAGCACCCTGGCACATGCCAATTCCCCTGCATCAGGAATCCAAGCTGCGGCACTAATAGAAAGTTGTTGTGTTTTGGGATTTAATATAGCTCAGTATTGCTGTGAGGCATTTTAAATCCTTCTATTTATTTACTCAATAAGATTTCTGTCAGTTGCATATGGTCAGTTGTGCCACACATGCAATTATTCCTCTACTGTAATCAGACGCCTAATGGAAGTCAATGGAATTGATCACAGAACTCCATTGAACCGCCTCACCTGCTATTTTATTCCATATTCAGCACTCGAGTGCATACCACACGACCCCCACTCTTGATGCAAAACACTAACCAAATAATCTTTTCTTCATTAGAATTCAGGGACTTCACTGGCTAGCACTTAACCTTAATTAGGCATGACAGTTAAACCAGGCCATTCTCTATGTTGTAGAAGCACTGAACTGCCAAAAGGCCCTGTTACCGTGTTGTATGTTTGCAGACACTTTGTGTGCAGCAACTTTTTTTCCTTTTCATATCACAGCACATTTTACAATTCAGTGCCAATTGGAAAGTTACACTGTATTTCGAGCCACTCGTTTTTCTGCAGATAGAGGATTACCGTCGCTTGATACCTAGAAAAGACCCGGCCTCATCAAAACTGTTCATGCATGCCTTTTTTTCGCATTTCGCATCATAACAGCTTGAAGGCAAACATCTTCTCTAAGCTTTTGTCGAGGTCACTCTGAAGAAACAGCTTCTGAATATCTACAAGCGCTGCGCCAGAACAGAGAAAGAGAGAGAGAGGGGGAAAAAAGATGCTCTGCAATTTCAACTTGGTCATGCTTCATAACCAGATTTCATGACTTTAATGAGCTCATTACAGTGAGCAGGCCTCCAGAGAGACAGCCAGCATCGCTAGGCTCCCCTCAGACCACGCAACAGGGCCACTACTGCTAAACCAAACACAAGCGCATCTTAAATCAGGCTACACACAAGTCTTCAAAGTGGATTCAGTCAAGTGGAAACTGAAACAAAAATACGGTTGTTTACAGAATAGTCATTTTTTCATTGATACAGCATTTGATCATTACCAAAAGTCATGCGTCGATTTAATGGCCCCACTAAATAAACCCCACTAAATTTTGATTATCACCCTTTACAAGGCTTTCTAAAGCAAAATAATTGTGAAAAATCACTTTTGCTCCACTTCTCCTAAACTGCACAAGAATTAGCAACTCTAATGTAATTGGTCTGAATGGTTAGATTTCCAGTTAGGGTGCTTCATTAAATCTTGCAGCTTTTGAACTCACTCATCAAGCTGAGCAGGAATATTTCTCATCAGTGAGCCAAGTGGAAGATGCTCACTGAACGTACTCGTAATCTTCTGATTTGAGCATTATATATTTATAAGAGTTCCTTTCCCAGCAGCCGGTAGGTGTTTATTTTTTAATTATTTATTTTTTGGGAAGGGTTACTAATGAAATCAAGAAGTCTAGCAAATATCTCTCCCACTGGTTTCTGTAAGCCATAAACACAGCTTTGATCTTTGTTCATAGGTGTGATATTTCACAAATCCTACAGTTTTCTTGTCCCATTAACCACCCAAAACCAGCCAAACTTAATTACTGTATAAATTTCGGAACTTTCTGTCTTTCATTTTCACTTTTCTGTTAATTCGACCAACTTCAGATGTTTGTGCCATAATGCACATACAAAATCAACAAAATTCAACTGTCAGTGTCATAAATATATAGAGCAAAAGTGCCCAATAGTGGACTATTAATCTATTCATGGTGTTTCATGCTTTTTGCATGGTGGGTGCTGGGATGGGCTCTAGCCCCTCCCAGGCACCTGGTTTGGAATGTATGTCTCAAGTAATGGATGGACGGCGAGCAAAAATATTCAACCTCTTTAAAAGCAACATTTTCTGAATGAAAAATGTCATTATAACAATATTTTATAATAGTAAGCCCCAAACAAAATTTCATTGTCAAATTATGAACAAATTAATGAAATACAAATCTAGGAAATGCCCCTGTTTTATATGATCTGCTAATTCCACTTTGCGTATGTAGTGGAGTGGAGCTAAACATCACTCTCAGTGGCTTTTGCTGAATGGTAATGCTGGCTCTGTCATGTCTGGCCCATCAGCTGTACTGACCTTGCCAACACAGTCTCTCAGGTTAATGTGTGTGCAGAGACAGGTGGGACACTCCGTGAACAAGTCCACCCTGCTAAAAGGCGATGAATCCCAGGGGCAGCCACAGACAGACAGGGACAAGATAAGTCTGAAGCCTGCAGTGAGATGAAGTGCCGACACCTCTGAACTAATGAAACCATGAAGCTTGATGTACATCTTGTTGATCAGAAAACAACATAGCAATACACTAATATAAAGCGTTAGGCCTAAAGTTGACACCCGGTGGTTAGGGACTAGGCCCCAGGATCGTAAGGTTGATTTAAATGAGCAAGGTACTGTCCTCATCATTGCTCCCTGTGCTGGATATGGCTGCACCATGTGTGTGGAGTTAAATGCAGGATTTTGCTGTGGTTCACTGTTGCTGGCTGCTGTATTATCTGGCGTAGTAATCACCTCTGACTTTCTTCATTTCTAATGCAACATCAGCGCATTTCCCAGCCCTGTACAGCTTGATCATCTATTTAAAGTGAAGTTTTAAAATGTACTGCTTTTCCTGTTAGAGGCAGCCAAACACACAAAAAGCCAGACCAAAAATCTTAAGAGCACAGTAACAAAACAGTCTGTTTTAACAGCAATTAGTGGGGCTAATTATGTAAATACACTACTTGCTACACATTTGTCCCTGCGATAGGCTGGCAACCTGTTCAGGGTGTGTCCCTGTCCTTTGCCCTGTGTGAGCTGGGATGGACTCCAGCACCCCCCAGCACAAATGTGACTCCAGCACAAATTTTGTGGTTTTCACAAAATTTTAATACTAACTATATGTGTGATAATTCTATTATAATGGTAGTAATATAACATTTTGGCACATATAATTATATGTGATCTTCTTCTTTAAATCCACCTACTTTATATCTACACTCATTGTTCGTTTGCTTCATTGCAAGGGCCACCTTGGCTAAGGATTAGTAATTAATTAGTAAGTAATTATCATGATATTCATGATAGTTGATCTGACACTGCATTGTTTGATATACTCATCCTTTGGCCTTTTAGCAGAGGTCAGTTCTTGGCAACAGGACACTGTTGGCTGCATGTTGTTGGTGGGTGACTTTTCTCCAGATGTGACACTGAGCACCAGCAGCACTGCTGTGTACTCAATCGACTGTACACGCACAAACCCACACACACACACACACACACACGCACACACACGCACGCACACACACACACACACACACACACAGAATGATCCACCATCCACAACATGTCTGGTGATATTTGGCCATTGATGAATGGGGTAAAGGGGGCTAACACATGATGCTGCAATCTAAAGACTACAGCCTATAATCGTAAGCTACAAAGTCGAATGGATATAATACAATGATACAAGATAGGTGTACCTAATAAAGCGGCTTGGTGTCTACACATATAAGCTGTACATATATGTTAAAAGGAATAAGTCTACCATCTGTTCTTTCCTATCTCTACTGCTAAGCTTTCCATCTTTCTATCTACTGCCTTGGGTGATGGCTGCTGTGTGTTGTTTGGGGGTTGGATGCTGGGCGTGACCACGTTTGAACTGTCTTCCCCTCACTGCTCCTGCAGCCTGGGTGAGAAGGAGACAGCCAGGTAAGGCAAACACCGTGCAGGAGAGGGAGCAGTAAAAATAACCCCTACTATCATTTATCCCCTTTTCTTCCTTTGTAAATCCACCTTTCAACTTACTACCCACCCCCTCTACCTTTCTCATTTCCCGTCCTTACTTCATGCTTCAGCAATTTCTCTCTCTCTCTCTCTCTCTCTCTCTCTCTCTCTCTCTCTCTCTCTCTCTCTCTCTCTCTCTCTCTCTTCCTCTTCTTTTAGTACTCCATGGCAAAGTCTAGGCCCATCATGCATTTAGCAGGTTTGTGTGAGCACCTAGACCAAACAAGTCATGTTTTCTCATTTATTCCGATGCACGCTCTCCAGTATAAACACTTGCCTTGTCCAAAAAAACAAAAAAACAAAATGTTTCAAGAGCTACATCTCCTGAGTAAATAATTTTAATCCCCCTGATTATAGTCTAACAACTCTTGCTTTGTAAAGGTACTAGACACTCTCAGCACTCCAGAAAGGGTGTCTTGACATTTTACAAGAAAAAAAACACATTTGTAGACTCACTGTATTTACTGGTAAAAAAAAATTTAATGGGAAAGTAACCTCCTTATACTGTATATGAAATAGAATATTATCCATTTGTAAAGAAAAAATATGGCAAATAATATTCAATACTAATCTGTGACAGACGGGTAACAGCAGGAGTGAAAGGCAAGGTTTACAGGATGGCAGTGAGACCAACCCCCTATACGGGTTGGAGATGGTGGCGCTGACAAAAAGACAGGCAGCAGAGCTGGAGGTGGCACAGATAAAGAAGCTTAGATTTGTGTTGGGAGAGACGAGGATGGACAGGATTAGAAATGAGTATAACAGAGGGACAGCTCAGGTTGGACAGTTTGGAGACAAAGTTAGAGAAGCAAGATTGTGTTGGTTGGTCATGTAACAGATGATCCACTGTGGCGACTCCTAAAAGGACAGAAATTAAAAATTCTAATACTGTAGATATAATGGCAAAACCTGTCTCTAATTTCACATTATGCTTATATATGCTTATATTTTGGAATTTTGTCATTTTTATTTTGCTATAAATAAACATTTTACTTTACTCTTCTTAGGGTGAAAGGATGGCAGGCAGGATGTATGTGCAAGTGAAAACAAAAGAGAACTTATTTGACTAAAATAAATCACAATAATAGAACAAAGACACTAAAAATACTGAAATTACTGAATTATGGAAACAAAGGAACTTTCACCCAGTGCAAGGAACCAGGTATGAAAAAGGAAATGACAATAACAGTGAGTAAAACAGTGGAAAACACAGACAAAGAACTGCAACAGATGGTTACTTATACTTTTGACATGATAAGGAAAGAAGTGGGACAACAATAAACACCCATAGGCGTGGAAGGTGTAAGGCAGGGCAAAGCTGGATACAGGGGTCAGAACCGAACAAAAGCATATGGAACAGCACAAGGGAAATGCAAAAAAAAAAAAAAAAAAAAAAAAAAGACATGACAATTTTACATTAAGAGTACACACAATGTACCCCTGAATCACTCCAAGACAAAATGCTCTGGCATGCAATAAAAATATTGTTCTGGATACAACATAATCGAGGCCGCAATGTAATAAAATGAAAAATAAATGTATCTAGATGAAATCTGTGCAGGTATGAAATGCAGGTGTCAAATATGCAAATATACTAAAATATACGAATACAAAAACTAAGGAAAAAGAAAAAAAGAAGTAAAAATGTCAATTTGAATATGAATGTATGGTTATAATGGTACCAGAAATTTAGCTAAAATGAAGTAAATGAAATTTACTTGAAATTTACTTTTGGCTCTTTCACACCAAACGCCTGCATCCTTGGCATCCTTTGGCCACAGCTGTACATGTCAAAACCAATACAATCTCACCTCTCAGGCTTTGTCTCTAAATCATCCTATCGGAGCTGTCCATCTATTATAGTCATTCCTAATTTTTCCATCCTCATCACTCCCACTTCAGATCTCAGCATTTTAAACTCTGCCACCTCCAGCTCCACCACCATCTTTTTGTCTACACCACCAACCCATAGAGCATAGCTGGTCTCACTACCATCCATCTATTTCATTCTTACTGGTATTTGTCTGTCTAGATCTAGATTTCTCTACCCTTACCGCCTCTACTCCCTGCACCAAACTATTCTGCTGGTTAGAAATGCCTCTGCCACCTCTCCTAAACAGCTCTATGCCTCCACAGGTATATCACCTGAATCATCTACCTATTCATTGCTGCCCTTATTTCTACCTTGCCAATTTGATGCACTTGCTACTTCACTTCACAATCTTCACATCATCCAACCTTCTCTCTCTCTCATTCTCTTCACTTATCAGCCCCTAGAAGTATTCCTTCCATGTGCACACCACGTTCTGCTCACTTGTGAGTATACTTCTATTGCTATCACTTTAGCTGCCACACATTTTTCTGGCTAACCGGTATTCTTTTCTCCCTCTTTAGTATTCAACATTTCACTTCTGCACACTTATTTTCCACCATCTGGTTTTCCTTTCCCCTCTTTTCTTTTCAGAAAATATAAAAAAGTAAAAAGAGAAGCATCACATAAGTATCAATGAACAAGTATTTAAAAGTATAAAAGTATAAATGAATCACAAAAAATTAAATAGTGTTTTTCTGTTTATAAGATTTCTTCCAGCACATGTCCAAGGGTAACAGCTGTGTCTGCTGCCAATAATTTGGTATTCCAACAACATGTCTTTTAGGCACTTTTAGATGATGAGCCTTTGGCAAGGCTGGCACTACATTGCTGCTTTACTCACTAAAGGATCTGAGGCTTGTGAGCCAGCTCCCGTGGATTGCATTTGAAACAATTGAATAAAAAATGAAAACCTGACCCTGTATATTTTCATTTTTGTTTTTATATATAGTTTAAGAAGGACATGTGGGCAGTTTCCTTGTGAAACCATGGTGTTTGACCCTTATTGCTCTTGCAAAGGTGAGCGCAAATTGATATACTTGATCCTAAACAAAACTAATTTTCTATTCAAACACTGGCATAATTGAAGTGAAAGTGACTATTTGTCATTGTGAATCACAGCACAGCACACAATACACAACAACAAAATCCAACCACTACTTTTCACCCATACACACCATGCAGCAGAGGGTAGCAATTTAAAGTGCTCAGGGAGCTGTGATAAGGACGGTACCTTGCTCAAGGGTACTTCAGGGCAAACTACTGGTCTAGAATTTGAACCCATGACCTTCTGATCCTGGGGCCTAGTCCCTAACTCCGAGGCCACCCCTGCCCAGTTGCTGGTGTGTTAGTAATAGCTCTTTCACATGAACTCTCTATCTCTCTCTTTCTCTCTCCATTTTGGAAGTCACACGCAAGCTTTACCATTGTTTGTCAATGTCCTCAATGTAAAATCTGTGAAAAACATTGCATGTCTAGGCTAATTTCTGTGCATTACAATTATCATTTGAGAAAGTCACTAACAGCTGTGTTATTATCTGGGCTTCATCAATTTGTGTCACCTGTAAAGTGTGTGTTTTTACAATAATAAGGCCACAGTGGAGAGCTTCCATTAGGCATAACCACACGCTGTAAAGCCGTCAACCTGCCTGTGTTTTATGACTCTCTAAATACGGCTGCCCAATTCCCCCACTAACAGCCCAATGAGGCTGTAATCACCGCCTCCATGTTCTGTGCTTATGACACTGGCACTGGCACATTTTAGTGTCTGCTTCGGTGCTTCATTTGCCACCTCATAAAGCATGCGGCCTGCTGAAGGCAAACAGCCCTGCATTCAACACCTGGGACAAAAGTATAGAATCTGATGTGTTTTCTGGGTTTGAAGAGTAAGCTTTCAGTTAAACATTTGCTAACAATTTTCTTTTTGCTCTTTGTTTCATTACAGATCAATTATATTTATTGCCTCATCTCCATTCAAACAAACTAAAAAGTGAATAAAAGTGCATGAATATGGTTTGGTTCACAATAGTATTTAATGGTAAATAGTATCTAAAAATCTACATTATAATCTACACTGTCACTATAAAGCCCTGTGGCCCACTCCAGTCTGAACATGGATTAGACAGGTTTGAGCCACCTGAGGGCTTCTCCCTCAATGTGTCAAAACAGTGTGTACATCAGTCAGTCAGAAGCGCCTGTCGCTAGACTTAGCTGTCAGGAGCATCTTCAATCAACCACAGCCCGTGAGCGCTCCACTCGAGCCGCTCTCCACAGCCTCAGCATTTGCTGGCAAAAGGGGTTACTTATGTGAGAAGTGATTTGAGTGAAGACAGGAAAAGCAAATAAGCGTATGCTCTTCCCATTGTGGCGATACAGTAGAACAAGCTCCCATCAACACCATGGTGACAAGGTTAAGAGTGAGGGACGATGAGGGACTTAATTGGGTACTGACGCGAAGTGTGACTGTGGTATTGTGAAGAGAAACAGGAGCTTCCACTTAGGAGGCTCTTCCCAGCATGCCAGAAACCAAGAAGTGATGATGATCATGTCAAAATATGAAAATCACACATGCTATTACTGGGATGTGAAGAAGTAACGATTATCAGTGGATAACGCACTGGGAGAAAAACACACAAGATTAAATGAAATCAATAAACCTGTAAACGCTTGGGCTGATTAGGCACAAATGCCATTGTTGAACACCATGCATCTTTAAACTCAAAACGCAAGATGCAGATGCAGATATGATTAGGTTCAAGATAAGTTTGCACCTGCAAATTTTTTTCCATGCTTGTCCATTTGAGGTGGTCAACTAAAGACACATCATATCACTTTGAAAAATCATGGTCTTTCTGTATTTCAGTGAGATGTAAACAGTAAATGAAATGGTAGAAGTACTTCTTGTAATCAACATTAATCATGATAATCTCATCATAATGATCTGTACATTATTTGTGTACAGATTATTTGTGTAATGCTATATTTTCAATTTACATACTATACCAACATCTTACAACAGTCTGAGCATGCTGTAGTGACGGCTAATAGTTAGACTTAGTCAATGCTCTGCCCATAGCTGAATTCTTGTGTAGCAAGTGTTGCAAGGTTGAGCAGGCATCACAGGGGTTAATTAAACATTTAGTGTCTGCACTTTCAACAGAATTACTATGCTTGTTTCAAAGTGAGAAAGTGAGCTGAGTGAGAAATATTCAGGTTGAATTGCACCATGCCTTTGTTTCTGCTGACATCTGTAATTTTATAGGGTTAAAGCTAACCCATTACATTTGAAGTTCAAAAGAAGTGCAGTTTTTTTTTTTAATATATGCATCATTGTGTTAAAGCACCTCAGTTTCTTAGGCTCTTATTTGTCACAGAAAAAGAGTATAATGTTGTGGCTGTGAAAGTCAGACCCAGCTGCTGAATTGCAGCCTTTTAAACAGACTTGTCGTCAGCCTGCTGGGTAGCTGGGTGGCCATGCATTGACATTTCAGATTACAGGGCTGTGTTTGCAGCTGAGGCAATGTGGTTTGGTTCACTGCAGTCAGGATCCCCTTGCACTAGCTCCATTAATCAGAGCCCATACCCACTGGAGCAAGGCACAGACATTGTCAAAGTGTGCACCACCTTATGGTGCACCAGCTGTGGGCAGATGAACCTAACCATCATATTAAGTGGAGCACACATGCATGTAGAAACCCCACTGTAGACCTCCACTCAACCTTCTGTCACTGGTTGGAGTATAAAACATGGTAATATAGTGTAATGTGCAGTGCAGGCATAAAACATGATCCCAGTAGGATTAAATATGACCATTATATATAGATATATATAGTAATTAGTGGAAGGATCCTTTTGATAAAATCAAGGTTGATCTCATGGCAGGAGAAATTGTGTACGTACTCCCAAACGTGGCAAGAAGAAAATCTTGGAGGATCAAGTATAATGGGTTAGTTTGACATCCGATACATATGTGTTTGCAAGGAGAGCAGAGCAATAGCACTGAAAGCAAAGCAAAGACTGTGATGTCTACAGTCAGAGCAGCATGAGAAACCTGGCTGCACTAAGTTCACCCTTTGAGTTACACTTGGATCTGAGGGAAGAGGCCCATAATCTTTCTGAAATGCTTCTGACAGTATTTGAAACAGTCAAATGCCCAGGGAACACATTATGAATACTATGATGCATTTATCATATTCCTCTCTGGCAGCTCCCGGCTATTTCTTTTGCATCATGGCTTTTATGGCCATCTGTTGCAGAGTGAAAATTTTAATTAAAAATTGCATTCTGTTGCTCTTGAGTGCCAAAATTTTGGGAATGTTCTGAAAGTTTCCCTAATCGAACAATGAGGAGAAGCTGAACTCATCAATAATTGCCCAAAAGATTACTGTGTCAGAAGTCTATTGCTGTGTAGTAACTTCAAATAAAGCATAAATAGCACTCACTCACTCACTCACTCTAAAGCTCACATGAAGCAAGCGAACAAAAGCAAACAAAGATATAAAATACAGAATTTGTGATGGAGCACAGCTGTTCAATAAAGATAGGCATAGCAATGTCAATTTCCCAAAGTTTGCTTTACACTCAAGTCCCTTAGCGGATAGTGATTTAAACAGAAAAACAGATTGGAGAGGCGAAAAAGAAACAAGTTATCATGCTCACACATAACCATCTGTCATTTTTTTTAAGGAAGATGTGAAAGGATGTGGTAAAGATGTGCAATTAGAATGGAATAAATTGTCAAGGATGCTTTATACAGAAGTGTTCCACATGCCTGGTCCACCCATGCTCTGCATTCCTTTCGGCTTTACCTTGAAGTGAAAATGACTATTTTTCATTGTGAAACACAGCACAACACACAGTGAATGAAATCAGATGTTCTAAAACATCTGAACTAACCAGTCAGCAATTTGTCTGATCCAAGCAGAACCTACTCATTTGGACTGTTTTATTAATTCCAAGTTATGTTTATTTATGCTTGACTGTGAAAAGTCAGATGGTATTTTTACACAGGTGACTTTCTTTTATGTTAGCAAGCATGGAAGTGATTTTGTTTATATTGCTTACATGCCTAGTTTAATTTAATCAGCATAATGTGAGGGCAGTGGTGACCGAGTGGTGAAGACTGTGGGTTTAAGCCCAAGACCAGTAGATTGCCCTGAGGTAACCTTGAGCAAGGTACTGTCCCCTTCAATGTTCCTGGGTGCTGCATAAAGCCGCACATTTCTACATTGTATGGGTGAAATGCAGAGCATGCATTTTGTTGTGGCTCACTATGTTGTGCTGTTCACTCACTATGACAAATAGTCACTTCTTTCTACAATCTAGCTGGGAAAAAAAAAATCTGTATTTAACAAATGCAAACTCCTACCTACAATCATTAGGTTGAATGGATTTTTGCCAGCTTCTGGTGAAGGTTGTCCAGTTTCAAAACAGGTGGTGTCAAAAATGCATTGGTGAGCAGTACATGGATAAGCCAGTCATCAAGCCTTTCCTGAGCTAAATTGGGTGTGCACAAAAAGAGCTAATGTGCAAGGTAAGGGTACTCTACAAGGCACTGGCATATGGAATTCAGTGTGCTAGCTTATGCCTTGGTTCGGAAGATGACCTTAGACAATCCTGACGAGACAATGGTAGAGTTGGTCTGTCATGTACTGCTATAAAAGGCAGAAGCACAGAAGAATAGAGTTATTACCAAGTTAGGGCTGGGTGACCTAGACTCTCATATACCAATTCACAGCGGGAGCACAGAGCGCTCTGATGTTCTAACAGTGTGAAAAATCCATCTTACTTTTGATCCAACATGCCATGGCAAGATGTATTTCAGAGCTTTAGGGCTTTTGAAAGTTGTTCCAGGCGGCGTTTACTAAAGGATGACATTTTAAAGGATGTTGTCAATTATGTAAATGTGAAAATGAAGTTTTGTTAATGCTCCAGTATGACCATTTCCCTATTGCAACACATTCTGTGGCTTCTAAAACTGTTGTTCCTCCCGAGGTTAGTTAAAGTGTAATGATCCCACACTAGTTTTTCTGTCTCATTGGTTTTATTGATTAAAGTGTCAGAGTTTTTAGAGATTTTTATCACTGTTAGACTGTAGGGCACTGGTTATTACAACGAATGGGAAGCATTATCGAGTTTGCGACTGAGTTTAAGTATATGTCCATTGTTTGAAAATGCAGCCACCGTATTATTTAAGCATACTCTTTCAGTCTGCCCAGTGAAGGGGTAATGACAGGATGAAGGGCTTGAGATAAAAGTAATTAAATGATTCTGAGTAGCCAAAGGATTACATGCCATCTCACAGCACTCTGTCCACCGCAGGAAGCAGCCATTTTACAAACCACAGCCATTTTTGTTCTGACATCATCACACAAATGCACACATAAATAGTCTCAAATAAAGACTTCTCCTGTAGAGACCACACTAAGAAGAAGATCCATATGTAAGGGAGAGTGTTTCATAAGTAGATGGATTAATTTAGATGGATAAATGTATGGTATTTTGGAAGAAGACTGCTTTTATCATTTTTGTGAAAGGGTTTTTACAAAGAGTCTCATTTCAGTGACCAGCAGGGAGAACAAGGAGGAAATCATAGTTTATTTTCTTTAGTACATCCTAGATCAAAACATAACAATAAATGACATGAGTTATTCATTACCACTGGTTACCAGTTTATATTTAGAGGACTGTAACAAGCATATTTAGATCCACAAAAACATCTTGGAACATTATGAAATTTGCTTTGAAACACCTTTGAAATGTAGAACCCCGTTTGTTCTGTTGATTTTGCAAATCATTATGCTGTATTAAATTGCAATTCACCTACATCTGTAACATATATGACCTTAATAGTCATTGTATATCACTCAGAATCCAACTAACTGCAAATAATCAGACACTAACTGCAAATACAGATTTTTGATATCAACATTTTGGTTATGACACAAAATCCAAAAAGTAGATTATTTTTAAGATATATAAGATAAAATGAAAATGTTTCATTTCTGTAGCTGCTGACCTGTAACCAGCCCTATGTTTCCATTCTTTTCTGTCTATCTTTGTAAGCATTTGGCCTTTTTCACAAGTCAAGCCTTCATGTTTAGCATGGGAGCTGCTTCGAAAGGCCCTTGAGAAGCTTTGCCCCATTTTCCAACTTGGAGGATCACTTAATGTGCCCTTTCCCTTCTGCTAATGTGTTGCATTGTCTCACATTTCACACCCTCACCATAAGGTCCCATTGAATTTGTAGATGCCAAGGGGGAGATTAGCTTGCAGAAGAGGTCCCGTACTCATCGTGGCCCGGACCCTCTCTATCCAGTCTCACTGCAGGTGGTATACTCCTCTGCCATTCTGGGTGCTGTTATGTGTTCTTTCGCATTAGCTGCTGCGTGGGAGTAATTACCTGGCCTGCAAAAAAAGAGGGAAAATTGCGACACACACACAGCTGACCTCGTGGTTCAGAGAAGAAAGAGAGAGTCAGACTCATTCTTGACACGTCGCTCTCTAAATCGCCCCTTCTGCTGTTTTTTTTTTGTACAGGTGAGTCAGATTAATAAAGCTTACAGCACATACAAGCCTTAGCCATTTATCCCTGACTGCTGTTAATGCCCCCTCCACTCTCTCTGCTCCCCGAGTTCCATTAATCTCCACTGTAGGCCTGGCCCAAGCCTGTACAGCACTAGCTCCAGCCATCCCCATGTTTCATCCTGCTAGCAGCAGCAGTGGCTCCTTGCAGTGTGTAAAAGATATCTTCCCTCGTTGCATTCTTTAAAATGCTATTCTGTACATGTGAGCTAAGCTGGGAGAGATGGGGTTCACTGTGTCTGGTTGTGAGGGTATAATGTGTTATTGTATGATATTGACAGTGCTAAACGATGCACAATAGCTTTATGCAGCTGGAAGAATTGGTTTGGGCTCTGGGGTATTGATTCCCCAGCCGCCCAAAACTAAACAAGACAAATGCTGAGCCTCAGTGCAAACAAAGTGTTCTAGAAACAGGGTGAGATGGAGAGCAGCATGAAGTTTTCCAATTACAAGCACTAAAACCGCTTACAATTCATTGCCTACAGAGTGAACTAGGGATGTAACTCCCAGCAGTGCAGTTGGAGCAGTCATGTTGGTCCCGTGAACCCCTTATATTGGTGCTTATGCAATTTTACACCCATAATTTGTGGGCAGTGACAATATATCGCAAATGTGGACATTTAGGCTTTAAAACATTTCTGTTACACCAGTTAAACAATTCACAGACTTTAGCAAAGATCTTAATATGACAGCACTCACTAAATATGTGCAAGCTCTACAAGCAGGGTCTGGGGAGGAGTAAGACTTTCAAATCCTCAAAATATTGCATTATGTTAATTTTATACATTTTCATGAATAAATATGCAATTTGGGGCTTTTCTTTCAAAGAGTGCAACATAGAGTGTGATATAAATGCTGTTAGATGAATCTGGATCAAACCATAACAATGCAAAAAGGGAATTGTATATTTAGAAGCTCTTGAATATGTAAAAATGTAAAATTTTCACAAGAGCATGATAAGATTTGTGAATATCATGGGAAAAAATGACCTGTCGGTTAAGACTGTGGGCTAATGGTGTGAACATATGCTGGAGAACATATGCTCATGCCTTCCTATGAAACAGCTTTAAAATTGACCTGTCTGAAAAATAAGTTTTTAAGGTACAAACTTGCTCTCTTGACTTTAATCCAATATTTATGCGGATAAATTACTCTGTGAATATCAAGTGTGAACATAAGTATTTGTCTGAAATGAATTAAAAGATAATAAATGAATTTTTTAAATGAAAATCACCCAGAGAATGGTGCAGGGTATCAATCACAGTGTTTGCTGTTACTGTATTTTGACAGTAAGGTTAGTTAAGTTTAAAAAGGTCACTTTGTACAATGTATAAATGTTGACAGACTGATACATAGTTTATGAACACTGCAATGTTCTTGCTCTCTTCCTTTACTTAAAATGTATATATATGTTATATAATGTTCAATTTGGAGCCATGAGATCTTTGAATGGCCACTGGACGGTATTACTGCTAGATCAACACAGGGTGCCAGGCAGTAACAGCTGGAGGAACTGCTACTTATCCAATATCTGAATGTACACTATTGATAATGTACAAGATTAAAAATGTATGTGCGTAAAATAAATGCATGCTTAAGAACTTGTTAAAAATTATAAAGTACATTGTTACAGGGTTACAAATGTCAAATTCATGATGCTTTGTGCCCTACTGTGAACACTGTGCCAGGAAAAATACCCAAACCAGTCACAAAAGCATTCTTGTGCTAGGTAGGAACCCTGAAAGAACCCTTGCAAGTACTGCAGATTAAATCCTGCAGCCAAGCTAGGTTTTGTGCCAGGTGGGTTAATATTCCTCCAAATGAGATGGAAATACTCCTGAGTCAGACTTAAGAGTGTTGAGGCATAAGAGTGACGCTGTGGAAATAACATGTAAAGCTCACAGTGAAGTAGTTTTGTTGTAAGTTGGTGAAAAAGTAATGAAAGTGACTACCTTGTCATTGTGAAAAGCTGCACGGCACAACACAACAAAATTCAACCTCTGCGTTTTACCCATACACACAGGCAGCAGGGGGCAGCTATTGAAAGCACCCGGGGAGCAGTGACGGGGACAGTACTTTGATCAAGGGTACCTCAGGGCAACCTACTGGTGAGGGATTCGAACCCACATTCTACCGATGCGGGGCAACTCCCTAACCACTAGGCCACGGCTACGACCACCGCTGCAAAATGTTTAGTGATGCATGGGGATGCTTGGCTTGGTTGCCAGTGAAAACAGTAGCATGGGGATGGTTATGGTGATGGCGTGATAGCGAATCTAATACCGTGAGGGTTGTTGTCACAGTAAGCGCCAGACACATTAAAAGGCTGACACACATACTGTTTTGGTATGTTGATGTGGTTACTGAATGTATGCAATTTGATAACTGGCAAGCTTTCAACCACAGGAATCTGTGCCTCTCTGTTTCTAACTACAGCCACATCATTTACATTTACAGCATTTAGCAGACGCGCTTATCCAGAGCGACTTCCATGTCCTAATTACAGGGACAGTCCCCCTGGAGCAATTCAGGGTTAAGGGTCTTGCTCCGGGACCCAGTGGTGGTAGTGCCACAGGTGGGATTCAAACCTGGGACCTCTTGAGCCTACCACTAGACCATCGCCACCCCTATATAAAATGACATACTTGCGACACACAGAGTTTAAAAATAAGCAATAGTGCAGTAATGCCACAATGCCACCTTGCAGGGTTTAGTAACACAGTATCCACCAGGCCAGGGAGGGTAACACTAAACTGAGGTTAGTTGCTAGAAATTTGCCAGCAGTTATAATCAATATGCTGCAGTCAGAGACAGAAGGGCCTGCTAGTCTGTGTCAAGGACACACAGCAGATTGGTAGAGTCTGATGGTTTTTGATTCACAGCAGTCTCCAGCTGTTCTTATTGCACCTCTGGACAGTGTGCTCAGAGTGTGGGTAGGAACAAAGATTTTATAAACAAGCATGGAGTTAGAAGCTCAGAGATGCTTGGAGCTGCATGAGGAGTTCTAGCTTGGCTTTTATGGGCTTTAATGAGGACAGACATGCTGTTGAGATGTTCTGTGATTTTAATACTCGTGAAGGTTTGCATCAGATTATTTTGAATTCTATTCAGTGGAAAACAGCAAATTCTGTACTTAGAAAAGTTTAACTATTAAAATGTAATTAAAGTATAATATAATCTGAATTCTACATAACTATATATGTATCAAATCAACACCCTGTATCAAGATAATTATTAGGCATTTTCTTTTCCTCAGGCAAAATGGGCCAAAAAAAGATAGAAGAGATAGATCTGACTCTGAATTGTCAAAATTTGTAAAAAGACTTTCAGAGGGATGCAGCACTCTTGAAATTGCTAAGATATTGTGACGTGATCACAGAACCATCAAACGGTTTGTTGCACATAGTCAACGGGTTCACAAGAAACAGAAAAAAGACACAAATTAACTGCCAAAGATTTGAGAAAAATCTAACGTGAAGCTACCAACTACCTACTGCCAGTTTTTAGAAGACACTTTCTCCAAGCAGTGGTTCAGGAACAGGACAACACCGTGTTACAAATTATCATGCAAATGATATTTCTCTCTGATTTTCCTAAATAGTTGATGCAAGTGACAGTCAGCACAATTTTCAGTCATCAACCATTAGAGTATAATTCGAATGTTACTGAACAAACCTCCCAATGATAACAGTATGTTTTTCAAAAATGAAAAACTTAAAATTCATTGTTCCAAATTATTATGCACAATAGAGTTTCAAAACATTTAATAGGTTGTGAAGAACTGAAAATGGTTATTGGTTGAAATTGCAGCTTTAGGAGGTCATAGTTACTGAAATCAAAAGCTATTTCAATCAAAAACATCTTAACAGGTCAAGTTATAGATTAACACAGGACCCTTACTTGATAGCAGCTTCACAGTCCTTGTATCCATTGAACTTGTGAGATTTTGAAGAGTTTCTGCTTGAATTTCTTTGCAGGATGTCAGAATAGCCTCCCAGAGCTGCTGTTTGGATGTAAACTGCCTCCCACCATCATAGATCTTTTGCTTGAAGATTCTCCAAAGGTTCTCAATAGGATTGAGGCCAGGGGAGGATGGGGACACACCATGAGTTTCTTTCCATTTATGACGATAGCAGCCAATGATGCAGAGGTGTTCCTTGCAGCATGAGATGGTGCATTGTCATGGATAACGATGCTTTCATTACGGAAAGCATGGATCTTCTTTTTGTTTGAAGAAAGTGGTCAGTCAGAAACTCTGTGTGCTCTGACTCAGCCACAAATCTCTTAACAGTACGATGATCACGCTTAAGTTATTGTGAAATATCTGTGGTTTTGATACCTTTTCCAAGGCATTAAACTATTTCATGCTTTTCGGCAGCAGAGATCCTTTTTCTTTCCCATATTGCTTGAAAATGGTGTTCTGCTTAATAATGTGGAACGTCCTTCTTCAGTAGTTTTTCCTTTAATTGGGCTCACCTGGCAAACGAATTAAGGTGTCCGAGATTCTTTTCAGTGATCCAAAGAGCCCTGAGACACCATGAGTTTAATTGAAAAACAAAATATTAAATTTTTATGACACCAAAATACAATTTGCATAATAATTTAGAACGTGGTGTACATCTTTCAATAAGACAATGACTTATGCAGGACAGTACTCCATCATATGCATGGAAGTTCTCCACTGCATGTCCAGTAAAGGCCTTAAAGATGAAAGAATAATGACATGACTACCTTCTTCATCTAAACCTTCACCTAAACCCAATTGAAAACTTGTGGACTCTTCTTAAACGGGAGATTTACAGGGAAGGAAAACAGTTCACCTCTCTGAACAGTGTCTGGGAGGCTGTGGTTGCTGCTGCACAAAATGTTGATTGTCAACAGATCAAGAAACTGACAGACTCCATGAATGGAAGGATGGAGTTATTGAAATGAAGGGTTTCTATATTGATCACCGATGTTAGAAATGTTTTTTGCCATTTTGAGTTATTTTTTAAGTGAGATTAGTTACCTCATAATTGTGCACTAATAGTTTTTACTGGCTTGCACAAACAGTGCTGAATGTATGGAATGTTTTGCATATTTTTGAAGTTGATGTGATGGCAATAATAGAAGGTTATTATGGAACGAGTGCTTCTGCTTGAACCCTTCATCTTGACTTTCATTCTTGTTCCCACACCACAAAGTGGAGCACTTTATCTAAAGAACTACACATGTCAGATATGCTTTTTCATTATTGAGATATTCTAAAAATGAAGTTTCATTCTGAAAGAGAAATAGTTTTAAAAATGTAATGAAAAATGTAATCAAGTAATCTCTGACAATGTAACTATAATCTAATTATACAAGTTTTGTAATCTGTGCTGATTAGAGTTACTTACTATTTCCTAATTAGTTGTAATCCATAACTACCTTACCCTTTTAATCCCTTATGCCTGAAGGAACACAATCACATTTCACCTCTAAACCCTTGCCTTCAGGGAACCTGCTTATGATCTCTCTCTCTCTCTCTCTCTCTCTCTCTCTCTCTCTCTCTCTCTCTCTCTCTCTCATTCCGAATTAATGAATACTCTCTTTTAGAAAGCACATCTGGAGAAAAGAGCAGTTTGTTACGCACAGTTGATGACAATTACATGGTGCTTACAGCTGCCATTTTGTAATGAGATATGTCTTCAGGAGTGCAGCAATGGTGTCGGCAGCTTGTGGATGCTGTTAGATGTGATTGTGTGAGAGTGCCGTGTGGTCCAAGCAGGAAAGCTGATGTTGAAAGGTTTGACACTTATAGTGGGGGGTGTGCAGTTGTTCCTCAGCCTCATAACTCACTTAGTCAGATCCATTTGACCTTTAGGAATGACGTCAGAACTCACACGTCCTCCTGAGGAGATGGAGGGAGAGACACAGAGGACAGCTGGCAAAGACAAAGAGCAGAGTATTAATCTCCGTTTTTTCCTTATTTCTTCCTATAAATCTGTTGATCTGTCTGCTCGTCTGTCTTTTTGCCTGACCGAATGCCCATACAATTGTTCATCCATCCATCCATCCATCCATCCATCCATCCATCCATCCATCAATTATATATCCTTTTATTTATTTTGCATTCAAACATGTGATACGTTTGATTTAAAGAAATATGTTGGCACGCCCAATGTATCTGCCCAATACCAGAGACTGAGCTCATCAAATTTTATGGAATTGTACTCCTCAAAAGGGATAATGCATGTTATAAAGGACACACACACACACATGCATGCCTGCATGCACGCACACACACATGCATGCCTGCATGCACGCACACACACAGACACACACACACACAAACAAAAGCCAGTAGAGAGCAGTACATTGTGTAAACCACTGAAATCAGTTAAATTTACGCCTGGAAGAACTGCTTTTTGAGTTGGTATATTTCCATTTGGCATTTTAAATCTTCCAGAACATCAAGTCAAATGACAATAATTCTGTTTTTGGACCAGCTCCAGGAAAGGACAATTATTGAGACAAATCCTCAGTGAAAACATCCAGTATGACTTTTTTATAGGCATCATTAAATTTAAAACCCAATTTAGAAAGGATTTATTTTTCAGATTCAAAAACCTGACAACTGATGACCAACATTATAAATATGATTTTATTATTAATATCTACAGTGCATAATAGTAATTGCTTTCTCTCATAGATGCACTTGTGAAATGAATGCGTAAATTAAAATCTATGTCAGTAAATGTCACATTCTATATCTATGCATATTAATGAAGTGTTGCTTTTCTCCCTATGGCATAATGAATTAAAAAGATGGAGCATGTTATCTTCTCCATAACTCTTTTTTACTGAAAATACGCTTTTTGAAATTAAATACCCATGAGGGCTGATGGAAGATGAAGTGAAAGTAAAAACTGTTAGGCTTCATCAAGATCAGTGAAAGCCCAGCTCCCCTCATCCCCCAGAGCCTGTAGGATGGCTGTAACCTGCTGGTGCCCTTTCAGGTCCTCTGCTTGATGTACACGAGGACGTCAGCTCAGCAGGAAGCAGGTGGTGTTTAGTGAGGTGAGGTGAGACCCCCTGAGGAATGCATAGGCTGGTCACAGACAGCAGGGTCTAAAGCATCTACTCTGTCCAGTGTTCAAACACCTTGACCTCCCACATAGCAGTGCTCGTTCTACTGTTCTGCTCATCTGTCAATCATTTCAAATCTGCACTGATTAATTGCACTGAATTTGCTTGGTTTAAATGCACACGTGAGTCCTACATTCACCTGCATGTTACTCAGTGTTTCTCTCCAAAGGGGCAGTGATGGCCTAGTGGTCAGGGAGTTGGCCCCAGAATTTGAAGGTTGTGGGTTTGAATCCCAGACCAGTAGGTTGCCCTGAGGTACCCTTGAGCAAGGTACCGTCCCTGTCACTGTTCCCCAGGCGCTTTAAATGCAGACATGGGGAGGGCATGCAAACTCCACACAAAAGGATCCGGACTGCCCTCCCTGTGAATATGAACATAACGTTTCGATAAGGAGAATTTCAGGCTGATATAACACACTCATTTAGGATTTTGCCTTCCATTTTTACAACAGTTTGTCACAAATCATAAATTATCCCACAACATCAATGTTTGCTTCAATTATGCACATGCATTATAATATTTGTAATATCTATTGCCTTTACAAATACCACTACTGAACTAAAATGGCATGTCAATACATATGCAGTGCTCGGATGTACTGGTGCAACAATCCATGCAATGCCGCACATTTGATGCGCATTGACTGCATTAAACACACAACAAACAACCCAATGAATTTAATTCTTTACATTGGTATATATGCATAATGTCAGTAAACCTGGGTAACTTGTTAAAAGTATTTAGACATACTTTTTTAAACTACAAAATGTTGTATCAATAATAATAAAAATAGTTTAAATAATTTTCTGTGTTATTATAATTTTCTAGCATAATATAAAGACATGAGGGTTGACTCAAGTATATATCTACTGTTTTGAACATACACTCATACTCAAGTAAACAAGTTCCAGAATCAAGGAATTCCTGAACTGAACACTGGCTGCACTAAATGGTGCTAAAATTGCCAAAAAGTGAGTTAAATCCCCTCACCTCACCACTCCTCAGAGTCCGAGACATGCTTTCACACTAAGGACCTGCTGAGTAGCGGAATCTGATTTGATTTGTGTTTTCCGTTTTTGGGGCTTGCCTCTGCCATTATAACTTCCACACTGACTGTTAGATCACCTCTCTGCCAGCAAGAGAGAGAGAGAGAGAGAAAGAGAGGGAGAGAGAGAGAAAGAGAGAGAGAGAGAGAGAGAGAGAGAAGGAGGGAGAGAGAGAAAGAGAGGGAGAGAGAGAGAAAAAGAGAGAGAGAGAGAGAGAAAGGGAAAGAGAGAGAGAGTGAGAGAAAGAGAGAGAGGGAGAGAGACTGTGCAATTTCACTGCTGTCACCTCCACTGAGAGATGAAGGCCAGTGTTGCTCAGGAAAAAGCTGAAGAAAAACATAACTGTCTAATGAATAAATACCCCCTACCCCCCGTTTCAATTTCTATGGCAGTCAGACAAAGCTGTACTCCAGCATCTAAAAGCACATACTAGTAGATGGCAACTAAATAGCCCTTATTTATGTAACCAAATTAAAGCCCACAAGTGTCAGTCCAACAGCTATTATACAATTGTAATTATCAACCTGCAATAATTGTGCTCTCATTCAGTTGGTGATGCTAATTCATTATGAAAAATTTCCCACAGGACGAGGTAAATCATTATTTTTGCCTCCTTGACATAATAAAAAAATGGTGTACTGGACATGCTGGTGAAGGGAACAGAGGTGATGAGTACATGGGTAGGTATGGTGTCAAGGAGAGAAATGCAAAAGGTCAAATGGTTGTAAATTTTGCAAGATGGCAAAAGGATGACAAAAGGCTGTAGTAAATACTTATTTTAAGAAGAGGGAGGAGCACAGGTGACATACGAGAGTGGAGGAAGATGGACACAGGTGAATTATATCCTTTGCAGGCAGGTCAGTCTGAAGCAGAGTAGAGAGTAGTGACAGGGGAGAGCATAGTTAAACAGCATAGGATGGTAGAAAGTATGAAAGGTACTTGGTATGGCATCTGGACAGAAGAACAAGGGTAAGGAAAATTGGTGGTGGAACCCAGAGGTTCAGGAGTGTATACAGAAGAAGAGGCTAGCAAAGAAGAGATGGGATGGCCAGAGAGATGAAGAAAGTAGACAGGAGTACAAGGACATGAAGTGCAGGGTGAAGAAAGCTGCGGCAAAGGCTAAAGATGGTGAATAGTATGAGAGGTTGGACAGTAAGGAGGGAGAAAAGGACCTATTGTGATTAGTTTGACAGAGAGACAGAGAGCTGGGAAAGATGGGCAGCAGGTCAGGGTGATAAAGAAATGGAAACATATTCACAAGTGAGCAGAAAGTGAAGTACATTCGTCAGTACTTTGAGTGGCTGATGAATGAAGAGAATGAGAGAGAGAGAATGTTGGATGATATGAAGAGAGTGAACCAGGAAGTGCAGCGAATAAGCAATATGGAAGTAAGGACAGCGATGAAGAGGATGAAGAATGCAAAGGCTGTTGGTCCAGATGACATACATGTGTAAGCATGATGGTGTTATGGAGAGATGGCAGTACTGTTTCTAATAAGATTGTTTAACACAGTCTTGGAAAGTGAGACGATGCCTGAGAAGTGGATTAAAAGTGAACTAGTACCAATTTTCAAGAATAAGGGTAATGCGCAAAGCTATAGTAACTATAGACAGATAAACTTGATCAGCCACAACATGAAGTTATAGGATAGTGTAGTGGAAGCCAAGTTAAGAAGTGATGATTAGTGAGCAGCAGTATGATTTCATGCCAAACATTATTTTCATGCAATGTTCGCCTCTGCAGGTTGGAAGGAGCTGAATTGGGCCTTTGTGAACTTGGAGAAAGCATATGACATGGTGTCTAGAGAGGAGTTGTGGTTTTCTACAAGGAAGTCAGGTGTGGCAGAGAAGTATGTCAGAGTGGTACAGGCAATGTATGAGGGCAGTGTGACAGTGGTGAGGTCTGCAGTAGTATGTAGAATGTAAATACTTTGGGATTAACAGTCAGAGTAATGGCAGGTTGGAATGGGTGGAGGAGAATGGCAGGAGTGATCTGTCACAAAAGGGTATAAGCAAGAATGAAAGGAAAGGTTTACAGGATGGTGGTGAGACCAGCTATGCTATTGGAGACATTGGCACTGTTGAAAAGACAGGAGGCAGAGCTGGAAGACTTAAATATGCTGAGATTTTCACTGGGTGTGACGGGGATGGACAGGAATAGAAATGAGCATATTAGAGGGACAGCATATTTGGAGACAAAGTTAGAGAAGAAAGTTGGTTTGGTCATGTACGTAGGAGAGAGAATGTTAATATTGGGAGAAGGATGCTGAGGATGGAGCTGGCAGGAAAGAGGAAAATAGGCAGACCAATGAGAAGGTTTATGGACATGGTGAGGGATAACATGCAGGTGGTTGGTTTGAAGGAGGAAGATGCAGAGAACAGGAAGAAATGGAGACGGTTGATCTCCTGTGGTGACCCTTAACGGGAGCAGCCGAAAGAAGAAGACATAACAAAAATGCCTTTGTGCGGATACTGAATGGAAGCATGAAAGGTATTGTGATTTTTTTTTGCTTGCTTATTTTCATTTCTTGCACATTATGATGGGCAGTTGTAACCATCGGTTGTGGCAGAGCAATCAGGCAGCGGAAATGGAGAGTGCTCGTATGTTTATTGGAACGTGGGGCGATGCAAAGTGACTCCGTCAGCCATAATGGGGAGAACACAGAATCTATGAGCTGCCTTTTAAAAGGTTCTGAAACACCACACAAAGCCTAAGAGTGGGGCCTGCTGAGTTGCAAGCCATGCATTTTCATGTAGCCATCTATTAATTTCCCATATCAGATTTGAGTCTAGTAGCTGGGTAGGATATTGAACAAATATGGGGAGATATGTTAGAAACTGCTTATTGATTTGGAAGTTAATTAGATTTAGATCATAAATCATGCCTGTTAACCTGTTGCCATAGAACAGCTGGTCTAGATGCTTTTTATATTCATATTTTATATATTTTATAGCTATAAATGAAACATGCTGCTTAGAAATAAAAAACCTTATACATTTTACAGTCGTGTAAAAAAATTAGGACACCCTATGAAAGCATGAAAGCATTCTTGGACATATGGATATTTAATCTCAAATTTAACAATACTGGGAGATTCAAGTAATATAACTAAACAATTAAAACTGAAGAAAAGACTTTTCAAAATCTGTAAAATGTAATTCTACAAAAAAGCGATTTCTGGTTAGGAATAAAATAGGACACCCCCAACTTTATTACCTATTAAAATGGATCAAATCACACACAGGTGTAGCACATCATGTGCACATGATTAGAACATTGTTACTCAGCATTTTGAAGGAGGTTTGTCCTATATAAACCTCAGAGTCAAAGCCAAGATCTTAATCCCATTGAGATGCTGTAGGTTGACTTGAAACGGCTTGTACATTCAAGAAACCCCTCAAACATCTCACAGCTTAAAGAATTCTGCATTTAGCAGTGGGGCAAACTTGCCGAACACTGGTAGATGCTACAAGTGTCTCACTGTGGTTATTTCAGCCAACGGTGGTAACACTAGCTATTAGGGGGTAGGGTGTCCTAACTTTTTCCTCAATTAGAATACACATTTTTGCTGAAAACCTTTTGTTCAATGAATAAAGGTTAATTTTTGTTGTTTACCTGCAATTAAATCACTTTCTTTTCCAGAGATATATAAAAAGAAGATTAGATATTGATATTTGAACATTTCTTAATAAAGAACTGAATATTTAATAGGGTGTCCTTATTTTTTTACATGACTGTATCATGCTGCCAAAGGTCATTTAAGATCTGTTTAGTTTTT
Source organism: Hepsetus odoe (assembly GCA_017165825.1). Taxonomy (NCBI): domain Eukaryota; kingdom Metazoa; phylum Chordata; class Actinopteri; order Characiformes; family Hepsetidae; genus Hepsetus; species Hepsetus odoe. The sequence goes on along the minus strand of CM029374.1, from coordinate 15,064,049 downwards.
ATTCAGTGCAATATCATGCAAGCATAGTGATATACAGTGTCTTAAAAAAAACATTTTGAAGGTATTTATGTGTATAATTAAAAGTATTCATTTTTTTCCACTGTTGTGCTTGTTTAGCTCACAACTGATGCTAGCAATAAACACATTAGTAGGTGGAGCATTGCTGGACCATTTATTTTATAGTAAAGTAATGCCAAAACTGCATCTCACTGACTGCTGGTTTATACATAATGCACATAAGCATACATAAAGCTTAAAACTACGAAGCCAGTTGGTCAGTCTACACATAAACTTGTCTACTGCCGAAAGGGCCTTGGGGCAGAAGGGTCATAACTGCTTGCTGTCACTCTGGGGAAAAGCCACAACTGAAAAACCTCCCACGGATGACTGGTCTCATTTGGAGCGTGACCTGCAACTTAGCTGTCATTTTATTAGTTGCCAGCAGCCCAGGCACTGCTGGCTGAATTGTGACCCCTGGAACGATGTGGTCAAAAGAAATACAATGCCCTTTTCTTCTGACATGTTCGCCTTTAAATGCTCCAGTGGGTGTCCACTGACAGGGCTCTTATGAGGTTTTAGGGAAAAATGGTATCATAATTTATAAAACTGAAAACACCAGAAGTGGAGGAACTAGCTAGTGAATGCTTAAGGGCAGTGGATTGGAGACGTCTATGTCTATGGCAATAAAGAGATGGTGCACTCTCCAAGAGGGATAAATAGGTCTCATGCAGGTGATGGACCAACTGAGTGGAATCATGGTTTCAGATACAGGGGACATATAAAGCAAAGAATGGTGGGGGATGATTGATCAGAAACCAGAAGTATCAGAATTCCTGTCAGAATTCCTTTCTCAAGCATAAGAATTGCAGTTCACTTTTTTACTAAATTAAAGCAAATCTCTCATAGAAAACTATACACTTATAACCATATAGCTTACTAATTACTAGTTATATAATTACTAAATTACTAAGCATATCCATTATTTATTAGCATCAACAGCATGTATGTCTGAACTGTTCCTTTCTGACAAAAAACATCATCAAGGGAGAAGATTGGTGGAGAGTTGCCTGCAACACTATTGGTTATACAGTCATTCAGAATGCTGTATTTTGTGGCCATCATCAGTGTTCTTTGTCGTTTTTCCATCCATCCATCCATTTTCTGCCACTTGTCCCAAACGGGGTCGCGGGGGGGTGCTGGTGTCCAACCCAGCGCACATAGGGCGAGGACGGGGGACGCACCCTGGACAGGTCGCCAGCCCATCGCAGGGAGGAGCAGGACGGGGATGGCACCTTGCTCAAGGGTACCTCAGGGCAACCCATTGGGAAGGGGTTCGAACCCTGATTTGTCGTTTTTCATTTAAAATATTTTTAGAAGTGTGAGTGTTTCACATGATACCAGTTTTGTTTTTCTACATTTTTTCCATTTAATGATGCAGACATTTTGTAGAATCTATTAGCTCTCCTTTAGAACGATGATAATCTTTTCTAACATTCTGTAACTTATTTTTTTAGGATGTTCTTATTATTTAAAGGTCAATTTTGAGGCTGTTAACTTACTTTCACCACGTTAAAGCCTTAACTGTGTATAAATTGCACTTTGGTGCTTGCCACCTGTGACAGAAAGTTAGAAAGACTACAGAGTCTCTTGTGCTGCTGAAGGTGGAGAGGAGCCTGCAGAGACGCAGACAGGTTAGCACTGCTGGATTGAGAAGTGAGGAGAGATGACTTGGAGATAAAGGAGTGAAAAGTCTGATTAAGAAGGCAGTGCAGGGAATGGATGTAAATATGAATACTCATCCAACAACACGTCCAACAACAAACATCCTGGCGAGAGAAAATCTCACCTAGGAGGGCTTCAAAAAGCTGGAATGTAAACATTACCGTAGCGCTACAAGATAAAGTATTTACACCTGGCAGGGTAATATATATCAGGACCCACAGGCCATGATACTCTGCACATTTTCATATAATACACAAACCAATAGCTCTACAAACCCGAACTATCTTACAAATGAAGCTGGATTGAGAAATTGCAGTACATGAGATGTTGCTTATCAACGCAGAAGCATTCCTCCTATCTTTTCCGCTTTGTTCCATGCATTCCACAGTCTAGTGCATTACATATGGTTCCACAGACTGTGTTTCACAGCACAGTGAAATTGTAATAAGATGACATTGGCTACTGGATGCTGGCTGCTCAGTCCCCCAATGCTCAAATGGACTGGATCGACATGCAAATGACTCTGCTTTACACATGCCCAACATGAAGGTCTTATAAAGTATTCCAGTGTTGTATTTATTTATTTATTTCACCAAGGTTTCCATAGAACAAACCTCTTATCATTGCAGCTTTGATCGCACAGCCTTCCATTGCTGCAAATACATAACCTCTGACATCTTCTTTGAGAATCATGCTGAGACATGAAAGAACAGTCCTTATATCTGGAAAACAAAACTAATGCTGATGCATTTACTCAACAGCAACATATCAGTGTACTGACAAAAAGATTTAATAATGTATGTTTTTCAGTCAACGCAAAGACAGGGAGCATATTTCTTCTCATTTCTTTATTGTGGGGAGAATTGCACCGCGGGTTATCTTGAAGTTTTTGCCAAATTACTAAAGAGAGCTGCCTCAAACAATTTATTTCTTAATCTTTGTAGAAAAGAAAGCAACGTTCAGTCAAAAGGAAACATTTTAGTTGTTTGCAGAGAAGAGATTGCTTTTTTTTTTTTTTTTTAAAGAAATAATGCTTTTTAACAACAAGCCACCCATTGACATCAAATTAGCAGCTACAAAAAGTACATTTTCAGAATCCAATCTTTTTGACAATTACACTTACTAAAGCTAGGGTGTGTCAGGAAAACATTCCAAGAGACCATGTCTATGGTTTTGAGAAAGGTAGTAAAATTAATTTCACTCAAAATGCTGAATAGCTACTGACTTGGTAAATAGGATTTATCTGGCAATTTAAATCAGTCTAATTGGCTTCAACCCTCTGGGCAAACACTAAAGAACATTTTGTAATTTCACTTTAAAGCTGAGTGAGCCTAAAAGAACACCAACATAACCTGACATGAAGTGAGGAAAAGTTCATTACAATAATTTACTCTCAGATGTTAAGATCTTTTGTCAGCAAATCTTTTGGTGTAAAGGTCAGACAAAGCCAGCAAAGCACAGTTCCTGACCACAGACGAGTTTTCATTGCTAACAAGCATGTCAATGTCTGGGGATTATTTGACAGTAATGGACAGCTGGTTCTCATATCTGAAGCATTGGATGCTGGGAAAATGGGTAGGAGAATCCCAGAAATGGCAGTTCTCATGAGGTATTTAAATTTAGCTGTCACCATTCAAAGTACAATTTTTTAAATTTACCCTCTGAGGGATAAATTAAGCTTCTATTCTATTCTTTTCTATTCTATTCTATTCTACATGTCATTATTGGGCTGCCCAACTGCAGATGAGTTAGAGTGCTGTAACCTGTCCTCTGCCGAAAGCACCTACAATGGGTATGTGACCATCAGAACTGGACCATGGAGGAAAGTAATAAGTTGGCATGGTCTGGCCTATTTCTTCATTATGTGGGCGACTGCATGTGTGTCCATCTGGGGGAGTGGTAACAACAGGATGCAATATGGGAAGAAGGCAAGCTGGTGGAGGCAATGTCATGCTGGGAAATCTTAGGGCCTGGCATTCAAGTGAATGTTACTTTGACATGTACCACCTACCTAATAGGCAGAGCAAGTAAACCCCTTCATGCCTATAGTATTCCCTGAAGAAAGTGACTTCTTTCAGCAGGATAATGTACTTAGCCACATTACACAGTGAAGGCGAAAGGTAAAAGTGACTATTTGTCATTGTGGAACACAGTACAGCACAGTGGAACACAACAAAAAGCAATCTCTGCTTTTCAACCATATACACCATGCAGCAGGAGGAGGATATTTAGAGTGCCTGGGGAGCAGTAAATGGGACGGTACCTTGCTCAAGGGTACCTCAGGGCGACCTGCTGGCATTCAAACCCACAACCTACTGGGCCTTAAGTAACGTTAAAGTAATGTTAAAGCTTTGTTTGCTATCAAACTATTGGATAACAGCACTTAACATTTGAAGAATTTATTTTTCACTTTATACACAAACATGAGCTATTCAAACATCTAAAATCATGTTGCTCTCCATCTTTAGTGGCCAATACTCCTCAAAAGCCCCATTCAAAACCTAATAATAATAATAGTAATAGTAATAATATTCCTAATATATTTTATGTTAAAATGTTGTGGTATCTTTTTTTAAGTATAGCAAAACAAAAGCTTCCTTTGGCCAAACAATGTCTAGAAAAAAGCTGACAGACGAAATGCAGGAAAAGGTAACCTACTACTTTACTGCATGAAATACTGAGTGTGTCTGCAGCACGACAGCAGCTGTAATTTTCGGCTGCTTTGTAGAGAGGCTGGGACCTGTTTCCGAGAGATAGTCTAATTTAAGTTCTACTTCCCGAGATTTGATTTTTTAAAATAGCATCAGTGATTAATCACTCCATGCTTAAATGGCAACGGCAGTATTCACTAAAGCTGCACTTGCGGCAGGTCTAGAGGAAAAGCCATTCGGCAGCTCATGCTCCACACTCAAGAGTATGTGAACATTTTAGGCTGGGGGTTGGTTGGACCCCCTTAGAGCAAATAATCCCTAATTTAGCTTTGCTAATTCTGCTGCCCTTCCTATCTCACTGGAGCAGGCCCTGGCATCTGTCCCTCTTAATATGGAAATTAAAGGTGAGGAACAGCTAAGTGCTTAATAGATTTTCCCTTTGGGCAGACACACAGGCTTGGCCTCTGTGCCTATGCACTGCTCTAACTCTGCCATTCACTCTCTCTCCACTGAATAATAAATCATATTCATAACTCAAAAATGGACCGAATCTTTATTACTCAAGATGACACCTTTTCCCAAACTAGTTAGGCCTCAGGTTGCCTTAAAGCTGCCCTATGACTAAAAAAGGTATGATCTTAAGCAATGGGATTACAGATCATATGTAGTTGCATTCATAGCTGCCAAAGTAGTGGACGTTATTGAGTTGAAGTCATGGACTCCTGTAGATCTTTTTTCTCAGTATTACATTTTAAATTACCAGATGACAGGCAGTTCCTCAAGGTTTAAGGTAGTTATCTATATCACAAAAGTAACTAGATGAGTCAGAATTTAAAGATGCTGCTGTCTGTGTTTTCTTTAAGTGCAAATCTAACCCTCCTTCATTTTGGCATACTATTAAGAGATAATTATTAACATTAGTTTCTTTCTATTTGTGAAATTATGCACTACACATGGATTTATACTGCTAGTACTGTTGTATGTCAGTCATCATTAGACACTATAAGAGCTAATGTTAATATAACCAAGTAAATCTTTAATATTATATTTTCCTATAGCATTGTCATTTCTGTATTAATTGTATATAACACAACATCTGCAATATCTCTCATTCATTTTCATAGTTGCTTGTCCAGAGTAGGCTCATGGGTGGTCCTGGAGCCTATCCCAGCCTATTACAGGTTAGCACTCCATCTCTGATCTGTAATATGTTATACAAATAAATTACGAACTTATAACAAAAACTGAATAATTCATGCTGTTGTCCACAGATATTGCCCTAACAAATTTCAATATTTGCACTAGAGGCTGGTGTCCAAACTAAAATGTACAAAAAAACTGTAGAAGAAAGTCTTGTAGGGACTCTCATAGAGGGTGTGGTAGGGTATGGGCAAAAAAGCCAAGTACTGGAATCAATAACAAACTAACTTATTCTTCTGTATACTGAACAGCCATTTCTAACAGATAGTCAGTCAGTGCTAACCTGTCAGTTTGCTTAAAGCATGACTTCTCAGATTCTACTCATGACATATAGTTTAGCTTTTAGAGGTGTACATGTCGTGACTCCTGCAACCCTCTTCTCCTCTCCTTCTCCACACCAATGGACATATGTTTATGTGCATCTTCACAAAAATATAAAAGAGCCTTTTTTGTCTTCTGCATATCTTATTATTTCAGAGCAAAGACATGTTAAAAGAACAAAATCATTCACAAGCTCAGTTTATTTTAGGTCACATCATATACACTGTTGGATTTAACTGGGACTTAGTAACTGGATGAGAACAAGACAAAGAGACGGACAGTGTATAGATGGACAGACAGACAGACAGACAGACAGACAGATAGACAGAAAGGTAGATAGATAGATATATAGATAGATAGATAGATAGATAGATAGATAGATGGATAGATAGACAGATAGAAAAATAGATAGATAGATAGACAGAGAGACATACAGTCAGGAAAAATAAGCAACTGAATGTCTGCACCATGTTGAAAAAAAATGAATACAAAATAGCATCCATATATATTAACAGGAAGTCATATACCTTGTTAGACAAGCACCTTTGCATTGGGTACTGGATAATCACTGGCACATTCCATAAAACAAAGAACATCTGTTCAAACCAATACGAGCCCTCCCGGTACCCACTAGCAAAACCCAGGGTGGAAAACCACACTGCCCTTTGGCTCTATCAGGGACTCAACAATTTGTGATAGATATTTGTCCTTGTGGGTCATATTATTTCACAGGTTCTCCATAACTCATGCTTCAGCACAAATCACACTTTGACTATAGTAGTTTCTTAATTTCCATGTACAAACATAGGGGCATCCCAAGCAAACACCATTGCCCACCATCACAGAAGCTGGTGAAGCTGCCTCTGCTTCTTTTTGGTCCAGTTGCCAATATTTGTGGCAGATACAAAATGGATTATGCAGGCATACAAATGATCAAAATATCACAGTTATTTCAGACAATAAAAGGCCAAATTCTTTAGCTCTTCTAAAAGTAGCACTAAAAAGATCTGATCTAGGATGAGATAAAAACCCTGTTGTCTTAAATGGTCATGTCATGTTTTGCCACACTCTGCCATGGCTGGGCACATTTGGCGCCTCGTTATCAACATTTTGTACAAATAAATAATAGAATAAAATTCTAGGATATTCATTCAGCTACTAGTTTATGAAGTAGTGGCTGGTTAAGGAACTTGTTGGAATGCCACATACAGGTAGGGAAATCTATAGTAAGATCAACTGTAATCTCTATAATAAATATGATGACGAGGTAATACAGGTAACGATGGTAGATTCTTCAACATTTTGTCATTGTTCACTGTTCTGAGTTCAACAGGTACTTTATCGCAAACTAATATGATCTCTTTTTAATGAAAATCTACCACAAGGCAATAACAAATTTGTACAGTGTTTTGTCATTTTAAAGTGATAGAGTCCCACCTGGGAGTATTTTTTTCCCCAGTGCCCTGTAAATGCTGTGCCAGGCTGATTCGTGTTAGCAGAAATTGCTTCTGATACATTAATCAGACCTACACAGACCAACATAGCAGAGGGATTTGTTGTGTCTAATTATTCTTATAATATGAAGAGGAATTTTCCTGTTCGCCTACTGTTTTCCCCCTACGGAACTTTCTTAATGCCACTGTATGTGGGCATGTGGGTGGTGTCATGCACATGATGACAGTTATTGCAAGATGCAGTAATGATGCTATTTAATTAATATCTTCCAATGTGTTACTGTGTCCTTCACGGTCTCTGAAAAAAAAAAAACCACAGTAGTGGGTTACGTGCAATCTGTTCATAACCATTTTTTTTAAACGTGTTATTCACGTCTAGAAAAAAAAATCTAAGTCATATGCAGCTGATCTGTCTACTGTGTGTGTGTCTTTGGTTGTAAGTTAAAATGAGTACTTGAAGATAATTGTAGACTACAAGTAAGTGCCTCTTGCCGTCACAGATAATGTGACAGGAAGTGAAAGGTGTGAGGCTTCATTAGCTCATGCAGCTACTGCTCTTAGCAGAAGTGCTTTGTGCATCACACATTTTGGAATCAAATATTACATTCTGTTCACAGAATGAAGTGACATTCTGCACGTGTAAGAGTTTCACATTCAGTGACATTTTTCAGCCTATTGTATTTGCCTAATTTGTGCGACCAACCCTTTCCGCTGTCTAAATCTTATGCTAATGAAGTCATCAGACAGGATAATAACTTTTTATATTTAAATAAGCTTATCTAACCCTTAGAAATGGGCGATTGACAAAAGCGGGGTAGGAGAGATAGAAGTGGAGAAATTGAAGAAGCGTAAGAGTGAGTGGTGTAACCAGATAGGCACTGGCCCTGTCACTGGGAGATTGTGGGTTCTATCCCCAGAAAAACCACGGCCATTTGTGTCCAGGAACCCAAAAAAGCACTCATGCTCTTGCTTTTTCTGTGTGGGTAGGATGGCCCTCCCTCTACCCCATCAGTCAGTGTCAGTCAGTATGAAACGCAGTTAGGGTTTACTCCAAGCACACTAAGCCATCCAGTAATGTCACTTGTTGGAAAGACGTGGTGGCACTATGCAAGAAAAATGCTAGAAACTTGCTCCTTTTACCCTTCCAGCTCTGGTGTTGGGAGAGTGGGATCTGATAATTGGATAGCATATAACATGGTGAAAAAATGCTTTTACTATAAATATGTGTAAATTAATAAAATAAGTTATTCTATTATGACTTTTCCATCCATGCAGTCTTTTTCCTATGTTGGCATTTTTTGACACAGAAATGGAAAATGAAACAGAATGTAATCTGATTGCAAATGCAATGAGTTGCATAATTCTCTTTGTAATTATACATGCAATTACGCAAAGTCTCACTATAGTGAGTACACTGGAGCTCCATATAAAATAGCCTGTTTGTTCAAAAAACTTTGCAGTAACAAGCAACTCAAATGAATACTTTGAATGAAACTTTTCAATAGAAAAAGCAAAATTGCTTACTGCAAATGAAGAAAAGCAAAAACACGCTTCAAGTCGAAAGTCAACATTTATAATAGTGTAGAGTATTTGCTCTAGTTGTGAAGTCTTGGTCTGGTGAAAAGCAAGTATCATTAGCGTACTATTCAAATATCCAAAGTGGTTATAATCCTGTTTGGATGGTATAGGTAAATAACATTTACAACTATGGGTACTTCAGACATGTCACTTCAGCTAAATGGTGCAAGAGCTGAAGTTATCAGAAAATTGATTTTATGTTCATAAAATCATTTTAGGCACAGATTAGCAGTTGTCACAAGATACTAGCTGGTACAACAACAGTAGTTTTACATGAAGAGCTGTTACAACAAGAAACATTGGCTCTTCTGCTCTCTGTTACAGAGGAACTATTACATGAATACAGATGGAGAATAAGCTGAGTTTTGACAGCAGGTTGGAAGTAAAGTCAGATGGTATGTGTTTGTGTGTGTGTGTGTGTATGTGTGTGTATGTGTTTGTTATTTACACCAATACGCCAGTGTCAGCATGTTCTGTCTACAGAGAAGTGATGAAGCTTCAGACACACTGGCCTCATTTAGAATGAATCGCGATAGCAGCATCTCTTTTGACTGATGACTGACAACGTATTTCACACAGTGAGAGAGTGAGAAAGATAGGGTGGGGGGTGTGAGTGAGAGTTAAAGAGAGCAATACAGAAAAAGATGTAGAAAGAGAGGTAGAAATAGCAATGAGGGAGAGAAAGAGAGAATTATATATATATATATATATATATATATATATATATACAGTACTGTGCAAAAGCTTTAGGCAGGTGTGGAAAAAATGCTGTAAACAAAGAATGCTTTCAAAAATGGAAGATTATGTTGATTATTTTCATCAAATAACAAAATGCAGTGAATGAACAAAAGAGAAATCTAAATCAAATCAATATTGGGTGTGACCACCCTTTGCCTTCAAAACAGCATCAATTCTTCTAGGTACACTTGCACACAGTTTTTGAAGGAACTCGGCTGGTAGGTTGTTCCAAACATCTTGGAGAACTAAAGATCTTCTGTGGATGTAGGCTCTCTCACATCCTTCTGTCTCTTCATGTAATCCCAGAAACAGTTGATGATGTTGAGATCAGGGCTCTGTGGGGCCAGAAGAATTGATGCTGGTTTGAAGGCAAAAGGTAGTAACACTAAACATTGGGACAGATTTGATTTTTCTTTGTTCGCTTTTTGTTCTTTGGCTGCATTTTGTAAATTGATAAAAATTAACAATCATTATTTATTTCTGAAAGTTACTTCTAGTTATTAGTGTATTTTTTCCACACCTGCCTAAAACTTTTACATAGCACTATATATACATATATATATACATATGACGTGGTGAGAGAGGACATGAAAGTGGTCGGTAGTGGAAGGAAGAAGATGAAGAGGACAGGAAGAAATGGAGACAGTTGATCCTCTGTAGCGACCCCTAAACAAGAGTAGCTGAAAGACAAAGAAAAAGAAGATATATATATATAGATATATATATATATATATATATATATATATATATATATATATATAAGAGAGAGAGAGAGAGAGAGAGAGAGAGAGAGAGAGAGAGCGAGAGAGAGAGAGAGAGAGAGAGATAGTGTGTGAAGAGATGACAGTAATGAAGAGATATTGAGAGAGGTAGACAGTGAAAAAGAAATGAGAGAAAAGTAGTAAGAAAGTGGGGAGAAATAGATAATGAGCCAGAGTAAAACGGAAAAGTAATAAGAGAAAGACAAAAAGATGTGAAAGAGATGTGAATGGCAGAGACATAGTCACAGGGAGAAAAAGAGAGGGAGATCTTTTTGAAGGTTTATATTTTATCGTGTGTGGGGGGTGTGGTGGGAGGAGAGTGCTTGTGCTCTTTGGCTTTCAGGTGTTGAACAGTTTGGGAAATTGAATGGCTGGCAGGATTCTCACTTTGAAAGCCAGTCAGAAGGGATTTCCTCCTGGCTCTCTAACGACCTGTGTGTGTCTTGGGGGGATGGGGTTTAAAAAAAAAACCACAATGGTTACATCAACAACAAAAAAGCATTTGTGTCTCAGTCTCAGTCAGAGTGGGGAGAAGGGTTTGTATACAGAAGACAGAGATGGGGATGAAAACACTTTCACTTTCAAACAGTCCCTTCACCCTTTGCACTTTGTTCAGTGAAAATACTGCTACCTTAACTCCCCTCTAAAAACACAAATATATTCCTAATGTAAGTGTTTAATCATTTGAGAAATAAAGCATGGAAATGGTTCTTGGCTGGTTAATTTTAGCAGGTGATTTAGATTTTAACCTAGTTATAATCATTTGACTAATTTGTAACCATTCTGGTAATTTTTTGCTCACTACCTCACTCATTTTCATAGCTGCTTGTCCTTATTAGGGTCGAGGAGGCGCTGGAGTCTATCCCGACTCACACAGGGCAGTCAGTCAGTCGTTTTCTGCCGCTTGTCCCAAGCAGGGTTGCGGGGGAGTGCCGGAGTCCATCCCAGCAGCTCACACAGGGCGAAAGACAGGGGACACTCGGACCCTGGACAGGTCGCCAGCCCATTGCAGGGAGGAGCATGACAGGGATGCCACCTTGCCCCCTTGCTCCCTTGCTCAAGGGTACCTCAGGGCAAACTATTGGAAAGGGGTTTGAACCCCCGATCCTCTGATCATGTGGCCAACACCCTAACCACTAGGCCAAAAAGCGAGAAAATACAGGCGGACAGGTTGACAGTCCATTGCAGGGCAGACAAACAGACACCCACTTCATTCCAGGAGAAAATTAGGGCACCCGAAGGAAACTCACTCAGACACACAGAAAGGACCCATCCACCAAACCCAGGACCTTCTTGCTGTGAGGAGACAGCGCTACCCACTGCTCCACCGTGTCACCTGATAATTTTACTTATTTAGTAATTTGTTAATCTGACTATCCCAGCCACTAGGGCTACACAAGCCAGAGTAATTCTTTGTGCCAGTCCCAAGCACAGGTAAATGGGGAGGGTTATCTCAGGAAGGGCATCTTTGTAAAACTTTTGCCAAATCAATATGCAGACAGCAAGAGATGTCCATATCGGATTGGTCGAGGCCCAGGTTAACAACAACCGCCACCAGTGCTGTGGGAAATTGGGCTACTGTTGGCCAAAGGAGAAGAAGAAAAAGAGGAGGAAGGCATGTCTGCAGGCAGGAGGAGAGAAGGAAGTGGAGGAGAGTGGAAGTGAGGTTAGGAACCTTGAATTTTGGTAGCATGACTGGTAAAGGTAGAGAATTAGTTGATATGATGGAGAGAAGGAAGGTTAATAATTTGTGTGTTCAAGAGACTAGATGGAAGGGTAGAGGGAGTGAGATGAGTTTGAAGCTGGAAGTTGAAGGTGTGATAATGAATATTGTTAGTGCTTATGCCCCACAAGTTGGTTGTGAGATGGAAGAAAAAGAAGAATTCTGGAGTGAGTTAGATGAAGTGATAGAGAGTGTACGCAGGGGAGAGAGAGTGATGATTGGTGCAGACTTTAATGGACATGCTGGGGAAGGGAACAAAGGTGATGAGGAGGTGATGGGCAGGTATGGTGTCAAAGAGAGGAATGCTGAAATAGTACTGTAGTTAATATTTATTTTAAGAAGAGGGAGGAGCACAGGGTGATGTATAGGAGTGGAGGAAGAGGTCAAGAATAGGAGGAAAATGATGACAGAGTCAAGGATCAAGTGGTGGAAGCTGAATAAGGAGGACTGCAAGGTGGCATTCAGGCAAGAGTTAACACAAACATTGGGAGGTGTTGAAGAGCTAGGAAATTACTGCAGAATTGATAAGGCAGACAGTTAGAAAAGTACTTGGTGTGACATCTGGAAGGAAGAAGGAGGATAAGCGGGGCAGCGGTGGCCTAGCGGTTAGGGCGTTAGCCGCATGATCGGAGGATCGGGGGTTCAAACCCCTTCCCAATAGGTTGCCCTGAGGTACTCTTGAGCAAGGTACCGTCCCCATCACTGCTCCCCGGGCGCTTTCAATAGCTGCCCACTGCTGCATGGGTTTGAGTGTGCATGGGTAAAATGCAGAGGTCCAATTTCGTTGTGGTTCATGTGTGCTGTGCCGTGACCTCACAATGACAAGGGTAGTCACTTTCACTTTCACTTTTTAAGGAAACCTGGTGATGGAACCCAGAAGTCCAGGAGTGTGTATACAGAAGAAGAGCCTAGCGAAGAAGAAATTAGAGAGCCAGATAGTCAGAGAGGTGAAGAAGACGTTGACAGGTATACAAGGAGATGAAGCACAGTGTGAAGAAAGCAGTGGTGAAGACTAAAGATAAGGTACTTGGTGAATTGTATGAGAGATTTTGACAGTAAGGAGGGAGAAAAGGACCTATACCAATTGACAAGACAGAGAGACAGAGCTGGGAAAGATGTGCAGCAGGTCAGGGCGATAAAGGATAGAAATGGAAACGTACTCACAAGTGAATAGAGCGTGTTGAGCAGATGGAAGGAGTACTTTGAGCGGCTGATGAATGAAGAGAATGAGAGAGAATGAAAGCCTATGACAGGGTGCCTAGAGAGGAACTGTGGCTTTGTATGAGGAAGTCAGGTGTTACAGTGAAGTATGTGAGAGTAGTTCACTGACTGACGAAAAGACAGGAGGCAGTGCTGGAGGTGTCAGAGTTAAAGATGCTGAGATTTTCGTTGGGTGTGACGAGGATGGACAGGATTAGAAATGAATATGTTAGAGGGACAGCTTAGTTAGAGAAGCAAGATTGTAGACACACAGACAGACAAACTCACACACAGTCAATAGGCAATTCAGTATCTCTATGTTGCTGGACTGTGAGTAAAAACCAGACCTCTTGCAAGAAACCCATACAGATATGAGAAGAACGTACAAACTCCACATAGGAAGGACCCAGTACCTTCTTGTTGTGAAATTAGAAATTAAAATAAAACTGCCCCAAGGTGTGTCATCCCAACTGGATGCTCTTTCTCTGTCTGCTAGGAAATTGAACACAACAAAATCCATAGCCATCATTTAAATACATTTTGTCATGATCAGTCTTTTTGGCTGATTTGGTGTAGTGGCAAATTAGCAAACTAATAACTAGGATATCCTGCAATTAAGTCTATCTAGTCATTTTAATATTATTAAATACTGAATTACAGGGGCCATGATGAGCCCTGTGGGTATCTAACTCTGCTTTATAGAAGTAAAACACAGCATGAATTAAGGAGCTGTCCCGCAGGCTAGATAACAGAAGAAACATTGGCTCCATTCCTGAAGTAGTATTTGCATTCATCTTCCACTCAGACTACTAACCTAATTAATGTTAACAAGTGAACAAGAAAGAGAACTGTGTGCATATAGCTAAAAATCTCAAGCTTTTAAACGGATTCTGATGAAAGTCTGGATCGCCTTATTATATTTCCAGTTCTAATAAAGCTAAAATGTGTCCGTTCATAGCCATGAATTTAGTTGCCAAGCAAGTTAAACCTAATTGCTTGTCCAATCATGTTTCTCTGACACTGTCCCACAAAATCGTAATATATTTTGTCAAAGTTTATTTTCAAATGTGCTTTTTATTTAGTTATCATCTTTTAATCGCAGAAATGGTTAACATTGTTAAAATCATTTTTCCTCAGTTTTCATCAATAAATTAATACTGTTCTTGCTTTGGTCAGTCGTTCTATTAAAACTGATGTAGAGCTTTTCAATTATGTGGAGGGGCTTTAAATTTAATTTAATTTAAAACACACAAACACCTAACTTAAAGCGGTTCTGTGGCAGGGAGTGGTTGAAACTACATTGTATGGCCAGAAGTGTGTGGAGACTCCTAACTCTTCAGTTTCAGCCACATTATTTGCTTACAGGCCTATATGATCAATCACATGGCCATACATTCTTCATACAAAGCCTTTGTTTTAATGGTTCATACAGAAACGTGACTCAGTGGCACTTTCATAGAATGTAACCTTTCATTTCATGAAACTTTTGCCCTGCTAGTTCTGCCCTGGTGACCTGTGAATGCTATTAATTTTAAATGGACCTGTTTAGGGCAGTGGTGGCCTAGTGGTTAGGGAGTTGGCCACAGGATCGGAAAATTGTAGGTTCAAATCCCTTACCAGTCGGTTGCCCTGAGGTACCCTTGAGCAAGGTACCATCCCCATCCCTGCTCCCCGGGTGCTTTTATAGCTGCATGGTGTTTGCATGGGTTCAATTTCGTTGTGGTTCGTTGTGCTGTGACCTTGCAATGACAAGAATAATCACTTTCACTTTTTCACTTAGGAGCAAGCATGGTAGACCATACACTCCCAGAGTGTACAGAAGGATGTAAGAAAAAACTCTCTTTTGATGCACCACTCACTTCAGAGTTCCAAACTGCCTTAAGAGGCATTATCAGAAAATGAACTATGCATTTGTTTCCATGGGGAAAGTGGCTGCACAAAAGCCTAAGATTATAATGTGTAATGCAAAGTGTTGGATGGGGTAGTATAAGCCACTTCATTACTGGAAACATGCAATAAATCATAATTTTACTATGTGACAGTCAGGAAAGTGACTTTTCTTGTCGTTGTTAAACTCAGCACAGCACATTACCACAACAAAATTACACCTCTGCATTTTATCCAGACATGTGCAGCAAAGGCAGCTATTGAAAGTGCCCAGGGAGCAGTGACGGGGATGGTACCTTGCTCAAGAGTACCTCAGGGCAACCTGCTGGTCTGTTGCTAGCAGTGTTAAGGGAAACACCATGGCGTGAAATGTTATAGCTTATTCTTATTTGAACAAACAAAATATTTTTTATTTATTTACAAATTTATAAATTTTCAATTTTACATTTTCTTTTGAGGCTGAATGTTGTCAAAAGTCCCAAAAGTTTCTGCTAATAACCCCAGTTATCCAAAGTTGACTTCATTAAATGCAAACCAGTTTAATAGAAATGAATAACTAATAATCTGTTGGTTCTTTTTATTGCAATATTTTTTTCACTGCAATTAAACTCAGCACCAAAAGGCCCAAACAGCTGCTCTTTCTTGTATAAGTAAATTGAAGCATAATTTACAGTGTATGACCAGGAGCTGGAACTATTGATTATACATCTGTAACAGTTTCCTGTCTAAAAAATGAAAGCAAGGTTTCATGACAGTGGGAAAAGCAAATAGCTTCATTATTTTTACTTGGGCACTCAGAAGTATTTGTTGGTGTTTTAATTCTTGCCCTTCACTTAAACTTACATATGAAAGACTTCCCATAGATCAAAGTCACCCCCTCAACTAATCAGAGGTAAACTCTCCAAAACTGTAAGCCAAGTGCTGCAAGAGCCTTCCCCTTTCTGTATCATCAAACACTATAGCCATCTGTTCGCCTTGAAAGAGAGAAATGAAACTGGCAACCTGATTTACGTGTGTTTTAACTCAAGTTTTTCCGACTGCAATGAGATTCAGCAGAGAATTACCAAATGTTTATTTCTTGCCATATCTGTATATGTCTATTAGTCATTGGCTTGAGTAGGCCTACTTCAGTGCAACATAATTGCATTTTTTGAACCAGCGTCTGAGTCCCATACCCACTATCCGCCCACTTTTCTGCCCAAACAAAAACACATCATGATATCTCTTGGGGAGCAGTCTAGTCAGTGGCAATGAGTTTGCCAGCAGTAGTTGAACACTGACACTGGCCATTTTATTCCTCTATTTTGGGGAGACTGCCAGCCATGCTGAATGAAGGCCAGATGGGCAGAATTATGTTTACTTACAGTGGAGCTTGGCTTACAGCGACAGCAGTGTTGCATGTCATTGAGGAGGAGTGCAGGTGAAGTGTTATTATTATACACAGGCAAGGCTGGGTGAGCTTTCTGCCTTCAGTGACAGTGTATGGGCGTATGGTTTAATTTTGTCATGTCATTCCCTCAGTGCTGGTTGATAAGACTCTCAGAGTGCACACTACAAAAAAAGAGATGCAAACATTTACCCAGTTCATCCTTTTTTCAATTTCTGTTATCAAAAGTTTGCAGCCTTATTCTCATGCTTGCAGAAAGCAACTACAACTAAGTGAGGCAAAAAAAATGTACTTTAATGGTAAGGTTTAATTGTTATCTTATGAGAAATCTAGCATTATTATTAACAGGTTCCATTCAATAGTGCATAAAATTAATAATAGACATTTAAAAGGGCAGCGGTGGCCTAGTGGTTAGGGAGTTGGCCCTGCATCGGAAGATTGTGGGTTCGATTCCCACCCCAGTGGGTTGCCCTGAGGTACCCTTGAGCAAGGTACCGTCCCCATCACTGCTCCCCGGGCGCTTTCAATAGCTGCCCACTGCTGCACGTGTGTGTATGGGTTAAATGCAGAGGTCCAATTTCGTTGTGGTTCATGTGTGCTGTGCCGTGACCTTGCAATGACAAGGGTTTTCACTTTCACTTTAAAAGACATTTAAAAAACTACATTTTCTAAATCAGACCAATCGAAGGATAAACCTACCAAACCCATCTGACCTCTCAATGCTAGCATCACATTTGTGCTTTTTCAAAACTGCATGCCGTGACATTAGTCAAGGTCAGGGTTTCTTTATTGTATTCAGCAGCAATGTTCAAGTACAAAGTCAGATGAAATTACATTTCTCCATGGACCTTGGTGCAAGATATAGCAACATGAAGCAAAGTACAACATAAAACAGTGCAACACTATAAGACACAGTGCAGCAATGTACAACAAAGTACAAAGGATGCTAGATAAATCAATACAGTAATGCAACCGTTGTATGAAGTGATTTTTTGCATAATTAAGTATTGTGGGTATTAGTGTAGCAGAATAAATGTAATGCTAGAATACAATCAGCAGCATATTTTGGTGCATTTGGTGCCTGATTCATAGTATTGAAGGAGGAATTTAGAGCAGCAAGTGAGCAGCTTTATTTAACTTTAGCAATCAATGCAATGATATTGCACAAGTTACTGGCCTTTGTGCCAAAGATCATTTCTTGATCAAGCCCTTGTCTGCATATATCTCTCATTACTACTGTAAAACAATGTCTCAGGCTATTTTTATGGAATAAATCTCTTTGAGGGTTGCCATGAAAAAAGCCTTTGTGGGCATTGATTGGCCAATTCAAATAAATACATTTTAACAGCCTATTTTTTCCTTTTTAAAAGGAATTTCCAGGCTATTTTTTCAGCAGTGCAAATGGAGAAATTTATGCTGTTTATATAGCCACAAGTGTGAAGCCCATGTAGAGGATTAGCAAAGGCAGCCTGCTTGGCATCTCCTCCAGAGCTGGACATTATGGCTGTGATTTGTAACAACTCACCACAGGTAGTCCCTCCCACTGAACACCAAGCCTCCATCAGCAGGCATCTCTTCACACTGCTTTAAAATGAACGGGGTTTACCCTCACTTTTCTATTAAACACTCCATGACCTCCCACTACGTGTGGTCCACTCACCAGCTTGCCATGACAGCATCTTTGCATGCTGTTGCTCTCCTGCGTAAATCAAAGGCAACTATTTTTAGGAGGAACTACACAAACTTTATTCTCTGTTATTAATACATGAGGGTTGTAGCTGCAAGGTTTGTTTTTCTGTTGATCTTGAATTATATATTAGTGCACACAAATGGTTTAGATCATTTCAAGCTTTATTAAAAAAGAAGAAAACAGTAACAACAGAAGTTGAACATTAAAATGACCTCAAGCATCCCAAAATTAAAGAGAGTAAATGCAAAATATTTGGAAATACATGTCGATGATTACACTAATGCATTGTTCAAGCTGGATTTGTTGTGCCTGGGGAGGTTCTGTAACATGTTTAAATTCCCATTTCACAAGAGATAAGCATCAGTGTAATTTCCCCAGACATTTATGCCCATGTTTAATGACAGACACCACATCAAAGATCATACATAATCTTCTCTGGCACAGATCATGTAGCATCTCAAGTAAAGTACTTCAATAATGTACTAGATAGCTTTACTGCAAGTGATGTTTTTACACAAAAAAATTAAGTGGGATGTCATGAATAGGTAAAAACAGTGGAGCTTGCCTTTTCAATGCATGGATACAGAAACTGGATAAAAACATAATTTTGCTTTGCTGTAACTGAAATATATGTGATAGATATTTATTAGGATTTATTTGTAATAGATGTTTGCTTTCCTCAGGATTGCACTGAAACATTTCCCTTTGCCTAAGGCTGATCCTGGTTAACTTAATGAATTGTCTGTTTTTACCCAACCTGCTGCAAACATTCTCGCTCATCCTCTCTGCAAATTGTAAACATGTTTATAGAATTTATGTGTATTTCGGTAGCAGTTAAGTTTCTTTGACCACTGCTTACTTTCAATATGCAGCTGTGTTAAATCTGTGCGATAACTGACCATATTCCTCCCTGCGATGGGCTGGCGACCTGTCCAGGGTGTGTCCCCCATCCTTCGCCCTGTGTGAGCTGGAATGGACTCCAGCACTCCCCCGCGACCCCGGCTTGGGACAAGCGGCAGAAAATGACTGACTGACTAACTGACCATATTATGAATAACTTTAGTTTGATAATGTTGGAGTAACATGGTACAAAGTAACATTTAAATAATAAATAGTTAATAACACCTCCTGGAATCATAACCTTATCATGGAGGGCTTCCATGTCCTGTGGGAGCTGTACTGTTTCTGGCGAGGTCACTCAAGGCAGAAAGGCATGAGAAATAAAGAATCAGAAAAATAGCGATTCATAATGTCCCTGTGCAGAGTTCTAATATGGAAGGTCTGGAAGAGGATTGTGCAATGCCACAAGGAAGGTTGTGTAGGCCCTTGCTGACTTAACCCATGGTACAGAAATTTACTTTGTTATGAGCAACATCACCTCTCTCGGGGCAAGAACCCAGAGCTTGTGTAGGAGGTTGAGCATCACAGACTAGATATAGTCAAGCTCACCTGCACATACTATTGGTTCTGGAACCAGACTTCCTGAAGGGGGCTGGACTCTATTTTTCTCTTGTGATGTGGAGTGAGAGGAAGTGAGCAGATGTTGGGATATGTGTTGGCCCCCACTGAGCACTACTTAGTTCTGATAAAAAAAACGGTAGCCTGACTGTGAATGCATGAAATGCATATGCGTCTTTGGTATCCAACCTACTCTGGGACACTATAGAATATCTTGGAAAGGGGAACATCTGGGGATCTTGATAGTTTTGTTGGTAGTTCAGTGCTTTTGTCAGCAAAGATAGGGAAACTTGTAATCCACAAACTGTTCACCCTTCTGCCTCCACTCACCTGGACATAAATGATATGCCTTGTGCCTTGAACCTCAGTTTTATCTTCTACACTTACTAATCTTTTTAGATGTCCTGTCTAGTTGCACAGTGTACATGGTACCAGAGTTCCTTAAATAAATGGTCAGAGATTGACTTGTAATACTGTCCTCAGACTTGCAACTGTGTGCTCTGGATATTGGGGTGAAGAAAGTTGCAGAGCTGTCAACAGATCACCAAATGGTGAGTTGGATCAAATAGAAAGGGAGGCTTCTGGAGAGAAAAGGGAACCAGCTTTTCATCCTTGAACAGATATCAGGCAGTCCCTGGAACTTTGCCAAGCAAGTCTACATGTGTTTTTTGGATCTGCAGAAGGCTTATCACTGTTCCTCAAGAGGTTCTATGTTAAGCTCATTCTTAGTGGAAGTCTTCAATCCTGTATGTGATCTTCATGGTAAAGACTTCATGATGCAGTCAGGGGAGTGAAAGGTGTCCAGGACTGTGACCTCAGGAATGCATCCTTGCTTTTTGTTGAGGATTAATTGGCTTCATCACACTGTGATCTCCAGCAAGCATTGGTGTGGGTTGTAGCTAAGTGTGAAATGGTAGGGATAAGAATCAGCATATTCAAGTCCTTTGCCAATGAGTTTAATCTACAAGGTGCTCTGCCACTCTTTGGGTAAGAAATTAGTTACTACCCAGAGTGGAAGAGTTCATTTGTCTCTCATGAGTGAAGGTAAAATGGAGCAGGAGATGAACAGACGGTGCAGAGTGTCTGAGTGAGTAGGCCATACAGACTTAACATGGATGGCAAAACAATCTTTTTCCAGAATGTAACGATGTTGTTGTGGGCTGGACATCAATGTAGAGCCGAGAGCTTCATACTGAACTTTAATAATGGAAATAACGTGCACAGAACTAAATATACTGAACAAAAAATATGTAAACGATAACAAAGATAGCACACAGAATGACCAGCGCCCTGCTCTGATTCATTGGGGCTTATAACGCCAACCCCTGATGAGGCACACCTGTCACCAAAGGCACAGGTGTGCACAATCAGAGCAGGGCGCCCTCTACCGTCACAGAACCGTCACATATAAATAATTACATTAATATTAAAAGTGTAGTTCACTTCTAGCATTGCATTTTCCATCATTCAAGTAAATTGTATAATCAAGATTAAAGACCAAGAATAAAAAATGTACAGCTCTAAAACAGTCAGAAAATGCATTATATTGATGTCATAAAAGAACCCCTTTTATGACATCAATATAATGCATTTTCTGACTGTTTTAGAGCTGTACATTGTTTTGTGATTACAATGTTTTGTTTTGTGATTACAATGTTTTGTGATTACATTACATTTATTGGCTTAATTCCATTGCCTGTATTTCCCATGTACAGTACTGTGCAAAAGTTTTAGGCAGGTGTGGAAAAAATGCTGTAAACAAAGAATGCTTTCACAATCAACAAAATGCAGTGAATGAACAAAAGAGAAATCTACATCAAATCAATATTTGGTGTGACCACCCTTTGCCTTCAAAACAGCATCAGTTCTTCTAGGTACACTTGCACACAGTTTTTTAAGGAACTCGGCTGGTAGGTTGTTCCAAACATCTTGGAGAACTAACCGCAGATCTTCTGTGGATGTAGGCTTCCTTCCTTCTGTCTCTTCAGGTAATCCCAGACACACTCGATGTTGAGATCAGGGCTCTGTGGGGGCCAGAAGAATTGATGTTGGTTTGAAGGCAAAAGGTAGAAACACCAAATATCGATTTTGATTTAGATTTTTCTTTTGTTCGCTCACTTTGCATTTTGTAAATTGATAAAAATAAACAATCATTATTTCTATTCTTATATTCATCATATATTCTTTGTTTGCAGCATTTTTTCCACACCTGCCTAAAACTTTTGCAAAGTACTGTACATTAGGTCAAATGATCAAATGTGTTCAGATAAACCTTTATCTGCATGTTAATCTGACTATAAGAGATCCTGATAAATCTAATTCTTAAGAAAACTTAACCTAAAATTTAAATTCAACCAAAATCTAATCCTAAATCTAACCTTAATGCCGAATAATTTGCACGCTCTTACGGTTCTTGCGACAGCTGACTGTGACACTGTGAATTTGATCAGTGTAGCGTTAGTGTGGAAAAAGCTGTAAACTCAACAGAATATCTGTTGAAGCATCTAATCCTGCTAATATGAAACTGATGGATAAAAATCCTAGTGCTGAAGGATAGAGCCCCAAGCTCACCAAACAGCCAGTACCCAATTTTTAATTTAGTAAGCTTTATAGTTTCTTTCAAGGAACCTGTTTTTGAACTGCCTCTACGGCTAGTTTCTGTGTTTTCAAATATGTTTTAATTAGGCAGGGATAAAAGCAGGGACGATGGAATATGCTTTGTGATGTTTGGCTGTGAACTGAAACTGAAGTAAAATTTTGTCTGGAACTGAAAGAAGTAAAGTTTTGTTCTCTGTATGTTTTAGTTTGTACGGAGGTGTGTAGGAAGTAATAAAATAATGAGTAATTAAGACTTTTCCAGGCAGTAATAAGCAATGTTTTCCCATGGCAGTTTGTTATGCATAATGAGTAATTCCCAAGCTTCCCAAGACTTCCTAAGATGCTAACTTAAGAATTACAAGTATCACACGAGGTAGTGTGTTGTTTCTGTTTAGTGTAAAATATTATGCTCCATCATTTTAGGATTTAGATGGCTGAGCAAGTATATAATATAATGACCAAAACATGTTCTATGCCAGACACAAAAGTTTATGTAGAAATGATGATGCACTCAATTAATGTAAGACCTATTTAAGCATGATTAGTTTTACATGGAGAGTTACACTGTAATGTGAGGGACTTCTGATGAGATTGGTGCATTTAATCCATTATGTAACTGGAAAATTTGTAGTCTTCTCAGTAATAATTCTGGAATGAATTACCTTCTGTTTTTCTCTTGATAATCGCTCAAGGTAAGGTAGTCAAAGAAAAAAATTGATAATGGACAATGCCATCTGTTGCAACTGGAAGAGAAACTACCAGCTCGAATAAAGTTTAAAATGTCTGTTAAAAATATTTCATCTTGAATAGGGCTTATGATGGCTGATTAGATGGTTAGAGTAAACACAACTGAGTTAAGTCAGTGAATAAATATAAATGAAATTAAATGTTCATGCAGGCTTTCTGCTTGTGAGCAGTTGAAAGTATTGTATATGATGAATGGCTGCAGTTCATACATCAAGCAGCCCCTTCCCTGTCCACCTCCCCCTGTAAAATTATTCCCATCAGATTAGCATAAATAAATAAATAAATAAATAAATAAATAAATAAATAGATACATTGATTCAGGAAATGTAAAACTCCTGACATCACAGATCCATACTTTATTAAAGGCTTGATTTTTGTCAGTAATCCATTATATTGAAATATTTATACAATATTACTATACATATGAAATTCTATATTATATTATAGTATAGCTCAGAATAGGCTTGTAAATGGGCAATGATCATTTGACATGGGGATAGTTCTAAATACATGGCTGTGGAAACTGTTGTGTGGCAGATGTTTTCAAAAATGGGGTAATCTGGGTACCATTATTTAAAGAAGTTTTAAAAATTTCACAGATGTGATTCATTGCCCTGTTTTTATGATGCTCGTCTTAAATTGAATTCAAAATTCCTATTAAAGTGAAAACCCTTGTCATTGCGAGGTCACAGCACAGCAAGCGTGAACCACAACAAAATTGGACCTCTGCTTTTAACCCATGCACACAAACACCGTGCAGCTATTGAAAGCGCCCGGGGAGCAGTGATGGGGACGGTACCTTGCTCAGGGGTACCTCAGGGCAACCTACTTGTGAGGGAATCGAACCCACAATCTTCCGATGTGGGGCAACTCCCTAACCACTAGGCCACCGCTGCCCCTTATTACCTTATTAGATAAGGGTGAATTTCACTGGAGGCTCCTTGAGACATATTCTCCAAAGTGTCATTTGTCTTGATTGAAGAGTGGATAGGAGATGCCAACTTTACTAATGCAGTAACTCCCTAAGGATTCACAAGAGAGTAGGATAAAGAAGCCCACTACCGGCTGGCTGCAGCCTCTAAATAAAAAGTGTATTGCTCAGGGAATATAGCTGCCCAGCAAGGAGAGAATAAAGAGAATGGTGTGCTTATGGAGGCTTAGGGTGCATCACTCTGTTTGGAGAGCATGAATGGTAGAACAGAAGGGAAACGTGGAACAGACAGCTCAATGTGATCTAAAGCTTTCTTCAGCTATGACAGCAGACAGGGAGCAAAGGAAGGGCAGATGCACATAAAAAGGAAGTGATGTCATCCCCAGGGTGACATGAGTGACAGACTGACAGAGAAAGAGAGCTCAGTGAGAGACTTTGCAGGAATTTCACCATTATATTTTCTGTCACACATGACAGTCACAAACCGCCATAAATGACAGAAGGAAACAGCTTGTGTGTTAAAGGTTGTGTGAAATAATAAGCAGAAGTACAGCAAAATGTCACGGTGAAATTTGTCAAAAATACTAGCCCCAGGAAGATTTTTTTTTTACATAATAACACAGAAGAATAATTTTCACCATGGTTTTTTTTTTTATTATTATTTTTTTAAAGAATTAGTGTAAAGAAGCTTTTAAAGTATAAAGAACTGCTATGGAGTGTAATTGTAAATGGAAGAACACTGATCTCAAAAAGAAACTGTAGTTACATACATGGTTAACTAATATTTATAACTAACAATTACAGCATGGGGTAAAAAGTGGTAGCTAATTCCACTACTCACAGCTAAAAATATGACACAAGCTATCAGGAAACACAAGTGAATGTTGTGTAGCAGAACACCACCAATTTTTTTTTTTCCTCCCTCATGATTTGTTTAATGTTGCCAGCATTTATTTATGTATTTACTTGGAATGAGCAACAAAACCTGTTTTGTTCAATTAACAAGCTTTTATTGTCTGCATCTTCAAGACTTGGCCTTAATGTTGAAACGTAGGCATGCTTATATAAGTCCATCTTTAAAGGATAGACTGTATTTGCTCTAAAAAAGCTGCAGAATGCTACAGGCACTAATGAAGTGGTTTATACATGAGGTGATCGCTGATACTTGAATCTTATATAGCACAAAGAATTAGTTTGACTTCTTCCCCATGAGCTCTATAGACTCCTCAATCTATCACATACAAGGAAACATCATTTATTACTCAGTTTTGTGATTGTTTGACGTAAACATATGTAGTGCTGTTGTCTTACAGCCTACATTTGTCTGCTGTGTGATAAAGCTGCATCCTAGAGTGAAGTAAACATTTTAATTAGAGAAAAAACAATGGGGGGCATATTTATCTCCCCCTCTTCAGTTGCATGTGGCACAGAGAATCTACCCTCCTCCATCTTCTCCTTCCCTCTGCTTGCAAAGAGCCGCAGGCCTCATGCCGAGTGGTAAGACTTGGAGAACACGGGCAGCCTTGACTGATGAACACTGCTACATGCTATTGCTCTTAAACCTGCACAAGCCGCATCACAGTCCCAGCAGGAAGCACAGAGGAAAGAGCAAACACACCACACTCTATCCCACCACAAATGCCACTGGAGCTGACACGTGATCAAACAGTGACACTTGCGCTGGGCTGTGATGCTTCAAACGTTCTTGTTCTGTGGTTTCATTACATAGTTTCAGAAGGGCTATGCCACATAACTGTGAAACAGGGAAATAAAATCTGACTTCTGCTGCACTACTGCACTCAAATGTGGCTAGGACAAACTACAAAAAGGTATGTGAAATGATATTAAAAAGAACATGAAACTTCCACTCTCTTTGACAAGAGAATCACTCAAGGGGAAACAAGAGAGAACTCACGTTTCATGCCATCACATCTCCATGATGTGAAAAGTTGCAAAATTCAAGTTTTAATAGAGCTCCATAATTCATCAATGGTAGGTTGGATTCTGCGGGTTTCAATAATGCATCCTTTTACCAGCCTAAGGAACACTCTGAAGATGTATCTGCTTTTTACCATGAATTATCCTGAACTAGAACTGTCACTCTCTATTAAAAGAATAAGGAATTTGAATGCCAAAAGTGCCTCCAGCTCAAGATGATACAGGTGAAATATTCATGTGCAGGTTATATATACACATCATGAAAAAATGATTAAATTCTAATGAAACCCCTCATTAAAGTCTGGCCGTAAGAATTTCATGCACTGATGTCATGATCTCATGGACTTAGGCCATTAAAAGCTGATTGGTAAATGTCATTTGCGCGCCAAGGGAATTTGGCCACTGGACGAGATGCAAATATTGACAAGCATGCAGGGATTTGAAGTGGCTGTTGGTAATAAAAGAGTAATGTTTATTTAAGCATGGTATATTGTTCCCATTCTGTGCTTTGTGTGAGTGTATAGATGGTGCTGGTAAGTATCCTTGGGGAACAACTCGTCTTGAATTATGCATGTTGCTGCTAATACAGGAAGGCAATATCTATTTGCTATAGGTGTGTGAGTTTGTATTGGTTTGTACATCTTGTGTGCCTTGTTATAAAAAAGGAGCGTTATTGAATGTCTAATGTGCATAACATTCCTTTACACACAGCCCCCTCTAAAAGTACTGAGCAAGGCCAATTTTGTTTGCATTGAAAAGATTTGGGTTTTAGATCAAAAGAAAGATTTTTTGCCCTGGTACTTGCATCTAGAAGTTGAAGTACATAGCTCTTAGTGTCTTTTAATATTAGAGTAATATTAGAACATGAGAGGCTGACAGGTATTTGTGATATTGGTATGTCTTATTAGAAATTATTGTTTTAACTATGAGTAGCATTTGATCTGCTCTCAGCTGAAGCTTTTGATTTTACCTGTGAAGACTATTTTTTGGCAAAAAAGAACACTAATATGAAGACTAGAGAGTTATCTATGAGAGAAAAGCATGCCGTTCTGAAGCTGACAAAAATAGGGGAAAATCCATTAAAAGCATATGACAAGCATTGGCCATAGCCAGTATAACTATTTGGGATGTCCTGAAAATGAAGGAAACCACTGGTTAATGCTCAATTATAATGAACTGGTTAAGCAAAACATCAACAGCTGATAACAGTGAAAATGTGAGAGCGGTAAAGAAAAACTGCAACAACAGACATTAACATCATGGATAACAGACATTAACATCATGCATATCATCCACTGGGCAGGAGTGGAGGTATCACAATCTGTAACGCTGTGGTGGTGTAGGTCTGGAGTAGACAGGAGTCTTGAACTCAACTTTATTAAACATAACTTCAAGACACAGAACTCAGGAACCACTAGTATAAAGGAGATGACGCGAGCAATAGTGAATGACCAACTTATAAACCCTGCCCCAATGAAGCACATCTGTCGTCATAATGAGCACAGGTGTGCCCAGTCAGAGCAGAGCGCCGCCTACTGTGACACTGTCCACTCTTAAATGGCTTTGAGAGCTGAAAAAATATGCCATACCACCAGATGCAAACCAGTCTCAGCAGTAAGAATCAGAAAAAAGAAGTCTGAGATGAGTCTCAATGTTTTTTGAACAAAGATTTAGTTCTGACAAGCAAAAGATTAATCTCAACCAAAGTGGTGGAAATGCCAACATGTGGAGAAAGAAGGGATATGCTCATGATTAAAACCATCTATGCTCATCTGTTAAGCACAGTGGAGGCAGTGACATGTCTCTTTGGCTGCTTCTGGAACAGGCTCAATATTTTATTAATGATGTAACTCCTGATGGTAGCAGCAGAATAGATTCTGAAGAATACTAAAACAACTTACAAATATATGCATCCAAACTAATTAGGAGGAAGTTTATCATACACCAAGACAATGATCCAAAACACACTATCAAGTTAACAAGAGACTTAATTGAGAGGAAAAAGTGAAAGATGTGGACTGGCCAATTCTTTCACCAGATCTTTACCTAGAACATCAATTTCATCCACTGATGAGAAGAGAAACCTTCGAGCACAAAAAAAAAAATCATAACTTAAAAACTTTCTGTTCCAATGTTCAAACACTTTTGCTCACTTGAAAAATGGATGGCCCGCTACAAAATTAGCTGTTCTTGGTAATTAAACATACAGTATCTAGGTGTAAATACCTGGAAACGAAAGCTCAATCTCAATCTCAGTTACTTGTTTTTATCTCAAACCCAAATTATTTTAGTGCTTAGCAAAAACAAATGTTGCTGCAAATACATATATATGTGTGTGTGTGTGTGTGTGTGTGTGTGTGTGTGTGTGTGTGTGTGTGCACTTTGAAAGAGGTTCTACCACATGTATTAACATTCATGGTCTGTTCTTGGCTTGGTAAGGACAATTCTTTGGAGCATCGGTGACAAGGGCAGAGCTTTCCAGTATCTCAGAGGACCAAAGAACAGCATGAATGAGTCCAGACCCTTGTTCAGAGGTTCAAGGGCGGTCCAGTGGGTGATTGCCTGAAGGCCTGTTTTGCCATATATCATAATACGTTTCTTGGGGCTGAAAAAAATGCTTTAATGGGTATTCAGCAACCAGGCTGGCAGTTCATTCTACCATCTGTCTTCATCAAATGACTTTGTCAAAGAGCACTGAGGCCCAATGTACCTTACAAACAGTTAACAAGAGATAGAGTAAAACTGCATAAGCTTGTTTTTGTCACTAAGGATTACAGTAAGCAAGGTTGCCCTTGTAGGACAGAATTTCAAAAGGAATGTGTCCATGCTGAGGACTTAACGAATTAGTAGTATGTTGAACATGACTTGGAGATATGCAGCATTGTTGGACTGGTATTTGCATTTGCAAGAATGTTGTAAAAATATTTTTTCATGCATATTTTTCTTATGCCTTTCTGTGGCTGTTGCAGAGACATTCATTTCCTCCATAGCCCTTTGTCCTGTTATTTGAGCTGTGCCTATTTGGTTTCTATTAACTGTCACATTTTGCAGCAGCAGTCTAAAGTAGCAGAAGATAATGAATGACTGGGTGAAACACTAGAGACTTGAGGGTAATGATAGTGTTTTTAAAAGTGTTTGAGTCTTATTGGTTTCTTATTGGTATGGTAAACCTTGAAGTCCTCTTGTGGCTTTTTAGCAGTTTAGCACAGTTTGAGTGTTTTCCACCCTCAGTGTGAAGCTCTGTCCATTAGGTCGCCGATGTTTTGTTTGCTTGCAAGCATACTGACAAATGCGATGAACTCCTCTCATGGACTGCATTTCTAAATGGAACCAGCTGGCTTTTTCAGATCCCAGAGTGCTGCGGTGATATGGAAAAGGCCCAGATTTGCAGCATGATCGCCCTCTTAATGCTGCCGCAGAGGACTCTTATGCAGAGTCCTTTTTTTCTCTGTGCCTCAAATATCTCCATGATAGGGGAGAAACTTCAGAAAGCTGACCTCTTTTTTGCACACTGAACTTTGTTTGATCAGCATTACCCTCTGACAGGGCTCAGGGGAGTCCTGTAGGAACGCGAGTAGAAAAAAAAAGACCGCTAGCTTCAGACTTATTGAAAGAGGAAAAAGTTAAACAAAAGTGCAATGCCCCACAAATGTTATGTGTCCTTATTTAGCTGTAGGCCAAAGCCTTGTGGCTGAAGCCTCTGATTCTGATGCTCCCCCACCTTTACAGACCTGTCAGCTTTTCTCACTCTTACCCTGCAATTAGGGTCATCTGTTTTGGTACACAGTAAACGGAAGGTAGCTGTTCTGACACTCAACTGCTACACAAAAGTAGATCCTATCTTTAGTTTTTAATTAAGAGCCCTGCCCCTGGAACTGGTTTTAGTGCTTTGTGAGAAAAAATATCAATGATGCACAATTAATCATGTAGCTATCATTAAACATCATGTAACACAAGAGCAAGTCAGCTTATGTAACCCATGTTGGACTGCATCCTTTAGAGCCCATTTTGCTAACTCTGGTGCTGAGCTAATTAATAAAAAGCAGCAAGAGCAAGGTCAGCATCAAAAGGCATATCCTTCAACTCCCTTGGCGTTGGAAATTCTTTAGATTTTTTTTTTCTTTCAATTTTCTGTTCTTCCATATATCTCCTCTATTTCTTGCATGTATATGTGTTCCATTATTGGCAAACTGGGTGTCATAATTTTCCGAAATTATTTCTATATAATAATTTGGCTTTAGGGCTTTTAAATATTGTTAAACAATTAACATTTAAGTAGAAATACCTTGCTGTCTTCATTGGTTGGACAATGGTGGTGATATTTTTTTCTTCATGCAAAATAAAAAGAAAAAAATATATAAATACTTTGATAAATGCATTTCATTTAGGCAAATAAGTCTAAATGTGCTAGTGAAAATGTAGCTGACAAACCACACCTATGCCACAAACTAATAATGGCTTTGTTCTGCCCAGATGTGGAAGTGGTCAATAAAACCAAGAGTCGTCTATGACCTCTGAAGGTGTGCTCTGGTATCTGGCAACGAGAAATTAGAAATAGATTATTTATTTGCTGGACGACCACCATAGACTAGTTTGTCCAGCTCAATTTGGAAAAACAACACAACAACAACACACAAACTCTTTGTAATTTTCCTCAAACCACAGTGTGGCAGGGTGCATTTTCCTACTGAAAGAGGTCACTGCCACTGGGAAATACAACTGTCATGAAAGGCTGTACTTGGTCTACAACAATGTTTAAGTACATGGCCAGCACCCAAGTTTTTCCCAGTAGAGCAATGAATTAAGTATCACACTGCCTCAGCCACCAACCTTACTTCCCATAATATATCCTGGGGCCATCATTTCCCCCATTTACATGATGTAAAAGGAAATGTGATCCAGTTGTGATGCTCATGAACAGCAGCAGTGGTGGCCTAGTGGTTAGGGGGTTGGCCCTGGATCCAAAGATTGTGGGTTCGATTTCCTAACCAGTAGGTTGTCCTGAGGTACCCTTGAGCAAGGTACCATCCCCCGGACCTATGGCTCAAGAGGTCCCAGGTTCAAATCCCACTTCTAGCACTATCACCACTGGGTCCCTGAGCATGACCCATAATCCTGAATTGCTCCAGGGGGAACTGTCTGCTAAATGGTGCAAATGTACACACAATGACAAGAATTTTCAATTTTCATGAACACTCTGTAGGCAATTTTGGTGGATTTAAGAACAAGGTCAGCATGGGTAGTCTGTTTTTCATACAGGTTTAAAGCAAGCTACAGCATACTGGTCAGACACATCTGCTATTATAGTAAGCGTCAATATTTTTAGCATTTTGTGCTACAGTTGCTGCCTATTGGGCTGAATCAGGCAAGCTAGCCTTGGCTCCCAGGGTGTCCATGACCCTGTTGCCAGTTTCCCAGTTGTCCTTCTTTGGACCACTTTTGGCAGGAACTAACCACTGCCTACAATTGATAACCCACAAGCATTGCAGATTTGTAGTTGCTTTGACCTTGTTAGTGTTTGCTTTGACCTTGCTTGTAACACTGAGTTCAACTTAGGGAACATGCTTTTTTAGGTGACAGTTATGAGAAACATCAAATCTTAGTGGAGCAAGTTAAAAGTAATATATTAAAAATTATATTTAGTTGTCCTCGAATTGAACTCCATTTAAAGTCTCCTCTGTCACACTCTTGCTGTGACTGAAGGATGAGGCTATAGTAAATAGCTAAGGGCAGCACCATTGGAACCCTGTTTCTGGCCTTCACACAAACTCTACGAGTCTATCTCTTCAAAACTACGCTGCCCCATTTTGGAGAGAAGGTCTGAGGTTAATTGGTCTAGGGTTGCAAATACAGGCAAGGTCTGCCACTTTGTGCTCCAGGATGCTAATATGTTTCCTATCCTTTCACTCATGCCACTTTGCTTTAGAAGGCCTGTATCATACATGAATGGCAGAGCTTCTGCTGGGGCACTGGAACTGTTCTCAGCCCTGCTATCAGACCAAACATCCACAGTATAAGCAATCATTTTACACTGACTCTCAAAACCTTCTTAGATGTCAAATAAATTTCCTGGCAGAAAAAAAGGGCAGAGCATTTTTATGCTGTGCAGTATGCAATCACAGGTGTAATGGAGACAAAAGATTCAGTCCAAGGGGGCCTTAACTTCAGCAGCACATTCCTCCTTGTACGCTTTTCAGCACAGCAGGTGAAGATGTCCTCAGAAAGCTAGTTTTTGGAGCTTCTGTGGAATAACTGAAATCCTCTCTGCCCAGGAGGGACACTGGCCAGGTGTCACAGTCATTAGTGACCAATTGAAATGAGAACGTTTACACACACACACACACACACACACATGCGTACACAGAAGCAGACTCCAGAAAAAAAAAAAGTGTCTAATTCCTTTGAGTGAGAGCATGTCTAAAATTGATTAGCATGGTGCAATGGGTATGCTCATAGGAGCTCATTACAAAACACATATGCTCCATACTGGGAAATGTTTCTTTGTGCACACTGCTGCTTCCTTCCAAGTCTTTGTTGGTACAGATGCCTCTCTGGTCCAGACAGAAGGGCTATTTTAAGGAAAACTCAGCACATGCAATGAGATTCAGAGATGATTTTCCATTCGAGGCATTACACTTTCTTATTTCACACTAGAGTGG
Organism: Hepsetus odoe; assembly: GCA_017165825.1. Classification (NCBI taxonomy): domain Eukaryota; kingdom Metazoa; phylum Chordata; class Actinopteri; order Characiformes; family Hepsetidae; genus Hepsetus; species Hepsetus odoe. Next base: position 15,031,406 of record CM029374.1, on the reverse strand, counting down.
TGGCAAAAAAAAAAGAACCCAAAAAACTACTTTTAGCCCTGAGGAGCTTGACATCTCATAAAAGATTAAGATTAAAGCTGGCCTATTTGCAGAAGGTTATTCGCAGGCTCTAATACTCCGTATCGAATGTGATGAGACTGTTTATTGGGATGTGGCTTCTATTTTTTCCCCCAGTCATTCTCCTGCTCAATCCCAGAGTCATGAAAGCACATGCAAAACTACAACATCAATTCCGATCAAGAAAAATACCTTTCTGGAAAAAAAAAAAAAAAACAAACAGCAAAAAAATCTGTTGAGTTTATGAGTTCTATATGTTCTATTTTCAGCAATATATGAATACTGAGTAGTTCCAAGATACATAAATTTAACACTAATTGTTCAGTTACATTTTCTCCAATCCAATTTGGATTCCTGAACCATACTGGTGCAAGATACATTACTGTGCAAAAGTTTTAGGCAGGTGTGGAAAAAATGCTGTAAACAAAGAATGCTTTCAGAAATATAAATAATGATTGTTTATTTTTATCAATTTACAAAATGCAAAGTGAGCGAACAAAAGAAAAATCTAAATCAAATCAATATTTGGTGTTACTACCTTTTGCCTTCAAACCAGCATCAGTTCTTCTGGCCCCCACAGAGCCCTGATCTCTACATCATCAGTGTGTCTGGATTACATGAAGAGACAGAAGGATGTGGGGAAGCCTACATCCACAGAAGATCTGTGGTTAGTTCTCCAAGATGTCTGGAACAACCTACCAGCCGAGTTCCTTCAAAAACTGTGTGCAAGTATACCTAGAAGAATTGATGCTGTTTTGAAGGCAAAGGGTGGTCACACCAAATATTGATTTGATTTAGATTTCTCTTTTGTTCATTCACTGCATTTTGTTGATTGATGAAAATAAATGATTAACACTCCCATTTTTGAAAGAATTCTTTGTTTACAGCATTTTTTCCACACCTGCCTAAAACTTGTGCACAGTACTGTACATCAGAGAGAGAAGAGTACTTCAACTGTCAAACCCAGTGATGGAGGCAATCAACATTACTTGTACTATATGTCCATCCATACAATAGTTTTAGAGGTTGAAAACCTCTTAACCAAAATAGATTGAAACAGCAGCTGTCTTTTTTTCAGCACCGTGCTTGTAAAAGAAGAAATGTGTTTGCAAAAGAGTAAAGCTACCTTATTATCCCTCATATAAACTGCTGGCAAAAACAAACAAATAAATAAATAAATAAATAAATAAATAAATATATATATATATATATATATATATATATATATATATATATATATATGCCAGGGTTGTATAATGGTAGAAAACCTTTGATATTATCCCCCTGTGGTGTTCTTCAGTTATCATTTTGTTTTAGGTCACAAGCTTTCTCCTAGGAGCTAACATGCTAGCTTACACTAACTACAGAACAAACATTACAGGGTGATAACAGCCAAGTCTTAATTCAGGGGCTGCATTTGTGAGTGAAAAGAGCAAACTTGGCCAGCTCTCGAGTCATAAATGAGTCTAATCTATATAGGTTTCCTATTTGCATCACAACCTGCCTCACGAAGCGTCACTCGTTATCATAACTTCTACAGCTGAAGCTTGTGCCACGGGTCTTTAAATTAAATCAGCTGAAATTAAAAAGACTGATTGACAGATTGATTATATATTTGTACATATTTATATAATTTTCCATTATTTCAACTGATAAAAACAATTGTCACTGGGGGCAAATGAATAGGCTGTGAAGAAAACACACACTCGTAACTTTGTGGGCTGTACTTCTCAAATGCATTTGAAGGAGCCTTCGAAATGGGACGGCGCAGTCACAGCTCTGTGATTCATTCAGTCTTTAGATGCAGCCCCTAAACAGAAACACAGCTTATACAATGGTTGTAGTTAGCTATATTTCCAGGACTTGAAAGTAATTTGTTGCCAACCTGCCTTAGAAGTAGTCCTCAGCTGCCTGCACTCCATCTAGAAGAAGGACCTTCTGATCCTGGGGCCTTGTCCCTAACCAGTAGGCAAAGGCTGCCCTAACCAAGTCAGATGCTTTGTTTCCAGCTCCATAACCCCCTCAATTGTTCTCTCTGGTGGAAATGGGGGGGGGGGGGGTGCAAGTATACCCCCCCCTTCTCAGGAATCACATTTACATTACATTTGCGGCATTTAGCTGACGCTTTTATCCAGAGGGACTTCCATGTCCTCCCACCTTCAGCTCATCAACCTTTTGCAACCATAAAATAATAAGAAAAAGGAATAGAATTAAGCATGGTTATACAGTTAAGTCTATATATATTTGGCCACTGACACAAGTTCTGTTTTGTACCTGTTTGCTGAAACATATTCCATTTATAGATATATAATGGACATGGACATAACGTGTAGGTTTTCATTTGAGGGTATCCACATTCAGATTGGATGAAGGGTTTAGGAATTCCAGCTCCTTAACATGTGCCATCCTCTTTATAAAGGCACCAAAAGTAATTGGATAATTGACAAAAAGGTTATTTCATGGGCAGTTGTGGACAATTCCTTCGTTATGTCACTATCAATTAAGCAGCTAAAAGGTCTGGAGTTGATTTGAGGTGTGGTGTTTACATCTGGAAGATTTTGCTGTGAACAACAGTAGACAACATACGGTCAAAGGAGCTCTCCATGCAGGTGAAACGAGCTATCCTTAAGCTGCGAAAACAGAAATAACCCGTCCGATACATTGCTACAATATTAGGAAGGGCAGAATCTACAGTTTGGTACATCCTGAGAAAAAAAGAAAGCACTGGTGAACTCAGTAACGCAAGAAGACCTGGACGTCCACGGAAGACAACAGTTGTGGATGATCGCAGAATGATTTCCAAGGTGAAGAGAAACCCCTTCACAACAGCCAACCAAGTGAACAACATTCTCCAGGAGGCAGTCATATCAATATCCAAGTCTACCATTAAGAGAAAACTGCATGGAAGTAAATACTGAGGGAGCACTCCAAGGTGCAAGCTACTCATAAGCCTCAAGAATAGAAAGGCTAGATTGGACTTTGCTAAAAACATCTAAAAAATCCAGCACTGGAAAAACATTCTTTGGACAGATGAAATCAAGATCAGCCTCTACCAGAATGATGGCAAGATTAAAGTATGGAGAAGGCGTGGAACAGCTCATGATCCGAAGCATACCACATCATCTGTAAAACATGGCAGAGGCAGTGTGATGGCTTGGGCGTGCATGGCTGTGAGAGGCACTGGGACACTAGTGTTTATCGACGATGTGACACGGGACAGAAGCAGCTGAATGAATTCTGAGGTGTTTAAAGACACACTGTCTGCTCAAATCCAGCTAAATGCAGTCAGATTGATCAGATTGGGCGGCATTTAATAATACAGATGGACAATGACCCAAAACATACAGCCAAAGCAACCCAGGAGTTTATTAAAGCAAAGAAGTGCAATATTCTTGAATGGCCAAGTCAGTCACCTGATCTGAACCCAGCTGAGCAGCATTTCACTTGAAGACTAAACTTCGGACAGAAAGACCCACAAATAAACAGCAACTGAAAGCCGCGGCATTAAAAAGTAGGAAACCCAGCATCTGGTGATGTCCATGAGTTTAAGACTTCAGGCTATCATTGCCAGCAAAGGGTTTTCAACCAAGTATGAAAAATGAACATTTTATTTTCAGTTATTTAATTTGTCCAATTACTTCTGAGCCCCTGGAATGAAGGGATTGTGTTAAAAATGCTTTAGTTCCTCACATTTTTATACAATCTTTTTGTTCAACCCACTGAATTAAAGCTTAATGCACTTTCTGCACTTCAACTGCATCTGAGCTGTTTCACTTAAAGTTCATTGTAGTAATGTACAGAACCAAAGTTTAAAAAAAGTTGCCTCTGTCCAAATATTTATGGACCTAACTGTACATACATTAATATAAACATGCTGTTTCACAAGTCTGGAAAGTTGACTCTGATATGAGACATTTTATAAACTCAAGTCCTTTTTTACTCAAGTGTGTTATATAACTACTACACCCTTATGGCTCTTGTTTACCAGAATATTGAAGAACAGCTGCTGCTAATGAAATGGCAGGTCCTGTGAGGTCTTATGCAGACCAAAATGTTAATAAACACTAGCTTATTTACAGTGGCTGTGGGTGCACTGCAGCAAAAGTCACCTTTGGGTAAGAAGTCAACTTTTGAACTGTCAGTTTTTTTGCAAAGACATAATGAGGATTTAATGAAGAGTGCTATGTAAGTAACTGACCTGCTTGAACCCTCAATGCCTGGCTGCCAAAATCAGCATGTTTTCTTCTGTGCCACCTTACAAGATAAATCTCAGTACATCTTGTCACACTTCCTGTTATCCTACATGTTTAGCATCTTTCCAAATGAACATCTTGCTGAGTAGCTTTGCCAGCATAATTTATTCCAAACTGGCATAAAGATTTGGAGCCATACCCGCCCAGACCCAGGGATGCAATAACTAACAGAAAAACTGTAGACCTACTTGGTGAGTAAACTAAAGACTGCCGATGCTTGGATAAAAAGATATATGACATGATAAAAACAGTCTGGGTTTACTCAGTTCCTTTCATAAAGGTTTTCAAAAAGGGCATGAAACTGAACCAGGTTGTTTGATGTTAAAGGGTCATAGAGACTAATTTTAAATTTCCACTCAAAACCGGAACATCCATAATTCAGGAGTTCCTTATACAATTGTATAAATTAAGGAACTTTATATCCTGCTGTTATTAAACATGTAGGACCAGCTTCCAGACCCAGAAGGACCATTTTGGTAAAATGTCAGTTTACACAATCTTCGACTACATAGTTGATCAGCTAAGTTTTACGTTTACATTTAGATTTTTTTACTTGACTACTGATCTGACCTTATGAATGCTGTGATAGTCTCCAGAACCCATCACAACCCTGATGAATTAATGAAAAGTTTAGCACTGTAGCAATGAGTCTAAGCTGCATTATCAATGTAACTCCAGTGTTACAATGAAGAAGCAAAATGTGGATGCCAGATATGTCTTTTGAAAAACTGGGTTACTTAGACGTTTTTATGTGAACTATTGCTTTAAGCTTAAGCCTAGTGTGAAATCTTTTTTTTAAAAAGTTGAATAACCATTGATGGATATGTTTTGTACAGACAAGACTAACTTTAGGTGGAAAAAAAAAAAGATTATGGCTGTAATTTAATATTCCTCTAGAATTTTCTGAATACACGCTTAATATAGATGCATTTTAACAGTAGCTCAGACTACATAACCTGAAATGCCATGAAAGACTCCCATGGTGCAAACTTTAATACAGTCTCTACTTTAATACCCTCATGTCATAAAAACCTCCTCCTGAGTTAAATCAGAAGTTTTACAGTGGGGAATATATTAATCTGTGATGCATATTTCTGTAAATTGAGGCTTTTCTTATGTTTATATGGCTACTTTTAGAATGCCCAAAACCCAGTAGCGACTCAGTGGGAACATCTAATAAACAGGGTGTATGATCAGGGGTGCAGATGATTTGCATTTGTCTTTGAGCTATTTTGATGCATTATTACTTTGATGCTGTTTTTATGCTGTCCAGGAAAAAACAGTACTTTCCCTAATTTACCCAACTTTTAAAGAAGTTTGTATTGACTTGGCAAGAAGATACCGTGATGTCTTTAAACACTCCAACCGACCCCATGTGTCGCTTATTTTTGTGTTTTTATTTCTACTCAACCTCCACTGGCAGATGTGTTTTGTCTGCCTTGATCCTGGCAAATAGAATAACAAAACATTCACAGCCCTCAGCCAGGCTCACGCTTGTCCTTCATTATTCACATCAATACATTTTTCATATCCTTCCATGCCACTACAGAACTGGTCATCCACACAAAATCTCTCGCTCAGAAATGAGTTTACTTCAACATTTCGACAAAGTTGCTAGCAATGCACGGAATTTGTAATAGAAAATATATTTGAATACAATCTTGTCTCTTCAGGAGAACACCAGCCTTTGTTGCTGGGTGTTTGATTCGGGGCACGTTTTTGCAACACCAATTTCTTTCCAGCTGCTTTTTTTCTGATAGAATGGAGTTGTGTTGAATGGAGAACGGATACTGGCGTGAAAGAAGGCCTTCGTGCCATGACTCCCATTCCACTCCTCTTTGACAGTGATGACAACGATAAAACCTCTGCATTGCAGCACTGCCGCTATATCAGGCAATGGCAGCTGTTAATGGTTTCACTTGAGTTAATTAGAAAATAATTACGCATCTGACCCACAGAGACAAATAATGCATTAGCTCTTGAATGGAATGAAGGGAAAGATTAATAATGTGTTTAGAATTTGAGAATGAGGATTTGGTCACTGTATTTTCAGTTTGCATGAACAATTACGATGGTTGGCTTCAGACATGTTTGAGGATTAAGTACTAAATGATACAGATTATGTGAACCATTAAAAAAGATTATCACATCAATTAATACTGCAGTAGACTAAATTGGGCCCCGTAGTCATTAAAGCAAAGACAGATGATAAAATAATTATTTTCAGCAGTACTTTATAACAAAAGCAGAAGTTTTCTGTTATCAGGATTATAATGTGATTAGTGATTTGGATCCTAAATGTGGAGAATGCTTTCATGCTGCCTTCTTTACTCAAACTAATGATGTTGACTGCATCTCTACAAAAACATAAGTTGATTATCAGAATCAATACTAAAGAATGGTCTGTTGGGGGAAGATTGTCAATTTGAAGCTGAGAAAAAAGTGAAAATCCAATAGAATCCAATGACATGGTTTTAAACCAAAGCTTATTACCAGACAATGCAATTATTCTTATTTTCATGCACATTACATTCAAACTTACAAAAGAAATCAAAAAGTATTCTGAAGTTTGGTTGTTTGATGATGAGCAATCTAGTTCATTTGAGGGGGTAAAATGAATACGTACATTACTGTGCAAAAGTTTTAGGCAGGTGTGGAAAAAATGCTGTAAACAAAGAATGCTTTTAAAAAATGGAAGTGTTAATCATTTCTTTTCATCAATCAACAAAATGCAGTGAATGAACAAAAGAGAAGTCTAAATCAAATCAATATTTGGTGTGACCACCCTTTGCCTTCAAAACAGCATCAATTCTTCTAGGTACACTTGCACACAGTTTTTGAAGGAACTCGGCTGGTAGGTTGTTCCAAACATCTTGGAGAACTAACCACAGATCTTCTATGGATGTAGGCTTCCTCACATCCTTCTGTCTCTTCATGTAATCCAGACACACTGGATGATGTTGAGATCAGGGCTCTGTGGGGGCCAGAAGAACTGATGCTGGTTTGAAGGCAAAAGGTAGTAACACCAGATATTGATTTGATATAGATTTTTCTTTCGTTCGCTAACTTTGCATTTTGTAAATTGATAAAAATAAACAATCCTTATTTATATTTCTGAAAGCATTCTTAGTTTACAGCATTTTTTCCACACCTGCCTAAAACTTTTGCACAGTACTGTATGTGTGCAACACATTTCTGATTGGTGCGATTGGTGTGACTGTTGTGAACATGTTGTGACGTCTAGGTGGGGTTGACCAGACATAAATGCCGGGAGTTTGCAACTTTATTAAACATGAACATAAACATGCACTCACAGCCCAATGTGGAATCCAGAATGCTTGGCTCTGACTCATTGGAATCTTTATACCCTTGAGCAAATAAGACCTAACGAGACGCCAGGCTTGCCCAGTCAGAGCAGAGCGTCCCAAACCGTGGCACACTTAAAAAAGAAAAAAAACCCAGAATACCCAAAAAGCTCTTGAAAAAGACCCTAAGTATTAAAAGTTAAATACAGTAAACATAGATGAAACCTTGGAAATGGATGCTGGAAACCTTGGAAATATTTCTGTCTGCTCAACAACACAGAACAAAGTGAATCAAATATACATATTAATCCATTTGAACTGAGGATTACTAACTATAATGCACAACCTCAGGTCATGCCACTAAAGACAGGAGAAGGCTATCTCTGTTTTTTCACTCAGTGTATTTCTTGTAAAATTACTACACATTTACTCTGCATAGCTGTTGGGAAATGTGCGTGGAGATTAGGGAGCATTAGGGAGCATTAGAAGGTGCAGTTAAATCTAGAAAGCAAGCAATTTACTTCCCTACTTTTATATTTCTATAATCTCCTGCTATTACTCTGTCACTCAGTCATCATGTTCATAATAAACATTTTCATTTTTATTAAGTTTTCCTTCTTTTAAATAAAAGGTAAATGCGTTCCTATAATAATTCACTCATTTATTTACTTGACTAGAAAGATTTTTCAACAGAAAAAGTGGATGCTGCTCTGCACAAAAGACATTTAAAGCATAGGGTTACTGTCATTCATACATTAAGGCATAATGTACAGATATATTTTTAGGGCGTTTCTGAGAGTAGAAGATTCATGGTGTCTGCAGGGATCTGTGGAAGATAAGGCCATTTGTACAAGATGTACAGTACAATTATCAGAATCAAAGTATATTAAAATGTCACAATTGTGGCATTGATTGAAAGTTAAGCACACTTTCAAGAGCATCGACCTGTCCATACTGACCTGTTTTGGTTCTTTTGTAATGATTTATTCCAAGGACAAGCACAATCTCATTCCACCTAATTGGAAAATTTAAAGCACTTTGTTTAGAGTCACTTAATAGATTTTTCAGGTTAAAAAGTAATGCTAGAGAGCTAAACTATGTTGAATTTGCCACCATTTGTTTGATTTTCTAAAAAAAAATAATTTAATATACTAAAATGCTGTAAACAAAGAATGTTTTCAGAACTATAGATAAGGATTGTTTATTTTTTATCAATTTACAAAATGCAAAGTGAGCGAACAAAAGAAAAATCTAAATTAAATCAATTTTTACCTTTTGCCTTCAAACCAGCATCAGTTCTTCTAGGTACACTTGCACAAAGTCAGGGATTGTGTAGGATTATAGTCAGTGTATGATCAACCAATTTTACCAAACAGGTGCTGACAATCATCAATGTCACACGGAGGTTGAAACACAGTCATGTTTGGAACAACCTACCAGCCAAGTTCCTTCAAAAACTGTGTGCAAGTGTACCTAAAAGAACTGATGCTGTTTTGAAGGCAAAGGGTGATCACACCAAATATTGATTTGATTTAGATTTCTCTTTTGTTCATTCACTGCATTTTGTTGATTGATGAAAATAAATGATTAACACTTCCATTTCTGAAAGCATTCTTTGTTTACAGCATTTTTTCACACCTGCCTAAAACCTTTGCACAGTACTGTATACTAGCTGCATAATTTAACACATACAAAATATTTGACCTTACTTTTGACCTAGAGTAACAAACTCTGGGAATTTTGAGAAAAGTTGAGTTGCCAATACATTTAATGGAATTTTTCCAGTGGAATTATAAAGCTTGCTCAGTCTTGCAACTGTGGCCACTTGTATGATGAGTCGATAGGTTAGTTACTGGCTTATTTTAATGAGGTGCAAGTTTGCAGTAATTAGTATCAGAATGCAATGTGCCATAGCTAGTGATTATAACTATTTAACCGATATTTACAACGTAGTGTATTTAAACTCTCAACTGAAGACCTGATGCGAATAAGACATAATGCATGTGACCTTTTGTGAGCTTGAGAGCAGAATTCTGCAGAGTGACATTTTGAGGAAATGACTGGATAAGGCTTTCTCTCTGGGGGAGACAGAGGGGTCAGAATTTTTCTCTTATTTTACAATGCATGGCAATTTTCCCTCTCTCAGCATGTATACACCCTACCAAAAAACACACACATTCACACTTTTTATCCCACTTTTGCTCACAGCTGGAGATGCACTGCAGACTTTAAGCCTAGAACCAGTAAGCATTTTGCTCTGGATCAAACAGGACATGAAAAGGCCCAAGCGGCACAACATGGATGCTTGGACATGATGCGCGAGCTGAGCAGGTCTTTAACAGTTAGATTCCCTCCTTCCGCATGCACTTCCAATTAATGATAACGTCGCTATCTCCACGCTCTCAATTATAAACAGCCATAACAAAGCTTCTCTGTGGTAAATGAAACTCAGTGAAGCATGCACTGGGCATAATTGTTACAATGTTGAAAGTCACAGCTAATTAAAGGTCACCTAAGCTGTTCTGAATGGGCAGCATAGTGACGGATGGGCAGAAATCAGGCTTCCAGCCTCTGGGACAAGTTGGGGACCCAAGCAGCAGGTTCAGTCTTTTTGTACATGTCCCTAAAGCGACAACTGCAGTGGAGTTAAGCAATCTGAATAATTCATAAAGGGCCTTTATGTCAGATTAAAAAATGTATTCCAGTTCATACCATAAGCACATTTTAATGAGTGTCTGAAACGCAGGAGGGGAATTGTGCTACATTGGCGGTTGTGATGCCAGGCTTGTTTGTGCTGGCTCATCATTGACTCCTGTCTACTCACACATGACGAGCACCTACTGCTGCTTGTTTAAACAGCAAAGGACAAAGACATGAACACATACACCAATGAACCATAACATTAAAACCTCATATATTGTGTGGGTCCTCCTTGTGGATTTGAAATTATCTCCAGCAATATTTAAGTATGCAGTACTTGTTAAGGGAGGTCAAGTCCAGAAGGTTTAATTTTCATTTCAACCATATACACAGTACAAAGTGAAGCTAAACAACATTCCTCCAGGACCATGGTGCTATACATTACAAAAAATGTGATACAGAAATTGCAGAGAGAAAAAGAGTGATGAATCCAGTATTAAATGCAGTTTTATAGTGAGAATATGTGGTATTACCATCCACATGAAAAGCAGGACCCAAGGATTCCCAGCAGAAAGTTGCCAAGTGGATTGCATTACCTCCACCAGTTCACCTTGTCCCAGCATACATCCTGATGTCATCTTTTCCTCAAGTGAGCAACACACCTGGCTTTCCACATGATGTTAAAGAAAACATGATTCAACAGAGCAGGCCAACTTCTTCTATTTCAAGGTCAAGTTCTGATGCCCATTTGTGCTTAGCTGATGCCTTCAGTAGCAGAAAGCAGTTCGCTTGGGCATATTAACAATGCAGCACCATATACAGCAATCTGTAATGCACTGTGTTCTGACACCTTTCTGTCATAGCCTGCATTACATTTTACAGCACTTTATGCTACAGTAACGCTTTTGTGGCTTATCTCCCCAGTCACATCAACGAGTGTCCCTGAGCCTGTAGCTGCTTCACTGATTGTCCTTCCTTGGCCCATTTTTGGCAGGTATTAACCACTTCACACAGGGAACACCCCCAAGACCTGCTGTTTCAGAAAAACTCTGACCCAGTCATCTATCCATCACAGTTTGGCCCTTGTCTAAGTCGCTTAGATCTTGACAGTCAAGAACTGACTGAGTGTTCACTTGCTGCCTAATATATCCCAACTCCCTGACAGGTGCCACTGTAATCCAAACACACACACACACACACACACACACACACAAAACAATGAAAGCAGCGATGCTCATTTTTGCCGGAAAGTGATAGCCTAGGCAAAGTGTCCTTTAGATGAACACAACTGAGGTCTATAGGCACAAATAGATAAGCCTTTATGTCTGAAATGTATCAGATTTAATCTCAAAATCATAGACTTGGAGTCTAAAGCCTTGCCCTGACAAGACATGTCAGTCCCCTAAATCAAACTAAGCTGTGCATATCTACTCCAGCAGAAGCGCACAGGGGATTGGGCAGGAATATTATAGCTCTAGCAAATCTAGTTTTTATTAGCAGTGGTGAAGCAATACTGTATACACTGTATGCCATCGAACAAACCAACAATTTACTCAGTGTAAACCAATCTCTTGTAGGGAAAAAATGAGAATGAGAGCATTGAGAAAGTGTAACAACACTGTGCAGTAGATTTAAACATTTAAGATTGGATTAGACACATTAGGGGATGAATAACACAGAAAATAAGGATGGGCTCAGTTTTATGTATAATCCCAGTCTTTTTCAGCATTTATTCTGGTCACAAAAAAGAAACAAAAACCAAAAAAACTCTTATTGTATAGGCAGCTGCAAACTAAAAAACTTGCTGTCATCTTGCTGGTTATCTATAAGCCCTTGTTATTTTTTTTAAATTAGCTAGTTAATTCAGTACTGTTATTTTTGATCACAATTTTTTTTTTCCAAGGAGCTATTTTATAACGTAAAAATGTGAGGAAGAGAAGGTATGACTGACTAGCTTATTAGAAAGGTAAAGTCTTCCAGTCTAACTCTTCCAGTTATTATATTCAGAATCAAGCGTTAGTGCCACCGATGGCCATTTCTAAGCAAGAGCTTCGCTAGAATTCTATAAACCAAGCTACTGTTCTCTTGCCACTAACATACAGTACTATAAATACAATAGAGCCACTATCAAAAAATATTGTTTAGTAACTATCTGGCTCTAAATAAAATAAAACACTTAAATAAAACACTGTATGGCTAAATGTGGAATGGGTAGGAAGGCAAATACAGCCAGCAGAAAAGCAGTAAAGGCTGTAAAACAAAATTATATCATTGTGTATTCTAAAGACTTTTTCATTCATTAAGCATTTAATGAGTCAATTAGGAATCCACCCTCACAGGCACGGGAGGTTTTCACTCTTAGCCACTTTCTTTAATATGGTGGCAAACTCACAAAGCACACAACACTACCAAAAAAAACCAAACGAGGCTGATATAAAGCAGCACCTTTACTCACACACACACACACACACACACACACACACACACAAACATTTGTCATGCTGTATATGTAAATAATATAAAGCTGCCACTGTAGAAATAAAATGGTATAAAACAACAATTTAATTTAATAATTTATAAAATTATTTATAAAAATAAATAAATAATAATGCTCACTTACCACAGGCTTAGATCTCCTCTGGTTCGGTACTCCTGATCTTGTGTCACATTGTGACATTGCCTAGCTGAGCCGATCTCCTGCTAACTCTAATTTCATTGATTTCATTTGCCTCACGATTCATGCAGTGAAACAGGCTTCACAGCACCATTAACCAAGGGCATTTGTCTCATCTGCAACATTTTCCGGAACTAAAGCCAACATACGCCACCTTAGGGAGCTCTAGTTCCACCCTCTTACTTACAGCCGTCATTAAAAGTTTTCTTTGAGCTTGAGTGAACTGGGTTCACTGACTGTGCCCTCGCAAGTATTCGGCAGATCCTCCAGCTCAGGGAGCATGACGCCTGCCTGGTTAGAAGTCTAACTCTTTTCTTCTTTACATGTGAAAGCAGCTGAGCGAGCTCATGTCACTGCGGCTATCGGGCACTGCGTGTCATCAGGGAATGACTGTCTGCCTGCTAATGGCCAGTGGAAAACACACGTCCAAGACTGTGACTCGTTGATATCCCTGAAACACAAGCTTGATACTTGAAACCCACCTGAGGTGGTTTACATTTCTAACACGAGGGCGGTTATAATTCTTGTGACTACCCAGGTAATCTGAGGGAAATCTCACAGTCCGGTGGGGGTGCTACAGTAATGCAACAGAACATCATCACACAGGCCTACACTAAAAGCTTACAAGACCAAAACCCACTAACCTCAGCGCTCTTGGCAACTGTTGCTTTGCCTGGCAAGCTTTCAAGCCCAGCATGTTTTCAGTGTCTAGTGTAATGCATGAAACTATCCTGATCAAAGGCTTGATTAAAGTCAGACTGTCCGTCACGATTTCACAATTAATGTAGCCATTGAACTTTTGATTGTTGAATAAGGGATGTAGTCTGTATTGTGAGTTGCCCATTCACAGTGCTGTTTTATTGTTTTATTTCCCACAAGGAACAGATACATTACCTTGCATGGAATTAAGCCATGCGGTCCATTCACTTCTTATCCATCCTGCAACCAGGAAAGAAATGTATGCTGTAATAGCATAACGTAACAATAGTGCATGGCCATCAACAAACTAAAAACATTTAAGTGGTGCTTTTTCATTTTAACTATTGTGTTTGTTTATTTTGTGATTATTATTTATCCTGCCCCTTCAAGCGCAATGATTCATATCTCAGCACATTGCCTTTTCTTATTTTACCACCTACCACTGTAGCGTGATAATTTATTTACTTAAACCCTCCTCAAGAGCAATAATATGTCCTATGCAATATCCTCTTCATCCTCAAGGGCAAAAATCTGTTCTGTGTATTTACCCTATTTTAGAACTTAATTTATCATATGAGTATATATTATGTCATTCCCTTTATGGTACCTGCTTTGTAATGTATATTTGTTGTTTTTTTAATCTACTTTATAGTTCAACCAGCAAGGATTTTGCATGCTTCTCAAATACAACTATTATTATCCTTGTATAATGGCATTAAAGATGCCTGGTATTTTGCACCACTTCTTGCTGCATTATGTAGGTGTTGATAAATGACAAATAAATAATGTCCATCCATCCATCCATCCATCCATCCATTTTCTGCCACTTGTCCCAAACAGGGTCACGAGGGAGTGCTGGAGTCCAACCCAGCACACACAGGGCGAAGGACAGGGGACACACCCTGGACAGGTTGCCAGCCCATCGCAGGGAGGAGCGAGACAGGGACGGCACCTTGCTCAAGGGTACCTCAGGGCAACCTATTGGGAAGGGTTTCGAACCCCCGATCCTCCAATCACAGGGCCAACGCCCGAACCACTAGGCCCCAGTAAATAATGTCATTATGTCAAAAACTGAGAAGCGGGATGATCTTATTTAAGGGGGCAACAACTCCTTTTGCTCCCTTGTACAAACAGGTTTGTGTAACCCAAGCCACAAATATAGCACCAGCACAGGAACACAAGGAGCTTACAATAATGCTGCACTATCAATGATCTGATTCGGTTCCTTAAATGAAAGTCGGTGAATGTTGCAGTGTTAATGTGGTCAAACTCTGAGTGGTAGCCACCACTCACTGTTTAATCCAATTGCTATTGCTGTATGGAAGGTTAACTTTCAAAACATGAGTGTTATTCTAATGAACAAAACACAGTATCACTACCATGACAAAATCTCACAGAAAGCGTTTATGTTCAGGCATACTGCATTATCCCGCTATATCTCCACTCCACAGCATGTCTTTGCTTTCCATTAGAACCAGAAAAACATTATTGATCTGGAAGGAAATTGCTTGAAATAATAAGTCATTTAAGATAAAATATAGAAGGAGGTGTAGTGAGCATTTTTTGTTTTGAAGTGCATCATGTGAAAATACGTTTTCCTGAATTTCAGCATAAACAACATGTAAAAATCAGTTTTAACTGAATCAAACTCTCAGAAACCTCAGTAATGGAATTGCCACTTTTCCTACGACACTAGATAATGAGCAGTACACTTTGGATTCATTTACACACAGTATACCATCCACGTATGTTTCACATACACTTTGAATGTGTATTTGCACACTCTGATCTTTCTGCAGTACTAGTTTGCCTCCCTATTTATAGCAGAAAGATGTTATTTCATACTTGTAGTGCAATGCAGCGTTTTCCCACCTCGTCTTTTCATTTTTCAACAGAGAGGCTTCCTGCCAGGTAACGCTCTTGTCTCCAGACTCTCTCTGCCCTCTAAACAAGCAGAGAAAGCAGTTTAGATCCTTTCGTCAGAGGGAAGCCTAATTATGTCGTTTAGGCATCTAAAAGAGGCTTGATGCAGAGGCTGCGAGGTGCCTTGGGACAGATCAGAGGGGCCCTCCCAGTGGAGAACATGGGCGAGGGCAGTCAGTGAGTCTTTCTTGCTGCCAGCTATGCATGCCAAGAAGGCCATGTGTTGTCAGGAAGTGTTTCATCGCTGAATGGCACATTTAGCTGTTAAAGGGGTTAAACTGGGAGATTTGATTTTTCTAATAAAAATTACAGAAAGGCACAACATCATTTCCTTGCTTATCATGAAGTTCTAAAGATTTAAAATGAATGATGCTAATTCCAGCATTTAACTAACTGACTCCTTTTTAGATTAACACTTTGTCTGGCAGGTTAACGGTAGACTATAACATGATTAAGAGCTGTTAGTAAGCGGACCTGATGTGTTTCCTTCAAAAATTCTCAGGGAAGAGCAAATTTAAAAGCATTTACTGGACAGCTTTCATTGTATTCTCTTAATGGACATAAAAACCAATGGCTGAGATGTTCTAAACTGTTTCACTGCATCAAATGATTGTCTGCCCTCATGCTCATTTATTTTCCTAGAGTGCATGTTGTTGAAGTCCTTGGTTGCTGTGTTTAGTCAGGATGCCGTCTTCAGAACACTGAA
Organism: Hepsetus odoe; assembly: GCA_017165825.1. Taxonomy (NCBI): domain Eukaryota; kingdom Metazoa; phylum Chordata; class Actinopteri; order Characiformes; family Hepsetidae; genus Hepsetus; species Hepsetus odoe. The sequence goes on along the minus strand of CM029374.1, from coordinate 15,015,149 downwards.
AGATTCAAATCTTGTTGATCCCTTGAGGAGATTTATCCATCCTCCATTTCAGGACATGTGATCTGAAAGTGAATACAGCAAGGTACCACCAGCCATCAGTGCCCAGAACAGTCATTGCAGTTTCATTTCCATTTATCAACTGCAGGAGCCTGAGGACCATAGAGAGAGCCATATTTACAGCCTCAGCTTTCATAAGTCGCAAACGGTATTAGTGTTGCTTGCCGGCCCCTCCCACAGAAGTATCCTAAATGAATCTCAGCCCATGGTGCTGCCCCAAGCAACTGCTAAGAAGCTGTGATACGCCACACATTTCCCTCCTCCTCTTTCCACCAACAGCCCCCAGCACCACCACAACCATTGCCATGCGACATTACTATAACTGGGTCACTTTACAGCCATCAGAAGTGGCCCTGTCACAATCTCCCAGGGCGTCTATAGAGGAAAAGGCATGTTGCAGCTTTCCACACACTTTTTCTGAAGAGCCCTCAGGGCAGCTTACTTCCCAAAAATAAAAAAACAAAACAAAACAAAAAAAACACACAGCTGGAATTTTACTGGTTGTCTATTGTTGCGCCCTCGGCCTGGTTCTCACTCCTTTTATTGTTATTTTATTTATAGAAGCATGCACTTCTTTAAACAGCAGGGGTAAATGAAAAGTGTTAAACCATTTAATTAATTACTCACTCATTCAACACTTTGATGTACAACAAGTTTGATGTACATTACATGGAGAAAAACTTTTTATCATTAATTGAGGGAGAGAGAGAGAGAGAGAGAGAGAGATAGAGCGAGAGAGAGAGAGAGAGAGAGAGAGAGAGAGAGAGAATGAGAGTGCAATGAGAGAATGAGAGAGCAAGAGAGAGAGCAAGAGAGAGAGAGACGAGATTTGAGAGTTTGAGAGTTTGTGCAAAAGCAGTACAACTGCTCTAGAATGATAACCCTGTGGATGTATCGCATCATCAATCATGTGTCGCTGTAGCACCATGCCTCTCCTTATAGCACACTGTAGCCTACACACTTTGTCTTTTCATTTCATTGTCAGCAATGAAAAGCACTACAGCATCTGAAATTATGCTGTAGTCCTGTATTAGCATAATATTTTATATGCATGAATAACTTCATGCAGATCAGTCTGTTTTGGGTCTGCATGATTGATATGATGCACCAGGAAGAGAGTGTGCTTTTTAACAAACACTGCTGTTCGCCTTTCATAATATTCTAAAACCGTGTCACCGGTGCCTTTTCCAAGTGCTCTGTCTCAGCACAAATTCATTTCACTTGTCACATCAGAGGGATGCAGTTTTCCAAAAAGGGTTCATCTTGTACCAGGGCAAAGTAAACTCAATATGCCCAGTAAAAAAAAACAAAAAAAAAAACGAGAGTGTCTTACTGACATAAGTGAGGTCAGATGTGGCCAGTCTGTTAAGTAGAGTTGGTTAAAATCGAGTGGTAGGTCAGTCCTGCCTCCAGCAGTTGGGTACAGCACACATTAAAGTTAGCCCTAAGACAATAAACCGCCACTGTTGACGGGGGAAGGCTTGTTAAAATTCTATGAGAGAACGTGTAGTAATGGGCCATGCGGCCTCGCTATCAGGAAGTTCTTTTTCATGTTACCTCATAGAGGACAAGTCCCTCAGCACACTTTGATGTTCATCTACAGCACTTTAATCCTTGTTCTTCTGAAGTAACCCCCCCAACTGTATCTCATGTCTTTCTGTAACCCAGCCTCTCCAATGAATTGGTACAAATCATAATGTCTAATATTTCCTGACGATTCTTGTTCTTTTTGATTCTCCTGCCATGCTTCAGCATCAATACCTACATTTGCTCCTTGTCTGGTAGAAGGTGTTACTTTTTGTTTTGTGTGTTTCTATAATGTATTGGAAGCATTAAAGTTCATTAGGGCCGTATGCTGATTCATGCTGATGGTTCATTAGTGGCACATTCTTCTCAGTGTGGACAGGAAAGCATCAAAGATGTAAAAGGAATCTTCTGTGGATTTTCTTGAGGCACTGTAATATTAATCCCAAAGGATCAAATTAGAACCATCCTTCTTTTAAAATAAAGCTATTAGAAGACATCAAAGTCCAGGCAGCATCACAAATTTCAGAAGGGATGGTTTACAGAGTCAATCAAAGAAAACGCTGCTGTACGAAAGAACACGTCGAAAAAATGTACATCGGCATCATGGAAGGACCGCGGCAACCAGAAGGGCCTGGCTCATCCTGTTGAGTCGCTTTTTATTCACATAAAGGAAAGGATTGGAACAGAAGACTCCCAGCAGGTTTCCATTCACCTCACATTTGAATCTTTCACTGAGCTCCTGTGCTTGTTTCAATTTGCTAATGGAAGGCATTATTAAGCAGAAGGATCTCTAGAAGATCTCTGTGTCTGAAGCACAGATTCTTCATGTCGTAGAGGATTCTCTAAAGGGGTCTGGAGAGATGGCTGATATTCTCTCTCCATTAGAGCAATATACTAAATTATTCAATAATAACGGTATTGTGGCGTAAGCTGGTGTTGAGGCACAAAGTAGATCTACTTTCTCACACCACAAACATGTGCAAATTGTCTATGCAACTGAGAAACTATGTACTGTAACAGACCCTTTGGGTGGAACACCAGCGGATTAATTCTCTTTGCATCTTCGTTTGTTGTGGAGCCCCTGGTGTAAGGTATCAAAGGGAAAAAGACATTGCTACCCGTTTGCTGCGGTGTTTACAAATGCTAGCCAAAGGTGCAATTAGTTTTAATGTCAAATGGACGCAGAGATCCATTCACGTGATCTCTCAGCTACAATGTTGCATGGCTCCCATTGTTTGGATGTTGTCCCCATTTGACACAACCTCGTTAATCTCACTGCCCTGTTTGATTGCCTTACCCTGGCATGAACTCTACAGTCCATACTGCACGGTGCAGATGCGCAAAATAAAAGGAGAGATGCTTATCTGAAATTCACTCCTAATGGTGGGACAGCAATTTGCTGCAGGCTGCAGATGAAATTGGGAATTGCATCAGGTAATTTAAGATAATGCAGATCTGTCCTGCAGCCCAAGTGCAATATAGAGAAAACAAACAGCCAAATATATTTAATAATATATGGTGTCACTGCCCTAAGGTAAAAACCAACAGTGCTCATAATTCATCCACTGCAGTCACAATCAAAGAACCCAGCCCTCCCCATCCCTATCCTTAGTTCTTTCCTCAGAGTGTATATACCCCAATGTTTTATTGTAAAAGAAAACATGAGGAGGGGGAAAGCAATTTCATGCACCAGAACACATGATGTATAAACAAAATGGATCCCGATATCCTCGTGAAAGCCATAAAACCTTCATAAGATGCTCTGCTTAACTTAATTCTTCAGGGCTGATGTGGAAGAAACGTACAGATTGCCGCTGAGCAGTGGCCTGTACGAGCTTGCCGTTCTTGCCACGCTTTCACAGCTCTAAATGTGAAAATCAAGCTTCAGAATGGAAGTTGCACAAAGAGCACGAGGCACTGGCTCAGATTGCATTAGGATCTCCAGGCGTGATGAGCCGAGCAGATAGATGATGGCCGAGGCGCATACAGATCTGCGCTGCACCGGCTGTACCTCAGTGATCTGCTTGATTGTAATGGAATGAATGTGCCATTCAGGTCAGAGGCTCAACCAGCAACACAACACATTAATGGGACGGTGGCATGAAAGTAAAAACACAAAAAATATGCATGTAGTTTCTGTCTTTAAGTGTTGTCAAAAACAATATTTTTTATCAGCATGACCAGAGGTAGTTATAACTTCCACAAACTGAATTAAAAATCTGTATATTCATAAAAAAGTTTATATAAGTATATATATCTTTAGAAGCTGAAATTCATTCGGTTTCCATAGCCTTGGCATTTACACAAGCATTTTATTTAATGAAAGAGTCTCCCAAAAAAAAAGGTCAAAATAGGTCAATGCTAGATATAGTAAAGGACCTGCTACAGGGCCTCGGGTACTTTTGTTGAGTTTTTAAATGTATATAAGGTAAAGTAAAGTAAAAATTAAGTGTAAGATGTCCATCCTTTTTATTACTTTTCATGATCAATCTGGCAAAGAATCTTATGTATGCTTTACATTACCATTTTTCATTTTTACATTAACATTTACACAGTTATTATAAATAAATTAATTAATATTATCCATCCATCCATTATCTGCCACTTGTCTCAAACAGGGTCGTGGGGGAGTGCCGGTGTCCAACCCAGGGCACACAGGGCGAGGACGGGGGACGCACCCTGGACAGGTCACCAGCCCATTGCAGGGAGGAGCGGGACGGGGACGGCACCTCAGGGCAACCCCTTGGGAAGGGGTTCGAACCCCCGATCCTCCAATCAGGTGGCCGACGTCCTAACCACTAGGCCACCTTAAATGAATATTACACACACACACACACGCACACACGCACACACACACACACACACACACACACACACACACACACACACACACACACACACACACACACACACACACACACACACACACACATACATATATAAACTTGCAATAATATTTGTACAGGCCACTTTTTATCTTTATTTTTTTATCCAATATGTCCAATAAATCTAGACAGTTTTGCAAATTATCAATCAATCATTTTCTGCCGCTTGTCTCAAGCGGGGTCGTGCTGGAGTCCATCCCAGCTCACACAGGGCGAAGGACAGGGGACACACCCTGGATGCCATAGCAGGGAGGAGTGTGATGGGGACGGCACTTTGCTTAAGGGTTCCTCAGGCCAACCTATCGGGAAGGGGTTCAAAACCCCGATCCTCCGATCATGCGGCCTAACCACTAGGCCACCACTGTTCCGGTTTTGCAAATCAACAAAAACATAATTTGACCAGCGCATATGCTGTTACATTTATTGACCAGAGGAGCACAGTGCGCATGGCCTTCCATTTTCAGCACAATATAGGCTTGATTTCATGTGGACATCATGCATAGCTCTATCATTGTATAGTACAGTGTAACATTAAAATACATATGACACTTTTAAACCGCTTGCATATAATTAGCTGAACAGCCACTGATATTTGACTGTGAAAAATGAAATACAAAATATAATGGATTCAACAACCAAATACATGAATAACCATGAATTGAGTCTTCAAAACAAAATTTCTATTTTTTTCTGCTCTATTTTTTTCTTCAGATTCTCCAGTTATTGTAAATGACACTGGAGTACAATGACAGTTCTATTGTAATCTCTTTGATTGGAGAAGTAGTAGCCTTCTGAATTAGAATGAGATAACAAGTGAATAACAAAAAATGCATTTCTGGCAAATGCACTGCACTGCATCACATTCAACATTCACAGCCGTATTTGGAACACTAATGAGATTCAATTAGACTGCAATCTATCCGTACTGAATAAGCTCTGTGCTGCGGCCTTTTTTTATTTTACAAATGCACTTGTTGACTACAATGCTATACTGGTGGCAACAGTCCTTGATTGATTTGGTCCAATTTACATGAATTAGCAAGACACAGATCCAAGCGAGGAAACCAAATATCATCCTAACATCATGTGCCAAATGAGTGTCATAAATAAGTGATGCTAACAATCTGGGCACTGATGCTTAAAGACTGTGGTTAGCTGCTGATGCCTTGTTAGCTTGCTTAATAAACATAAAATATGTCATGATGAACAGCAGCCAACATTAGGGGCCACATTGGTGAATAGTGAAAAGTGAAAAGTACGACTTTGCTCTAGATGCCTAAAGATCATATTAGCGCCTGTTGGTTTGTTTGCTTGTTTGACAAATACCAGAGGTTTAGCTGTCTGGAAAACACTTGCTATGGCATATATTTTGGTTTTGACACTTCATAATTAAAAAATCATAATTAGTTCCTTAATTAATTTTAATCCGCTTTTCATTTAATTGTCCACAAAAATTTTATTTTTGATCATCAGAAAATATGATAAGCACTAACAGAACAGGTGGTGGACAGTTAATTTAACTACACTTGATACTTTCTACTTTACTCTCCAAGCGTTGCACCACTTGAAGTAAGCTGTGTTTAAGTCTATCTATTTTCGGAAACACTAGTCAGACATTTGACTGAGTGCATGTCGGACATGATTGTGTCTCCTGCAAGTGAATATTGAGGTGACTCTCTTGCTCTCACTCTCTCACTGCCACTGCCACTCTTCAAATATTTCAAAGATATGATGGTAAATGCCACACACACACGTATTTGATTAAATTCAGGGTTGAGGGGACACAGAATGTGAGACACTTTATGACTTTGGCATTGGAGCGAGAGTGTGTGGAGTGAGTCTGACAGAATCAAATGAGTGAATGCCTCCTCTTCTCCCCTTTAAAAGAGTGCTCTGGTCATAAACCTCCATATAACACCTAGTAATGTTATGTGCCCCTTTTTTCACAAGGCTAAGATCAGCGTACAAAATCAAAGAATGAGCTATGTGTCAGGCAACTGTGTAGTTTTCACTGCTAAACACTAATTTTATCAGCCAGCACTTGGGTAGACTTTGATGCAATGAAGCTGCAAGCTGCGGGAAAATATCCCAGATGTCCATTCGGTCCGTGCTGCTGCTACTACTATGTATTGATCATGCTGGTAATAAGGGGAATCAATTGAAAATAATGATTCTTTTTATACTGGCGAGCAGACATTGTACGGAGGGAGGATTCAAAATCAAATGAGTTTTGCAGCCACTTGAGAATGTATGTGGAGCTATTAGTGGCTTCTTATATTTCTCATTATAGAAGATGTCAGCATCATCTGTCGCCGGACCCCAAGGGCAGGGGCGCAGTCTCCTGAAACACAAACAGAGACTTAAGAGCGTGCCTTGGCCTGGCTTTATGATGTGCACACAGCTCATGGTCTGATTACATTGGCAGCCACACCGAACGAGCCGCTAAAAATGGGGCCTACTACGATCCCAGGTTTATATGACTTTTTCTGGACTGTTTGGGCTGCACACTGAATGAATGTTTACTGATATGGTCTTGATAAGGTTGTTAGATAAGGCTCTGATCATTCAAATAAAATATTATGGCATTTCACTGACACTGCAGTGATTATATTGATCATGCACATACTTACAGAGGTTCTATACCCATACCCATTATATCGGTTGTTAAGAATTGTGCGTGTGTATGCAGATGTAATAAACATCACTCTAATGAGTCTCTTCTTCACTTTGTTGATATTTTGGAGAGAGGGGCATGGTGTGTGTGCATGTGTGTGTGTGTGCGTGTGTGTGTGTGTGCAAAAATAGGAGCTATGCCTGACTCCAGAACAAAATCTGGAGGCAGGAGCTGCACTGCCAGAGTGGAGCCACACACATGCTCTTTGCATTCACTATCAATACGGCCAGTATCCCTTCCCCTCTTTGTCGAAAGGATAAAAACACAATAACTCCGACTTGCTTGCTACAGCAGGAGATGTCAGTCATAGAGGTTTTGCCTCAGAAATGCCATCGTGCTGCCTGAACTCGGAATCTGTGGAGGAGGATTACATGTAATAACCTGGATAGTAGTTGTGCAAGACAAATAATCTATGTCTTGTAGACAAAATGGCATTTAGACCGAACATCTGCTGGATTATTTTGCCAGAGGTAGCGCTTATATTACACTGATTACATTTGAGATCCAAGATGTCTGTCTAGTACATATCTGTGGCCTTAATAATTTGTAATAAGCCATCATTATGGAGCAAAACAGATTAGAAATGGTGCTGATAGAGTACCTGGTATTAGTATATTGAAAGACATTGCTGGACTGAATAGTAGAGTGGAAAAAAACTAATTATCACATATTTTTCATGACTTGTCTTTGTTTCCCATGAGCTCCTCCTTCATGTGCTATTGTTCTGTTGCTATCCTTGGTTCTACCTTTGCACCATATTAACAACGTTCTCGTGTTCACCATTTACCTGTTAAATGTTAATGACTCCTCACTTTGTCAGGTAAGCCATTTTTCATGTTATCGTTAAAGCCCTTGCATTTCTCACAGTGTTTATTGGTTTTTGTACAATTTGGATTTTTCTGTGTTATCCTTCATGGTATTTTCAGTTAGATTGCAGTATTTTGGTGTGTTTTGTTTCTTTTTATTTAAACAGGACATGCATCCACATCCTGCGTCAAGCACATTTACATTTATATTTACATTTACGGCATTTAGCTGATGCTCTCATCCAGAACAACTTACATTTCTTAACTACAGGGACAGGGACAGGACAGGTCTTGCTCAGGAACCCAATGATGGTAGTGCTGGAGGTGGGATTTGAACCTGTTACCTCTTGATCTGTAAACAAGTATCTTACCACTAGATCACCAGCACCCCATGTACAGCACATCTTTATTATTTTGAATCCTATGACAAATCTAGTCTGAAATATCATTCACTTACGCATTATGTCATTGTTGTGCATTAGGACAATTTGCTACCCTTATATGTGTTTCTTATGTGTAGGGACCCTTCCTGTAAGAACAAAGTAACCAGGGTTTTCAAGATCATTTGGCTAGAGACACCACATCAAACCCGAATCCCGCACATTTTCAAATCTGTGTCATAAATAAATTTCTTGTGGTTCTCTAAGAACATTTCATTTGGATTTGCAAAAAAAAGCAAATGGGTGGTTTCATTATGGAACCAAATTTGGTTCTCCAACAGCAAGTTCAGCACATCAACCAAATAATCAGTGTAATGACACAAAGACTGGGACTAGCTGGAAGAGCTCAATAAAGCATTTATTGTTTTCCTTGTACCTCAGTGTAGACCACAGAGCTTCCCAGCTCTGGTGAAGCATCTTTAGGAAGGATCTGCAGCCAATTAATTGGGCCATGATTTTAAAGTAGGTTTGCGGCCCTTGATTAAATGCAATCTTCTTAATTGGGGAACAATTTCAGGGTTACACACAGAGAATGAAAGAAACGGGTGAGGATGGGTGCTTTGCTCTAATTGCAGAGTCTGAATGTGGCTTACCAAGGAGAACAGTTTAAAGCTGCAATTCTCAATTACCGCTTCTCAGTATGGCATTGACCTTTCACTATTCTAATTTTATTATGGGGTTATTAATGCTTGCACTATTCACACAATCAATCAAACCACACTGCTCTGATAGACTTCAACACAGTACACCACACAGAAGTTAATTCCCTCCTTCAGCAACACTCCATTACTTTATGTTCAAGGAATTCAATGTGTGCTACATGCAGTCAGCTCCTGATTATTTGCACCCTCGGTAAAAATGGGAAAATGGGGAAAAAAATGGTAGTGGTTGGTTACCAATGTGAGAAAATATGAGAGTGATCTCATCTTTAATTGCTTGGTTCATCCTCTATTGACCAGCATAACAACAAAAATATTTGACTATAATGGATGATTACTTTATGAGAATGAGCTGAGAAACCCAGGGTCCAAGGCCTCTCTTTTTGTACTGTAGTCACCCAAGAAAAACTTGGGGTTGTTTGACATTTTTTTTATAGTGGACCTTTTTAAGCCTTCTGATAGCCATTAACTGATTAATGAGGGCCAACACACTAATGAGGGGAACCTGACCGAAGTGTTACCTCATATTTTTACCCCGGTGCAACAGTTGATCATGAGTAACATTTATGTAGGTTAAAATTAAATATAAATGCAAACATAGTTTAGTCACATTTAATTAATACATTCTTTATGGCTAGCAATCATTTCAAAACATGGTTTGTTTTTAAAGCATTTGATTTAGCATTTTTTAAGACAAAATTAACTTGAGTTAAATGCTATTTTTTCTTGGTCAATAATTGACTATAAATGCATTATACTAATAAGAAAATTAAATTAATTAAAATAAATGAATGTAATAACAGATGAGCTACTAATATTATTCATGCTCTTATGAACATAATAATATAAAATCACTCGTGGCATTAAACAGCAAATTGTGTTCAGTTATGATGCGTCTGTGTGTGAAAGAGAAGAGAACATTCAGTCATGAAGCACCAGGCGATGAGTTACTGGCATCTCGCTGATCCATCTGAAAGAGGAGAGAGAGAGAGAGAGAGAGAGAGAGAGAGAGAGAGAGAGAGAGAGAGAAGAGAGAGAGAGTGAAGAGAGAGAGAGAGAGACAGAGAGAGAGAGAGAGAGAGAGAGAGAGAGAGAGAGAGAGAGAGGGAGAAATATAGGCCTTTAAACTGTTGATATGCTAAAAACATGCTTGAAGCATCCTTGGTGAGAGAGAGTGAATTTGAGCATTTTATATGGACAGTTATTTTATCTTCATCACAGTACTGCAGACTGTAACATAAAAACACACTCAAAACAAAACTAAACAATAGCTCCAAATAAACAGAACAGTTACAATTAGACATTAGAAGCAAGGCTAATAAACCGTATGAGTAAAGTTAATATTTTTAAATGCACCCTATTTATTTGTGAGGAATTACCCTAATGTTAAAGAGATGAGATGAGATGAGATGAGATATATATATATATAGTACTGTGCAAAAGTTTTAGGCAGGTGTGGAGAAAATGCTGTAAACAAAGAATGCTTTCAGAAATATAAAATAGACATTATTTAGATTTCTGAAAGCATTCTTTGTTTACAGCATTTTCTCCACACCTGCCTAAAACGTTTGCACAGTACTGTATATATATATATACTTATATACTTTTTTTTTTCTTAGGATACTTTCTTTTTCAAAACTTTGACATAATTTCATGGTTAAGACCATAAATAGAGGCTTTAATTGTGGCTTGATGTGAAACGCTGCATTCTAGAGAAACATCTCAGAATTGTTCAGACCAGACAGCTGCAGTGTTTATTGCCTCTAGGCTCCCTCACTTGAGGTTTTTACACTAAATGGTCACAGATAGCTTGTCTGATGTCTGAGCTGTTTTAGAGGCACAAGGGAGATCCACAGAACATTAGGCAGGTATATTTAATTGATTGGTGTTTAATTTATTTTAATAGGTTCTTTTTATGATTATTTCACACCTGAAAGAAAGGCAGATATGTTTTTTCTACACAGAACTACTCCAAATAATTTTTTTTTTTAACTTTTAATATGTTTAATTCTTAACTGCTTAAAAACCTGTGAGATTCTATATGAAGTGAAAGAATCAACATCCTACTTAAAAAAGAAAGTTAAAAGTGAATATATGAAGAAAGAAAATTGCAAGGAGTCTAAACATTTTCTTCACTTGAAAGTTCTACAGGGTGCAATAAGGACTCCATTTTAAAACCTTTAATAATTCACAGGGCGGTCAGAGGGCAAAGGATGGGGCAGCTCTGTTCTCTTTCCACATCTCTGCCTCCGTGCTATATATCACTGATTGCTGACAGCTTAGTCTGACAGAAACTACTGAGCCTATAAAATAGAATGGTAGTTGGGGTTTGGGTTTCTCTTAGCTCTGTAGCAGATGTTTTAGTACATTAACTCTAAATGGTAGTAATGAGGTGACTAAATTCATAAAAACAGGTGCTAAACTCAATGTCACCAAGTGTAGCCAGCTATTTTCATTTAACCTTTTTTCAGCTGCAAGAAAAAGTTGCAATAGGTTTTCTGGATTACGTTGCAATCGGACATGTTCAGATATAGAACAGTTTCTCCTTTCCAACAAGCTTACAGCCATTCAATATTCATTTTGACCATTTTAACTTTAAATATAGTTATATAAAATGCATGCATTTAAAGAATAACAAAAAGCCAAATGTTTTACCCCCAGATTTCATCAGCTTCATTAGTTTCCTCTCCGCCCAATGTTTTTGTACATAATGATTTCACTATACTGGGAGAGTGCACCCATTCGGTCCCGCCACCAGCCCTATCAAGATCACTTGTACCTTTTTTCAAGTCCTGAATTGTTGCGTGGTTGATGTGTAAAGCTGTACCCAAAACAGTCTTCCCCCCTCCTCAAGAATGCCAATTATAAAGTAAAAATTTCCTCAGTACTCCTCAATATATGCCATGGAAGATTTCCCGCAACAAAGCTCTCTGCAGCAATCGTCAGTGACAACAGTTGTATATTATGCAGCATGTTAACACACATCAGTGTAGTGGTAGCAACACTGCTGGCTTTAATATGTCACTAGCTGGAGCCGGAGATGCAGCTTTCACGTTTGTCCTTTATATTACTTTTAACCTTTTATTTATTTTTAAGACAACCCAGAGGAAGACATTTTATTAACACATTTAATCTAATGCTGGTTATTGTAGCTGTTTTTCCTTTTAAAGGAAGTCCACAGATTCTGCATTACTGTTTGTGTACAATTTTCTGCACACATTGCACCAAACACTCAACTGGAAAAAAGTGCATTTCTACTCGGGTATATATCTTATACATGGATAGAAAATATTATTATACAGTACTGTGCAAAAGTTTTAGGCTGGTGTGAAAAAATGCTGTAAACAAAGAATGCTTTCAGAAATATAAATAATGATTGTTTTATTTTTTTTGCAATTTACAAAATGCAAAGTGAGCGAACAAAAGAAAAATCTAAATCAAATCAGTATTTGGTGTTACTTCCTTTTGCCTTCAAACCAGCATCAGTTCTTCTAGGTACACTTGCACACAGTCGGGGATTTTGTGGGATTATAGTCGGTGTATGATCAACCAGTTTTACCAAACAGGTGCTGATGATCATCAATGTCACACGGAGGTTGAAACACAGTCATGTTTGGAACAACCTACCAGTCGAGTTCCTTCAAAAACAGTGTGCAAGTGTACCTAGAAGAACTGATGCTGTTTTGAAGGCAAAGGGTGGTCACACCAAATAGTGATTTGATTTAGATTTCTCTTTTGTTCCTTCACTGTATTTTGTTGATTGATGAAAATAAATGATTAACACTTCCATTTATGAAAGCATTCTTTGTTTACAGTATTTTTTCACACCTGCCTAAAACTTTTGCACAGTACTGTATAAACAAATTAATCCAAATGGATTGGCGGTTGGTGACATGTTTCCCCTAATATTTCTTGTCATTTTTTTTTTACAGGGCATGTGGTTTACCTGTGCCTCCCACCTTAAATAATAAGTTAACAGCCTCATATAAAAAACTAATTCTATCTGAGTTGCCTGTTTCCTACTGTAATACATACAAAATTTGTCAAATTATCTAATGAGTTGAGTTAATTTGTTTTCGATCAGGAAATTACTAAACCGTGCAGAAATCATCACCTCCTGTATTAACATTTTCCATTCCTATGCTACAGCTTCATGGTATTTAAGGGCATGCACAAATGAAGATTGCAATTCCAGAGGTGTGGACATTGTGAAAGGACTAGGGTTTGAAAAGGAGCGCATTCAGTGCAAAGATATACAAGGTTATTTAATGCTTCGGCCCCACCCATCATCAGAAACGAAGGCAGAAACAGAGCAGTCTCAGGTTGACACCTAATTAAAAGCAAACGGCAATGTGTAATTAATTGTCGTTGTCAGCAGAGGGGGGTTCAAGTGGGTGTCTTTGTCCATGGCTAATTGCCGTTGGCAGATAAATGTGCAGGCGTGTCAAAGCGTTCGGTCCGGGGTTTGTCAGCCACTGAGACGGGCCTTCATTTCCACACTTAATGAGAGAGTTATCAGGCTAGGCCTCCGCCTCTGTTGTTCTTCGTCCCCATGAGTTGAGCTGAAGCTTCATTTCAGACTCTTTGCCCATCCTTAATCACAGCTCCATTGCAGAGTGCATGGAGACACGGCATCCACACAGAGAAAGCAGGAGTGAAAAGAGACTTCTGATTCCCTCCACAGTGGAAGACGGGAGTGCATCTGAATTCACAGCCTAATCAAAGTTAAAGTGCTTTTGCTTAATCAGGCTGGCATCAGGATGCAGACAAGCTCTCCAAACCACAGAGTGCTCAGTTTTAGACTGGTTGTTTATTTAATTGATTTGGATATTAATATCAAACCTTATACAATTTTCTACTTACCCTAAACGTACTCAAGACAACAGACAAGACGTGGTTTGTGTCCAAAGTGTACTTATTTGTTTGGTGGTTTGTATCTCACAATCAGCATTATGCAAATTTCAGAGATAGACCACATTTAGATAATGTGAATGCTTTGACCAAAAGTCATATTTACATATTTTTATACTAGCTCTAATGTAGCTTATCAGCCAAGACATGCATTCTTTAATTTGGTTGTGGTGGTTGTGGTTGCCTAGGGGTAGTAAACTCAGCTGTGCACAAATAGGTTGTGGGCTTGAGTCTGGCACGATCTCAAAGACTAGCACCATTTGAGCCCCTGGGCAAGGCTCTTAACGCCCTCAACCCCGAAGAAGGTCCAGGGAGACTTTATCTGCCATTAGGTAAAATATGTCACTCAGGATAAGAGCATCTGTTAAAGGGTGTTAATATAATTTGGAAATAGAGCTATATGGCTTACTTGGCAAACTGTTACCCAGTGTTTTCAGAAAATATGTACATCCTGAAACTGCTTCCATCTTCTCTTTATGGTTCCACGGATTGGAGAGCCAGGACTGGAGAAGTTGCTTTGGTTATTTTTATAGCCCGTTTACTGCTGTGTGATTGGGTGACTACTGACTTCTATGCTTCTGTGCTTGTTTGCACATTAGGCTCATTGCTTAAGCTCTTAATAACCAAAAATAGGACTCCAAACATGTCTTGGCGTATCAATGGCGTATCATGGACTAAGTAGAAAATTGTGTGAATTCTTTGCTGAATTATTTCTGTAAGAAAACTCAGGTAGAGTTTCTTATATTTTTTCAGGCACTGTGTGACATACAGTCTATCTATCTATAAAATATTTTCCATGTGTCTGCGTGGGTTTCGGCCCGGGAACTCCAGTTTCTTTCCACAGTCTAGAAACATGTACGTCAGGTGAACTGGAGATGCTATATTGCCCCTAGATGTGAAAATGAGTGGGTGTTTGTCTGCCTTGTGATGGACTGACAACCTGTCCAGGGAGTTGAGCATCCCATGCCAAGAGCCAGAACCTCCCACCAACCTGTTTAGGGTTAGTCAAAAAAAAAATAAAAAGAATGTGTGAATAAAAGTCTCGGTTGAGCTGTATTTAGAGAGAGGCGATTGTAAATTCGATTTCTGAATTTGCCCTATTGATTTAAACTTGGACTAAGGTACTCTGATCTAGGGTCCCTCATACACATGGTTGCACAAGCTAGAATAGAAATGTAATGTACTGTACTAAGTGCAGCAATCTTACACTGAAACACACTCAAAACTTTCCTGCTCTGTTGTCATCTCCATGTTCTTTCGCGCTTTCTCTCTTGCATTATGAAACACATAGGACTCTAAACAAGCCATTAGGCTGTCTGTACTGGCTCTCTGCAAGTTTTTTTTTGTCTTATTATGTAAATCTACCACGTACCTCTCTCAGAGCTATACACCTGTGCCTTTCCACACTGTTGTTTGCAGTGAGAAAGAGCATAATTACTCATGATGCAAACAGAACAAGAGATCCACTGACTAACAGAGACTCCAACATGGTGCATATTTAATGGAAGCTGTACGAAGTGTCCTATGCTGTGCATTCTAAATGCTGCACATTCGTCCTGTGCCTGCGGGCAAGAGGGTCATCAAAGATTGATTCAAACAATAGTTTGCATGACAAAGTGAATTCTGAACGTCTGAACATTTGCTTGAGATTCAGGCCTCGTCAAAGTTGCAAAAGCCATTTCAACTCCAGCTTTCATTCATTTCTTCTGATAATGGCTAAAAGGGAAACCTGCATAGAGCCCAGCCATCTGCGTGTGGTCAGAGAGCAAGACTGTCACTCATATTATTGGTGCAGCCATGGAAACCAGCTCAGCTTAGCGCTCGAAGGATCTTACTACTGTACTGCCCTCCAGGCTAAAGCCAATAACTGCTCCTTCAGTAGGAATAAGAAATAAATAAACAATTAAAGGAGAAAAAAGTATTGACTACCTGCTGTGTGCATTTTTTTGGCGCTTGAAGCAGGACTATGGAAAAGGCTTGCTCCAGCAGTGGATTTGTGCGGACTTAACAGGCTGAATCAATCTGCTGTCCAAATCAATGCAAGAGGGTCGGCAAATCTCCATTAGGTCGTGCTTTGGGGCTGTTCAAGGCCAGCCACATGCAACTGGGACCAGCTCAACCTTCTGTTCACTATAGGATTAGTTCAATAACTCTTTCTGCCTTTACCAGATAAACCTGAGCTCTGCTTATCACAGTGATTAGTGCATTAGTGCATCAGGAATGCATCCTGACATACAGACTCATAGCTTTTTTTTTTTTTTTTTTAAATATAGTTGTAAAAAAAGCTTTATTCTCTGAAATTTTAACTTTGAAGTTTAATAAGAGATTTTACACTCACACAATAAAGGTGCTAAAAAAGCTCTTTTTGCTGTGCCATAAGCATTTTGTTTTCTAAAGAAACCAATCACCTTCTTGAAGAACCACTTAAATTGCTATAGATAAAAATATGCTAATACAAAAAGAAGTATCCTTTTGCTGACATCAGAATTAGTAAATAAAAAATAAATGAAATTAAAAAAGTATGCTCAGAGTGTTAACTTGTACCAAATCAGTGCTTCCTGTTTAAAGTCCAATTATTTTTACAGTGTAAAGAAGAGAGATGGGATGAATAACATCAAGCAAAATAGACAGCTGGAGAAAGGGAGACCTAAGAACATTAGCTGGCTGGTTTTGTCAATCATGTACCATTTTCAAAACTCAACAAAGATCAAGGCTGGAACTACAAAAGTCATCCTTCACTGCTTACCTGACTGATAAAAGCATACGTTTCCTGTAAAATCTCGCTATCCAAAGGTTTCTCTTTCATGGGGTCAGCGCTTAAGTCTCAGGCTTAATGACATATAGGATGCTTTTAAAGCTTACTTTTTTGTGCTGTAGTTACTACATGGCTACATTTTATTTGTCATAAAGCTTTATTTACTAATGATCTACAAATAAATGCTGTGTCAGCAAAAAAAAATAAGTATAATTCTGTCATGTTTGCAAGGAAAGAGAGGCTCAAGCACTTCTTCTTTAATCTGATCAAACAATTGTCTCTAGAAACAGGCAAAAAAACACACCACGGTGAGCAGGCAATACTGGTTCGGGCTGGCAAACCTTAAATGCCTGGCAGACCAGGTGCAGGGGATTACGTGTGATTGGTGCGGGTTGAATAGAAGCACCGGCTCAGAACTCCGGGGACTGGGACCGTGGCCATGGCTGGGTTCCTTGGTCACCATGACAAATCCTAATATATAATATAATATAATATAATATAATATAATATAATATAATAAAAGACAGCCTGAGTAAACTTAATATTAAAACTTTGTGATGCTTTTAGAAGGAACAACTACAATAAATTGCTGCTGTTAACAGGAGATCAGTCTTTAGCATTGTGTGAGGAACTTTATGCCTGTTCTTCTCTGCAAAATTGTTTAATATCACTCAGATTGAAAAGGATTTGGCTATTCCAGATCCTGCTATGAAATGTCAGTGGGATTAAGGAAAGGATTCTAAAAACTCAAAAATCTTAATTTTACTGTTTTTTAGACAACAAGTTTAACTTGCTCATGTGGAACTGATTGTTATCCTGCAATTAAACCTAATCATGGGCTGATCATTGGCAGACATCCTGTTTACCATGTGATTATAACAGCAATGTATCCTAAATTATTTTCACTCTATTATTATTCTCATTTCTTTTTAATATCTATTGTGTTCTTTTCTGCATTCTAAAATCTCTAATTATTCTCTTCTCTGCTTAATCTAATTATATAATTATAAGTTCAAATTATATCTAATCATATCTAAATAGATCTAATCATCTTAAATTCTATTTTCTTTTATCTTTTAACTGCGTTCTGTTTTGGATCATCGTGTGGGCATGAAAGCTGTTTAAGCTTTACCCTTTATTTACTTTTATTAGCTCTTAGGTGTAACGTGAACATTTCTTCCAAAATTTGAACAATATTTAAACAAACCTTTTTGTTCCTCTTGCTTAGCAGGGGTTTTTGCTTTGCCACTCTTTTTAAACAGTGCCTTTCTAAGGGTGGAATCCTGAACACTAAGAATCCGAGCTGAGAGAATCCTGCAGCTCCTTACATGCTCTTCTGTGACTTTTGAATTAGTTTTCAATGCACCTTTGTTGTGATTTTGTTAGGCTGGTCTCTCGGTTCTGTATCCCATGCTATTTTCCATTTAGGATTCAGAGATTCGGTCATCCTGGATCCATGTTCGGTTCATTTATGTAAGTTCCGTGTTTGGTTAATGCTTGTGTTCTGTACATTGTGTTTATGTTTACGTTTAGTAAACCCCAGTTCCAGAATCCCACCTCCATGTTTACGCGGTCCAACCCACCACACCGAAAAATGAAGAGAATGGCTTGTCTAATTGAACCCTTTATCAAATTAAATTATTTTATTTCAATAAATGACCAATAATTTTTTTTACATGATTTTGCATGATGTTGTATTTCTGAATTTTTCTAATTCATAAAGATTTCAGTCTTATGAATAAAAAATTGAGGAAATCAGAACAGCACTGAAAACATGTATACTTCAAGTTGTTCAAGATTTTTGAGCTTCTTGATTTTTTGGTTAATTTCACACAATGTAAATAGCAGCTAGTGTTATTAAGCAGCATGTGAAATAATAAATATAGTAATAACAATCATAATAATAATAATATCTTCATCATTTTTACAAGGTTTTGTTATGAGGATATGATTTAACTGCAGTAACTCTGCGTTAGGTCAAAAAGACCACAGTGACTCACACTTGTCAGTGATGCAAAGATCAGTGCAAAGAAGTTGCTCTGCCATCTGGCTCTGAATGTCAGACTGAGAGCAGATTGGGGATACTTTATTAGCCTTTTCACAGCATCCATGTTAGCTTCTACAGTCTGTGTTGTGACTTCTTGCATCTGTTAAAAACCACCAGCAACAATTTAATTCATTAACAAACAGCAAAAAGCTTGATGACCTGGTGGGTGCTGCTAACCATTTCTCCCAAGCATGTCTGTGTCCCTGTGAAAGCTACTGCTGACATATTATGAGGGATAACTGGAGGGAAAGTGAAAACATATAAGTGTTTGTTCTTCTCAAAGCTGACAGCTTTAAGAAATGTGCTTTAAAATATATGAGCACTGAAAGGGGAGTCAAGCTATAGAACAGTAACCCTCAACGTGTTGTCCACAGCCTACAGCTGGGCCATGAGGAGCTTTGATTTGGCTCAACAGAAAGGTATTTTAACTACATGTTAACCACCCTGACATATCTGTCAGTTAATGGAGATACTGATACGAAGTGAGTTCACCAGCTGAAGATGTCGCAAAGATAAGAGATAACAGATAAGAATCATATTGGGACCTTTGATTTTAAGAGTTTGGTACATGAGAAAGTTGAGGATGCTTTGAAAGACAGATTAAGAACATTCTTAACCAAAGACCCAGCCGGCTCTGTAAAACTCTTTGCGTTAACCATAGCACAGAGAATCTGCTCTTAACTCAGAGTTGACCGTCATTATTTCACTCATTCTTTCATATCCCTCATCAATATTCCATCAGGACGGCCTTAGAAAGACATACAGACCTCAGCACATCACTCTCTTTGCAATTTCTCTAGCACAGGGGCAAGCTTAAGCTCACATAAATAGAAACACACACACACATACACACACACACACACACACACACACACACACACACACACACACACATACACACACACCTAGCAAGCTGAGGTAAGTCCTCAGCAAAGGCTCAGTGCAAATATATAATTTAATTTCATGGCCGTTGGAGAGAGCATGTACGAGTTCTGACAATTACTTCCTCTGATGGCATTTTTCATTATCTGCATGTGGACCTCAAGGCTTCTGATTACTCTAAAATGCATGTTCACGTTGATAAGCTTCAAATTATACACGCCTGCAGTGGCGAGACTGCAGAGAGTGTGAGGAGACACTGGTAAAACAGGTATCTAAGAAAACAGATATCTCAACTATTTCAATTAATCTACACTGTCAGATATAACAGACATCTGACAGACTTCCAACAGAGTCATTTCCACCACTATTAGCAGCACAGTTTGCTACAGTCGACTTGGCTCAAATGCAGTTCAAACTCTATCAGGAATAAGAGCGAAAAAAAGCACTAATACAGCAGTAATGTTACAATATTTAATTTGTAGTCAATCCACAGAGCAATTGTACACCTGTCAGTCGCTAGCAGCATGCCTGTGATTGTACACCCATCACTCCCAAGCAGTGTGACAGTGAGGGGCCATTACAGGCTATGTGTTTGGTGCTGCCCTGACTTTCTGTTCTTCAGTGTGTGTGTGTGTGTGTATGTGTGTGCATGTGTGCGTGTGTGTGGTTGTCTAAGAAGGCCCAACCCCAAGGAGCAGATTATTAGCGGCATAATTACAGCCTGGCTACGATAACCATGCCACACTTCACTAACCACCACACACAGTCCTTATTACAGGGGTGCTTTACTTAATACCTTTATTACAAAAGACAATCGGTTAATTATAGAGTCTGCAGAAGAACATCAAATGTGCGTCAGAATCAATTTAGACCTTGGTAATGGAGGCAGCAGAGCTGTTTATCGCCAACCTGACAAGTGCGTCAGTTAAGTTCCAGTAGTCAGGCAGCTTTCTGATAAATTCACTATTATTCATCAGATGTGACATAATGATGTGGAAAGAATGAGTGTTTCTGACTCACTGTGTGTGCAAGGAGTGAGCTCTGGTGACTCGTTTGAAACAATGGAAACCCATTTACAGTCTAATTATAGTTAAACTGCTGTTGCCAAGTCAGTCTACCATAAAGGCACAGGCATAGATGCTCTCCAAAAATGCTAAGCTGTTTATTTATTAAGAGAATACACCAGAATTTTTCAACAAAAGCTCTTTCTATTCCTTTTTAAGGTTTAACATAAGAAGGAATAGAAAACCAAAAAAGGAACAGAAACTCAAAAAGCACTTGTTATAGAAACAAAACAGACACAAAACTAGGGTCAGTAATCCATCCATATGATTGAATATCATTGTATTTTAAATTGTTTTAATCCACTTTTAAAAAGCCAGCATTTTCAATTGGACTTTTTTCTAACTGTGATCAGGATTCTTAAGATGTAGCACTTTCTTAGAATAGCAATGACATATTAGTATGCAAAAGGGAAGAGCTGATCCAAGTGCACTACTCATATTCAGAAACTCAGAGTTTATATGATAAATATGGTGCAAGTCTTGAATATCAAAGGGAAGAATTACCTGTTGAATGTGTGACTGATGCACATTAAGCACATTATTATTTCTTGCATTGCTAGAAATGAATGCATGTTCACTCAAGTACTGCAAATTCCACATCCACATATTGAGTCACAAACCCAAGGGACTCAATTTAAAGTAAGGTTATACGGGACATATTTTGGCATAGGTTTGTTAAAAATACAGGAGGCCTTCATTTGGAAGATCATTATAAAACAAAGCATGTCAGGAACTGTTGTCAACACAGAGAACATAGCAAGAAGAGGAGAGAAGGTTTATTTCTGGATGCTGACGCTAAAAGCAATGGCTCATTCTTATTTAACTCCTATTTTAATCGTGTAGCAAAATATTTTTTATGAGCTCACAAAAAAGAAACACATCATAACTTCTTAAATATGACTGGCTGACCCTTGTTGGGTGCTGTTGTATGATACTGGGTCAATGTTGTCATGGCCTCCACCGAACCCCAGTCATGGCCACGGTCCCGGTCACCAGACTTCTGAACCAGACCTTCCAACCAACCACACCATTCATCTCAATCCCTCACACCTGGTCAGCTGGCTGCTTAAGGAGTTCCAGACCGACCCAGACTTGTCTGTCCATTGTTCAATGCATTGGCTTTGTTTGCTTCTTGGTTTATTTGTTATCTATTAAAAAGAGAACTGGATTGTTCCTCGCACTTGTGCCTCATTTTCTATTTTCTTTATTCTATTTTATTTGTACTTATAAATGAGTGGACAGCATAAGCTCAGTCAGAATGTATGTATTGTATGTATCATGTAAAATCTACCTAACATCACATGAACAAAAAGGGTAAGCATAGTTTCAAGTGTTCACCATCAATCAAGAGCAGCAGTGGCTGCATGTTCCAACCAAGGTGTGTATATTTTTAATGCATTCAGAATAATATACACATAGTCAATGGTCTCAGCTCCTCTGTGGTTGTAGACTTGCTCTTGCTCTCAAAAGCTTGTGAATTTTTGAACAATAGACCCCCAATTATCGTACCCTCTGTTGAGAAAATATTAATACTGCTGGCTTCATGAGATGTGTATTACTTGTGGATGATGCTTAAGGATCAACTATGGTGAAAAATAATCTCACCATGGGAATCAAGTAACTTTTAGAACTTTTAGTCATCAAAGATGCTACTGGTGCAGTATCCACAATGCACAAATACTAGTTTAACATATGAATGTGTTATTCATTTGTTGACAACACTTTTAGCAGTACTTTACTCTCCATTGTTATTTAGGTGTGTTTTTATCATAAACTAAGTCTAAAAACAACCAGCCTCTCATCATGTGGGATTTTGCTCTGCATCACCTTGTACCTTATAACACAACTTAACTAGGGCAAAATCACATTTTCTCCTGCTTTATCGTTTAATGCTGTATTTGACTTCAATGATCCCAGAATGATCACTTGGGTGTTCCAGTTATCGTTTAATCACACAGTGTGTCATTGTCACCTCAGTTGTTCAGAATGATGGATACTGAAGGCATATTGACTGATCGATATCTAATTCCACTTAGCCCCTATTACTCTGCTGGGGACCAAGTAACATTAGTGTCCCACATGCATGTGACTATATTAGGTTGTTGATTATCATCTCCAGTGGATGTGACCTCACTGTCAAGCTTTTAAAGACCTGTATAAAAGTGTATGGAAATTGGCCTCTGTTACATATAAATATAGATGAGCAGTATTTGCTCTTGAGAAATATGATATGAAGATATGCACGCAATAAAGACATATGAGGTAAACAGAAGGGAATATTTGCTTCAGGAGATATTACCCCCCATTAAGACAAAACGATGCTTGTGTGCAACCCACGCTTGAGGAAAATGAAATTAGCTCATACGATTTCTCCTTAGCACAATTATAGAACATTAGGAAATGATTACATATCCAGTAATGAATATTATACTCAGATTCTTTGCATGGATCTTGAAAGAGCCGTGTGTGTGAGTGTTTCTCTTTGAGCGAAAAAAAGACACTAATTTACCGTTCTTAGCATTCTGAGTGTTTGTTTTGAACATTTCCATTTGAAATGTACTTACGTCTGGCTAGAGCCCCCTAAAATCATTATGGTTGTGGGGCAATTATTCATAATGTTCTGAGAGCATCCACATTAATATGAGATAATTGTGGTGCTACCTAGTTTGATGATGAGGGTCGCATGGATTGTTGTGCATGTCAACAAACATTAACATCTTGTTTAGGAGTCAGTATGCTCCTTTTGCCATTGATGCATCTTAATAAAGCAAACATGCAGAATATGTATCAGCCACACTTTCACTTACTGCATGAGGATGAGGACAACGATGCAGAAGCCAGCCATGACAATGAAGGGCATGCCAGGAAAAGTGGGCAGGGTTAGTGGGTAGAGGCCATTGAATATGGTGGCACCGATGAGGAAGCAGGTGGCCTCCACTGAGGCTGAAAAGGAGAACATGGCACCTGTGGAGGTAAGGTCAAGCCAGCAGTAGCATTACTTTGGGCAGCTATAAGAAAGAAGTCTTGAACAATATGCTATACTAACCGGAATACATATTGTAAAATTGCTTAAAGGTTTGTGAATGAATGATTGAATGAAACATAATCAGATTTTCACAAGTCCTAAAAGTAGATGCAAAAAACTCACCTAAACAAATGAAACAAAATAAATATATGCTTAGGTATTCATTTACTGAGAAAAAGTATCCAATCTTAGATATCTGTAAGTGGCAAACATATATGATTTTATAGAATTAGTCAGCCACATGATCAGAGGATCGGGGTTAAATAGAAGTAGTTAAATAGAAGACAAAATGCGAATCAAGTTTTTTCAATCCTTGGGATGATAATGGCGTCTGAGGGGGTCCTGTTTCATTTAAAGAACATCCATCCATCATCTGCCGCTTGTCCTAAACAGGGTCGTGCTGGTGTCCAGCCCAGTGCGCACACAGGGCGAGGACAGGGGACGCACCCTGGACAGGTCACCAGCCCATCGCAGGGAGGAGCAGGACGTGGACGGCACCTTGCTCAAGGGTACCTCAGGGCAACCCATCAGGAAGGGGTTTGAACCCCCGATCCTCTGATCATGTGGCTGACGCCCTAACCACTAGGCCACCACTGCCCCTTTAAAGAACCTGAATCTGTCAAAGTCAGTTGTCAGTTGACAAAGTCATAACTAAATGCAACCTCTGCTTTTCACACATACACACGTGCGGCGGGGGCAGCTATTAAAAGTGCCCAGGGAGCAGTGAAGGGGATGGTACCTTGCTCAAGGGTATGTCTGGTCAACTTACAGATCTGGGATTTCAAGGAATTTTGAGGGAAATACCAAGCAAGAACCTTTTGCTTTAAATGAGAGTATTTTTTCTGAAGAAGGGGAGTCATGGTGATTTTTTCTGTTTCGAGCAATTTTTCCCTGCAAAATAAATTTCCATCACATTCAAATGACAATAAATTCTCTTGTGAGCAGTAAGTATTCCCCTTAGTTTGAATTTTCAAATGAGCAATGGTTCCCATACTTGAGTTCCTCACCATCAGATATTTCTATGCAGATACACTTGAATTACCTAATCAGATGTTTACAGGCCTTTCCTGATTTGAAGTGTTAGCCTTAGATAATGGAAATACTAAATTATGCAGGGAAGCTATAATCCAAGACCGAGGTTGAGAACCATTGTGTTTTTTGGAAAAAAAAGACTACTGGCATGCACAAGTGACTTATTTCTGACTAATTATGAAGAGCCAGTAAGGTGCTGGACATACCTATAAAAAAGAAAAGTGGCCATGGCAGACTGAAGTGCCTACTCCAACATGCAGCTTTCCAGATTTAAAGGTTTATGGCTACAGAGTCCCCCAACTTGACTGAAGGAGATTTGGAGCTTTTATATAACTCTTATGGAATTTCATGAAATCTTTGATGAAAAGGTTGATATATTGTCATGTCTTTTTGTCCTTTCTGTTTCATCTTTTTGGATATTTTTATCTTTTTTTGGTTTGGGCCTTTTATTGCTATTTAGATGAGCCCCTCTGCTTTGTGGGAGTGTCTGAAAATTCATCCTGTTGGTCAAATGGATTAATTAAACCTTTATTGTGACAGACAGAAAGACGGGAGGGGGAAACACACCTTTATGAATGCAACAAAGTGAAGTGAAGGTGACTATTCTTGTCATTGTGAGTACACAGCACAGCACACAGTGAACCACAACAAAATTACAAAATTACCAGGTAAAGGAATGACCTGTTTTTACCCATACACTCGCACCTGCAGCAGGGGGCAGCTATTGAAAGTGCCCAGGGAGCAGTGATGGGGACGATACCTTGCCCAAGGGTACCTCAAGCCAACCAACTGATCTGGGATTCAAACCCATGACCTTCTGATCCTGGGGCCAATTCCCTAACCACTTGGCCACTGCTGCCTCAACAGCCTCTGCATTTCACCATACACACCGTGCAGCAGGGGGCAGCTATATAAAGCGCCCAGGGAACAGGTACCTTGCTCATGGGTACCTCAGGGCGACCTACCTATCTGGGACCCACGAACTTCCAATCCCGGGGCTTATTTCATAACCACTAGGCCACTGCTGCCCCAACGGCTACATACGAGAGACTTCTATCCAGCATTTTTAAACATTCAGAAATTAATTTGCTGTGGGGAAAGTGGCAGTTTACATTTGTAGTGGGCCAGTTTTAATATTTAAGTCTATGTGTGAACTGTGCTTTTATCACTTGTCATTGTTTGTGGCGCTGCCCTAACATGGCAAACCTGTGTGTCTCATTGGCTCAAGGGTATAAAGGCCCCAACAAGTTATAGCAGAGCGTCGGTCATTCTGGATTCCACATTGTGTGATTTTGTAAGGAACACGTTGAGATCAGTGTTTGTGTGAGTGCACGTCATATTCAAGTTTAATAAAGCTCAGTTGCAGACTCCCGGCTCTGCACTTACGTCCGGTCAAACCCAGCTAACCATTACATGACTGATTTGGAGTTTATGCTAAAATTTTTTTCTTGTTTCCATGAATTTAATTTGAGAAAAGTTAATAAAACTATCAAAAAGTTCCAATTCATTGTGACTGATTGGAAGTCGCTGTAAAATATTCAGTGTATAAATCACGTTTCAGCACACATCAGGTGAATTCTTCAGTAATGCAACAAGCTAGCATTATAGTGTGCACCATGTTGTGGTGCATTACAACTATAATTCAGTGGTAGAGTGCTTTTATGGCTGTTACGTGGGTTTTCATCTTTCATCACTGTCACGCAAGCCTCTATTGGTTAATTGCTTTATTACGCAATGCTTTCATCAATGCCTATGATTACCACAACTAATAAGAATAAGTTTGTGTTTGTGAAGTTTGTGTTTTCATGTTTTACTGCATCAGCATGTGACCTTTATTAACCTAGGGTTTATCTAAAGATTCGTTCAGCATAGCTGTGAAATAAAGTACAGGTTCTTGTTTATCTCCCCTCCTGAAGAATTTGAGTAATAGCAGTGCTTGCTGGCATTCGTGCAGTGGAGTGTATGTAGTGGCGGCATGAATAATGGTTTGATCCACATTGATAAAACATTTCCCCAAGCTGTAGTGAGTGCTGGGACAGCTCTGACTAACTGGAGCAGAATGAGCTGCTGCCTGTGTGAGCAACCTTTAAGCACGTCTAACATGGAATCCTTATTGATCTGAGACGGAGCTGAAAGTGCTCCTGAACGCTACCTCTAAAGTGTTGGTGACATGTTCAGTGTGAGAGACAAGCAGCAGAAAAGAAGCAGTCAGTGTTTGTGACGGAGGCTTGGAAAGCATTTTTTTTTTTTTTAGATAAAAACAAGAGCATCTCCATGGTCCTAAAGAAATGCAGCAGACTCACAGTGACCCAGAAATATCAAGGCATTGCACAGTGAATGTGGAAAACTTTAGAGATCACAGAAAATGTTGTAATTTAGACTGGTTCAGAAGACATTTGTCAGATATATCAGCTTGACTAGCACTAGAGCAGTGCCACACACATAGTAGCACATAGTTTCACTGATTTGATTTTGAGCCCCTTTGCCAGATGTGAAACACCTCATGGTCTTCACTCACTCTTTTATAGTAACTCATACTTTGCCGGAACACATTGCTAAATCGATTAATTCATAAAATGCACTTTATCTTCCTTTTCTTTCTTGATTATTGGCCCAAGGAGGATGGGTTCCCCTTTTGAGACTTTCATTTCATTTTCATTTAACAGATGCTCTTATCAAGGATGTAAGTACCAGGGCATGGATGGATTGATATCACATAAGGAGTGAGGAATTTAAGCTTTGGTCCAGATATGAACTCTTATGGAAGTTTACTATTTATACCCGTATGCCACAAGATTAAAACTACTGACAGGTAAACCTAAATAACAGTGATGACATTGCTCCAACGACACATGTCTAGGGGTGGAACAGATTAGGAAGTTAGCAAGTAAACAACTAGTTTTTGAAGGTGAGGTGTTTTGAGCCAGAAAAATTGGCAGTGGAGGGACTTTGACAAGAGCCAAAATATGATTAGACAACCTGTTACGAATATGGATTGTATCATCTATGTGGTTAAAAAAGAAAAAGATTACTGGTGAATCAGTGACATAGTCATGGGTGCCCATGGCCCAGCGAGGAAGATATTATAGAGTAAATTGCTGAAAAAGTTAATGCTGCCTGTGATAAAAAAGGTGTCAGAGCACATAGTGAATCGTACCTTGTGCCCATAATACAAAAAAAGCTTACAATGACCACTTAAGCATCAGAGCCCTACCTAACCTGGCAGCCTCTTCAAAAGCTATACATTCAGGTTCACAAGATTAAGTTTTTCTCTCAAGGTGAAAAGATGGTAAGGAACACCTGGGGGTTTTCTTAAAATTGTTCTCCTCTTGCTCAAAGATGAAAACTTTATGTGATGTATGATAGTGACAGGTATGAAAGCCCTATGTTTTAAGTAATTTAATATATGTAGGTGTAAATTCCAAATATTAAAAGCTGATAATATGATTTTTAATCTTATTTTTTTATGTGGCGCCCACGTGTTCAAAAACAATGGCAAAAACAATAATTTGGACTTGCTGTTCCAATACTTTTAGAGGGGACTGTATATTTAATGCATTTTATTTTCTTACACTGAGAAACACAGCTTATACCTAATGGTTGTTTTGGCTGGGAATTTAAGAAAGGAAAGGGTGGTTCTCTCACTGTTGCACATGGCTGTATATGTGGAGTAATTAAAAGTTTACAGCATTAAAATCTGTTTCTTTATCAGCCTACCTTGTTCATCAGGTCCCACGATTGAAGAAGACAAAGAACGTATGACTGCTTGTGTTATTCCAGCAGGAGTTCCCACTACAGCCACTACAAAAAAAGGCATTACATTGTAACAGAGTCATGATGCACATATACACACTGCAGTTCATGTTATGAAGGGTGCAGCTGGGGGTTGCACTTACCATGGATCCTAATGTGCAAATTGGTCAGAATTAGGATGTTCAATAATTCATGAACCTCATCCATATGCATGTGATTCCAAAGAGTCAACCTAAGTCACTAACCCCGTTTTAATGCCTGCAAACGCAAAACTCAGTCATCTCAGCAAACTGCTCAAGTATGCAGAGAAAGAGCAGCATCGCAAAGTGATGGTGAGAGTGCTTGCTTATTGCTGTGGTTATTTGGGATAAGGCATGCTCATTCCATCCCCCGTCACACATACACTCACATGCGTGCGTGCTTCGACATCAAAATGGAGGTGGCGACTCCTGCATGATGCTGCTGTGCCCCTCATTATCCCAGCAAACGCAAAAAAAGCACAGAATGCAGATGCCTCCTCCAGCTGCTGATTATTCACCATAGAGCTGCCACTCATCTCCTCTTCAAAGCACACCAGTCTGCCATGTCGTTTAGAATAATAATTTCCACATCCATTTATATAATTAAGAATATCAATACTGAGCTTTCCTTCTTCCCAAACAAAGAATTGCTGCAGGGAGTAACATGGTTGTGCAGGGACCAGCCTTAATAGTGCTCTTCTAAGGAGGTACTACCTCTGTAGTCCAAATGAAACTTTCCAGCAGAAGGTTAAAGTCAAAACTGTAGAGAATCTGGTCAGACGGGACCATTAAAAATTGCCCACCCAGCTGTCCTACCAAATTCGTTTTTAGATTAAAAGGTGTTCAAAATGTTAAAGCACGTTTAATCTGCTTATTTGCTGAAGAACATGGAAATAATAAACCTGTAAAATGTCTTTACACAATCTTGATACTGGGAGTTTCAGTCTTAAGAGCAGGACGTTTCCCATATATACTCAAATATATGACTTGAGTATTGCTCTTAATTCATATAATCAAATAATCTATTATCACATTAACTAGGACATGCTTGTGGCTCTGTGTTGAGCTGCTTGCAAACAATGACATATATTGTATTTAGCATGTACTAGGATGCAGTATGCAGATGTGACACTTCAATTAACCAATTACATTGAATTATAAATGATATAGTTGTTTTTCAAAAAACTTTCGCAAGTAAATCAGATTACCCAAAGTCATTATTGAATGTGAAGTTTTTTGAAATGTGACTCATTTTAGTTTTGTTTATTCACACAGTTATTAAAATGGCCACAACCTAATGTTTTTCTGTTCTGGGGAGTGGGGTGTATGTTTGTGTGCGTTTTTATTTTTATATATGTAGATCGTATCAGTATTAATGAGGACCTCTAAAGATGTATTCTGCATTCTTTTTATAGCAACTGTGAAAACAAAAGTTTAATAATAATTAAAGGTTAAATCTTCAGATTTTCTGATCTTCTGAATAAATGTGATCAGATCATTCCAATATTAATGACTCAAAAACTTGTCTGGCACTAAGACACAACCTTTACATTGGACATGGGCACTGATGAATAGTGTCACTGCATCCTTTCTCTTGATCACTTACACTGTATGACACATTTATGTTACAGATCCACCTTGAAATGTCTCAGTATGTTTATAAGTGTGTGCCATAGCGCAAAGTGTTATGTATGTATGTACATGACAATGTGTCATATTTTAAGCATGAGCATATGGAGATAAGGTATGAGAGCCTACCCAAGAAGACCATCCATGTGTTGGTGGAAAAGGCCAGCAGGACATAAGAGGCAGCTCTAAAGAGAAGACTGATTTTGGCCAAAGTCATCTCTCTGAAGTAACGCATCAGTAAAGGGAACAAACATAGAAGACCAAAGCCCTAATGGAACAAAAACAGAGTAATATTCCAGTTACAAATGTGGCTATATGTGCCTTTTAATCACTTCTTCAAAATACAACAATATCTCAGGCTGTGTTCATACTTTTCTATAAGAACATGATTTAACAAACTTATGATCTAACAAAACTAAAAGAGTTTTTTATAGAGATTTACATCGGCAGCCAATATACACCTAGGAACGTGCACAATCTGTTAACTTTCTAGATCTGCTCATCATTCTGATATATTAACAGGGGGGTTGTGCCCTCCCTGCTGTAGTAATATCCTCTGCTATTGGGCGTACACACACAATGTGATTTTAAAACCATAATTTACGTCGGTCAATTTATGAAAAAAACAAAAAAACCTACCATTTTTGTGTTCTGAGAAGCCTTGACTTGATGCTGGAACAGTGCTGAACAGATTTGATTGCATTCAGGCATGAGAGCATTAGCAAGGTTAGGTACCAGTGCTGCATAAATAGATTAGGATCTCAAACATGACCCCTCTTTAAGGTGCTCACTGGTGCTCTATCAGGCCACTGGCCTGTCCATGAGGCGAAGCCTTCACAAGAAAAATGTTTTTTACCTGTTGTAATGGAATTCGCATTTGGGTGTAATTTGTATTGAAATTGGTGTGACAGCACCTTGTGTAATTAAATAGTTTGGAATGCACTGAAATTCTAAGTGCTTTGAGTTTACTTGATTGATTTTCCGCACAAATAAGATATAGTCCAACATTTACTCTCTTCTGACATTAACTGTGTTTTATGTACTGTTTTTCATTTATGTGGAACTGATAAATGTAAATCAAATCAATTCAACACTTTTTTTCAGTGCAGTTTCATGTACTGCGCCTTCAAGCCAAAAATCTGGTTCTGTGGGTACCCTAACAGTAACTTCAAGAATAAAGAGATGTGATAATCAATAACAATAATGGGGCTACATTTCCAACAAAACACTTTGTATAAATTATTAATAAAGCCTGTTTTTTTTTTGTTTTTTTTTTGCAGTGCAATTTTGTGCTGCCCTAAATGGTCTTCTGTTTAGCCCTTCATCAACAAGAATGCTATAAATATTTCAGGCACTTTAGATTCATTATGGCCCAGAGTTGTGAATTAATTAACCTTCGGAGGCTGCACTTGATGAAAATGTCAAAAACAATCAACACGTATTAATCTGTGTGTCTGAGCACAATACATTTACAAACAACTGCATGTGATTGAGCACATGTGAGCACAAATGTGCAAGCGGTTGTTTGCGAGTCAAGGACGATGTGACCACTTTGATCCTTTTCAAGCAGACAGGTTTGATTAAATTATGCCCCCACTTCAAATCCAGCTGGCCAGTGGCTGGCATCATTCAGACCTCTTTGCCTTCATAAATTTGCAGCGGGAAACATAGTGGGAATGCATGAGCATTCCCTGGAAAAGGTTAATGCTGCTTGTTTTTACTTTAATCAAGTCATTATGGCCTGCGGTGTTTAATAATTCCTCACCAGCTCCACACAACCTTAATTATGAGTCAATCTCAACCCTGCAGACATTTATAAACTGTGTGAGCACTGAGCCATGAACTCACCCTTGGCCTTTTGGACCTGGACAGGTTTCGTTGCTTCAGATCTTAACAAATAAGAGCCTGTGTATCAGTGTATATGATGGCTTTTTTGCCCCTTGCATCATGACCCTTTTAATAATTCAGCATTCTCTGCATGGTATTTTGTACTTACAAAGAAAATATTTACAGCAAGTCTCTGTCTTTTATCAAGTCATAAATCATGCTTACTTTTCTCCCCTAAAAAAGGGTTTTGACTGGTGGTTAATTAAAGCTTTTTTGAGTGTTTGTGTATTGGTCGGCAGACCTCCAGCAGCCCTCTCCGACAGACAGAGTGTATAATAGCCTCTCTTGTAATCGATGACTTTGCCTGCATCACAAAAGGCTGCTGAGCGATCAGAGCCCCATGATGCATTGTGGGTTGCTGGACTCAACATGCTGTAAACGGAGAGCCATCACATCTCCGATCAGGATGAGCCCTGCTCCTTAATGAGCAGTCTTTGTTTAAGTGTCACTATAAGCTACAGCATTGACCTGTTCACATTGACCAGATCAGTGGGTAGGGTTTCCCTGACAGCCAGGAAAAACACAGGCCTCTACAGCTTACTGTCACTGTGCAAAGACAAAATTAGGGAAAAAGCTAAATTTACATGCTACATTAGGGAAGCAGCTGAATTTGCTCTCTGCAAGTAGCATAATCAATTACGTTTAGAAATATTTTGGTTCCTTCAGCACAGTAGGATTTGTTGAGCCTGCATAAATGTTTGAGTGATAAATTGTAGATTCTGTCTTTTTCATTAACTTTTGGATTACAAATCATCTTGAGAATCATCGGCCTATGCAACTGGCAATTATGCTAAATTGGAATATGGCACATTGTAATTTTCAGATCAGCAGAATTGTGAACTTTGAGTTGCTATAGCAGCCATTGGCAAATTGCAGCGACTATATGTGATGAAAGCCCTTAAATGATGGACATAAAAGCATAAAAACATTTCTACAATATGCACACTGTGAACAAAGACCGGAGGGGGGGTCGTTCCATATTTTCTGTTTTTATATAGAGATACTTTTCTTGTTTTTTAAGTCCAATCATGACATTTCTGTGGGTTTATAGATTACACCTGAATAACAGTGTTTTCATGGCATCAAGAAAACTGTGAATTCAGAACAGATTGTTTTTGCAGCTTGATTTCCATATATGAGCTGCATGAACTGTGGAATGAATGGTGCAATAAAAATTCCACAGAATAACTTGGGATACATTTAATTTAAAGTGCAGTATATATGGAAATATGTCTTTGTACTCAGAAACGTTTGCACTGTACACACTGTACTTCTACTTATATAAAAATGGTTAAACTAAGTCACTAACAGATCAACACCCCATGACTATCCTATCCAGTTGTCATTCCTGCATTAAAGATAGTAAAGGAACTATCATTGCTTGTGGCAATGACTGAATTAAAAGCCGTAGCTCCCAAAGTCTCTCTTTGTTAGTTTGGTCTTAAATAGAAAAAGCAAATTGAGATGGTATTAAATATTTATAAGGCTGCCACCTGCTTACCCTCACTGACACGATGATGATGTGCGGAGATCCAGACTTTGATCTGGTTAAAGGAGACCTGACTATAAACGCAAAAAGAACTTTGTGGAAACAATGCCACTTACCAACAATAGCATTTTGACAGAGTTATATACCCCAAACAACGCTGTCGTGAACTCTCTGGGCTTATACTTCAAATAAAGCAGTAGGATAGACTGTTCCCCTGGGGAGACACAAGCACATAAAGCAGATATCATTAAGTTCTCTCTCTCTCTCTCTTTCTCTCTCTCTCTCTCTCTCTCTCTCTCTCTCTCTCTCTCTCTCTCTCTCTCTCTCTCTCTCGACTGACACTCAGAGAAGGCAGAGCATTTATGCACCTCCCTGAAAGAGCTTAGAAGTACCATTAACACAAACAGGCAGTTCAGCCAATGCACACACATTAGCCCATCTGATAAATCACCAGAGTCAAACTCCTCTTGAAGTCAGGAAATTAGGTCATTTAATTACATATGGCACACAAAGAGTTCTTGAAAGTAATGCTTTAACTACTGCCTGGCAATGATAAATAAGCTTGCAATCGCTCAGACATACTTAGACATACACTCCTCTCTGTTATTTACAACAGTTTAACTGGAGTTTGATGAATGTTTGATTAATTCATTAATTCATGATAATATTTAATGAATGTTCTCATGACTCAGTCAGTGGTGGCAGAGTGCAAGTTATGCAGTTCTTTTTTAGCATTGTACTAATAGATTTTTAATTTAAACCTAAACTAGTGGTTAGGGAGTTGCCCCGCATCGGAAGATTGTGGGTTCGATTCCCTCACACGTAGGTTGTCCTGAGGTACCCCTGAGTAAGGTACCGTCCCTGTCACTGCTCCCCAGGTGCTTTCAATAGCTGCCCACTGCTGCACGGTGTTTGTGTGCATGGGTTAAAAGCAGAGGTCCAATTTCGTTGTGGTTCACACTTGCTGTGCTGTGACCTCGCAATGACAAGGGTTGTCACTTTCAATTTCACTTTCACCCTGTGTGAGCTGGGATGGACTCCAGCAACCCCCCCGCGACCCTAATTAGGACAAGCGGCCCAGGAAATGACTGACTGACTGAACAAGTTAAAGCTATTTTCATGTTATTCTATTTATACTCAGAATGCCTTTGAAAGTTCATTTGATTAGAACAGTCTAAATAGATACATGTTTGATTTACATTCCAAGCTCAATCTGATGTTCAATAAAAAATTTTTTTTAAAAAAGCAGAAGAAATCACATAACCAACATAATGCTAATTTCTGCTAGCACCCCTAGGGGATTCTAGAAATATGTTTGAGCAGAGCAAATGGTATTTCACATGAATAGTAATTGGCTGATCTTCAGTAAACAGTCTTGACATCTGAAACTTGGTGGTTAATGTGTCAGCTTAGGGCCCCGGTGCCTAACCAGTGAGAGAACAATCCTAGCTCTACCTTTAAGACAGAGAAAAAAAATCAATCAAATTGAAATAGCTTTCACTGGGCATATAAAGAATTTAACTCTATTCATTCCAAACAAAACTGAATACAGAAGTAAGAATATACAGTACAATAGTTTTGGATGTGTTGGATTCTGTTAAATAAAAATGTATTTTTCCGGTTGTCTGAAATCATTAGACTCTCTGCATAATCGGTTCCCTGATGATTCTCACCATTAGCATGACTACACACTACAGCTGAGGCCGTGTGAAAAACTTTTAAATGCTCAATACAGTCTATTTGAGTTAGAAAGCTGCATTAGCAAACGAAAAAAAAGAAAGAAAAAGTAACTGTATACAGGGAAAAGATACTTTATTTAGTCTATATTAAATACTATCCATTTAAGTAGTTGCTGCAACAGTTTAGAAAAAAAATGCATTTGTGTCCACCATTGCATAGTATGTACGTAGCAACAAGCAGTTGTCTTTGGATTCTAAGGATTCTCGGGATTTCATTTATTGAGTAAAAAAAAAAAAAACTGGTGAGATGTTAAAATCATATCCATGCCATTGCCTTTCATGAAAGCTACCAGAAAACAGGACCGCTGCTTTTAAACAGTCAGCGGTGTTCAGTGTTAAGTACAATATGCTATGCTGTTTTTGTTTCAACAGATATTTATGCAGCACTCACCGACAGCCATCAAGTTGTTTACGAATGTACAGAGGATGAGGAAGTGCAGCTTCAGTCTATCTTGGCCAGGCCTTCTTCTGAATACTGCCTTAAATGACATCTTGGCATACTTCAGAATAAAAGGCCCAGAATGGCTGTGCTCAGAACCTGTCTGTCGCCCGTCCTCTTTAGAAGGGAAGATTAAAGCACTGTTGAGTGGTCTTGGGTCTCGTAGCCACAGTAGGATATAGAGGATGGCCAAAGTATGGCTGCAAAGGTAGGCCACGAAAGCTGCCAACAATCCAAACTCCTGCTCTAGGAAGCCACCCAAAAGAAAGCCCACCATGCCCCCAATAAAGATCATGGACTCGGCCACAGCCATACGTAATGTCCGACTAGAGGCGGAGTCCATGGTGACATCGGCCAGGTAGCTGAAGGAGCTCAGGAAGATGGAGACATGTCCTCCAGTTAGGCCTACAAGGCCAGCAGCCAGTAGGAACCAGTAGATGCTCAAACTTTGCACCAACACCATGGCCACCAACACCCCACCACTCAGCAGAGACAGTATGAAAGGTAACACCATCACCCATTTGCGGCCAGTGCGGTCTGACCATGAGCCCAGCAGCATGGCTGGAAGGACAGAGACCAAGCTGAGGATGACTGTGTAGAGCAGCATTATGTAGGAGGACCCAGCTTCAACATCTTCATCATCTTCATGGTCATTGCAGGCTTCCCCATGTATCTCATGGCAAACCTTCACAGAAAGAGAATGAAAGACAGGATTAGGAACAGCCCAAGTAAAGATATTGAACTCCATTCCAATGTGCACTCACATGAATGAAACACATAAATAATTCTGTAGTTCACTTTATTTATTTTGGCAATACTTGTGTTGATGTATTATTCATGTGGAAATGGTGAATATGGTTCAATCAAGTAAATTCAATGCAGCACTTCTCTGTAAATTTTTCCAAAGTGAGAATTCATTTGAAACGCAGTTGCCTGTTTAATACCATTATTATTTCCGTCTGATCAATTTACCCAGAATATTGACTATGGTAATTATTTTTCTAGCTTCTAAAGCATGCTGAACCAATCACAACAAAGGTGGTCTAGTAAAATACTCAGAACAGAGAGCTGGGGGGTCATCTTAGATTGGATTACTTACATACTTTATGGTGTAGTCCCACCTTCACATGCAAAATGTTTCATTAACTGCTAAAAGTTCATTGGTACCTGGTTGGGGTTCAGGGTTTGTTAAATCTTTGTCAAATAATTTTCAAACATGATTCAGTATTATTCAGTACTTTTTATTGAACAACTTATATGTTATATGTTATATGTCATGTCATGGGTTAAATGCAGAAGTCCAATTTTGTTGTGGTTCACTGTGTGCTGTGTGTTCTCACAATGACAGGAATAGTCCCTCTTTTTTAATGAAGAGCCTTATTTCCAGCACTGGACAAAAGCAAACAAAAAAACTTTTGGGAGATCATTTAGTTTTTACATTTATGGCATTTAGCAGACACTCTTATCCAGAGCAACTTCCAATTCCTGATTACAGGGACAGTCCCCCCCGGAG
Organism: Hepsetus odoe; assembly: GCA_017165825.1. Lineage (NCBI taxonomy): Eukaryota > Metazoa > Chordata > Actinopteri > Characiformes > Hepsetidae > Hepsetus > Hepsetus odoe. The sequence continues at coordinate 14,977,916 of CM029374.1, read as the reverse complement.
TAATCTGGGGTTATGGGTCTTGCTCAGGAACCAAATGGTGGTAGTGCTAGAGGTGGGATTCGGACCTGCAACCTCTTTATCTATATGTGAGTGTCCTACCACTAGACCACCACCACCCCCGTGTTTTGTGCAATATCTACATGAACAGAATAACCAAATAAACAGAGACATCAATTGGGTTGATGCAGTTGGAGGTACAAATGAGGAACATGGTGGTAAATTTCCATGCTTTGTAAAATGTGTATGAGGTTTGTGCATAAGTGAAATTACTGTATCTCTTGCTGCTGTTAATGATGTCTCTCCACAACATATAGCCTTTGCACCTCACTTGTATAGGTAGTGGGCAAGGCATTGTGAAAGTGACTACCCTTATTGTGAAATGCAGCACATCATAACACAACGAAATTCAACCTCTGCGTTTCACCCATACACACACGTGCAGCAGGGGGCAGCTATTGAAAGCGCCCGGGGAGTGATGGGGACGGTACCTTGCTCAAGGGTACCTCAGGGAAACCTACTGGTGAGGGAATGGAACCCACAATCTTCTGATCTGGGGCAACTCCCTAACTCCCTTCCTTTTGAGGCCATGTGCAATTTGCGTGGAAAGCTTCAGTCGTAGTTAATCAGAAGACAGATTTGGGTGGATTGTGGGCACTGCTGGCCTTGAGTTTTCCCCCATATGATCATTTCTAAACACATTCAGATTTGTTTCTCATGTTGTGTAGCTATGGATATAGCTGAACTTGTTACTGAATGTTTTAGGGACAATGTATTCAGTTACATAAATCACCACTTTTTCAGAGCTGTGTAGATAATTAAAAGCTGGTTATTAAATTCTGGTAAATGCACCAATGATTGATGGTGTTGATTAATAGTACAAGCTTGATATGCGAGCAGTAAGCTGTGTAATAATATATTTCACAGTAACCAGTTGCTAACTAACAAAAGTGTACAGAATGATTGAGGAAGGAGGGGAAAATATTTCTTCTATTCAGATTGACATTTTAATGATCAATGATTTTTCTCCAAACTATAAACAATAGTGATTATACATATACAGTTATGGACATTTACATTTGTTTATTAAATATTTATAGGGAATTTAGAGTTTGTGTGTGTGTGGTGTGTGTGTGTGTGTGTGTGTGTGTGTGTGTGTAGGTGTGTGTGTGTGTGTGTGTGTGTGTGTGTGTGTGTGTGTGTGTGTGTGTGCGTTTTAGCTCTCTATATTTTCCAATGGAGCATTATCACAACAATAGCTAGTATAACCATTATAAGGGCTCCATCATTTATTGTTCAAAAAAATTTAAAGATAGAAGATATGTCAATGGTAGACATATGATGTATTGTTAGCAATACACATTCAGCGATGAACTTTCAATATCTTTGTGTGTAAATAGCTGTACTCATTCATATAATGTATTCATGACCAGCAACCCTACTGGAGTGCACAATCACAGTTCATAGGAAGGGTAGGAAAAGGAAGAGAGAAGAGAGAAGAGGATGCCTGCCATATGCTGCTCCAAGCAATGCAAGGGGACAAAAGCAGGCACTGAAAACAGCTTAAATCTCAATGAAAATGAATGAATCTTTAACACACAGTCACAAGGGCAGAGTTGTTCACTGGTGGCACAAAACAGATGCAGAAAGGCATCTTAGTGTTTTATGCTTTTATCCTTTTCACAGGCAAGGTCAGAATCAGTATCATACGTATGACCTTAAGCAACTTTTATGCTCAGCCACTAAAGCCAGACAAATGACCAATGGCAATAATTGAATCTAGAGCACAGACGATAACAAAGGCTTCTTGTTTTGCTTCGGGAACATTGTGAGTCATGGTCAGTTTGGGCTGATTAATGTCTGCTGTAGCTCTGGGTTTTTGAGCACATCTCAAGCAGCGCTGTTGCACTCCAAAGTGGCCTGGGCTGTGTTTAACTTGCCCAGCTTCAGGCGACTCCATCTTCTGTTCTAGAGCTGCACCCCGCTGACCTGTTTTTCGGGACACAGCAAAACACTGTTTCCCAGGACTTGCCATGATTAATCTCTCTCTCGCTCTCACTCTCACTCTCTCTCTCTTTCTCTCTCTCTCTCTCTTTCTCTCTCTCTCTCTCTCTCTTTCTCTACTTTTCACTCCTCATTATAAATGTTCCAGGATACAGACGGCCCAAAACAGATGCATGCCTACCTTGACAATGACCAGCTGTTGATATGCAGGCAGCAAGATGAAGGTGCTGGTCATGTAGAAGAAAATCGCTGGCTCCACGGTAACAATTCTCCTTACCTTCTCCAGCCATTCTGGCATATTTGCTGTGCAGACTTACAGCTGTACAAACAAGGCAGGATATACAATTAATGGGGTTTGAGGGGCAGTCAGTCCATTTTCAGGGTCTACAAAGAAATAGGGATCAAACAAGGGTAAGTCTCTATCTTGTCACAACACACTGCTTAGGTGAGGTCACACAGTCACATGCAAGTCAGCCACCAAAAGCCGGAAAAGCCTTAGTCATGACCTTCTCTTATCAGCAAAACACACTGTTTATCTTCATTGGCTAGGAGCCTGCTTTATTGCACTTGCTGAATCTTTATGGACACTCCCTGAACACATTCACACGGGCTTTTCAGTGCCACCATAGAGTCATGACCCACGGCCAATTTTGTCTGGGACTTTAAGTTTTGCATTAAAATCCGTACAAAACAGCAAGTAAATGTCATCTATTCTGTTTCCTGGCTGAGCAGAACCTGGTGCCTGAATGGCTAAAAGCATTATGAATGCCTTATTACAGCCTGTCAAAGGTTTCTTTATAACCTTTCATAAAAGTGTGTCGAGGTTTAAGACAGTCTCGCTAGGAGGGTTGCGTGGTCGAGCTCATGATAATGACCGTGTGAATCAAGCCAACTCTGAATTAGCTGATAAGAGAGCTAGCCGTTCTTTATTATGGCATGTTATGCAATATTCAACAGCAGAGCTCAATGGTTAACCCCACAAGAGCTAACATCCAAAGATTACCCACAAATGTAGTTACTTGATTCTTGGATTACTATAATATCATCCCTGCATAAAATATACTACATGTAATTTTAGATGATTAAGAACAGTATGAGCTTTATGAAAGGAAAGGTGGTTGCAAGTACTTCTCACATAATGCCTACTTTCTTCACAGGAGCATCTGCAATGATTCAATAACGCATTAGTGGAAAATATCACACTAGGCTCCTCTGTGATTCATCCCATTACACCTGCAGTACCTTGAATTTCAATTCAATAAGTGCTTGGATTATTACACTCACTGTGTGATGTGTGCAGAGGATAAGTTTTAATGTAAATGCTGTAGAGAAAAAGAGACCTTGGGGACCCTATACTCAAACACTGTCTTTCTTGCATGCTGTGCAGTGAGCAAACTCTCTCTAGAGGCCTGATACCTGCTTTTATTGCAAATACTTGCACTAAGCCATATGCCATAAGTCTGTTGTGCATGTGCATTGTATTAACATATAATAAAGCTAGGAGATGTAAATGCAAATTTCATTCTTTTTTTCCTTTTGGTGCTGTATTTTAATGAGGACCATCGTGGTGTCTCATCCATTTTATTTAAACTAAACTAATTAACTAATTAAACTAAAAAATGTTAATTGCTATTATGTCAGGTACATTGTACCTGCTTTTACTTGTACTTCCTGGCCCACTCTATTATGTACACCTACTACATAAGTGTACTTTATAGGTGTACAACAGTCTTACTGTAGGATTTATCGGCCAGCCCTTTCCATTAATGATCCCCATAGACTCACCTCTAACCACATTTACGAGCACTGTATTATATTCACATCAGTGAAGCCAGTACGGTAGTGATGTGATGTATGTGAAGAGTGTTGCTAGGATTTTTAGGCTTATTTAGTTGACTACTGTGAGTGTACAGGGGAGATATAATATTCATAATGCACAATTTCATATCAATATCTACTTTTTATATTCTCTAGCTGTACAGGCTAGAAAACTGTGTCAAACCCTGCCTGCTCACCACCTGTTCCTGAACAGCTCTTGTTAAATCCCAAAAGGTATAAAACTGGTACACAGTATGGCACTAAATAAAGGCTTTTGAAAGAGCTTTAGAACAGCATGATTATGCACCAAACACTGGGTTTTGGAACGAATCACTGGATTGTGATTAATGGGCCAACCTTTGGTGAATGGCTTACATATTTAGTGAAGCACATGCACAAGCGCTACAGCAGGGGGTCTGTCTGGCATGAGTCGTCTCCACCTAGCAAAGTGGCCAGCTCCAGTGAGCCAGACAGGGCAGTGTGTGATGCACAAACACCTCCACAGAGAGCAGAATTGAGTAAATAAGAGCTAGAGTCATTTAGAGAGAATAGAAATACCTGCCATTCATCAGTGGGTTGAAGCCTCTGGCTTTATGAGTCAAATTGATTTTCATAATAGAACCTCTTTCTCCTGTGAGTTTGAGGACTAGTACTCATGTGTCGTCATTATTTAGCTAAAAATGATGCTTCTTGGACAGACATTCATCTCAGTAAGAGCTGTATAGATAGTGCCTTCTCACTAATGGAAGCAGCGATGGGCAGTGTTACAGAATAAAGCTTAATAATCACATTAATAATAGCAATTGATGCTATCAATTGGTATTACTTGCATTGTTCATGTGTCTCTAAGAGACCAAAATAGATACCATTTAATCTGTTCTTGTATTCCATTTCTGCATTCAACATACTGAACATCTGTTGAAGCATCTGATTCTGCTAATATGAAATCCATGGCTATGCCTACTAAAAATTAACCCAGAAACATTTTCACCTAAGCACAACAAACTAATTTCTTTTAGATTAGATTTCGTTTTAATTTATTCCTACTGTATGTTTTCAAACTAAATGAGCCTTTGAAATGAAGGGATGGTATTTTAAATGACTTTGACTGTGTGCACAATTATTAGGCAAGTAAGTATTTTGAGGATTCATTTTAATATGGAACAAGAGCTATCAGTCAATCCAAAATATTAATAACCCTGAAACCTGAATGTTTTACAAAGGAAATGTGAGTGTGAACATTCTCAGGTGGAGTACACATATGTGCACAATTATTAGGCAACTATTGGTGTGCAGAATTATTACGCAACTAAATGAAAAATGTTCCAATCTCACTTGATTATTTTCATCTGTTAATAAACAAACAATTCAAAATTCATAACTAAACATTGTCTGTCAGTTTCTTAATCTGTTGACAATCAAATTTTGGATTTTGGTGCAGCAGCATCTACAGCTTCCCAGACACTGTTCAGAAAGGTGGTCTGTTTTCCTTCCCCATAAATCTCCCATTTAAGAAGGCCCACAGGTTCTCAATAGGGTTTAGGTCAAGTGTGAGAGGGGGTCATGTCTTTATTCTTTCATCTTTAAGGGCTTTACTGGCAACAAACCATTAGATGATACTGCAATCATGCAATATCTCAGTAATTTCTAGATCTGCTGCATCCCTTTGAAAGACTTTTACAATTTTTTACTTTTCAGAATCAGTTAAATCTCTTTCTTTGGTCCATTTTGCTTGAGGAGGAGCTGCTTAATAATTATGCACACCTTGATATACAGTGTTGATCTGCTTAGGCCACACCCCCCTCATTACACAATTACACATCACCTGATATGTTTTAATCCAATTAGCACTGACAAACCTGTGCATGAATGCATCCTCTCTCCAAAAGCTCAGAATCAGTATTATTGAAACCGATTGTTTTGATTTTAAGATCAAATAATGCAAACTTTAATTACGCGACGTATTCATGCACAACATTTTCTCTGCTTTGAGAGCCCCTCATGGCGGTGTGTTACAGGGATCTCACTGTGCTTTGCATCAAGCGCTCCTATATGAACACTGGGCCGCTCATTACTTATTGAATTACAATATCACAAAATTTGTATAACTATGATAAATAAACCAACAAGGCTTTCATGACTTTCCAAAACCCTGCAAACATTTACAGCTCTGTTCACTGTGATATTGATGATCACATAATTATATTATACAAATACATGAATTGTCATAAATGTATATCCTGTGGTTAAAGATGAGCACTGCCACTACCTTTGTCAGCTCCTAGGTGTTTTCCTTTTGGTAGGGTGTGTCTGATTGCATTGACAGTACCAAGTAAATGACCTAAGAATGCAAAGTGTCAGATCTGGCTTTTGATCTTCCCTTTGGTTGCTGCCTTTGAAGTTCATAGGCCTAAACTAACATGAAGAGTACAGATCAATCTTCGAAAGAAATCAAACAATAAAAGAAAAAACAATAAGAATGTAGAAAAAAAATGAATCACAGCAAAGAAATCACACAAGTACTGGAACCATTTTAATTCTTCAAAACAAGTAAATGTTAATTATAATTATTAACTGGCAATGCAATGATTAAGGAAATGCAGAAAAAAATGATAATTGGCAGTATGAAAGCTATTAAATCTCTAAAAGATCAGAAATCAGTACAAACTCTTAAAGGTGGTATGAACACTTGAGCCAGCAAGAAATGAATCTAAATCCACCAACAAAGAAAATAGCAGAAAAAAAAATTGAACTAAAGAGGCTTTGTTATGATTCATAGCGCATTTATTAGGAGTTTCATAAAATGATGAAATACCTCTTGCCTCTTGTTTCATTTGGTATGCGTTTTTTCTAAACATGGTTTCTGAAGTCTCCTGGAGGATGTGCCTTCAGCACCCTGGAGAGCAACTAGTGGTTCTGGGATGACAATGTGACAATGTTTACTTTGATCGTGGATGGACTGTCTGCGTTCTGTCATTCCAAAAATATAGAAATGGCCTGAAAACATAATGATTTTGTTTAGGAAAAATTACTACGTACTACGTACATTAGTCTAAACAATGTGACATTTGGGTGCCAGTGGGACTCAGAAATAATCATGCATACTAAAGAGGGATTGCCGAAGGTTTGGGAACCACTGGGTTTGGCATGCTGAGTATCACTGGTCTTGAAATGGTCCTTGATAGTTGAAATCCAGACTCAATGTGTTGTTGCAAATCCGGAAAATAATATGAAGCACAAGTGATTGGATTACTGTTGTTTTTCCTCATTTGTGACACTGGGCACTTTTCCAAAAAAAAAAAAAAAGGGAGTTAGAGGTCTCAGTTGTGTCCTCTGAATCATTTCCTTCAGGGTTTGATTTAAGTGCCCTACCAGGCTGTCTATTTCTGAGTGCTAGACAGAAAAGTGGAGTTTTTTTTCTTGTAGCAAGTGGCTAAGACCAGAAATGAGCTTGCTCTTTTAGAGGCAGCTTGCTTGTGACAGATTTTGAGATGGCCTTGTTTTAACAGGATGGCTTTTCTGAAGCCAGTTGAGTAGCAAAACCAGTACTTGTAACTCTGGGTAGACAAGTGGACAAGTGGCTCTACAACATCTATCAAAAGCTTCATCTTCAGTAAGATGCACTGATATGCAGGTTACTTCTGCAGAAGTTTCAATCCTCAGCATTGGCCAAATCCCATTCTTCAATATTTTGTTTCATTGTTTCATGGATCCAAAGAAAAAAGGTTTTGTGGATTTTGTACATCGTCACATTAATATTTTTACCACCAGCAGCTCTTCTTAATTTGGAACATTTAATTCTGCTCAATTTGGAAGTAGTGTAGGAGGCTTTCCCCTCCAAGAAGTACACCAGCAGCAGCAGATATCACTCTCTGTGGGTTTCATGCATGATCATGCAATTAACCTCATGATGTCCACTTGTGAAGCTGCTCTTCCCTTGACATTGTTCATAAATAGATGCAGGAGGCTGAAAGGGTTCTGCAAAATCTATGAAGAATCTGAGGGTGTGATAAGAGAAATAGTACTATGCTAGTCAATGAAAGTTTTGTCTGATCTTATATCTAAATAGAGATCCAGAATGGGAGAATGGGAGCATGCAGAAAACGGCCAGCCAAGAGTTGATGGCTGTTCACTGGTTTGTCCAAGATACTGAGGTGACTACCCAAGATGGTGATAATGTGTTAGAAAGCAAGGTTGCCCATTGCACTGTGGAGCAATGTTCTCCAAATCTACCCATTCACAAGGTCTCCATTCCCCCAGCAACTTTTGGAATTTCACAAGATGTTTCAGACAACCAACTTTCTTCAGCTTTTATGGGAGGGTGCAGTAAAACCTTGGAAAATCTGCTTTTACGCTCAGGGTCTTGGGTCTCCATAGAGATCTGCTTCCACATTCTCGCTGGAAGGAGTCACACCTCCTGGAACTGAGGCACTTTATATTTAATATCCTAACAATTTACATTCTGTGAAGATATAAACCCAACGACCACAATTGTGGAAACCTGCTAGACGAGGAGATCTGGAAAGAGCATAGGGGTCCTAGAATAACAGAGCTCTGGGGACTTCCTTCAACAGTGCCAATAATATGAAATACAGTTTACAATGTGTTTTATGGAGATGAACTAGGAGAATTTTCAAGGCAGGATGTTATTAATAGATGAGACAAGGATAACTTAATTTATGGTTTCATTGCATGGAGCATGGATATGTCTGGCTACCAAGGGAACTTGGTCTTTACTATTTTTCTTGACGACTGTAAAGACATAATGGTTTCAGCAACATACAAAACGTGTGCCTAAGTACGGTACATACAAAATATAAAACAGTACATAAAACATAAAACATAATATCTGAACATGCCTCAGGCTCTTATAAGCACTCGGTTTGAAAAAAACGTCTTATTAATAAAACACCATTTTCTTTTCAGTGGTTTTAAGACCAGTGAAGAACAGTTACTGTGTACTTTATATGGAAATGTGATCTAGATCAGTGTATGTTTTAGGAGGCTAGAGGGAAACCTTATGGATGTACACATAATGAGACTGAAAGAGCCCATAACAGAGTAATAGACTCCTAAGAAGGCCTTGCTTTTTCTGTTGTGTTTGAAACTAGCTTTTCATGTTTAATTACCTCAACACTCCTAAATCAAGAACAAACAACAATAAGTACGAATTGCTCATGTTCTGGTGCCAACCATTCCCCCATTCTATATACAGTAGAATTTATATATTTACAGTACTGTGCAAAAGTTTTAGGCAGGGGTGAAAAAATGCTGTAAACAAAGAATGCTTTCAGAAATATAAATAATGATTGTTTATTTTTATCAATTTACAAAATGCAAAGTGAGCGAACAAAAGAAAAATCTAAATCAAATCAATATTTGGTGTTACTACCTTTTGCCTTCAAACCAGCATCAGTTCTTCTGGCCCCCACAGAGCCCTGATCTCAACATCATCAGTGTGTCTGGATCACATGAAGAGACAGAAGGATGTGAGGAAGCCGACATCCACAGAAGATCTGTGGTTAGTTCTCCAAGAAGTTTGGAACAACCTACCAGCCGAGTTCCTTCAAAAACTGTGTGCAAGTGTACCTATAAGAACTGATGCTGTTTTGAAGGCAAAGGGTGGTCACACCAAATATTGATTTGATTTAGATTTCTCTTTTGTTCATTCACTGCATTTTGTTGATTGATGACAATAAATGATTAACACTTCCATTTTTTAAAGCATTCTTTGTTTGCAGCATTTTTTCCACACCTGCCTAAAACATTTGCACAGTACTGTATATATGTGCTGCGATGGGCTGACGACCTGTCCAGGGTGTGTCCCCCGTCCTTGCCCTGTGTGCGCTGGATTGGACACCAGCACTCCCCCGCGACCCCCGTTTGGGACAAGCGGCAGATAATGGATGGATGGATGTATATATGTGTATGAGTGTGTGTGTGTGTGTGTGTGTGTGTGTGTGTGTGTGTGTGTGTGTGTGTGTGTGTGTGTGTGTGTGTGGGTGATTGTGTGTGTGTGTGCATGTGTGGGCTCATGCACGTGTATAATCTAGCTAATGCCAAAAATAGGAATTGTGAAGAGCTCTTATGAGCTGAAGCACTAATGAAGATATCCATTGACACTGACTATTAGATGTGACACCATTAAATGAAGATCGGGGCATCGTTAGAGTCAAGTGGACATGACACATCAAATTTGATAGCTCGTGGCTCACAAGTCTGATTATTGAAATCAAAGTTTCACTGGTTTTCATTGTTTTCTGCATGTTACCAAAAGTGTGTTTTGCAGAAATATCTTGTACTCAGTCACTTTTTATTAAATCCATTCCCCATCACTTAATGTCTAACTCAGAAATGAGAAATGTAGCTTAATAACACACCCTTAATTGATCATGCACTCCCTTTCGAATCAAAGGCTTTTATTACACTTTTATTACAGTCAGTATATGCCTTCTGTTTTATGTAGGGAGTTAAAACTATTTGCAAAGATTGTTAGAATTGCTATGAGGCACATGTTAAGCCTGAAGCCTATTGTGCAAAATGCAGGAAAAAAGGATGCTCCACAAAGGGTGACCTAAAGATGATAAAATAAAAATGCTTGAGGCCCTCACTTTTTATATTCTAGCTAACAAATATCATTGAAATGTAATGTATCTGAATTATTCGGCAATAATGACATCTCTAAAGCGCATGCATTATGTGATAACGATGAGGAATAAGTCCTCTGGCCATGCGCATGAGGAAGCATTATATTCATGAGCTCATTCTTGAAATACTGTGCAAGGTCAGACACGCTGTTACTAACTTAATGTTCATTCGTTACATGTGCTCCATATACCGTCAAGGTCCACAGCCCAAACAAAACACAGGTCAGCTGCTTCATCACGCCATGTCCAGATTATCACAACAGAGATTTATCAATATCTGAAAATAGAAGAACTTTGAATGAATTGAAGAGTCCTTTTTCTACATTTTTTATGTCACTTTTAAATGCAGTGTATTTAGTTTTGTGGTGGCCTTTGGGAGCGACCACCGTAAATAATCCCTGTTCTGTTTGGCTGCTCTGTATTGTGCCATATTCAAAAAGCAGTCCTCAAACAGTGGGTGCTGTCCATTTAACTTAACTGGCTCATTGCTTTTTACATAAGCAATTAACTTACATGTCAGAGGCACAATATGTACATTTTTGCATATTATATCTTCAATGGTGCTGTTTGACTAGATGAGAAGTCTTCTGTGACATTCTGTAATGCTTTACGGCATTATTCTTTCTGCAGCTGTGGTCATATTCTGAAAAATAACTAAACAAGCTTTCCAGTTTTCCAGAAACTGACAGAATACAATTCAGCCAACAAGATGGACTGTGAAACCCTTCACTGACTGGCAGCAAAACAATGCCGTTCAGATAAATCATGAAAGTGTTGAAAAAGTTGAGCGGCTCTTTATAGCAATGTCTTTAAGGCCAAAGGCAACTATTTTTCCTGGCAGAACGAATTGCTAATATTAAAACATGTCTGACACTCTGACAAATATTTGCTTAGTTTTATTTTCTTTATTTTCAGAGGTCTTGTATAAAAGCAAAAACACTCAAGGTCATATTGTGACACATTTCTTTACTGTGAAAACTCCTGCTCTTCCACAAATGGGCCTGTTTTATATTTGTCTATAAATGTCAATATCTGTCCTCATTAAAGATTAATTATGTAGTGTGTATTCAGAAAGTATGTTTCAATTTTAGCATCCTTTGTCATGATTCTCTCTCTCGGGGTTCTAATGACGTGATGCGACTCTGCTGGCCAAGCTGGAGCTGAACACCAGATCATGTGCTGCTTATAAATGGAGTGGAAAACATGCCCATTATTAGCAGTTCATGTGGCGGGTGGAAACTGGTGCTCATCTGCTGCACATCACTTTAGTATAAATTATCAGAGCTAAACTAGGTTGAATAGGCATAAACATGCAAATGAGTTGCTCTTGTGATGTCACAAACAAGCTACCTTTAAACCAAGCTGTTATCTGTACCGTAGAGACTGTGTGGCGTGAGCAGTGTGTTACCCTGGTGAATCCAATCGCCATTCAATGCTTTTTTGTTTGTTTGTTTCTCCATGATATGGGCCCTCTAATGTCCATCATGTTGTGAGAGTTTTATTAGCGCTGATATGCACGTATGCGGCTAGCTCAAGGTCACTAATGGTCAGGCACACTGGTTTTGAAAAAGTGAACATTCAGTGAACATACACTCTGTTCCCTTCCCTCTCGCTCACTGTTTTGTAACACAAACATGTGGAAACACCAACACATGGACACAGAGGTCCTGTATTTCTTGCTCATCATCAGCATTAATTAGAGCGTGTATGTGTGTGTCAGTGTTCCGGGGAACTGAACCTGATGCATTGTTGAGCTGTTAGAGTCCATGCTGAGCATGGCGAGACACACATGAAGGTCGGGTCACCTGGTCCTGTGGGAACGTCCATCAGCTAGCAGCTTCACAGCCCTGCTCCAATAATGCATCACAAACACGCACTCACACATGGACACACAAACATGCACGGACACACACACACACACACACACACACACACACACACACACACACACACACACACACACATATACACACGCACACACACAAAGGCAGACATTACACACAGTCACAGCTGTAAGCAGGCATTAAGATGGGCAGAAGAGAACTTCTGTGCAGGGTTCGGAGCATACATTTCTGCCACTGAATGAAATATGCTATATCTAGAATCTGTATTCAGAAAAGCTGCTGACATTACACCCCAAGATCCACTTTCTCTTTCAGTCCTGCTGCATACAAGATATAGAATAATATAATGTATCAATGCTTAATAGGACCTGTAAAGGGAAATGTGAAAATGCATCTCTCTAAAAGGTGAAATTCAACATTGATTTGGATATGTTGTAACTGATTATAATGAAATCCACTAACATTAAATAAATCATATGCTCAGGTGTACCTCACAGGTATCACCAGTGTAAAGAAAAGCATGTTGTAATTTTATATTCAATATCTCTTTCTGAAAGCTCATTATATAGAAAATCTACAAAAAATTACAATCAATGGTTATGAAATAGTCGATTCTTTATTATTATTTGAAAATAATAAAAAGCATATTGTGCATTTTAATAACATGAAACAAACTGAAAAGTTGTAAGTGAAGAACCAAGCCTATCAACAGGATGCAGTGTGTATCTCCTTATGTAATATATGTAATACTATTCTTGTCATTGTGAAACACAGCGCAGCACAACACAATGAAATTCAACAGGGGGCAGCTATTGAAAGTGCCCGGGGAGCAGTACCTTGCTCACGGGCACCTCAGGGCAACTTACTGGTTGGGGAATTAATCCCACAATCTTCCGATCCGGGGCAACTCCCTAACCACTAGACCACCGCTGCTTAACAAATAACAATGGTGAGTAAAATAAAATAAAAGCAGCTAAAAAGTAACAGATGTGAATTAAACAATTACTGGGCGGTTGTAATGCTTTTATTTATGTGCAACGTAAAAAGGAATCCATTTTTGTGTATCTTTTCTCTAGACCTCTTTAGGACTTTAATTTATTTCTGTTTTATTCCCCATGAGAACATGTTTTTATAAAGTGAAGTGCATCTTGCTTTCAGGAAGCAAATAAATGTAAGGTAAAGCATATCTCCCCCTTCTACACAATCCTAATGTAGAGCAATATAAAATAAAGTGGGCCCATTGATTGGATACTGAATCAGGAGAGCGTTGCCCTGTTTTTCTTTTATTAGACAAGCAAACTGTATCTTAAACTTGGAGCTGGTGATTATTACATATTGATGTAGATGCAGATGTTGGGGCTGTTGCAGTGACAAATGCATAAAAGAGTAATGACATTAACTCTGTGCGTTTAGGGCTGCAGAAGGAATTGTGCTTGGGTTGCTAAAGCAAGCGTGTTTTATACCAAAGGTGAAATGGAAAAATTACAGTTTTTGTTTACACCAGGCGAATGAATGTTGCAAGTGTATTCAGTACAATCTCTCCCAAAAGAGAAAAACAGCAGTAAATAGACTCAGAGTCGACAACTGCAATTCATATGGTTTAAAGGGCAACACAGGAATGCACTACATGCAGCATTGGAACCACTTCTGGTTCAAGAAGCACTTTGCTTTACACTTGACTGTGCTCACACCAGACAAACAAGAAAACAGAAAAAAAGAAAGAGAGAAAAGAAAACAAAGCAGGTGTCATGGTAGATGGCGCTCTGCTCTGACTGAGTGCACCTGGGCCCATTAGGACACAGGTGTGCTTTATTGGGGCAGGATTTAAACCCCAATGAGCCCGAGCAGAGCGCCAGTCATTCACACAGGTAATCGCCGTAGTAACCATGGTGCCTTTCGTTTTGTGCCTGTATCTTTTGTTATGTTCAGTTTGGTTAATAAAGTCAAGTGTGACTTCCCGGCTCACCACCCAAGCGTCACAGCAGGCTTCACACTGTTATTCTGGTTAATTATAATTTTTTTAATTAATTAATGAATTAATGAATTAATGTATTTATTTATCTATTAAGTCCTCTATGTGATTGAGACTAGAACAGGTCATTAATAAGTTGTGTTGATACTTATGTAACGCAGCACTATTTAATGCACAAATGAAAATGCTCTGGTTAACTTAAGTGTAGTTTAGATTTTCTAGTTCACTACTGTCTTCCTTACAAGAATTAATAAGAGTATTTTATGTGATCTAGCAAATGCTTTATTCTCACTATTTACTGCAAATGTAGCAATGGCTGAATGGGTAGCCAGTAGGTTGCCCTGTGTTACCTTTGAGGAAGTTACCGTCCCCAACACTGCTCCCCAGATGCTGGATATGGCTGCCCCCTGCTGCACTCACTTTCACTTCACTTAAATAACAGAATAATTAGCAGCCTGTAAGCTTCAGCTACTGAATTGCCGAAGAATAACATGAAAATTATTAAAGCATTATTATGATCATATAGAGGGGCTAGTTAATGTTTTTAATTTTTAGATTCCACTGTTTAAACAATTTCTCTCAATGTATTAATCTCAATGTATTCATTTTAATGATGTGTTTTAATCAATAATTATGAATCATACTCAAATAGGTTAAGTGCACTTTCATATTGCAATGAATTATTTTTAACAGAATCACATGGAAATAAAGAGTTTAAAAATCACTTGTCTCTAGTTTCACGTTTGTAACCTGAAGTGACGTGGTACATTTCCAGCGTGGAATCTTAGCCTACTTGGAGAAACTTTTGCTAGGCACAGTCATCTTGAGGTCAGTTCACAATCTGTTGGGATCATACTTTTTAAGAGCAAAGGGCTAGTCCTTACTTCATGCAAGTGTCATTTTGCCAACGTGCAGAGCACTGGGGTCACACGTTCAGCAGCAGGAGTTCAGATTGTAGATGCACTATTGCATTAAGGGCCATTACTTGAACTTGCTGCCTCTCCATGTGCCTTATGTTCTGCTCTGGTTTGGGGCCTGTTTTCTACTAACCATATCCCCAGTCTTCTGGTGCTCAGGCTAAATCAGATTCTGCAAAGCACCTTCTAACCCTGAACCATCTATTGCTATACAGAGCCGCTATAGTAGTCACAGCCATCAGTCATGAGAACTGGGGAAATGAGCGAGTGAGATGCATTTCATTCACAGGCAGTCGTCTGAGCATCAGCCAAAGCCGGTGTACCATTTTCAGAGAGGCTTTCAGAAAAACAGGGAGAACAGATGGGATGGAGAGGAAGAAGACGGATGAGAAATAAACGACTGTGAGCAAATGATGGTTTAAATAGGGATGCAGTGGAGACGCATGTGGAGGTATCTGCCCCAGCTGGGTAAAGAGTGCTAAAAGAATACTGATTGTAGGACCCTGCCCCTGCAACATTTACTCAGTGGAGAGGTAAATGCAAAATCCTGCATTCACCTTAGATAACCTGCGTGTCTCCATTTGTGAAAAGCAAATGCAAGCACTGTAGGCTAATTCACTCTTTTGACAAATGGCTGGGGATAAAGGCTAAAATCCATTGACGAAATAGGGCTACAAACTCGTTGGTCGCCATGGTAACTGGATTCGCAATAACAGATCATGAAGGTCAAGGGGTCATGCAGCACCTTCTTGCCTGAAAATGTGTATGTGTGATGGAAGTTTCCTGCTGATGCCATATACCCAGAAATTGCAAAGAAAATGCAGCTTTCCTTCTATCACTTAACTCTTGTATAACAATGAAGCAGATTTGTAATTAAATAAATACTGGGTAATCAACAAATGATGCTACATTTGAAACATTTAGAAGACTGGAACAGAAGCCTGTGATGTTTCAAAACTAGCCAGAATTAGTGTCTCTCCAGTCCATTCCTGATCCTGTACTGAGAAGCTTCACAGCACTTTGCACGTGGATAAAAAAAAAAGGACAGCAAGAGAACAGCAGTGACAAAGGCTGCTCACTGGAGCTTGCTATGAAAGCCCAAAACACATTAGCAGATTATGGGTTTGAGCCTGGCTGCCATTGTTCATTAAGTGTCAGGAGAAGGATAAGCCCTTGTGATTTCTCTAATGGCGACTCTTCCTCCCCTGTTCCACCGTTCCCTAACGCTGCACTTAAGCTGAGCAAGCCACTGCAGTTCAGCTTGTTTCGATGTTCTCGGCTGCAGGATTTCCTCTGGAACTGGTCTGAGGTTTGAGGAAGGGCAGCACTAACTTTGCCTCCATGTAACCTGATAAACTCCCTTATATATATATATAGCAAACTACATAAACATATAGTTACTATATATGTCTTTAATCCTTTAATCCTAAAAAAGTTTGTCTAATGGTAAGGCATTTATTGCTTGTTTAATTGATTGTTTTAATGGGGGAAATGTTAGAAAGATATTCAAATGTAGCTGTAAACTGTAAAAATGTTCGCTAAAAAAATGACTCAATGACTTATTAGTGACAATAGCGATACTAGCACTATAATTAGTTATATTCCAACTAAATATATACTTTTACTTATTGGTTGGCAGTATTCACTTATTGGGGAGCAGTGATGGGAATGGTACCTTGCTCAAGGGTACCTCAGGGCAACCTACTGGTCTGGGATTCAAACCCAGGACCTTCCAAATTGGGGCCTAGTCCCTAACCACTGGGCCACCTTGCAAAGAGTCAGTTATTATTAAGTTAATCTTCCTAAGGTTCTTTTTAGGATGTAATCTTTATTATAGCTCACTTTTGATGTTGGGTTGATCCAGCTTCAGGATCCATGACAGCATGGGTGGAGGCGAAGGTAGAACGGGGATGTTTCTCTGTTGTTCAGTGTAGGTGTGTTTTGTTTTGCTGTTTTGCTTGGAGGCTTCTTTTAGGCAACTGTGTGGGAGACTCCAATAGGCTTGATGAAAAGAACAGAAGGAATCAAGTTCAAAACCAGATGGAGCACAGCTGCAGTGATCACACAAATGATTAATCTCACAGTCAGATATACACGAACAAAGTAATATTTGCATTGGGGATATCCACAAACCTTGCTGGGCCTTCTTTCACTTTAAAGCCACATGCGTGAGCATGTGCCCTCAAAGTGTTTGAAGCATCATTCATGATCAATAAAAACTTACCCATGGCTAAACTTTGCAGGATTATGGAGGCGACTAGATGACAGGAAACTGCACATAATTATATGCAACCTAAAGTAACTCTATAAAAAGTTTGAAAATACTCAGGAATGTTATAGAATGTATCTACACTCAGTATCTACACAATGTAAATGGGCCTCTTTGCATGGGTTCCTCATTGGACTGTGAGTTCAATGCCATCTTTATAGACACTGTTTATCTGACTTTGGCTGATTATTAATCGATCATTTTGGTTAATGGTGAAAAATAGCATATGAGCCACACTGTGGGACAAGCCCACTCTAATTTTTAAGCTTGTTGAACTGCCTTTTTTTTTTACTTACTCAACTTCTAGTCATTTACGAACTTTTGTCTATTATCCCTACATTTGCTTTCAGACCATAACATTTTAGCATGCAGGTTTACAGCCTACAGCATTAGCACAATGAGAGACTAGTCCCTAAATGCTCTTGGCAAAGAAGAGTGTTATGCAGTGAAATTCTCAGACTGGGTTAATCCAGTGTTTACCAGCAACTGATTGCTTATAATTGCTCTGAATGGCCTTTATTCATTCTTGAATTCACCCCTTGTGTTTAGCCTAAGCTAGAGGAAACTGAAAGCGACTCAAAATACCCCTTACTGTGTCTCGACTTTACATTTGCCTCTGCCCCCTCCATTGCGCACTCTCTCTCTCTCTCTCTCTCTCTCTCCCTCTCTCTCTCTCTCTCTCTCTCTCTCTCTCTCTCTCTCTCTCTCTCCTCCCTCTCTCTCTCTCTCTCTCCCTCTCTCTCTCTCACTCTCTCTCTCTCTCTCTCTCTCTCTCTCTCTATCTCTCTCTCTCTCTCTCTCTCTCTCTCTCTCTCTCTCTCTCTCTCGCTCTCCCACTCAAAGCTAGAGGAGGATTATGTTTGCTGGTCAGACTGTGGTATGCACTTCTTTATATGGAAAAAAGCCGTAATTTCCCCAAACACAGTAAAGAGTCCAGACTACAGGGCCAGCACACTCCCCCCGCCCGCTCCCAGTTCTCACAGGCTGGTGCTACTGGAAACACTGCTGGCGAGCCACTCACTGGCATTCCTAACATTCTTTTGTCATGTGCTCATGAAAAAGAGTGAGCTAAAAAAAAGAGGGCGAGAGACAAGGGGGAAAAATATTACAGTTAGTTGCTGTGCATGGAAAAGAGTTCGTCTGAGTAGCTTTGGGACATTTCTGAACCCAAATTCTAACAGACAGTTTTTGTGATTTCAAGGTCAAGGTTGATAAATTAGAATACAGTGCTTGCTAGGAACAAAGTTATGCTCACATTAACCATGTATGCATATAATATGTGAGTACATGAAAGTGTGTACACATGTTAATATGTCAGATCTATAGATCATATGACAGTGAATAAAGATTATACGTAAATATGTTGCTAAGGAACCACATAGACCATCAGAGAATTATTCCTGGAAAGTATGAATGTCTATAAAATGGAAATGGTATTTATGAAACATGTTTCATTAAATGTTTATTACATTTTTATTAGAGTGCTTACAGTGCAACGGGTGTTTACAGTTTACATCTATAGTTGTTAAAATTTTAATTAAAAAATATTCAATTAGCTTTAGATGGTCATGTCTTCAGGAGTTGGCAGAAGGCATTACATGGGGTTTTATGTGCTGATTTTCCCAGGTGTACAATGGCCTTCCCACTCTTTAGAATAGTGTGTATACAGATAAAAGATCAGCAACCATTTTCTTTTCTTGCCCCTTTTTTCATCACTTCAAAGTAAATCAGAGGAATAAATGAGCCATCCAGCAGATTTACTCAGAACTAAATTTTATTCTTTAGAAATCTTCTAACAAACCTGTAGTTTTATTTGGAAAATACAGAACTGCAGGGCAATTGGTGGAGGGTTCAAACATGACAAGCAAGTTTTTGCATCACACTGAACATCTGACTTCAAAACTGTTTGTGGCATTCCATCCTACAGTACACACATCAAAAAAGGAAGAAAGAAATTCAAGCATGATGTGTCAACAAAGCTATGTAGCAGTACATCACTAGTCTAAGCATACATTAAAATGCAAACTGACTTTGCTAAGCAGAGCTGTTCTCAGATCTGTGCATATGGACAATAGAGGCTTTGAAAGACTTTTCATTTTTATAATATTACAAAATGGTTTACTGCTGAGGTACAACATTTATTATTCAATATGATGTTATTTATCAGTAAATCTTTGAAAGTAGTTAATTTCCTTTGGTGCATGTAGTATATTATTTTTCAATACTATTATTTAACTCTTCAGTTATTGCTGGAGTATTGCTCAGAAACCCACTTTTAGGCTTATGCTCTAAAGTTGAAGTGGCTCTCACTTTAGCAGTTGCAGGCTTGCTAGTTAACCATTTTAGAGCCTACATTCATATATGTATTCAATATAACATTTATTTAATGGATATCAGTTTCAGTTTTTTACATGAAAATAGGATCCAGCAAAACAACACATTTTAGTAGTGTGATGTATTCAGTCTTTGTGTCTGCATGTTGCCAGGAGAGAATCTAGCCAATGAGGACTGAGCTCTCTCATCATCCAAACAATCTCTCAGCAACTATGGCACCTTGCTCTGAAAACTGCACCTGCATCGCTCCATCGACATGATAACAGTCTGTGTTATTGAGATGTGGCAAGGCCAGAAGAAAATTCCCGTCTGTAGTATAACTGGATGTCAGTCGGTTTTTAGAAATGGAAAACTTTTAAAGGTTCACTATAAAACTGCAACATAACCGTAATAATAGACAGTACACTGTAAAGGTAGGATTCTGGGAAAAATACATTAGGATTCGGACAAAATATATTTAAAAAGCTTTATATGTGGGCAGTAAACTGAACATAAAAACATAAAAATAACAACATTTACATGAAGTATTGAGTTAATGTATTTCATAACCTTATTTGACCTCAGTTTAGGCACAGTTTTTCTGAAGTTCTATACCTGATTTGGGTAATCGATGCTTCATTGAGTTAAATCAAATGTGTTGCTGATGAATTATACAGTTTACTGTGTGATGGCATCATGGCAAAATCTAGAAGTAAGCTTTTTGCTATAGTGAACAGTTTCAAATCTGCTAAAGTGCTAAAGATATTGCAAAATACTGTATATTAAAATGTGTTACAAGCTTTAGATGTCATGTTTGATCTAGAACAGTCAAAAAATGTGAAGCAAACATAATTAAAAGGGCTTTTTCTTCTTCTTGGCCTTTCCATCCCAAACTGAAGGCCTTGCGCGATGACTCATGGTTTGCCTCTGGCATTTGTCCTTGAGGTTGCCCAACAAAAGCAAAGCCTAGAAGTGTAGAGTTCCAAGCTAGACAAAATGTTTTACTAAAGGATTTTAAGCATTGAAACACCCAAAAGGAAAAAAAAAAACCCACCAAAAAAGAAAAACCTTATGGTCTTCTGAATATTAGGTTTGGGCTTGCAAATTTTGGAGTTGCACAGCATACCCCACGTTAAGGGGAGAACACCAACCTTTAATTCCACATTACATCATTCCATAGTAAGGTCTTTAAAACTTGGTGAACAGATGGTGGTTTTGCTCTGCAATCTTAGAGTTGTAGCATTTTGTATCTGTATGATCCTATGAAACAGATGTAGCATCATGCATGGAAAAATAGTTTAGGATTGCATTGGAAGAAAAAAATCTAAATCTATGACAGTATTTTTAAGCATAGAAAAAGATGGGTTATGTTTAATGCAGTCTCAAAGCACCAAACACACAGTTATGCTATTAATTATCACCCTCATATTACTTGCATTCCAGGGTAGAAACATCAGTGAGCTGTGGAATTGCTGAGATGTTTGAAATGCTCTGATGAGTGCGGATGAATGCTGGCTGTCAGTCGAATGAAAGCCATTACCCCCGGCTCTGTGTTCCTCACGGACAATAAGCCGCAAACTCAATTACTAGGTAATTGTTCTGTCAACACAAAACATTTATTCAGTGAAGATTCTTTTGACGTCAAAGAGTTTAGGCTGTGGTTATTCCCAAAGGATTGACTCATGGTTCACATACTTTAGCCATGCAAAGTGAAGTCTGAAAACAGCATCTACAACTAGCCACTTTCTGCTCTGGCCACATGGGGGCTTCTGCTGACAGGGTGTCTTACATCTAGGAGTCCATTTGTGTCTGCTATGATGAAGTAGGAATAACTCTGTATTGGCTCTTTTAATTAAACGGCTTGTACAATGAAGCTTGTTGAGGTTCGTCAATAAAAAGGCACAGTTAGAGCTAGTGACAGAGTATCAATTTTTGTAGGCAGCCATAACTCAAGAATGAGCGAATTGTAGAAAAGTGGCAAAGTGATGCTGCCAACAATTAGAGTGAGGTTGGGCCTACCCACGCTCTCTTTTCAGAGCACTCTTGGACAAATGGCTAGCTTTTTGCTGGTGTGCATGGGGTGGGGGGGGATGATGTGCAGGCCTGTGAGGATGATTAATGGTGCAGTTAGCCTACTGCCTGCAGTGCCGATGCTCCAGTCACAATGACTCTACTGGCCGTCATCAGCGCCTCCAACACTGCTCTCTGGCCTCGCGTTTACGGCACCCGCGCCTTCCACAGGCCTGGGGAATAAAATTGCCTCATGAATCTCAGCCGCCACTCCTTGTGTGTGGACATTAATTATTTGCTTTTTCTTTTTGTTCTTTTTTCCTTTGCTCTTCACTCCTCTACTCTTTGTTGAGAGTGAAGCCTATTGGCCCTGGCTTTTGTTATTTAATTTAAGATGTACTATTTATCTCTAAGCAATTGTTTTAGAGAGAAGTGTGAAGAAAAGAGGGCAACAGAGCAGTAAATGCCAATGCATAGCTGGGGAGTGCAAAAGGACTGCGGAATGAATAGATACAGAACAGCAATTGCCATTAGAGCTTCTAATCAGCCCTAGTGGAATATGTGTGAGTGTGGAGGTGCCAAACACGCTTTAGCACAAATGACATAATAGAGTGGACAGCTGTGGGGGAGCGAGGGCAAAGCATTGTGAAATGGTGCTGATGGTAATAGTGGGATCAGTCACACACACACACACAAACACACACACACACACACACACACACACACACACACACACACACACACACACACACACACACACACACACACACACACATACACAAACAAACACATACAAGTATCTCTATAAAACAACCACCTATCTCACTGTGTTATTCACAGCCTCGTTTACCTCTTCTCACTGACCTCCATGAGAGGCCAGGTTTCAAGTGCAGCCAGCGCAAGACATCAAATCACTCTGCTTAAATACGCCAACACCTACAAAAGGAGATACTATAAAGATGATTAATTCCATAGGGCACAACGTATCCCAGGACAGCCTGCAAAAGATGAAAGAATGTACTGTTTCTAGGACATTGTCTGCTCTGCAATGGCCAGCTGCCAATCAGTACTTGGAAAAATATGACGACACCAGGATAAAAAAGGCAATAGCACTTAATGATTACTGAACGTGAATGAGTAAGTGGCAAGTACACTTGCTAGCATCTGCTGAGGAGAGTTGTGCATTCTTGATGCTTTGGGTGGAAAAAACAGCAGATGAGAGATGTATGAATCACAGCAGGCGCACTCTTGCGCATTGTCGCTAAGCAATGGCACTCGGCAGCAGTTGATTTCTTCGCCAACAGTTTGGACGGGTAAACATGTCAGCGCTCCATGCCGCGCCGTCACAACATAATGGGAACGCACCAGAATGAGGGCCCTGACCATGGAGGAGAAGAGTGGAATTTAGGCAAAGCTGGCCATTTTAGCATAAAATCTAATCTAGTTCCTTGGTAGGGGTGGCATATTTGAGACGTTGATGACTGAATATGTGAGGGGCCTGACCTGAATGAAAAGGCTAATTGAGCAGCTAAATATGACGGGACATACAAATCACCTCACAACACATTTGCCTTCACTGGGACAGGGTAACCGAGGACTGATAACTGAAGATTGCTGCAATTATACAAGGAACCTTCAGCTGGAAAAACATTCCTCCTGATCCTTGCCGTTCATAATGTTTTTCTCTTTCAAGAAAGGACTTGCAGGGGTCGGGTTCCTGCTGCAGTCAGATGACTGATAAGGCCTAGCTCATCAGCGCTAATTCAATGGGGTGCAGCAGCACCTGTGGCTTTTTCCCCGGTAACTATCACAACAAACTCAGTGGTGCTGGAACAGTGGGTGTTCAATTTGCCAGCACCTAACATCATTACGCAATTAGACACATCCAAATTAAAGTGACACAGAACATTGCTCCAGTTAACTCATATTGACAAAGTCAGGAGCTTTGCCTTACAAAAAAAACAAAAACATGGGTTTTACAAGAGCAAAAAGTCTTACAAGTGTCCCTGTAAATCATCTTTCATCATAAAGGCAAGGCAAGGCAAACTAATTGATATAGCACCCTACACATACTGGCATCATTCAAACAGCTTTACAAATAAACATTGCAAAGCACTTTGTCCTGGAACTTATGTACTTTATAACTCTTTTAGCCTGTAGAGCATTATGCTTCAACAAAGCATAATGAAGTGGTGTCAACAGCTCTAGGTGTCCATTTCTTTCATAAGAGTTTTTAATAAGAATTCATTTATTCAGTGATTGTATTCTATGTTATAGATAATTGGTTAAAACAGTCTGTCCTTGTTATATCTGAAAACACTGCATCTCTATCCTACTACTGAGCATCCATTCAAACATTCATCCATTATCTTAACCGTTTACCCTAAGTAGGTCCGTTGGTGTAATGCTGGGGTGGTGTGGGCAGGACGTAAACGCTAAGCCAGGGATCTGAGACTGAACTTTATTAACAGAACTGAACATGACAAGGGACTAAACCACCAACGCTGCAACAGAGATCACCCATGTCAATGACTGACGCCCTGCTCTGACTCCTTGGAGCTTAAATAGCCAGCCCCAAATGAAGCACACCTGTGCCATGATGAGCCCAGGTGTGCTCAGTCGGAGCAGAGTGCCATCTGCTGTGACAGTGGGAGGTGCTGGACCCTACTCAGATGCTTTTTGGGTGAAAGGTGGTGAAGGCCTGGACAGATCACCAATTGTTTGCAGGACTAGAGGTAAATTTTGGTGGCCTAATAATGACATTCAAGCATTAGAACTGCAGTTAATTTGAGAGAACTACTGTTGGTACAAGAAGTTGTCAACAGTTTCAATGTTTTTTAGACATCCTCAACAAGTGTCACTGATTCCAAATGCTCTGTTGTCATCACTGAAGGGAGAAGGGGGTAAAAACCCTCTCAAACCCATGCGATGAGATCTCTGATGCCAGCCTGATAGATCTGATGAGGGGAAAAAAATGGTCTAACAGAGTTTGCAGGTGGAGGCAACCAAGATTGTGCTTTATTGATCCACAAAACCACATCTCCACATCAATCATGGCACTCCTGTTCCTTTGATTCTAGGGGACAAGCATGTCCTGCATGGACAAAATGATTACG
This sequence comes from Hepsetus odoe, assembly GCA_017165825.1. Taxonomy (NCBI): domain Eukaryota; kingdom Metazoa; phylum Chordata; class Actinopteri; order Characiformes; family Hepsetidae; genus Hepsetus; species Hepsetus odoe. The sequence goes on along the minus strand of CM029374.1, from coordinate 14,953,009 downwards.
TGCCCCAGACAGTGCTGTTCCTCCACACACCTGGCCCAGCAAGCCAACAGCCAGGAACAATGCCTCAGTCCCAACCACAGCAACAGACACCACATCTGACACTGGTACACACGGCCAGCTAGTTCAAAGGCTGGTGCTATCTGGATCGCAGCCAGGAGCAAGACACCGTAACAGTCAGCATTAGAGGGAGGCAAGTACAGCACATACAATCCAAAGATATCTGATTTCTCCAGAGATGTCTGTGCTAATAGTTTCTTCAGGCAACAAGAGGGCTGTGTTTTTGGCTCACGCCCCTGTGTATCACTCAACACCTGCAGGATTATTACATCTGATAGCGCTTCAGGGGGTAACTGAGAGGAGCCGTGCAGGGAGGAGAGATCAATGAGACCAAGAACGAACCCAATATCATATGGAATCCCTTAACACTGCCTGGACTAATTCGCTGTATTGAGTTTTGCCCATGCTCTCATGGGTAACTGTATTTCCCCCTCTTTCTTCCATGCTATAAGAGATCAGAAATAGAATTTCCTTATGTTAGACATCCTGTAATAGCCTTTAAGCTAAGCTTGCTTTTGTCTTTCTACATTATGTCAGGATCACTTATATAATCGTGTTCACATTTCAAAATGATGATATACAATCATAGCATTACTGGTTCTCTGAAAAATATGAAGAATGTAATATTATCCAAAGTATTTATATTATATTTGCCCTTATATTGTTTGCTTGGTTCATCCTGCACATCAGCAATGAGTCTGTGAGAGCAAGCAATCAATATAGGATCTGTAGATCTTACAGGGTCCTAGTTCCTTTCTTTTGGAGTCTCTTCTTTAGCTCAGTCCACAGGTTTTCATTAAGACCATGTTAGAGTTAGAATTTGAATACACTGAGCTTTTTTGTAGTTCGATGTATGCGCTAGGTCATTGTACTACTGGAAGATCCATCCACAACCCAGTTTTAGCTTTTTGGCAGCTGCAGCCAGATTGTCATGTACAGTCTCCAGTTACTTGATGGAGTACACAGAAGAAACAATCCCAGGACCTTTAAAAGAAAAATAGTGCCAAAACATCAGAGGTCCTCCACAATATTTATATGTAGACAGTCTTTTCTGTATAATCATCTTTCTTCCTTTAAAAACATGGGATTTGGGTAAGGGTCCAGAGAATCTGGTTCAAGCAATGTGAACTCTTGTGAACTCTTACGTTGTTACTTGGGTTAACAGGTAGTACCTGCTGATATTTTCAAATAACCTTTTTTATCTGCTGACTATACCTATCTTTAAAACTGGTGGCAGTAATTTGTTACAGTCTTTACATCAAGGCCTTATGGTGATTAATGAAATTAATTAATGTAAAAAATGAATGAAATTAAATAATTCATATATATATATATATATATATATATATATATATATATATATATATATATATATATATATATATATATGTATATATCATATATATATATATATATATATATATATACAAATGGACAATAAATCTTACTTTCAGCCATTAAAAGGCTTTACTTTTTATATAATGGCTTTCTTAATAATTTTACTTCAATCTGTAAATTAATATCACTGGATATAACATCACTTATACAATGGTTTAAGCCCTACACTTAAACAAGTTTTCTAAAGTTTTTGGGAGGACTCTATGTGCAACAACATGTCTGACTTCAGCAAAAAAAAAAAAAATTGATATGCAGGGAGTGTCCAAATGAAACCACATGAAACACTATAGCCTTGCTAAGAGGTGCGCTTTGTAGATTTCATGCCACTAACTGTAGCCGAGTGGCTTCCCTAAACCCTGCTCACCGAACAGAGAAGGACCAGCTTTGATATAATTTGAGGGATGGACCTTTTTCAGCACTGCGTTGTTACCAGATTGGTATTAAGGTGTATGTTGTGTGAGCTTCTTAGGCCCGACTGTGTTGCCGGGGATTTTTTCTACCTTGTGTATGCTTTCAGCAACCTTATTGACCACACACGCCTTTAGTTAGTAGGTGTGCAGTTAGAGTCTGTAGCTCATCGTTTTCACACTCAGCTTGTGTCTGTAATCTTCATACCCCAGGACCACTGTTGACTGATGCGTTTGGGGGTGGTGGACTATTCTCAATCCAAAATCATACCAACCATCACAAAAAATGTTTCCATGTCACTAATGAGAGTGATCCATCTCCCAAATATGGTCAGTGGTGGTCCCGTTGATGAAGAACCATACCTTTACAGCAACTGCATTTTTGCAAAAGTGCCCAGATGAATGGGACAATGTATATTCCACATTCTTTTGTGTTTTATTGAACACTTCCTTTACATCAAGCCTTATGTTAGAGACACGGTTAGTCTTTCCAGTCTAGACTGGTTTCGAATTGTTAAAATGCATTCTGTTATACGGACTTTAACTTTCTAATTCATTGCTTTACAGAGAGGCCTCAATGAGCAGTCACATGCTATTTTCTCTCTCCTCTCCTCAAAAATGGTTTACTGTAAAAAAAAAAAAAAAAAAGAGAGAGAGAGAGAGAGAGAGAGAGAGAGAGAGAGAGAGAGAGAGAGAGAGAGAGAGAGAGAGAGATTGTTTCAGAGCTGTGCGGGGCCCCCACATTCCCCACCCGCACACACACACACACACACACACACACACACACACACACACACACACACACACACACACACACACACCCCTTCCCCTGCGCGGCCCGACGCTGCCTGTGCTCCATATCTGGCCTGAACGGAGCAAAAGCAACGCAAGATGGGAGTGGTTCCGTCCTGAGGTCACGGCGAGGGAGCGGAGAGAGAGAGAGAGAGAGAGAGAGAGAGAGAGAGAGAGAGAGAGAGCGAGCGAGAGAGAGAGAGAGAGAGAGATCGGCGGCACGAGACACGGAGAGAGCGAGTGTTTTCTTCTTGCTCTTCAGTTGCGCTGTTTTCTCTCGCCAGCAGGAATAATCGTGCGCTTTGTGTTTCTCCGGGACAGCGCTGATCGGGGAGAAACCCCACCGCTTTCCAGCTTTCCAGAGAGAGAGAGAAAGAGAGGAGCTAGAGAGAGGGAGGAAGACGCATGAGGAGGACGGGGAGGAAAGTTTTGGAGGCGCAGGAGCAGAGCTGAGCCCGTGGCCATGCTCGCCGAGAGCAGCGCGGGCTGAGAGCCGCTGCGTGTCGCTCCTGCCGGCGGCGAGAAGCGGAAAAAGTTCCTCCGCTGGAAAATCCGGAGCCCCATTAGAAACTCCCCGCTCCCTCCTTCACCTCCTCCCCCGCTTTACTGGAATCCCCGCTGCTGTTATTTATTCATTTGCTTGTATTTGATTTTGGAGGTGTGGGTGTTTGGATAGACATCTGATTTTCGCCAGGGCACCCTCTCCCCCTCTCTCTCCTCTTCCAGGATGCACCGCTGGCTGAAGTGCGTGCTGGCGGTGCTGGTGCTGCGCGGCGGCGCGGCGCTCCTCTGCCTGCCCTGCGACGAGTCCAAGTGCGAGGAGCCCAAGCAGTGCACGGGCGCCGTGGTGCTGGGCATCTGCGGCTGCTGCTCCGTGTGCGCCAAGCAGAAGAACGAGAGCTGCGGCGGAGTGTACGGGCTGTACGGAACGTGCGATGCGGGGCTGCGCTGCGTCATCCGCCCGCCGCTCGACGGCGCCTCCATCACCCAGTACGAGGTCGGAGTTTGCGAAGGTGCGTGTGTGTGATTTCGTCCATTACCACAAGCTGCGTGCGAGTCCTGAGTTTAGCACACACACTCCTGCGAGCCGATCAGGTGTGTGAGGAGCCCAGCAGGCTGGAAAGTTACATTTGGGGGGCTTTAGTAGGCACGATGTGCAAGGAAACTGAACAGGCAAGATTTCTTGACTTGGGGCTCATGGAAATACGAATTGGGGGGCGAGTGCGATTTTCTAAAATGAGTGAAATGAAGGTCGGGTTTGAGGCTGTTAGTTTCAAGTTTAAGCTGGATATTAGGCAGGCAGCAAAATTAGACTGATCATCAGCTGTCAGCAGTCATGATGTCCAGAGAAGACAAACAGCTTATATTTCTTGGCTGGAGCTGCTCAGAGACTTACCCTGGGGGGAAAGTGTGATTTTCGAAGGGAATAGAAACGAGTCAAGGGATTTGGGCCTTTACTTTCAATGTAAAGTTGTACACTGGGCGGCCAGCAGCTCTAGACTGGTGAAGAAAGTTGGGTTTTTGGGCCGAGATGGTTTTAGGAGTAAGGATGCAGATCGAAGCAGAGGTCTCATTAAGACCATCGCAGTGCGGTTTTGTAACAGGGGAGAAATGAGGGAAGGGATTAGGGTCGCTGGTTTCAAGTCTAAGTTAAGTTCAAGTTTAAGACGGGTGATCTGAACAGACCGCTGGGGTGAAAGTTAGGTTTGGAGCTGGTGGTAGTAACTGTGCATATAGAAGCCGTGCAGCATCGTTTTGGCTTGGGCCGCTTTGAGACGCGCATTCGGGTGAAGAGTGGGATTTCCGAAAAGGAGAGGAGAGAAGAAGGCGATCACGGTTGTTAGTTCCAGAATTAAGGTGGAAATAGGGCAGCAGCAGCAGCAGACTGGTGCCTGGAAGCGGCTCCGCTGCTGAGCGCTCGCAGACGCAGAGGGAGGAGATGGAGCGAGGCTGCTTAATGTGTTTGCAGCATGTCGGTTTTCCATTTCTTTGGGGTATTGCTAGCGGATTCCGTGCTGTTTTTGGACGTGGTGCCAGCCCCTAGTCTCTCCGCCGAGGCTTGTTGGTTTTTCCCTGGAATGTCTGCTATGCAACTCGTCTTGCGCGTCGATTTCACAGCAGGGATGTCAACTCCGACTCCCAAAGGTGTTTTTCATCGCCAGGATGCCCCTGGATTCATTTGGCGGTGTCTCGGGTTAAAGTGATCACCGAGCCGAAAGTGCGTGTGAAGAGCCTGCTTTTGTATCCAGATGGCATTTCACCTGTTGAGCTGGAGCACCTTAACTCTGAACTTGAGAAATCTGCAGCCACGTGGTTTCCTGGGAGTGGAGGATCAAAGGGATTCATTATTTGCAGCAATAACTCAAAAGAGATCAGTCATAAAACTCTGCTTTGCTGTGCACTGTAACACAAAACCATGACTAAGAGAGAAGCAGGAGAGAGGCTTGTCTTTTTTTTAAGGCCCAGTCCTGGTCTGAGCAGAGACTTGGTCAGAGGAGCTGCTGTTCAGTGCCATAGCTCAGATTTCAACATGGCTGGTTATGAAAACACGCTGATGGCGTCTCGACTGTTTGGCATGTCACGTCTCAGGTGGCATCTGATGTAGTCCAGCCAAGAAAACATGAAGTGTCAAAGCCATGTCTGCTGCAGAGATCAAAGTGAGGAGCCACGGTTTTGGCAGTGTTGCCCGTGCCGTGGTGACATCGATCAAAACCTCACAACAACTAGAGATCCTGCAGGGTCTCTTCAGTGAAAATCTGGGGTGGACATGCTGTCATCTCAAGATGGTTTATGAATATTCTGCAGCAGGGTATAAGGAGGGGACAGAGTTCAACAAAGTTTAGGGATTTCCCTGCTCTGATGTACCTTCTAAACTTTGTCAGTTGAATCAGGTGTATTGAGGTGTTTGACGAAAAATCATCACATTCTGTTGGGCTGTAGCCCTCCAGGAGTGAAACTGGTCCCTGCTCTTAAGGTTAAGACTTCCAGGATTCATACAGTCATTGTAGCTGTATGCTGGCAGTGAACATGTCATTGTGTTTCTCCCCGGCTGATAACTAGGTCCATGTAAAAAGCAGTGACGCATACTCAAAGAATGAGATTGCTCTGGACAGGCCATAGTCATCCTGAAACACCCTGAGAGTGCCCAGGGAGGCCCATGTTACCCATCACATCTCTTCCAATGAGGAGTGTCAGAGTCACCATGGTGAAATGTGCTTTGGGAACTGATGGGTGATGTTCTGCATTCTCGGTTAAATGGAGCCCTTGAGGGCACCCTCGGGAGGCTACCTTCCCTCAGTGGCGAAATAACTGAAGTCTTTTTAGGCCCTGGCTCTGTGAGAACCAAGAACCAAAGAAAGTGCCATTGCAATGCACAACACAGCCTGGCATGCTTAAAACACATCCTGTAATAGCCCCTGCTGGCCATACATATGTCTCACAATCGGCTTCTATACATCAGTCAGTCATGGTGAAAGCCCAGTGATCTATGTTATATAGAACATTTTGCAAGAGGCGTATATTAAAGGTCCCAATATCATAAAACTCTGAATTTTGCTTTAATAAAAAATGAGTTTTATGTAGTGTGTAAACGTTATTTCAGATACAGTACTTCCCTCCCGAGTCAATGCAGTCCTATGGGGAAGCTAAGCTACTAAGAGCAGGCTGTTAGCCCTGCCCATTCATGTTAAGGAATTAGTGTGCTTTAAGAGAAGCTAGTTTTGTAGACCAGTTCTAGTAGATGTTTGACACAACTGACAAAGAGCATTGCCATTATAACTGAAATGCTTAGAAAATGTAAGTAAGGCTGAAAAAAAAAGGCACTTGGAAATGTACTTTCATACATTCTACTAAATGTGCATGCATACATTCTACAAAAGTGGACAAAAGCTTAAAGATTTACTGAGTATGTTTAAATTTTGTTCTTTGCTTTTTTTTTTTTCCCCCGTTTGAATCACAACTCACATTTGAATGTGGCCAAAGAGGATGTTTATACAGGATGCAGTCTGGTTGAACCTTTTGTAGAAGTGCTAAGCAAACCTTTAGAGATATGTTTGCAAAAGAAACTGAGCTTGATTCAAACAGATGAAAGTTGGCATTGTACAGTATAGCTCCAAAGTGTTTTTCTTATACCTGTCTCTACCTTTAAGACCCAGTGACTTTTGTTGGGATCATTATATATTTTACTGTAATTGTAGTCAGAAAAGAAAATGGCTTATCTTGCTCCTGCAGCAGAGACAGCCCAAGCAGCTTCCACCATGAAAGAGCAGAAAAAGTGAACACACTCAATAACACTGCGAAAAATCCTTCGCCTTGTTTTTGCAGTTTACTGGAGGAATGTGTGCACTTGGCCTGTAGCGGCCTATCTTAGCTTTCAGCCCTCTGGCTGCTTGTCAGGCCAACTGACTGCCAAATAATTTAGGATCTTACAAACAACATTTATTAATCCACTAAGAAAGACGGGCCTGCAGCACAGACGCTGGCCGGGGGACGTGTGTGTATTTACTTACTTGCACTGTCCAGCAATCTTTCACCACCTTTCATTCTCTGTTCACCTTGGCATGTGATGGCATGAGGGCTCAGTATTAACAATGATCATTTATTTTTGCGCCTTGACACCCTGGTCTGTGGCAACATGCATGGCTAGCATTTTTGACATGGTGACAGGGTCAGTTAAACACAGACAGTCCCAGAAGCTGCTTTCTGGTATCTTGGACCTGTTGCATTTTCTGCTTTCTGACCTTTTTACCAAGTCACTGCTGTCTATACTGCAATGCCTTTGTGCTAAAATCTTAATCTTCCAGTTGGTGAAATGATCAGCAGTATTTATCTCCTAAATGACTAGAGAGCGGATAAAAGAGTGCGGATTATGTGCAATCTGTTTAGAGAAAACACCTGGAGAATGCAGAGATGTCTATCCTCATTAGTGTCATTCACATATACACAGGCCTCTGTCTGTTAACAAAGCAGTGCCACATTGCTCTTCATCAACATCAGCCAGGCCTTTTTGTATGGAATTCCACTGCCAAAATGCTAAATGGCCCATCAAAGCAAGGGTTACATGATTCCTGCAGAATTTTCATTACAGAAGTACATTAGATGCAGATTAGACTTTGTGGGTCTGGATTTTTTTGTCTGAATTTTTAATTGTCAGAAAATTGTTTTCTCTGCCAGCAGAGCTGTGGCCCCAGCTTCTGCTAGCAAACATGACATTCTTGTCTGGTTCCTAAAAACTCTCTTTGGACCAAAGCCCTAAACCTTCTCTTTTAAAAAACTGAATGTCACTGTCAGCCACTGTGGACATCTGACCTTTTGCCTTTTTTTCATCCGCAAAGAAGGACCAGATTCAATTTGTTGCAAACACTGGTTTTTCTGGGTAGTCGGAGAAGACAAAAAGAGACATTTCCCTCTCTCCTCTGAGGTTCTAGAACTTCTCTTTTCTTTGGAGAGTAGTTGGGAATCCTCAGAGTGGATGAGGCACAGTGGGGAAAAATTCAGAATTGGCAGAGGTTATTTTTCTTAAGCCTTATGCTAGATAAGTGGGACCGGGACAAAAAACCTCTGTGTTTGAACGAAGAGAAAAGGATGCTGCTTCTGTGTAGAACTTCACAGCTTGGTCAGAAAAAAACCTGCAGCTTCCTCAAGGCAAAACCAGGAGCACAAAACTGGGTTTCTCCCATTTGTATTTGTAATCAGCATTTCATTCCCTTCATGTAGACCCTTGCTGTTGTTTCTGAGTTGTATTTGTTTGTCCCCTTGCTAAAAATCCATTCTTTTTGAAGCAAAGTAATTAATAGCTGTCTTGGATGCAAATAAGCTGAGACTTAATACTTCAAGAAGGCCACCTGCCTGGAGGTCAAGCAGGTGCCATTTGTTATGTGCACTGGTGGAGGGAGGGCTCACATTGTGGCTCATAAGAAGACATGTAATTTGATGGCATGATATGAAGAAAAGCTGTCATGGAAGCCTTTCACTTGAGCTTTGACTACACTGCTTACTAAAATTAAAGAGCTTGGTTTCTGTAGATTTCTTTGGTGGGTTTGTTCTAGACTCAGCCAAAGGAGTTACTCACATGCTTTTTTAATGGAATACTTAAGTTGCCTGTTTAAAGTGGTCGATATACATTAGGTAATGTGATAGGCCACATTTTTCCTCATTATTTATCTGTCTGAGTCAAGGTAGCGGTAAACACTCCAGCCTGCTCTGGAAAAAAACGTGTTTCTGTTTTCAGCAAGAGGCCTTGCACTATCTCCTTGTAGGGCCTTAGTGTTAGTAAGCATTTCTTTTTTGTGTGTTGGTTTAATAAAACTATCACCATATCCTTACATCTGCTAATAGAACTGTCAAACTTTGCCTAGAATGCAGCCAAATATGATTTCTTTTAACTTGCTGTTTTGCTGCTGTATTGTTTGTAGTGTGCTTGGCTCAGGAGAAGTGTCAAAACAGAACCACGCTTTTAAAAGATGTTCTGTCCCTGGTCTCTGGGAATGGAAATCTAATCTCAGCAGCTATATACGACGACTTCTGGAGTGCACCGTGGCTCAGAGGCCTTAAACGGTACCCTTCGTCCAAGGCGACTCTCTGTTTGTAAGCTTTGGTGAGGTGAAGGACCACAAAACATGTCTTTGTCAGTGATGTTGCCAGACCAAGGCTCTGTGTGTGGCTCAGACCACCAAGAGTATGTTTACCATATGAGCCCCTTGCCAGGTTACAGGCAGACATGTTTAGCCGGACCTGCAATGGCTCGAACGTCCTCACCCTGCTGAGTGACCCATGACCAGTCTGGAGATCATGGCTTAGTTGCTGAAGAATTGGCTGTTGACAGCAGTTATTCATGGCCTTCACCCCCAGGGTGGAGGTGAAAAAGACAAGGATGTGGTGTATGAGCATCAGTTCACTACCTTAAACCCTCTTTCACTTTTTTACTGGCACATTTCCCTATCTTGCAGGGTTTTATATCTTTGATTCCAGTTGATTATGATTTAATGCTTAATGATTTAATCTCAGATTTTCTCATATATTTGAGTGTATTGGGTTCATTAAGAATGATTTCAAAAGTTGAATTGTGAAAATAATTGCCATGCTTTCCTTCACCTGTATTTTCAATAGTGTACCCAAAAGTGAATCAGCCATGCCAAAACAGCTCTGACCCTTCAGAGCTGGACTCCATTAAATCTCTGAATGTGTCTTGGATATGCACTAAGATGTTAGCAGTAGATCCTTGAGTCCAGAAAGTTACAAAGAGGGGCCTTCATGTCTTGGACTAGTTAGTCCAGGACATCCCAAACTTGCTGGATCAAATATCGTTTCCATGAGAGGGTGTTAAACTAAGGTGAAAGCGGCTGTTTGTTATTGTGAAGGCACTACAGCACAGCACACAGTGAGCCACAATGAAATATTTCTCTGCATTTAACCCACCACACCTAGACTAGAGCCGTGGGCAGCCATATCTTGCACCCAGGGAGCAGTGATGGGCATGGTACCTTGCTCAAGAGTACCTCAGGGTAACCTACTGGTCTAAGACTCAAACTCATTACCTTTCTATCATAACACCTCTTTCCTAGCCTCTATGCCATCACTGCATGTATTGTCATGCTCTGCAGTGGTATATGTCAAAGTAACATTCACATGAAAGCCTGGCCCCAAGGTTTCTCAGCAGAACATTACATAGCCTGCACTGGCTTTCCTTATTCCCTCTGTCTATGCTGTTACCATCTCCTCCTAGGGCAAACAACATGCATGCATCTTACCATCCACATGGTGAAAAAGAAAATGAGATTCTTCAGGCCACCTAATTTCTTTGCTCCATGGTCCAGTTCTGATGCACTTGTGCCAACATGAGCTTGGCATATTTATCATCACTTTTTAAGCAATTTGTGCTGCAGTACACAATTCTTCAACAGAGTTCTTCTGTGGGATTATATCAGTGAAGCTGGTCACATCAGTAAGCCCATGAAATGTTTCTGGTGCAGCCTTCCTTGGACCCCTTTTGGTAGGTACTAACCACTGCATAATAGGACCACCCAACAAGACCTGATCTTTTGGAGATCCTCTGACCAAGTCATTAGTCTGTCACAGTTGGGCCTGATATCCTTGCACTTTTGTGTATTTTTCATGCTTCCAACAAATCAGCATCAAGAGCTGCTCATTCACTTGCTGCCTAATTTATCCCACCCCTTTGACAAGATAATTATAGATATTCTTTTCAACTTCAGTGGTTTTAGTGTCTGATCAAGATATCCAGTAGGGAAATTCCAAAACAGGCTTAATTCTCATCTCTGCTATGCCTGCTGACTACTGTCGAATTCTAACCGGGATTTCGTGTATTTTTCCATCTGAAATTAGTACTTGGCCAAAAGATGATGGCACATTGATTGAATATTATTGTATTAAATAAGTGTATCACTGTTTTTTATTGTTTTTCCAAAATTGATTAACTGAATTTATCATCTGCTGCATGGTGACTCATCAGTCCTTTTTAATGTCCCTTACTCATGTATACTCAGACTAAATGGTAAAAGGCACTCCCACATTTGGTCAGTGTTAGAGGATGATGCAGGTCCTGTATCCATAGCAGTGCATACTATGGGCGTTGTGCCATGCAGCTGTGAATACACCCAGCACATCTGATCCCACATGAAAAATCTTTGACCTTCCACTGGGAGCCATGTGCAGCACTCCCACCAGTAGCTATACACACACCCAACAATTGACTCACCAGTTAAAGCAGTTTTCTGCTCCTTGTTAGTCCTATCCTAGAATATTTACAGGGATCGGTACAGAGGTCCAGTGAGTGCACTGTTTTAGGACATGTATAGGGGAATAGGCAACACATATCTGATGTTACCTTGGCCTACTGCAAGATTGATATTGGCCTTGGTTGAGAAAAACACAGTCTAAAACTGTCCTGTTGCTCACTGTTAAATAGCTATTGTTGGGTACGGAGGATTTCACCAGGCAACTCGATGACCTTCACGAAGAAGGAAGTGTCCGTAGAAATCTATGGGCCTTTATTTACTGGGGAACTGGCTGCATTCCTCAGAGGCAGATTCTGGGAAAGACACACATTACACACACGCAAATGCACCTCCCTGCATGCACAGGCACTTGTAGAATGTGCATATACAGCTGAGTGTATTCTCTCCCTTCACAACACACACACACACACACACACACACTGATGATAAGATGGGCACACAGTTACCTCACCAGGCCCATATCAATAATGTGTGTTTGCACTGTAAATAACACTTCATAATGTTACTTGGAGATTGCAGTGTTGCAAGGTTCAGGGTCATTCTTGTTTTTCAGAATTGCTGCTCGTGGTTGAAATGTCACTATATTGTAATTCAAAAAACACAAGAATGCACAGAGAGTCATATTTTCTCTTTTTTTTTTTTGGCAATCATAATCACTTATAATTGGCCCCTGACAAGTTGCTGCGGGGAAGTCTTTTTACCTTCTGCTGTGTATCATCAGTACCTCAGCAGCTGAACGGTCACTTAATGTGACCCCAGCTTCTTGAAAGTGTGCTTGTTTTTTTATTGATGATGTTGATGATGAAGTATAGAGAACGTTCCAGTTTGTGAACTTTCCCTTTAAATTCCCTTGAAGATAATCTACTTGTAAATCATTAAATTTGGAATTGTTTCAGCTTCATAACTATTTGCTTCTCTTTGATCCGTTCTCAGATGAAAACTGGGATGACGACCAGCTCTTGGGATTCGAGCCTTGCAACGAGAACCTGGTTACGGGCTGCAACATCATCGATGGGAAGTGCGAATGTGACAGCGTACGAACGTGCAACAACCCATTTGAGTTTGCCAGTCAGGAAGCTTGTCAGACAGCCCTGAGGAAGATCGAAGGTACTCTTGCTCCCTCTTTCTCTTCCTCGCTGCGTGAATAACTAGCTCAGAAGCTTGTACATGCATGGTCATGTTTTAATATAGCATTCAGAATATGTCGTTGAGCAACATCAGACTCCATTGACGCATGTCAGGCTTAAACCGTTCATTTGGACACCCCCGGCTGCTCAATTCAGTGAGTTTACCCAAATAAACATTACAGAGTTGATTAATAGCTCCAAGGTGGCTATTATTCGTCTTCTGTCTCAGTCCGAGTGTTGTGCGTCTCATTCCAAGAAGCCCTCCCTCCCTTCCTTCCTTTTGAGGATAAAGGGCACAATACATGCTTCTGCTATGCTAAATTATCTGTGATTAACTTGGTATTTGAAAAGGGGTTCTTTGTTAGTTCTGAGATGATCTAAAAAATTAATCAAATAAGCAATAATCTCCTTCCATTTTAGCGTCAATTTAACCATGATCCACTTCGGGGAATTAATCAGAAATGTAATCTGGTGGATGGACACCAGATTTAGCCGGATGGACATGCTGCATTCTGTGACACTGCTCCCGTTTGTCCGAGATTTTTATCATATATTTGTCCTATTTATTTCTGTTTATTGCACTCTTCTCCTGCAATTATATTAATGTGGATCAACTGAAGTGTTTTTAGCAAATTACTCTCACAGCTTGTCGGAAAGTGTTACACAAATCATGTCTACCTGACTTTCCTCTTAATGCATTTTGGACTCACTCAGCCATTGGATAACAACTCCCTTTTTATCTTATTTTGATATGGTTCTTTCTTCTTCTTCTTCTTCTTCCTTTGCGAGAGGTGTGGTGGGAAGAATGATTGTTTTTCTTTCCTCCCATTTTCAGGTCCATGTTGTTTATATGACAAGTTTCTTCAGACGTCTGTGATTAAACTAACAAATGGCTTTATTTACCCAAAGCTGATAAGGCTCCTTACAGGGCTATCAGAATGCAAATGTTGCGATGAAGAATGCGCTCCCTGATGGATACAAGCTGCATTCCCTGCATGCGCCTGTGTGTTCAGCCCGGACTGGCAGCACACTGGCAATTAAGATGAAAAATTTATGCTTGTTATCGCAACGGTCCTAGCAACGGGTGATGGCCCTTGTTGTTTTATTGTGGCAGGTGTACTTACATCGGCCCTGCAGCAGCCTGTGGTTCTTTTAAAGCTTTCCCTCCAGTGTTTTGTCTTAATAATAGGTAGCTGTTATGTTGTTTTGACTGATCTGGTTTTGAAGGTATTGTCTGTCGCACAGTTGTCACTTGTTTATTGTGATGTTGCGTCTAGGTGGAGCCATGAGTCTGCGTGCCGTTGTCATGTGTTTTGTGATTTTGTGTCTAGATTTGACTGCTGTTTTCTGTATTGTTGGCAAACCCTTTTTTGCTGAAGTGTACCTGCTGTTATATATATATATATATATTATATATATATATATATATATATATATATATATATATATATATATATGTATGTATATATACTTTTAAAGTCAATCTGCTGGTCCCAGTATGTTGTTTTTCTCATAACTGAAGGATTCAATTTCACACCAGCTCCATGATACTCATATGGGACTATCAAGACCATACAATATATGCGCTCACTTCTCTTTAATGAGGCATGTAAAAGACTGCCTACCTTTACCAGCAACCCGCAGCATAATGGGCTTTTTCCTGCTTGAGAAAGTGATTCATTTTTTTTGGCAGTAGCCTAAAAGTGAACTTATTTTTCTTTCAATGTCTTCATGCATCTGTTTGTTCTCAGTGTGGCAAGGGCTTTGGAGGGAGGGCAGGTTCTTGCGCTGTTGTAATGGTATGCGCTCAGTAGTTATCATTTACATAAGAAAAACATTACTGTCATGATCCATCAGCTTAGCCCATCTTTTTGTACTTGGAGTCTGGAGACATAGTGAGATCTTATTGATTTTACATTAAACAATTGCTTCTGTCACACAGAACTGGAACCTTCTGCATAATGCGATTAAACTCCATCTCGTACTCCTACGTCTGCTCCTCATTGCGTGGCTGACAGCAAAGGGGCGGAAAGAGATAGAACTGCATTTAAACGACTGCACATGCAACCAAATGGGAATGAGCTGGAACGTGGGCTCATTTTTAAAGGTCATTCACCCTATCTCTTTCGGAAAAAGCGTTCCTTCTTAGTGGAGTGTTTACAAGAGGTGGGAGAAAAAATTGATACATTATAGTATTTCAATTATCCTTGCATGATATTGGTTCAGAACAGCTGGCCAAGTATTATTTATTTTTAACATTGTTTTATAGTTTTGAAAAGTTTATTTCGCGGGGCAGCGGTGGCCTAGTGGTTAGGGTGTTGGCCGTGTGATCGGCGGATCGGGGGTTCGAACCCTTTCCCGGTGGGTTGCCCTGAGGTACCCTTGAGCAAGGTGCCGTCCCCGTCCCGCTCCTCCCTGCGATGGGCTGGCGACCTGTCCAGGCTGCGTCCCCCGTCCTCGCCCTGTGTGCGCTGGCTTGGACACCAGCACCCCCCCGCGACCCCATTTGGGACAAGTGGCGGATGGATGGATGGATGGATGGATGGATGAAAAGTTTATTTCATGTTTTATTATTTTTATTATACATTAAAAAAATGTGACTGCAGTTCCCAAAACCCAATTTTTCTCTTGCGCCATGCCAGGAATTTGTAGTTAGACTCACCTGAGTCTCTGCAGAGACTTCTGTAAGTCATGACTTGTCTGGGGGATTTAGTTGGGGAATTGCAAACATAACATATTGAGGCTCAAATATAGTTGTAGTATCATATCATCCCCTTAGTGGCAATTCCCATCCCTTATATTTACATCCTGAACTTACAAGGGCATGTGGTGAAGAGTAATGTAATAATATTGGCAGTAAATCTTGTGTCTGCCATGTTTTGGAGATGTACCACTGGAATTGGTGTAGCCTATAACACTTTCACGACGCCAAGAAGAAAAAGACACCTAAAAGGGCAGATGGAGACTGATAATGATGTTCCTCAGCTTCCCTCAGTGGCCTTCTAATGACACCAGTTCTCTTCTGGACCATTCCCACTACAGGAAATCAATCCTCAATAAAACCGGAATAATATGTTGACCTTTGATGGCTAACTAGATTTTCTCAAGGTGTGAAAAAATGTCAGAGCAGTAAATCATAGTCAGACGCTGGATGGTAAAGATTGACCTTAAGAGTTTAAGTCATTCTGGTGCAGAGGTAGAAATATAGGTCCAATAGACCACGTAGGGATGCCAGTTCGTTTTCTTTGATGAAATTATCCAAGTGCATCTCCAGCTTTTCGAGAAGTTAACATTTTACCATGCCATAATGACTCAGCATTACTCAGCCATGCATGACAGTCAGCTTACAGTGGAGAAAAAATAAGAACGAGAAAATGGTTGAAGAAAGAAGGGAGTGTAAACTATGCACAAATCCAAGAGACACAAATGTTTCTGTTTTACTTTATAGTTTTTTTGTTTGTTTGTTGGGTTTTTTGGGGAAATTTGAATTGACTGCATATGCTTTACCATTTAAACAATAGGCCCTTTATAGCATCAACCAAGGCTGCTTGTAGGTGATCACTCTTTGGGTCCCTGGTGATGAGAGAATTCCTGCTAGCATTAAAACCTGGCCTGGGGAGAACAAAATGTACTAGAGTAGTGAGAGGTCCATGGGAAACCACTGTAAGTACTGTAGAGGGTCTGCATTTGAAATTAACATGGAGGTAAATGGTAGTCTTCCAGTGACCCAATTTAGCCTTCTGACCCACAGGTTAGGGTAATTCTGTAAGTGTAAGCTACTGAAACTACTTTTAGAAAATGCCTTCTGATAGGGGGAAGATTATGAACACAGTTTGCTTTTGATATTAAGGGAAAACTTTGTCTGGAAGACTTTCAGATAAAAGTAGAAAACGGAGACAGGAATAGCCCAGTGTGTGTGAGGGAGAAACTACCTTTTAAAAAGCAGACTGTGGATGAGAGCTACAGATAAGAAGAGAGAGTCTAGGGGGACTGAAATATGAGACGAGAGTGAGAGTCCTTTTTTAGGGGAGAGCGAGAGGCAGGAAGTTTTGTTCTCTGGGAGTCTGCTGTGCTATGAGTGTTGGTTCCTCTGACCCAGCTAGGCCAAAGCACATTAAAGGAAATGCCAAGCATTCCTGCTGCAGAGCCGTGTCTCTGACGCTCTGGCAGGATTACAGTGAAGAATATTTGTTCTGGGGAGCTGGCCATGCTAATTGCAGGCCCTGTTGTGTGCGGGGAGAGAGCGGGCGCTCATGCCAAAAGCAACATGTTTCTGTTCGGCTCAACAATGTCCTGTTTTCAAGGAGAGAATGGAGGGGGAGGGGGCGAGCCCAGGAACGGAATGCATAAAAGTACAGTACTTTTCATTTTACTTTCATCCTGTGAGGCAGCGCACGCAACACATATTTGGACAGGGCTGAACCATGTTGATTTGTTCCCAGAAACCTCAAAGCTACAGTGTGACATGAAGAAACAGTTAGAGCTTCATTAAAGTTTAAAGATGCCCATTCCAGTTCATTGGCGTGTGCATTAATTGATTATTTGTGGGGGCAGAGTGTAATTAATCTTGGTGGCTATTGAAAGCTCTGTAAACAGATCCTCTGCATTCCTGCTGTGTCTTATTTTCTCCTCCCCTGACTTTGGCGAATGAGAATGTTTGGGGACATCTGTCCGTCTTTTAAGCGGGAGCATGGTCCACCTCCTCCCAGAGATTTAGAGCCTCTATGGCTCCCTGAACTCGTTCACATCACTTTGTCTGCAGGGCAAGCTAGACTTTTGGAAACTTGAAGGGGTCCTCTGAAAACAAGTGATAATGAGATGTAGTTTTGTCACATTTTCAACCACCCTCCCAAAGCCCACAGTATCATTTTCTCTGCTATCCTAAGGCAGAGAATTTGAGAATTGATTCCATCACCTTAGCTAGTTGCAGTCTGGGCCAAAGAAGAGGAGTACATCAAGGAGAGCTTCTTTGGAGCTTATCACCTAAAAAAATCTGCCAGGTTTACTTAACTTTTAAATTTATCTTGTCTGAGAGAATGGAACGAACAAATCTAGAGGCAAGGGCACTATGAATGTGTGCTTATTAATGGAATTTGGCATTTGCTCATTATAATCTCAGAAGAAGAAAAGGTTTCTACTATTCATACAGTATACAAATACTTCCACTTTTCATTTCTTCATTTAAAAGCCCTGAAACAGACCTATTTGCAGCAGTTCTCCTGCCTGGTGCCATGTTTGGCTGTTTCTTATGTTCACACCATCTCGTAGTTGCCTCACACAGGGTATTGCAGTGTGAGATGTACATCCACTTAACGCAGTTTATAGCACTTAGCACAGATTGCCTCTACAGGCTGCAGGTCTCCATCATCACCTTTCAAAAGAATGCTGACAAGTCTGGTAAAGAAGAAAAATTCTCTTGGGCACCAGGGTTTTACCAGAAAGTTTGCTACGAGAATACTTATAAAACCAAATTGCTGTGGATTTCTGGGTTCTGAAATTAGCCTGAATCATGCACAGAAGCTTTCCCAGCAGTGAGTTCCCTGTCCTATGGTATGACCCAGTCAAGGCTCTGCTAAAGCCCAGTAATTCAAATTCTACCCTGCTCATGTACAGCAAAAAAGCAGCGCTGTGTCCTTTGTATATGGAGCAAAGTCAATCGAATCAAATCATCTGAAGTCTCCGATTGCAATGTGGCTATTCTCCAATAATTAGCATTCCTTACAGATTCACAGCCAGACCTCAGGGGTCATTATTCTATTTACTGAGATAATGCTATTGGCAGCTTCCCTGAAGTGGAAGTGCACAGGCCACAGACTGACACAAGCATCTCCAGATGATGAGATGGTTCTTCCAGTCTGGCTCATATCAGCTGCGTATGGAACTTGGGCAGTGGAACTGTGAGTAACCCAGAGGAGCTATTACTCAATACCACTCACCTAAGTCACATGCTTTCAACAGTCAGATAATAGTACACCTCTAGGTTAGGTTGTAGTATAGTGGCCAGAGGATTATCAAGGAAGCTTTCATTGGTGCTGTCTCTTTAAGTTTTTTGAGTAACATCTAAAGGGCTATGACTAACATTTTCTTAAATGACTGTGTACTATGTTGTGTTGATATAGGTTAGAAGATGCTCAGTTGGACTTGGCTGTCATAGATGTTGCAGCAACACTCATCTTTTTTATTTAGCAGTGCACCCTGACCTCGTAAAATTTAGGGAAGTTTTCTTAAAATAGGGCCCTTGGTAAGGTTGGCATTTAGACTGGTGATTGCTTGATTTCCTCCTTTGCAGAAAGTCCCTTTGTCACTTACTTTGATTTCCTTTTGTTCCTCATGATTGCTCTAAAACTGCTGCGTTTGTGATAAGCTCATTTTCCTCCCTGGTTCCACCTTCAGGCCAGAGATTATCAAGCAGAGGCATTTGAGCAAACAGCTTGAGAGACAAAAAAAATAAATTGCAAGTTTACTCATATGTTTGGAGGCCAAGGTGTTGTGTTTGTTTCCCAGGCAGCTGTTGACATTCTGGGGTCCCTTGGTTAGTTCGTCAGCGATGACTGAGTCTGAAGGTATAGTGCGACGTGCTGATAAAGATGAATCACAGTGGGGAGTGTTCAAGCATGCCACTCGGTTGTCCTACAGTTGGAAGAAGAGAAGCCTTTTAGACTATGCTGTCCTCCCCATTGCGTTGGTGTGTAGCCTGATCTTCATCTTTTTTCCGACTTGGTGTCCTGTCTGAACATTGGTGTTCCAGACATGCGTGTGAGGCTGTTCAATGGAGTGGGTGTAAGACAAGAGTAAAGGAGGTTCTTGTCACTTATGATGTGTAAAATCGAGGCACAGTGCGTATTGAAAGGTTCTGTGGTGGTGTTCTGTCAACGACCTTTGCAAAATTGCGTTCATCCTTTCTCAGCAGTCAGTCTCTGCTTTAACACTGGTTGTGAACTATGTGGATCTTTGCGCAAACAATAATACGACTAAAGCAGCTTTTGAGATAATGAATATGTGCGGCATCATTCATTTTGCTCTTTACGCACTAATGCATTCTCTGCATGAATCACTCTTCAGAACTGAGCAGAGGTTTGCGCATCTATTGTTGGCTGTTATTGCCAACTTGCTCATGAGGAACTGGATGTTTCTGCTCTCAGAGCTGAGTACAGATAAAAGCTGATGCAGAGGAGGCTCTATGACTCTCTCACGACCTTATCTAGTTGATCCCATTTAGCTAAAGCTTGACATGGAGTTGGCATTTAACACTTTTACTGGGGTCGATCCGCAAACTTTTTAGGCTCTTTTTTTCTCATGGTGACCTCTCAAGAGGCAAGGTGATGGATAAATTGCGTGCTGTGAAGTGCCGCCAGCGTGCAATCTCCTGTGAACCCACAACAGCTCTGCAGAGGTCATGCCGGCCTGTTTACTCTGTACATAAGGCAGGGCGAGGCCGCATGCCTGTTTGCGTTTGTTTTGACAAAAGCACGTGTGTGGGTTATGAACGTCTATGTGGGTTTGAATTTTAGAGAGAACGCTGGAGCTTTTTTTCTGCCTGCGCATTTAATTCAGCAGCCAAAGCACTAAGCAACTCTGAGAAAAAAACAGGGAAATGTGCAAAACAAGAGCTTATTGTTTGTTGACTGTGGAGGACCCCAGAGGGTCATGTGGTGTTTTGACTGGCAATCGCTTTGCAAGGGAGAGAATGAAAGACAGAGAAAGATGCTTGTCTCACTGCAACAAAATTTCACTGCAGGAGGAAAAAAAAGAGACAAATTTATGTATGTCTGCTCATGAATGTGCTCTTTCTTGAGACGAGGAAGGAAGACGTTTCAGAACACAGAGCCTCTGATTCCAAGACAGAAAAGGGAACTTTGTGTGTCAGTGACACTACAAATAGACTACAGGCCACACATTTAGATATGACGCTTGACTGGAGACATGAGTTTAGTTATTAATTCTTTAAGTCAGATGCAGAAAAGTGCCATTTCCAGAGGTTAATCTGCTCCTTTCCTTAATTTATATTATGCCTCAGCGCTGTTGCATTTATTTGCTATGTAAAGAATGGGCTGTAAAAAAGTACACTCACTATCTACCATTTTTCAAATAACATGGACATTTTCAAAATATGCTGATGAAATATTGCAGTCAGAGGCATTCTGAACCCAAAGCATTCAGACATGCCTTTGTTTTTCATTTTTAACACTCATAATAAATCAGATCAGTCCCATAATGCTCTACAGCTACCAAAACACACGAGTCAATTAAAGTACAGTTACCCATGAAGCACAGCTGTTGGATACACTGATAATTCATGAAGTTGTAGCGGTTTGTTTGGTCATGTAAATAGTTGCTTTTTTATAAACAACTACTACAGTAACATTTTTGTCTCTATAAACCTACAGTTGGTCTCCATTATCAAATCATTATTTGGGTCTTTGGTCGTTATTGTCTAGTGAAGCTTTAGAGGCAAAAAGTTTAACCCGTGCACACGGATTCAGATTGTCATTTAACCCATGCACACAAAAACACACCGTGCAGCAGGGGGCAGCTATGAAAGCACCTAGGGAGCACTGTCGGGGACGGTACCTTGCTCAAGGCTACCTCAGAGCAACCTACTGGTTTGAACCCACAATCTTCCGATCCTGTGGCCAACTCCCTAACCACTAGGCCACCGCTGCCTACTGTAGTGAATGCAAATATTTATTTAAAAAAAAAAAAAACTTTGGAAAACTTTAGAAAGGCAACATTTTATTAAAAGCTAAGACATGAATGTAGTGAATGAAAATGACATTCACATAAAGTACACAAGCACAGAAAAAACTGTTCGTAGTTCAGTTCAGATAGTTTTGTGTTGACTATGTTGGTATTGATTTTGAAAAAGAACTGAAATAAAAAATTATAAAAACTGAACAGATCAATAATGGGCTCTTATTGATGTCTTACCAATGACCAGTGTCACATTGTGTCAAGCAGTAAATGAAGCTTCTTGCATCATAATTGTTGATGACAAATTGTTGTTCTGGATCTGGGAGCACGTTCAGTTCCATAAGATTAATAGGACCAGAGAGCAACTAATTTCTACCACAATATTGTCAGAATTAGAAATCTTTTTTCTACTTTTCAGTTTTTTACCTCGATGTTGACAATTTTTTTTTTTCAATTAGATTGAGCATGAAAGAAAAAAGCAGTGTGCTTCAGTGTAGGATGCCCACGTGGTTATCATGACTCATGGTCCTTATACACAGGACCTGTCCTTGAGCTGGAGGAGAAGAGAGCTCTGCTCTAATGGCCTGATGCTCATAATCGTTTTCCTTCTCCCTAAATTTAAGAAAGACTTTTATCCCTGTTTTTCCAGAAACATAATCTCCCCAACAGGCTAATGGTTACGTCCATTACGTAACCGAATATTTGTCACAGATCTCTCCGGGAGAACATGTTTGGGCTTATCATCTGGAATGTGTGGCATTGCAAAGCTTCTTCAGTCGAGCCTCTTTTACTCTTTCAAAGCTGGATTCATTTCTTTCTCCATCACACCCTTGTCCCTTGTTTGAGTTATTTGCTCTTCTCCTTCTCTCTCACTGTCTCATGCTTTCTCTCCCTCTTCCTGTGCTTTCTCTTTTCTTTTCTGTCTCATTACACATGCATGCACATACACACAAACACAATTCCTGCAGAGCTGCCCTTTCGACTGGAGAGCCCGCAAAGTCAGATCAGCAGGTGGACGTCAGTGTGGACAGGATAGGATTCCTCAAATATGATGGGAAAAGAACAAAATGATCAGAACTTCAATAAATCCATCAACCATAGCTGGGTCTAATTAAATTCTATAGTTTATGGAGGAGAGTCATAGAGCAGTTGACTGATGTTTTGAATTTAAGATCCCTCCAGTCTGTAAAGGAGATACTTTTTCCTTGAACCTCTAACGCTTCACCACACTTTCTGCTGTATCGGTGTCCTGAGGGAGTGGATACTCACTTGTCTCTTTCCATATTTCTGTACAGCTGTTTAAAGTGTGTTTAGGGGAACCGTGCTTTCAATGTGACGACCATCATAAAGGTCAACAATATCGATTCGCTGAGTTTGACAGACAGATACAAATGCAGCAAATGGCAGATAGCTAGTGATGGATTTCTCTGTGTTTATGGAGAATATACATTATGAAACTGACAGCAGAGTAACCCATGAATGAACTGACGTTTGGTCTAATTGACACACTTGGTAAGGGAAGATATTGAACAGTTCCAAGAGACTATTATTCCAGAGGTGGTTCTCTTTGATTGATAGAAAGATAAAATTCTTCCTCGTCTCCCCATTTAACCACTGGTCTCTTGGGTTTTGGTAAAAATGGCTACTGCTTTCTTTCTGTTCATTCAACCACGTAAAAGGAATGTGTCACTGTAGTGACATATGGTAAATGTATGTTCATCTTAGTAACTATTAAATGACTTTTAAAACAATTAAATGTAGGATTAAATGGCTTAAAGCAAATTGGCTTTGTCTGGTTTTACATTCTTACTATAATGTGTAACGATGGCGGGGTGTAGGGAGGACGCCAATGCAGAGCCAGTGGTTCCGAAACGTAACTTTATTAACATAAAGGAACAATATAAACCAAAAGTGCCACCATTAACTGTGAGGCTTAGCCTCGATAATGAACCGCGCTCTGTCCTGACACACCGGGGCTTAAATAGCAGCCCCTATGAAGCACACCTGTATCTAACAAGCCCAGGTGTGCTCAGTCAAGGCAGAGCGCCATCTGTCGTGCCCGATCGGAACCACGGGCACGACAGACCGTGACATAATGCTATATCTTCAAATGCAAACCAGAATTCAAAGTTTACGATTTTGGCCTCATCTGTATCAGCTGAGGTGACTGGACAGGTAGAACAGGGCAAAGCTCCAAAAGTTTCAGAAGTTTTAATAACCAAACCAGTATATAGAAAATAAATGAAACTAAGCAAGTGTATGGTCATACACAGGAAACTGTGCAGACTAGGCATTCATGAAACAGTTCTGCCAGTGATTCAGATACTGGAGAATAATGACAAACTATCAAAGGAAAAAAATGGTAGGACAGTAAAAGGGAACATAACTGTGCTAATGAGTTTCTGAATAGGAAACAGAGGAGCTGGAATGTAATGAATTAGAAGGGTGTGGGGATAATGTAGGAAGGATCAGTACTTGGGAGGACAGAATTATTAAGCAATGATGGGTCTGTTCAGATAGTTAATGCCCAGAGGTGTGATTATCTGCACTCTGCTTCTTCTTTTGGCTGCTCCCGCTTGGGGTTGCCACAGTGGATCATCTATCTCCATTTCTTCCTGTCCTCTGCATCTTCATCTTTCACACCAACTGCCTGCATGTCCTCTCTCACCACATCCATAAACCTCCTCTTTGGTCTCCTTCTTCTCCTCTTGCCTGGCATCCTCAACATCCTTCTCACTGCTCATCTCTCTTCTGCACATGTCCAAACCAATGCAGTCTTGCTTCTCTGACATTGCATTCAGATTGTCCATCCTCAACTGTTCCTGTAACAGTCTTTAATACACTGCCTGTCCAAAAAAAAAAGTCACCACCTGGATTAAACAAAGCAAATAGGTAAGAGCCTCCTGTTGGATAATTACTGCATGGATGATTCTGTTTCAGCTGCAACAAGTTATTTAACCCTCACTGATGCAGTGAATAGCTTTTCATTACTTAAACAACCATGTCGGAAGACACATCCTGTGGTCGTGGAAAAGATGTTCATCTGTTTCAGAAGGGTCAAATTATTGGCATCAAGCAAAGAAAACATCTAAGGAGAAGCTGAAATTACTAAATTGGGTTAAGAACTGTCCAACGCATTATTATTAAAAACTGGAAGGATAGTGCTAGGAGATCCATCATCTTTGCGGAAGAAATGTGATTGGAAAAAAATCTTGAATGACCGTGATCAGAGATCACTTAAACGATAGGTGAAATATCGTAAAATATACAGCAGCAGAACTCACGGCTGTGTTCAATAGTGAAAGTAAGAGCATTTCCACACACACAATGTGAAGGAACTCAAGCGACTGGGACTAAACAGCTGTGTAGTCTTAAGAAAACCATTGATCAGTGAG
Organism: Hepsetus odoe; assembly: GCA_017165825.1. Taxonomy (NCBI): domain Eukaryota; kingdom Metazoa; phylum Chordata; class Actinopteri; order Characiformes; family Hepsetidae; genus Hepsetus; species Hepsetus odoe. Next base: position 14,928,386 of record CM029374.1, on the reverse strand, counting down.
GTTAATCACTCAAAAAAAGACTTCAATTTGCTAGAGAGCTAGAGATTGATGGGCCCACCGTACAAGCCTGTGGGGCAGTGCTCTTATCTGGAGTTGCTGCAGTTGGTCAGGTCAAGGTTCAGCAACATTATGTGCCCAAAGAATGAGATCAGCTGACTACCTGAATATACTGAATGAGCAGTTATTCATCAGTGAAGTTCTTCTTTGAATCTTTGGGATGTGCTGGAGAAGATTTTGTGCAGCGGTCCGACTCTCCCATCATCTCTACAAGATCTTGGTGAAAAATCTATGCAACTCTGGATGGAAATAAATGTTGTGACATTGCAGAAGCTTATCCAAATGATTCCACAGCGAATGCGTAATGTAATCAAAGCTAAAATGCAGTCCAATGAAATATTAGAGTGTGGACTTTTTTAAGTAAGTGTTTCACTATACTGTGAGTGAGTGTACACTATATCCCCAAAACCCACCTCCTTATTTCAGATTGTCATTTAGTCCAGCTTGGACAGTGCTTACATTTTGGTTTTATTTTAGTTTTAAATTTGATGCTGAATTTTTATTTTCTCTTAACTTATTTTTCCTCTCTACTTACACTTAAAACTGTGTGATGGAGTAACTGAATTTACATTCACAGTCTACTCTCATGAGAAAAACTGGGAATAACATGCACCATTAGCATAGCAGGGACCGGAAAACTGTCTTCTAAAAAACATACCCCCTTGTGTAGGAAGACATGCAAAGTGCCCCCCCTTTAAATTGTTTTAGCAATTGGGGATTTAAAGGCATGTGATAGACAAACCTGTTGAAATATTCTCTTCTCCAGCTCTCTGTCGTGTCACTTATCATTGATCTATACGTGCTGAGATGCTGCTGGGTTTGGGTAACTGTGTGTTTACTCTGCACACTTTCTCGCTCACCCTTGGACCAAGCCGGCCATGCTTCTCTTGTCTGCATCCATCACTGCTCCTTCAGCCTAAAAAAAAACAGAGGAGAAAACATTAGGAACTTGAAAGTTATATACCATTGCCCTCCATTTTCAGGAAGTGACATGGGGGCTGAGGACGATTGATGTGGTGCAGCAGGAGCTGTCAAGCTTGCAGCTTATATCCAGAGTAGAGACCAGCAATGTTTGTCTAAATCAAAGCCCTGAAGTTAGAAGTTTGCATCGACAAAAGCATATGTGGGTGTTATTCTTTGTCATATATCAGATGCCTTTTTTCTAAAATCCTTTCCTTAAAATGGTGCATCAGGGAAAGACATGGAAATGCAAATTCATTCCTGATCATTACAAACATCAGTGGACATGGAAAAAAACACAACAATGAATTTCTAATACTATATATTTGAATGCTTTTAAGTATTGCAAGCATTGTAGATGTGAGCCAGGCATTCATGGGCCTATGTAATATTTATTCAGGTTATTGAAGAAAGTTATTGGTGTGTTTGTGTTCTTATGAGACACCTATCAGTTAATAGAAGCTTGGAAATACTGATTAGTAAGAAATTTGAAAGGTTTCACTGTGTGTGTCTTTACTGCAGCTTTTGGGATGCTCCAGCTGAGGCTCACCATGGATTGCAGGGGGCAGTTCTGTCAAGCAGCACAAAGGAGGCACTGGGCAAGGCTGCCATCAGAACCACACATGCTCATGCTCATTAATGCTCACTAATACCCCACCCAAATATTCATTCTTCTGATAAGCAGCCTGCTCTGGCCGTCCCACGCCGCTTCTCTTCGGGCCACACACAGCCTGCAGAAACTCCCCACAAATTGCCTCTGTGGGATACTCCCTGTTTATTATGCCTGCTGAGCTGAGCAGATAAATTCTATGAAAAATATTAAACACTTGCATGGCAACGGCCTTGCCAAACAGGCTTGCTATTTCATTTGAACCTGCAGCAGTATGAACCAAAGCCCTGTTGATTTGCACTCGGAGCCTGGCATGGAGGGAATCCGTTCTTATTTGTGGCGACATCTGTCTGTCTTTATTTGAGGCCGTGTTCAATTCGAGGGTAAATTCCTTTGAACAAGCGGAGCATCTCAGGAATATAGGACATTAAAGAAGAATGTGGCCACTGCCAGAAGCACAATGAATTCCCAAAGCACTGCACTCTGTCGTCATGTGTGACCGATTTGCTCTTGACAGGAAGGCTTTTGACAAGAGAAAGCTGCTGCAGATTTTAGTGGTGAAGATTAGAGGAGAGATGACGCCTCATGTCAGATCTGTGTGGCTGGACTGCGTGTCAAGCCCAGGGAGTGTTTTCATATATGTGTGTGTGTGTGTGTGTGTGTGTGTGTGTGTATATATATATATATATAGAGAGAGAGAGAGAGAGAGAGAAAGAAAGAGAGAGAGAGAGAGGGAGAGAGGGAGAGAGGGAGCATGTTGTTTGTGTGTTGTGTATTCATGAATTATTCACATACAGATGTGTTTGTATTCATCTGAAGAAATGGGCAAAACCTCCTCTTCCTAATGTCTCTCAGCGACTCTGGGTAATAGTACAAAATTTCCACAATTGTGCTTTATTGGTCACAATATTTTTCTGCCTTTGTAATTCTTTGTGAGAAAATAAGGCAACACAGATTTGCTTTATTTTTTATTATAGAATATATATATATATATATATATATATATATATATATATATATTTATAAATATATATATATTTTTTTCTTTTTCTCTTTCTTTTCAAGGATAGCACATGTATTGATGTGACGTGGGAATTAGACTACGATTTTGGATTTTGTATGTTATACTGCAGCCTGATCTTTTTTCTGCAGACTTTCTATGTGTAGGTGGCTAATGCACCTTGAAAGACTGTGGAGTCGTTGCTTTGAATGAGAAAAATTTGCCCATGGGTTTTAAAAATGAAACAGTGTGTGTCCGTGAAAAGACCTCTAAGCATCTTCAAGCTTAAGAAGGCAGATATATGGAGACTCGTTTCAGCGGTAAAGATCACGTGTGTAATCAGGGGTCAATGTCCACAGAGAAAGCTCTGAGGACTTTGAGATGTAGTAGTGACTCAGGAAAGACGGAGATTTCACCACAAGACTTCCTATCTAGTAAAACCCAGTGAGTTGGTCATATGCTCTTATCTTTCTCTTGCTACCTATGCTTTCAGAGAAATCCTTTTCAGAGCACGCACTCAGACTGGGTCGAGACAATGATTTAAAGGCTTTTTGTCATAGGTTGTCATAAAACGCGAGCTTCTGGTGAAAAAGATGAATAGTAGCTTGTAATGCTCATTTGAATACTCAAGATTAATGGTTTATGAAGATATTTACTGATTAACTCTGACAGAAGGTATTTTTAGAGATGGCTGCAGGAGAGTTTCTGTGAGAAGGATGATGTACTTCAAAGGACTGGCAGTAGTAACACTAATAATTTGATCACCTTAATGAGGAGGTATGTTGTATGCTAGGGTTGTGATCAGTAGTTACAAAATGTTTCTCAATTAATTTTCTGCTTTCCCACTGGAGATTTTTGGCCATTGATATAAAGTGCATTGCTGCATGGAATATAAACACCTTTGACTGTTACAATTACTTCATTTAAATCAATATGTCAAATCAAAATTGATTAATTAATTACTTGCAGTTTGAATGAAAATGATTCTGCAGGCCATTGTAAAGCTGTGATGCATATTCTCCACAATGTGATGCTGAAATCGCTTTTATGGGCATCCTTGAATGAAATGACACCCACATCAGCAGGAGAGTGCATGCATGGATTTAAGTTTGCAGTTACAGATGTTGTGCATACAAAGTAAATTAAACGTATATTGTTAGAAACGGCATGTACGGGATTATTTAAAAAGAATTAGTAGATTGCTTGTACTAATAATAATTAGTGATATCTCTATGCAAAACAGATACTGGAGATCGGAGAAGGTGTGTGCCTGGTAAATCTCTTTCAGGCTAGTTCAGGTTTTCATAAAGCATCTCAAGATATAATGAGTCACCATGTTGAATGGGATTCACAATACATGCTTTAGCATCAGCTGAATGAAGCACATGAAAAATTCAAACAAGGAGGGAAAATTCTGCACAACTAATTGCTTTGCCAATTGAAATGTGTGAGCAGGTAAGAGCATTTTTAGGTCTGCAGAAATATTTAATAGAGTGGTATTGGTCAGATAATTTGAGTACTGAGTACTGGTCCAATATGGAGTCATACAATATCTGTGGAGACCTATTAATGCAATGCAATTTATTTAACAGATTCAAGCAGAATGGTGGAGAAAGATTAAAAAGGGGAGGTCTGCCAAAGTGAGAGTGGGAAGGAGGGATAGAAAGCTACAAGGAAAGAGAGCGAGCGAGAGAGAACAGGAAAGTTTGGCTTTCTGCAGGCGTTCTATGTTCACTGGCAATCAACTGATCCATCTCCGTCAAGCCACTTGCTGGGTTTTTATTGATATGATTAATTCACCCAGTGATGTTTTTTTTTGTTTTGTTTCAGCTGAAGGTGAGAGGCTTATGCGTGTGTGTGTGTGTGTGTGTGTGTGTGCGCGTGTTCTGCTGAGGAAAAAAAATTTTTGGGGGGGGGCATGATGCATTCAGCTCTGCTGTGAGCAGGGGAAAAAAAACAATTGATAAATGGATAAATATGGGAGCAATTCAGCCTTTACATAGGGTGGGGTGTTGGTGGTGGTGGGGGGTGTCCATGCAGCATCCAGCTCTACTGTGAGCAAGGGATGAAAAGCGATTGATAAATGGAAAAACATAGGAGCAATTCAGGCTTTACACAGATCAAACATTTTAATAAAGTCAGCTGTACATCTCAAACAGAGCTTTTCTCCCCATTGAATGGCCTGCATAAAGTTGTGCTGTTGTGCTGTACTTTGCATTTTCCAGAAACGTTCCTGACGATCTCTCATTGGGAGCTTGGCGCTGTTGACATGTGAATGCCGCGGTGTTATGCGTTTTCAAAGTAAATTCCACTCAAGGTCTTTAACCGCTCTACAGTGTGGAACCGCAAGCATAATGCCAGGAGCAAAAATAGGCCCACACATGCCTGACTATTTGAGGCACAACAGAATCACTGTGTTGATGTAACGTTGTTGAGGACAGTGTGAGTATTCTGTTTCACTGGTTTATGATGTAATAGGAGATGCAGATTAATGCTGATGAAATTGATAATGTTGAGGAAATTAAGCTCCTGCATGGCATGCTTGTATTTGGTAAGACGGAGTCTTGATCCTGAGTCGTTACAATAGAGCTTGTGATACACTAGGTCACTAATATTGGTATTCCTGGTCTGCATTGCAAAGTACTCACAAATGCATGCATTATAATCATTTCATGATTAGTATAAGACAGTGTCAGCTGTCTGTAGCTGTTGCTAATGTAATATATTGATTGCAACATAGTGGCTAGTGGAAATTAGTCTTATTGTAAAAGTACAGATTGAAGAAAACATGCTTTTCTAAAGCAAAAGGTAATATATTACCATCTAGATAATGCACCCCACAGAAAACTAAAAACATATTTAATTCTAATAATCTTTTAAAAACCAGCAAAAATCATCACAGATCAGTACACTTACACTTACTTCTTAATATGTGTATCATCTGTTGGATATCTAGATTTCTATGCATTGATCAGCCACAAAATTAAAACCAGACGATATAATAGGCAGAAATTGGGCATTCACTTCATGAAGATGTACTGGAAACAGGAAAACTGGGCAAGGACAAGAATCCGAGGTGCCACATTATGATGATGTCTAGACGACTGGGTCAGAGCATCTCCAAAACAGCAAGTCTTGTCGCTCTTTACTCCTTATGCAGTGGTTAATACATACCAAATTTATTCTAAAGAAGGACATTGAAACAGCAACAGGGTCAGGGGTGCCTAAGGCTCACTGATGCATGTGGGGAGCAAAAGTCCGTTTGTCTGTTCCAATCCCATAGAAGAACGACTATGTTCCGAAAAGCTGAAAAAGTTCATTCTGGCTGTAGCAGAAAGTTGTGAGAAGACACAATGCACTGCATTCATTGTTTTGGAGGAAAATGCCTTAAATGGCTTCATGAGTATAAGCAATGAGAAGATGGCTTGGTCTGACGAATCACATTTTTTACCTCCTGGACAGCCAGGAGCATGTGTTGCTTACCAAGGTAAGAAATGTCACTATTTCCGCCATATTTGTACCACAAAGAAAGACAAGCTGACAGATACAGTGTGTTGCTCTAGGCAATGTTCTTTTGCAGTCCAAGTACACCCCTTCATGGGAACAGTATTCTCTAATGGCAAGAATAATGTGCCCTGCCATACTGCACAAATAGTTCAGGGATCATTTGAACACGACAAAGAGTTCAAGATGTTGGCGTGACCTCTAAATTCCCCTCTGAATTCTGATTCATTCTGTGGAATGCTGGACAAACTCATCCAAACTATGGAGGCTTCAACACACTTTCAAAGATGTTGAGCAGTCCATGCAGGGATGCTTAAGAGCTGTTTTGGTGGCACAAGGGTGTCTTACACAATATCAGGCAGGAGCCTTCAGTGTTTTAGCTGACCAATGTGAAGTGAAGTGAAGTGAAAGTAATTATTTGTCACTGTGAAACAACCTCTGCATTTAGTATATACACACAAGTGCAGCAGTTAGCAGCTATATCCAGCAGTGATGGGGATGGTACCTTGTTCAAGGGTACCTCAGAGCAACCTTCTGATCCTGGGACCTAGTCCCTAACCACTAGACCACCACTGCCCCCTTGGCATATCTGTGTTTCTTACCACATCTGTACATAAAGGTAAGAGTCTCTTCCAAGAATGTCACCGGATGAAGTATGTCCATTATTTTCAATAATGATTCACTACTGGCAATTTAGTCCAAGATTAGGCTTAATCTGTGTGATCTGTTTCTATATGATCAACTGGTTTTATTTATGCATCATCTGGTAATTAATCAAGCAGGTTATATGCTTAGAAACTGAAACTGGAATGAAGGGTCACCATAAGAGCTTCTTTTTGTCTTCCTTAGCCATTAGCTTTCTAAGTAGATAGATAGATGGACAGACAGACAGACAGACAGACAGACACTTTATTGATCCCACAGGAAATTTAAATACCAGTAGCCAAGTATTACAAATTTCACATAAGTGTACAATCCTATACAAAGAACCACCACTACACAAAAGTACTATACAAAATGGCAAAATAAAGATGAATAATGAGAGTCATTGCAAATTGGAATTAAAAATGTATGCAAATTTTTGGCGGCCTAGTGGTTAGGGCGTTGGCTGCATGATCGGAGGATCTGAGGTTCGAACCAGTAGCCGACCACTGAACACACTTAGTTATAGTGGTGTATAGTGGGTGATGTTCATTGTCCACAATAGAAGGCAGCTTGCTTAGTGTCCTGCTCTCTGCAACTGTCACCAGAGTCCAATTCCGTGCTGACCACAGATCCTGCCCACCTGATCAGTTTGCCAATAATCTTAGCATCTTTCTTCTTTAAGCTACCACCCCAGCACACCACAGCAGGGAAGAGAGTGCTTGCAACCATTGACTGATAGAACATGTGCAGGAGTTTCTGGCAAATGGTAAAGGCGCCTCCTCTGAAAATAAAGTCGGCTTTGCCCCTTCTTGTACAGAGCCTTTGTGTTCTCTGACCAGTCCAGCCTGTCATCCAACTGCACACTGAGGTGTTTGTAGGTCTTGACCCATTCCACATCAACAGCTTCTATGGAGACAGGTCTCAGTGATGGCCTACCCATATGGTAATCCACAACCATCACCTTGTTTTTGGAGATGTTTAGCAGCAATGATTTTGACTGACACCTATCCACAAAGTCATTTACCAGACCCTTGCCTTCCTCCTCCTGTCCACTCCTGATGTCCTATGTTATGTGGTATGACTCTGAGTTGTAACTGAAGTCCAGTATGTACAGAGTGAACAGGAAAGAAGAGAATACAGTCCCGGGGAGCACCTGTGTTACTGATTACACATAATGTGTCTTTCAATTTTGAGTCTTTTGTGTAAAACATCTCTTTCTTTCCAGTAACCAGCCACATATGCCCATTACACCAAAATGTTCTTGTTGTCCTTAATCATGGGAACAGTTGGTCCACTTAAAAAGAAAAAGACAGAACAACACACACACACACACACACACACACACACACACACACACACACACACACACACACACACATATACTACTCACCATCAGTGTACTGCATGAACCAAGCGACGTTCAATTCTGGTAGACCCAACTGACGTCCACGCCATGTACAGCCCTTTCTCCAGTTTTACCTGTCAGAAGGTTCAGTCGTCCCTCTCCTGCCAGGTTGAATAACCTTGTAGAGTGTTGCAGGCCATGCACAGTTCTGCATGGCTGCTCACATACCACTGGAGGAACACATAGTGTCACTTGAGTGCCTCAAGGACGAGCAGAAGAACAGACAGAGACATGGAGGACAGCCTAAGGGTGAGACAGGGATGGAGAGAAACAGAGAGAGAGAGAGAGAACCAGGACAGAAGGAATGGCAGATAGTGCATGTTGTTCTCACAGTAAAGAGGCTTCGGCCTGCGTTTCTGACTATCACTGCTTGTCACATACAGCTTTCATTCACTTGCCAAGTCATAATTATGAAATGTTTGCATTCATTTGTCTTTTATTGGTTAATTTGCTACGTGTTTTTTGGTAAAAGTAAGGACAGGACAGCAATTTGACTAAAACTAGCCTGACTTTCTTAAAAAGAATAGGAGTTTCATATGTATTGAGCTTTTCATTTTGCTTAGCCTGGTTACTAAAACGGTGGCACAGTGGCACAGTGGGTCGCACTGTTGCCTCACAGGGAGAAGAGTCTGGTTTTGATTCCCAGGCGGGACGGTCTGGGTCCTTTCTGTGTGGAGTTTGCACTTTCACTCCGTATCCACACAGGGTTCCTCCAGGTGCTCCGTTTTTCTTCCACCATCCAAAGACGTTGCTTGTAGATCTGAGCGTGTATGTGCGTTTGCCTGTGCCTGCCTTGCGATGGTCTGGTGACCTGTCCAGGGTGTTTTCCTGCCCTGTGAGAGCTGGGATAGGCTCCAAACCCCCCCATTACCCTGTTTAGGGCAAGCAGCTATGAAAATGAGTGAGAGAGAGAGAATGATTGCTAAAAGTAACTTGCATCTAGAAAAGTAAAAAAATACCTTCCTTTAACAACTAAAAATGTCCTTGCATGGTTTTAAAAAAAGATGTTTGTGCATGTAATTACAACTAAACCATGTGCTGTAAGATCAGGTATTTAAGAATAGTTAAGTAAAAGGCTGTATTATATAATTCCAAGAACACAAGAATGCAGTTTCCCACGAGGCAAGCACAGCAAAAAGCTTTATCAGCTTTGCACGCTTCTCATAGCTGCGCCACCACATAAGGGTGCTGAACGGAAACCCTTATCAGTGTCTAATGATGTGCAGATGAGATAGCTGCCTCCACCCCGTTCTCCTGTCACTGTGATAAAGAACCATGGCACATTCACCACATGTTTCCCTGGCCATCTCCCCTGCTTCATTGTTCTTCATCACCATCTTCGTCATCTGCAAAGTCCTTCTTGGAATGCCTCTCCAAATTTTCCGGAAGTTTTCTCTCCCCATAAGGAAAAAGCAAAGTTAGAGCAGAGCAGTTCTGTATATTGCTGTTATGAGCCTTCCTTCGGGAATTTGGGCTTTGGCAGCCTGAGCATGGAGATGAGGTCATTATCCCTGAGCTTCTTTTCGTTTCCTCCTCCCCATTCCCCCCTCCTTTCCCAGCTTTTTCATGTTAGAAACACACTAATCTTTCAAGTCATCTCTCCATACCGGGTGGCAATTTCATCTGGACTACATCCTTGTTATTTATTTCACCCGCTCAGATGAGCACTTTCATTTGCCATTCCATCTGAAGCACTTCCCAGCTCATTTCAGCTGAGCCTGTTTCTCTCACACGCACACACACTCACTCTCTCGTGCTGTTTTTCTTCTGGAAGACTCATCCTCAAAGCTTCCGAAGACGTAAGCCGACCAGGATGAGAGATGAACGAGCTAGAGAGAGAGAGCGGAATAGAAGGGTTTCAGCCTGGCCTGAAGGGCCAAAATGTGGCCATTCCCACCATGCGTGGATTGAAGACAAAGCTGAGGATGGAATCATTCTGAAAACATTCCTTCCCTTCCTTTTCTCCATTTCCTCCTTCTTTTCTGCCAGATGGAAGTGGAGCTGTGTGTGACTTCAGTTTCTCAGGCCTCAGTGGGAGCAGTGAAGCGGGTGGGCCTCCAATTAGCATCCTTCCGCTGGTAGCACAGTAATCCTAATCCATGTTATAACCCCTAGTGTTTGTAAGATGGACAGAATGTGGAGAAAAAACATGGGAGAGTGTATTTTCTCTTTTTGCTGTTCATTGCAAAACTGGGCTCATGAGAAACCCTCTGGAGAAAGATGTGTTTACAGTTGTGATAACAGCATCACACCTCGTGGCTTGGTATCTTGTGCGCTTCGTAAGACGATGGGGTTTGCTCCGGCGAGTGCATCTATAATGCCAAGATTTCCATCAGCTTGTAGGTGTTTGCTGTATGATATATCTGCCTCCAAGCACTTTTGCCCAACCAGCTCTGACCCTGAAGCTGTGATCAATGCATAGGTGCACTTTAAAGTCGAAAAAAGCCAGAGAAAATCAATGGTGTTTATTAAGACAAGCTGCGATACAGTCCAAGGGAACTGCAGCAGACAGAATGATGAAGTGCATGGGCTTGGCTTTTGTCTTCAAATGGCTTCTCACTGCAGGGTTTTGGAGAGTACTGAAATCAAGTCCAGCTTTCGCGCTTCTTTTTTTTTTTTCAGACGCACTTAATCCTTTGAGGAATTTGGTTTTGAAACCACGCTAATCTTATTACATATCGGGAGGAAAAACGGCCTTCATACATGAGCCCCCAGCCTCACATGCAAAACACAATCACACATTTGTAGATCCCTTTGATAGTGCTGTGGTTGTTTTTCCGTTTTTCCATTTTTCTCTGAGCCTTTTGCAATTAGCATTTTGTCTTCCGGAGGGACGTATCTTCACTAAGGTGCCGTTGCTGGGGCATGCAGCAGTTTCATGTTTGTGTGAAGAAATAATTCAGGTGTTTTATCTTGAAGGAATGTTTTAAAAACGGCCAAGGGAGGTGTTTTTGGCTGCTAAAGAAATTGCTCACTTTGCACCTCCAGCCTAATTTAGCCTTTGTGTTGGTTATAGGGTGAGACACGCGCTGCCTATTTTTTTTTTTTTTTTTCACAGAAGCCAAAGCTTTTTAATGAGACAGAAACTCACTAATCCGTCTGGCTCCTGATGAGCCCCACCCATCCCCACACACACACACACACACACACAAACACATGCACACACCCACACACACTCACTCACACCTTCTGCAAGGTCACAATAAATAACTTGAAAGCAGTAAACCTTATTTTGAGAGTGTTGAGGCAGTGAGATAGAGAGAGAGATACTCATACACAGACTCAGGTGTTTCTTCCTGTCTTTATCACCTTCCCAAACCCTTAACGTTAATGCAGCCTGACAGACATGCCTACGTCGCTCTGCTCTCTGCAGAGTTTATCGAGCTGTCCTATAGGCACATTTGCTCAATTGGATTTTTGCCATTATTTGCAGAAATACGGAAGGATTCTGGATCTATGGAATGGATTTTCCTGCTGGGCAGTGTGAGTAAAAATGGGAAAGCAGATAATTACTCATCCTTAAACTACACTCAAGTGAAGCAATTGGCCCAACATCAAATTTGCACAACTTTCACTTCATCCACAACAGTTAAGATTGTTCAGAAGTATGGACAAAATTCAGAATCATCTGAGCTGCAACTCTTAACTTGAGCCATATTGTGGCATATTTAGCATGTCATACAGTTAGGCCTGTCACAGTTCTATGAGATGATATCAAGTATTTAAGCTAATTTCAGTCATTTACTATACCCGTTATATTTCATGATCTGCAACAAATATAGAACTGGGTGTATTTGTTTGATTCAAATGATTGTAAATGAAAGAGAACAGACACATCATGAACGTTATTGCAGATCTTTACCGGGCCTAACATGGTGCTGTGATATATTTAAATGGCAGCTGGAGTCAGGCAATTGAATCATTAACCAACATTATTTCCACAATCAGCTACTCAGATTAAAACCATGACAACATAAAAATCACGTAAGTGTCAGCCAGGCTGTACCAGTTTGAGGACTTAAAAACTTGAAGCGGTTTACAGTTAGTTTGTGATGATTTATACTGACAGTGATTTTGCTAATTGCTTATTTAACACATTTGCATCTTAATTCTAGTGCTAACGGAGGAAAAAGGTGGACCAAAGCAGTTAGGATGATTAGTTAGAACGCAATGTACTCTTTTGCGAGAGTGGCTGATATAGCAGAAATACCATGAACTTCTAATAAAAAACATAAAACATATATATACAGTTTCATCATACACAATATGTTTTATATTATTTATGTTTTTTAAAAGTAAATGGCAATAAAAACCTCTCAGGGTTGGCAACTTTTGAGCTCTGCTTAGAGTGATATGCGTTCAGCGAGGGGAGAACAATAGGCCAGCCGTGGCCAAATGGTTGGAGAAGAGGGCTTGCAACCAACGGTTGCTGGTTCTAAATGTGGGCCAGTGCTGGGTCAGTGAACAACACATTCCCACTCATGCGTCCACAAATTGGGCAAGGCACTTAACCCCATAAATGCCCCCCCCCATGGTCTTGCAACCCACTGCACCTGCTCCTGGGGTGTGTGTTCACAACCTGTGTGTGAAGGATGGGTTAAAAGACAGAAGCTCATGGTTCACAGTGTGTGTGCAATTTCATTTTCATTTCACAAAATCTTTTTTACTCTTGAGGGGCTGGCTGGTCATTGACTTTATTTTCATCAGTGATTTGGGGTTGGGGGGATTCTTGCGCGAGCATGAGAGCGTGAGATTAAGCCCGAAAGCGCAAGTCTCGTGGCTGATGCAGGATCCCTGGAGTACAATGATTTGGATTTCAAGTTTCGTGTATCGCTTCACTCAGTCCAGTCAAACAGGAGCAGCTATGCTGCTCTTTAAGAGCAGACAACCTCCACCATATGCTAATAAAAGCTTAATGTGATGTCATTTAGGTGGCCTGACGTTGTAATATTGCTTACCATTAATCTATAAAATGCTTTTTGGGGAGCATGCTTCACTATAGCTGGGGAGTAGATCACCCACTCAGTGTGCTAGGCACACTGCATTGGAGGGTTGTGCGTGAAAGCCCTCCCCAAGCCCCTTCTGTCTGAGAATGATCAGTTCTCATGTTGTAAGTTGCAGACTTACAAGAAGAGGGCTTAAAAGTTTCCTTTGTATCTCCCACACTTACGCACATCGCCCACGGCCCCCATTCAGCTCCTTGTTTCATTAATGTAATCAGCACTCCACACACACATCCACTCAGCAGTCAGGAAATTAGCATGATTTTTGTGTGCCAACGCGGCTGCTGTGAAATAAAGCAAATAAACACACAAATAAGTGCGTTTGAGGAGAGTTCGACTGATGCTCTGTATGCAGATCGCAGGCAGAACAAAGGCTTAGAATGAGAGCACATTATTTATGCAAAACTCCTGCTCCTGACTGCTGGAGCCCACTGCACACTGATCCTCACCGTGCCTAGCTACAGGTCAGAGAGCTGCACATCGTTCTCTACTCTCACTCTCTTTCTCTCTTTTCACCTCGCTCTTCTATTTTTGTTTTGGTTTTGTACTTTGCACTCTTTTGCTTTGTCTGTCTAGGTCTATTTTCTGCTCTGCTTTACTTCTAACAACTTCCCTGACTTTTACCTCTCAGTACACTTGGCTCTTTTCCCATTTTGTCCTGTTTAAGGCTCACTTTCATTGTTACTTTCTCCTTTATTTTTCACTATGGGTGTTATTATACACATAACCATTTTTGATACTGGATTAATCGAATCATGATAGCATGAATATGTATGACATTATGACATCATTTATTTCTGCATCACTGTTATTAAGATAAATTACTGAGATATCAGGACTGTTTTGATGTAAACGTTGCCATTATGGAGAAATGCCTTTAAAAGCTACTTTACAGAAGAATAAACACATAAAATGGTAATGAATATACTGCCTGCCTGGGGCCTTAGCCATTTCAACAATAGTCTGAGGTCATTTTCACTGAAAAGATAAAAATCAAAACCTCAAAGGCTGTTGAATACAACAAAATAAATATCTATGGACAACTGAACACCGGGGACATACTTCACACTGTTACTGGTGTTGTGTCATTGTAATGAGGGCTCTGGTATAATCTTATCTCTTTCAGCTGTAAAATCCAACACTGAATATCTCTTTTGCTTACTTCTAATGTTTTAAACAGTTACCATTGTTCTTATCGTGGATGTTTGCCAATACTACCTTTGTCTTGTGTTGAGTCTGTTGTCAAATCAGAGGCTGGTTTATGACTTTGCACATGTAAGTAGCAGCTCTGAACTCAAATGCATTGTGATGGAATAACATGAGACTCAATTCTACTATCTATAGATCTTTAGTATTAGGGCTGCCCTCAGAATGATAGCATAACCACTCATGATATACCTAAAAGTATGACATTTGAAAATAAGACAAAAGAAATTCTTAAACCATTTTGCATGTTTGTCTTTGGTGCTGATAGCGTGTTTGTGTGTGCTTTAACCAGACATTATAATCTTGTTTTGCCAATTGCACCCTAAAGTGTGTCCCACAAAGACAGACAGACAGTTGTCTAGCTGTCAGCAGGATGACAGCGGTAGCCTGAGGAGATGAAGCTGCGCCTTCACCCTTGGTGGCACGCTGATGCACCTTTCCAAACGTTCTAGAAAGAATCCCGCCCGCCTCTGATGCTGCTGTCGCTGGACTGACATGGTGGCCTTCTTGGAGCATCTTCAAATCATGTTTCTTTGCACTTTTTTAAGTGAATCTGTATTCTTTTCACAGATTCTTTCCTCAACATCTGCTCTTATATTCTACAGACAGGCAGAGTTGTAGTGAGAAGATTGACCTGTTTATGATTCCCGCTGTCAGCCCAGTGCCTTTGGTGTCAAATCCAATGCTCCTACATCAGTAGCTGTCAGTTAGCGGTAGGACTTGTATCCAAGGATAATCTGACCAATTTCTCCTTCCACTGTACCATTCCTCAAAGCAGTTGACCTGGCTAAAGTTTATGTATCATCGCATAAAAAGAGGGAATTTATACCCTCAGATGGGCTGTTTATTAAGAAACTGACCCATATCTGAAACAAGAACTATCAGAAGCAAAAATCATGTTGTAATTTTTCCATGAATGGCAAGCATATCAGGTGCACTATTACAAACGATTACTTTGGTGGCCTGTTTACAATCAATATAGAACTGTCCCGGAAGTGACCAGTGTAGTCCTCCTTCCATCCAGCGAAGGAGGAGAAACTCCCTGGACAGATAGCTTGTCCATATGGGGCACACACACAGACAAACACACTCAGTCACACATAGGGGCAATTTAGCACCCTCAGTCCACTTGATATGAATGCCTTTGGACTGTGGGTGGTAACTGGAGGACTGGAGGAAATCCACGCAGACAGGTGGAAAACATGCAGTCTTCACACAGAAGACGTCACACAGAAAGGATGGGAATCAAAGCAAAACAAAATCGCTGTATCACAAATCCATCTCCAGTCAATTAGAAAACTTTATTCTTTACACATTCTTCACATGTTCACTCCCTGTTATTGCCAAATAGAAAAGACTTGAAAACTTTTTCAGCCCAGTTAATATAAAGTGTTAAGGGTGTGGTTGATATTCTAGCATTGTGATTATATTGCTGCATATTGTAATTGCAATCTGACTTTAAACACATTTGTGAATTAAAAAAGTGACAAAGGCAACAGGGCTAAAAGTGGCCAAGAACTGTTTGATTGCATGATACCTTGATTTGATCAAAACAGCCTGTTACATTGACCTGGAGCTGTGATTGGTCGCCTTGTCAGAAACATTGATTGATCAGAGGCTCATTTGCTAGTAAAGGTCAAACTGTGTTTTCAAAAGATACTAGAAAAAATGCAGTTATACGATTTTCTTGATGCATTTCCCTGGGAGCTCACATAAAATTCTATACTGCTTTTCATCAAGCCACTCCATCTTTGCTGTCATGCTGAAGAGATTGGCAGTACAGCAGAGGCCTCTGTCAGCATGGAGGGCCCAGTAATGAACAAACAGAGCGGTCTCTCTGTGGGCTAATAAAGCACCTCTCCACAGAGAGAAAGAGAGTGCTGCTGATGGAGCTAATGAGTGGCTGACAGTGACAGACAGACGCGCTCCTGTTCAGCATGTTCCCAGCACTGGCCGCTGTGACTCAGCTGAAGTTGGGACTTTATTGGACCTTATTTGCAGTGGCATGGTGGAGAGCAGGTCTCAGAGCAACACAGCTGGGTATAACATTCGCTATCCAGTTGGAACTGGATGCCTGATGGAACAAGGCACCTTCCTCGTGGGCTATTCCAGAGTTACCCGTTTACCCCACTTCATTGCTCAAGAAGCCTTCCATGCTGGTGTGGAGTTAGTCTGGGAGTTCCGTTATAAAAGTGCAGAAGTGCAGACTAAAATCTGAATTCAGACTTCAAGATGGTTTCTGGTACTTTTTATATTTCAGGCACATTCAGGATGACTGACAACTGTTTGGAGAGCACAGTGAATTATGAACATCCTGAATTTTATTTCTACTGCTGTAATGGTGGCAATATTCATTATCCAGCCTTTTCTCAGCAAAAGTGATGTCCGACCTTTAATGCACAGCAGTACTGTAATTCACAGCATGGGGGTTAGTGAAGAAAACGGTGTGTGTTCAGCAGAATTTGGGGCTGGTCTGGAATCTGCAGAAGATAGTGGCTAATGGAATACTGGTGTATAGTTGTAGAGCGGGGGTGTCACACCAAAATGTGCTGGTCTCCGGCTCTTCAGGACTGGAGTTCGACCACCCCTGTTGTAGAGGAATCCAGTCACAGCTTTGTTATAAACAGAAATGTAATATGATGTTGTAAACCACAGCTTAGCCCTTCCTAAGACTGACCATTCAAGGCCACTTATCTGAACCCATATAGAGATGATGAAAGTGTCATCACTGGCTTATCGCTGATGCAAACGTTAAGTCAGCTGCAGCCCATGTAGTGGATGTATATTTGAATGAGCTATGAAAGGGCAGTCCATCATTGTCTAAAGATTCTGTTCTCAGTAATGATTTCTCTATCTGTCTCTCGCTCGCTCTCTCTCTCTCTCTCTCTCTCTCTCTGTCTGACCCTTTCGCTAAAATGGTACTCAAGGAAAGCCAATGGAGGAGCAGTTATAGGAGTTCCCCTCTTCAGGGGCGACTGAGCACACTCCAAATTGGTTGCCAGAGAAACAAGTGATGAAGAGAAATATGTTGCCTTAGTGACAAGAGGTCAGAATGAAACCTTGATAATCACACGATAACACTTATCCTGATGCCATTTCTGATTTCTAAACTGTAGCTGTGCTCTGTTAGGACACTATTTGTAGGCACAGATTATGCAAACATAAATATATGGTGGTCTGCAGAAACCTATTGGATGATATTTTGACTATGGTTTCTGCAGTTTATGGAATGTTTTAAATATTTGAAGATTTTGAGTGGAATTTAATAATGTTTAACAGATGAGTTAAAATGTCTTCAACTGTTCTTTAACTACCTGTTAAAACAGATCTTTAATGGATTGCAGTGGAATTTTTAAATGGCAAGTTTTTGTTTTTATTTGGGCGGTTTTGGGTTTACAGAGGTTTTCACCAACAGAAGTTCACCATCAGAGGTTTAAGATCAATGTTAAATATGTTTATGATGGTTTCGGTTTCATTTTTAAAGAATAAACCCAAAATGTCAGAATTTTCATGTGAGGACATTCTCGAGAGGATATGTGTACAGCATAAAATATGTCAGAATTATTTTCAGGATTTTGCACATTTTAATTATGTTTTACGAGGTTTTAGGGTTCTGTGATGTTTCTCTGTCTTATGAGCCCTTGATGAGCACTGGTGTAGACTCTAGCAACCCCCACCACCCTGGTTAGGATAAGGGTCTTGGTTAATGAAAGGTTGGAAGGTTTATAAAACTGTACTATTTCAGGTTGTAACAGTTGTGACTGAGAAGCAGTACTGGAGCTGAATTCAGGCCTTTGGGAACACCTAAGCTACACTATAAAAGCTGATTTGTTGAGTTCATTCAGATATTTTATGGAAGATGATGGCTTAAACCATTTAAGTTGTCTTAACTTAATTTATGTATTCCCTGTTATTATTAGCCACAGTTTTACACCATTAAGTAAAGGCAAGCCAGTTGTATTAAGGCCGTTGCTTTCCATAAACCATTAGAATGAACTCAGTAAATCAAGGTTTGTGGTGAACACAGGCACTGGAGAATTGGGAATCCTATAAAGTCCAATGAGTGCCTTGCATTGTTCACTGCTATGGTCAGTGTCTTTGCTATAAATGTTGCAGTGATTCGTCGGAAGCTCTGTAGATCCATATGTTTGCTAAAATATGTACGCGTGTGCATTTATGTGTGTGTGTTAGGCTGTAGTACGTTGTCTCTGACAGACTAGATTAAGCAGGGCTGTTAATAAGTCAATGGAGAGCCGTATCGATGCAGGCCCATTTTAATCTCATCTCTCTCCATGGATACCCTCCGCTGCCTCCATCTGCATGGTGCATCCACCGCTGGCTGAAATACGAGGAGAGGGATCAGAGAAAAGAGGCGATTCATTTCAGGCAGCTTAGCACTGAGCAGCCCTCGCGCTTTGGAGTCGTGTTTAACAGCAGCATACTGAGTACAAGCTGGCCACACTTCACTCACTGTGTAGCTCATTAGTGCAAGAAAAACGCGAGGGTAGCCTACTTATATTCACACAGGTATACCCCACTCCTGAAGTCTATAAGGTTATATTTAGCAGTTCACTGCTAATTCAGTCATACTGAATATAAAAATGATGGTATTTTTTACGCATAGTTTTCTCACAGTACAAATATTAAATATGATTCCAAAACCGATGGTGAGGTTATTCCAGAAATTCAGAACTTGTGTGACTTTTTGTTGCTTACAGTGTATTAAACACTCTTTTCCTGTTTGAATATTTGTAGCAAACACATACAAAAACTACACAAAAAGAAATCCCAAAAGCGGCCTTTTAAAGCCCAGAGGGCAGATATCTTTCAGCAGAATAGACTTCTTGAAATTTGTCATTTATGCTGTGCTTTCAGCATTTGTTTTTCTCTTTTTTGCTTCATTGAAAGAGTATGCAATGAATAATCGAATGTTTGTTGAATAATCTTGTTTGATTATTATATCTAGACTGGTGCAGTGACAAGGAGGCAGATGGCTGAGATTATAGACTGTGCTGGTAAATGTTTGACTGGCACGTGGTAAATTAGTTTCATGAGATAAAATAAGCCCTTTTCATGTATTTTGACTGCTCTAGGCTTTTTAATGTATTTGATTCAGCAAACACAGAACCAGCTATATGGACAGTACAGTTTGTGTTTATCTGGATTCATCCCGCAAAGCTCTCTCTCTCTCTCTCTCTCTCTCTCTCTCTCTCTCACTCTCTCTCTCTCCCTCTCTCCCTCCCTCCCTCTCTTCCCCAAACCCTCTCTTCAGGTAGGATTCTGAAGGCTGCACTGCCGCTGTGGAATATCAAATAATGACTTTGTTGTGCCAAGCTAACGTACCGTTCCCAGCCAGAGCCCTGTCTCTTTCAATGACCGCCTCTAGGATGATGCATGTAGGGACTCAGCTTTGTGTCGGTCGTTTCTGCAAGTACTTGATAGGTTGGTTACCTTTAAAGGACTGTTTGAATGTTTCTACTATATGGGTATGTTCACAGTACAGTGCATTTTTTGCCTAAATTTTTAAACAAACTGAATTTTTAAATGAGATTTGATCCACCATCATGCATGGCCCTAAATAAGATAAAGATTTAATATGTGGCTGTTTGACCAAAATGTGAGCTGACTTGGTGTACTGCTTTATTACCCAGTGTGTGCAGTGCCGTTTCTGCAGCAGGTGACTTCACCAGGTCCTTCACAACCTGCCCCTGTTGCTGTGGCGGTGGTCTAGTGGTAGGGTACTTGCCTACAGACCAATGGCTCAAAAAAGGTCCCAGGTTCAAATCCCACCTCTGGCACTACCAACTAACTGAGCAAGACCCTTAACCCTGAGTTGCTCTAGGGGGACTGTCCCTATAATCAGGACATGGAAGTGTCCTGTCTGGATAAGAGCATCTGCTAAATGCCACCAATGTAATGTAAAGCCAGTTGCAGACTGTTTCATCCTCAGTTCCTTTTCAACTGTATCTAGCCTTGGTCTGTATTTAGTCTTAAATTATGTAAAATCTGAGAAACCAGCCTTGAACAAGTGTGTTGTTGCAAAGGACATGCAAGCTAAAAAAAAAAGCCAGCTGGGCAAAGGCATGTTTGAAGTGAAAACAAATGTAAGGGTCACGGACAAAAAGCATGTTTGAAGTGAAAACAAATTTAAGGGTCACTGACAAAAAGTCACAATTTGAAGTTTGAATATTTCAAAGAGCTAGGGCTTCAGTTTAAATTGTGGTCTGAAATATCAAGTGATACCATTTTAAATGGAAATGGAAAAAACTATAAAACTTCAAAACACCACTAACACTTCAGAGCTTTGCTCTTGTGAACTGGCTGTAGATGAAGAACTACAATCACAATCAGCCAAAAAACAAAAATGGACATTTTCGATTCAGTGTTGAGTAGGTCTAGGATAGTTTCTGTTGGGCGGAGGGGGCGATTTAGCATTTGCTTAAACAACTAAACATTGAAAAGAAAGTCTAGGAAGCATAATACAGATTCTGATGCCTTTCCTATTGTGGGAGGGAGCAGTCCAGTGTGACACACACTGACCCTGTGGCTCCTCAGGCTCACAGTTGTGTTAATTAAATGAAAACCACAAGTCATTTTACTGTCATTATGACTAATTATAGTAAAATCAAAAATGGTGTGTGTCTGTATTGTTTGTCCACAGTGTGCCAGGTCTGTATGTGCTTCATTACGGTACTATGCAGGTTTCCTCTCCTGACTGAAGATGTATGACTGATGCAAGCCACTGTGGGCCACGACTGCTCCTGAATTGTAGTGTTTCAGCAGATGCCTGGCAACAGCGTGCATGTGATCGGTGGCAAACAGCTGTCATTATCCAAAATAAAAGAGAAAAGGCTGAAAGAGAAAAAAAAGGCTTTCAAACAGGAACTCTTACTACAGTCTGGCTGTTAGAATGGAGCGGTGCTGTCTTTCTCATGCCACTTTTTTCACCAATGCGTCATTTACAGGCCTAATTTACTCTCCGCCACCCTGCACAAAAAGCCACCCGAGTTGGGCCATTTCTGTGTCATTATGGATCCTTACTTGGGTTTTTAGATTTCTGCTGTTTTTCAGCCCACATTCTGCTGACAGAATGAATAAAGGAATTGGGTGTGTAGGACACCATACAGCGGTAAACAGGCTCAGAAAAAGACATGATTATACTGTAATACTTTGAGAGGATCTTGTGTGTCATTATCCGAGGGTCAGGTCCTGTTGTTTAAATTTGTCACACAGGTGATAAATTGATGAAACTGATTAAGAGAAGGTCCATGGCCAAAGGAAAAAATAGAACATGTGAAGAGCAGGTTGTAGAGATGTCTACTGATGCTTTTGCGTAGGTTCCTGAGCCCATTATGTTGCTTTTAGCCAGGCGGAGAGAGCAGATGGAAAAGAGGCCTAAGAGCCTAGAGCCAGAGAGAGAGAGTGAGAGAGATAGAGCCAGAGAGAGAGAGATTTGGGATTTGGCCATTAACATAGATGCTTATTTTATTTGACTTTTGTTATTCTTATTAAACACACTTGACATTTCATCTCTCAAACACAGCAAAGTTTCCTTTCTGTGCCAAAACGTCCTTTTTTTCCAGGATAATGCACTTTTAAGCCAGCGTTCATTATCAAAGACATTGTTAGGCTTTTCAACTGCTACATGAATCAAACTCTGCTGCACATCAGCTGCAGCTGCTCCGAATGTCTGCTTACCCTCTTTCTTACGGGCCGGGATGCTGCTTTAACATGGTCTAACATAATTCTTCTTGCATGCTCAATGAAGAAAAGTTACAAGAAAAGGCTTTTAATCTTGCTTCTCCACATCTTTCTTGGCTGCTTCCTTGCTCATTAAATCATTCCAAATGCAAGATGCATTTACCTTGAGCTGAGCATAATGCAGGTCTCATTTTCTCCCATTTCTTGTCCAGAACAAAAGGCCCAGTGACATGCTCTTGCATAATGACACATAAACACAGCACTTCAATACAAGCAGATTTTTAAATAGAAGGCGTCTGCACTTCTCTTATATTGTATTTGGAGGCATTATTCTTCTCTCTCTCTCTCTCTCTCTCTCTCTCTCTCTCTCTCTCTGGCCACCCTTCATTTGAGGTAATTACCCTCTCTTTCTAAGGAGGCGAGTAGCTCCACGGTGGACTCTACTCTGTTCACACATCAAAAGGGAGTAATGGGCTGCATTGTCTCTGCATAATAGATGCATTTAATACATTAGATGTGGTTGTCTTTCTGCATGGCTAATGTCTAACTAAGAGTAGAGCTTGAATCCAGCACGGTACAGTGTCTACAGGGAGCATATGTTGTTTCTCATTAGCTGCTTTAGACTGCAGCAACTCTGTAGTAGTTATCAGTGTTGTAAACTGTTTTTTCTGTAGATAATTAATAGTAATAATAATACTTGTTATACTGTAAGGATACATATATAATACAATTAAAGAGTAAAATTGTTTCAGAATGCGGGCAGACGCTAAAAAATCTTATTTTACCCACAAAGGTGGGACAGTGATGGCTTAGTGTTTAGGAACTAGACCCCAGAATCGGAAGGTTGTGGGTTTGAATCCCAGACCAGTAGGTTGCCCTGAGGTACTCTTGTGCAAGGTACTGTCCCCATCACTGCTCCACAAGTGCTGGAGGCTGCCCACTGCTACACTGATGCTATTGGTTGAATGCAGAGAATGCATTTCATTGTGTTTCACTGTTTGCTTTGCTGTGTACTCACAATGACATATAGTCAACTGTACTTCACTTCACAAAGGAATACAAATGCAAAGAGCAGAAAAAGAAAAAAAACAAGCAAGTAATTGTAAAAATGAGTAAAGTTTTAAGTAAATGTTTTAAGATTTAAAAAACATATGGTGTAGACTCTTTTCTATAATTGACTTTTCATTATATAATATGAGAAGAGTTTGAAAGTAATCTACTTTGCTAATTTGCAATTTTGTAATTTGCTTTTGCTGGATTTTTACTGATGTAAATCATCTGCGTGGATGATATGGACCAGCGGCAGGGTGTAAAAAGAGGGCACCAAGTGAAGTGTGTTTTAATACAGAATATTTTCTGGTTTCTCCACAGAGAATGTCATGTGGAGGTTCCACAACTGATAAAACACCGGCAAATTCATTTTGTTCAGATTATTGTACAAGGAAGAGTACATTATTTTCATGTGTATTTTCTAGAATAGGATCTGGTTTAGTTTGTTCGTTTTGATGTCTACAGTATGAGGCTATCAATAACGTCTGTGAAGAGGAATGTGGGAAGTGAATCCAGGACGAAACTGGAATACTACTGTATGGTTTTTTCGTTTACTTAAACTGTCCAGAGTGTGTTGAGGGCAGTGTTCTACAAGACCCAGAGCTGGTGAGGTTTTACGAAGCTGTCTGGTCCCTCCAGGCCTCAAGCGCTGCAGCCTCTTCACCCTGTGCTCTGGCTGTACTCCAGCGAGCAGCAAAGATCTGGCAGTCTTTCCTAAAGGAGAACAGTTTGAGCTGCATTAATATCCTGCCTGCTTCATTCAGAATTGTGTTAGTGTGTTACAGTGTGGATGCTGAATGCATTTTCACCTCCTGCTGACATAGTGTAGACATGACCCAGCACAAAAATGCCTCTCTTATTTTCCATGCTCTATTTTCTTCAACACTCATTCCTCACTCACCTGATTTTTAATAGTCTAAAGGCTAAAAGTTGTGTGTATTACCATTGTGTGTGTATTATAAAGAGTTACACTTTAACCCCAGGGAACAATATGTTGCCAGAAGTGTTGCTTGAGACATGATAGGTCTGGGTAGCTTGGGCACCCTTGTCAAAAAATCTGTTAAGGTGACTGCATAAGTGAGCAGATGATGTTTCGTTTCAGCATTTTATGCAAAGTTAATGTGTTGTGCAGTGAAAGGGAGCGGTGCATCATGAAATAGTTTGTGCAACTTAGTATATTTGAGGTCTCACATAACATTTACCAAGGCTATAGGCCGTAATAAGCTTCTTAGGGATACTACTTTTTATAGTTGTTGTTAGAAAACAGCAGTTAATGCAAAGCTGCTTAAATTCTCTGCTTAAAAACTCATCTTGACCATTTGCTAAGCACTAAAAATAAAGTAAATGGTGCTCACACTGCAGGGGGAGGCTACAAGGTAACAGTGTTTTCAGCCACTTCCTCAATTTGTAATGCTAAGAAATGGCAGTTAATAGGGATGGTGGAGGTCAGGTTGAGATGCTGAAGGCCAAGAAATTTTTCTGAAAGAACTGCTTGTTGGATTGTTTGCAGGAAATGAAATAAATCATGAAGAAAACCACAAAATTAGTAGTAGTAGCCACAAAATTCAGCACCTTAAGTTTGCAAATGAGGGTCTAAACAAGCCTGATGCATTTTGGAATCTAGTCCTGTGGATTGATAGTCATAATGTAATGGCTTGGCCACAACACAACCAGCATAACCCTGGGTTCTAAATCCCAGCAAAAGAACCCTTGTCTGACTAATAAACTTAGTGGTTGGCTTGCGTTGCAGACACAGGCACAGGGAACATGTCGTTGGTAGCAAGAAGATTGGATTCAAATAAATACCAGCAAGTTATAGAAGCAAACATCACACAATGTGTAAAAGTTATAGTGAAAGAGGAAGGGTCCTTAAACAAAGTAATAATGTAAAACACACCTCAAGATGTGAAATAAAAGTAAAAATCAATGTTCCTGCAAAAATTTTCAAGAATCTTGCAGAATTATGAGGATAATTTTGTAACATTTTGCCAGGATTAAAGGGGGAAAATACACCAAGTAAGACTGTGTTACTTGCCAAAGAGGGACTACTAAGTACTGACGATGCTGAGTACCTAATCCTTCACATCACTTTTTTTTTTATACAGAGAATGATGAAAATAATAGTTTAATCTTTCTTAAGGAATGTGGATTTTTTTCCTTTTAGTGATCAGTTCATCTGCTTTTTACTGAACTATTCACAGTAACAGATATTTTAAGCAAAGGTGTCCAATTTTTGTATGCCTTCTTAAGAATGTATATGAGCATGCCATTTCTCCATCTCATTCACTCTGTACTGCAGTCATAGTGTAAAACTTGGAAGACATTTAATTGGCAATAAAGAAAACGATCAAATGTATATTATTTCAGTCATAAGAGAACCTTGTATGAAATACAATATGAAATACAATAACATAATAAATGTAAATTTTTTTACTACAGCATAATTGATCAATTTGTACTATAACTATTGCCAGTATGTCATATTTTGGTCCACTGGGCTTTTGCTTTGAACAAAATTACTTTGGCTGCTTGTACTGTATTTATTGGTGATAAAAAAGAAAGAAAGCCAAAATCCCGAATGTTAGTTTTGCTCTGAAAGTGACACAAATTTTGAAATATTGTATTATTTTATTTGTCGCCTTATCTAAAAAATATTTACATGTATATAGCCATAACCAACTGAACTGAACTCTCTCTCTCTCTCTCTCTCTCTCTGTCTCTCTCTCTGTCTCTCTCTCTCTCCCCTCCTCTCTCTGGTTTTTCTCCTCTCGGTTCACAGAGGAGAGGCCTGACTGCTCCAAGGCCAGATGTGAAGTTCAGTTTTCTCCGCGCTGCCCTGAGGATTCGGTGTTGATTGAGGGTTACGCCCCGCCAGGCGAGTGTTGCCCTCTGCCCAGCCGCTGTGTGTGCAGCCCCGCGGGGTGTATGAGGAAAGTGTGCCAGCCAGGCTACCTCAATATCCTGGTTTCCAAAAGCTCAGGCAAGCCTGGAGAGTGCTGTGACCTGTACGAGTGCAAACCAGGTGAGGATGAGCTCTGAGAGTCTACACCGCTGTTTAGTGTGGGCTTCTCCAACAATAGCTCAAACACGCAACGCACTAATGCTGCATTATTTTGATATGAAGTGAATGAGATCGAACTAAAACATTCATAGCTTTTTTTCATTTGATCACAGTTATTTGTGGTACAAACTACTTTCAATTACAATCAGTGCCTTTAACAATCGTTTTGAAAAAAAACCCAAAAAACTGTCCAGCAACTTTAATAATAATCCGTAGAGCCAGCCTAACTTTTGCGGCAAGCAAGACATTTTTAATAACATGCATTTCATGGAATATAATCAGAGCTTGCAGTTTCTGCAGGCTTTTTTCTGCTTATTTGATTGGTCAGTTACTTTTGAACAGTGAAGTTCATGTCTGCCACAAAGCAAAAGTCACACGTTTTCCAAACCCTTAGAGATAAGCCACAGATGTCTGTGTGTGTGTGTGTGTGTGTGTGTGTGTGTGTGTGTGTGTGTGTGTGTGTGTGTGTGTGTGTGTGTGTGTGTGTGTGTGTGTGTGTGTACGTGTACACATGAGCATGTAAACCACTTGTTTGTTGTCAAGACCTGGGGGGTGTAGCAAACAGAATGACAACCGGGCAGACGCTGGAATTGTTCCCGTTTTGTTTTCAGTTTTAGGCGCTTAACCTGGAGGCTCTGTACGTGCTGATTTGAGCAGAGCTGAGCTGCACTGAGTGTGAAATCAAAGGCATGTCATTTGTAGCCCTGCCTGAGGGTTTGATAGCATGTGTTTGATGGAGAGTTATTGGTGATTGTTTGTTTGTGTCTGTGCGTGTGGGGCAGTTTTCAGCGTGGACTGCAGCACCGT
Organism: Hepsetus odoe; assembly: GCA_017165825.1. Classification (NCBI taxonomy): domain Eukaryota; kingdom Metazoa; phylum Chordata; class Actinopteri; order Characiformes; family Hepsetidae; genus Hepsetus; species Hepsetus odoe. Next base: position 14,901,377 of record CM029374.1, on the reverse strand, counting down.
GGAGTGTCCGCCTGTCCAACCAGTGAAGTGTCCAGCCGACAGCTATGAGACACAGGTTCGTCTGACAGCGGACGGTTGCTGTACGCTGCCCACAAGGTGAGAGCCCCAACTACATGGAATTGTTGAAAAATACTTTTTAAGAGCATTTTTACCAGTTTGGCAACTTTCAAGAAACATTTTTATTACCCCGTGTCATGTGATATTGTGATATATTTTTGCCAATCCATCCATCCCTGTTTACTCCCCCCTCCCTCATCAGCAGACAATAAAAGGTCTTGCCATTCACACATAACTGCAAAAACTGCACAGTTAGCTCATTTCTGTGCTAAGATATGACAAATGGAAATGGTTGGGCAATTAAGAAAAGTATTTTAGAACAGGATTTTTCTGAAAAAGCACGTCTGCATAGTGGTTTAGTTCAGTTCAATTGAATGACTGTGTCATGGTTTGTGGCGCTCTGCCCTGACTGAGCACACCTGGCGCCTTGTTAGGCTGTCAGGTGTGCCTTGTGGGCTCAACAGTATCATGAGCCCAATGAGTCAGTGCAGAGCATCGGTCATTCTGGGTTCCGTGTTGGGTGACTGCTTGTATGGCACATGTTAAGTTCAGTATTGTGTGATTACACATTTATGTTCATGTCTAATAAAGTTCAGTTACAGACTCCCAGCTCCGCATTTATGTCCGGTCAAACTCACCTTACCGTCACAGAAATGACCGACCTGAAAGCGGACGTAGGGAGTCGGGAGTTAATTCTTTATTTGCATAAAGGGACAGTGTCTGAATGGCTGAGGAAAGGTGCGGACCTGCAGGAAGCCTGGGGAGATTCTTGACCGGCTTAAGCCAATGCTCCCGCAGAACAACTGGAGGTTGGCTGAACTGCCAGACTTTGTCTCCAGTGTCCTGGAGGAAGCAGTAAACCTGCTTTGCAAAAATTCAGGAGTTTGCTTTATGTAATATTATTTTAACTGCTAAACAGGCTCGTAATCTAAAGCCTGCAGTGGCACTCTGACAGGAAATGCCTCTGATTTTTTCTTTGAGACTGCAACAAAGGAATGTCACTTTAGAGGTGTTAAGGATAAGCTTAGCCTTTTGTTTTCTTCCGGGTTTAAATTACTACTTTTGAAAACTGAGGATTGGGAAATGACTGTTCTAGAAATATTGAATGGCACTAAAATACCCTTATCACCTAGCTATTCCCCCACCTCCCTCTCACACCTGCCTCCCTCACAGCCTCCTTCACCCACACATGAGCACAGACCTACAGTACAGCCTGCAGTGTGTGCTCTACACCTGCCCAGGATCATGATCTTTCCACACATACCGTTCATCTCTATGATGCTTGTTTGCAGGTTTGATATCACCGCACTGCTTTAATACATTTATTTAATGAGGTTTAATAGTGCTTAATAGAAAGCAATTCCAAATTATACCCAGGAATTTAGTCTGAATGCAGTATTTTGTCTTACTGTGCAGAAAATGAATGACATCAGCGTCATGTTTCAGAAGCAAAGTGACTGGCATCTCTCTCATTTTCCCTTTCTTTACATTTTTCCATCATCTTTTTTCTATCCTCCTTCCTTTCTCTCTCTCTCTCTCCCCTATCTCTCTCGCTCTCACTCTTTCTCTCTCTCTCTCTCTCTAACCCTACTTCTCCTACTACTCGCTCCACATATTTTTTGCCCTTTTATCTTATTTTTTCATTTCTTTCTCTTTTGTCACTTTCACTTTCATTTTCTCTCTGTCTCTCTTTCTCTCTCAGGTGTGAGTGTTTGCCCGGTGCCTGCACCTTCCCACAGTGCTCAAGTGGATCGTCCCCGCACTTGGTATCCCGTGGCAACGGTACACCAGGGAGGTGCTGTGATGTGTTTGAGTGTGTCAATGGTAAGTCTTATGTTTGCTTAGTATGTGTGTGTGTGTGTGTGTGTGTATGTATGTGTGTGTGCACGCATGTGTGTATGTCTGTGTTTTGTGTGGATGTGTGTGAGAGACACTCAGATGAAGTGTGCTGAGAGAATCTCACTGATCACAAGACACGAGGCCGAGAGTAGAGACAGTTTACACAGTTTGCACTGCAGGAGGAGAGCGTGTGACCTGAGCATGTAAGTATATTATACTGACCTGTGTGTGTTTAAACAGAGCAAACAGTTCGGCTCATTTAAACAACTCAGAAAAGCTTTCAGGCTTCATTTAAATATCACATTTTGTTTCTAGGAAACAAAGCCGCTCATTTGCATTAAAGTGATTACCTTGTTGCCCTTTAGCAAAAGAACACATTGCTGCTCTCCAGACACTGTTTTAACAGATTTCTTCATAGTGGTGAGATAAACAGTCACAGCTGACTGAGAAAACACAAGTGGTCAGATATGCTCTTGTTCTCAGATGGCTATCTCTTGTATTTCGCAATCACATGACAATCCCAAAGGATATGGACAAAATACCACATGTGCTTGGGGTTCTCTTGACAGACTCCATATAGATCCCCAGAAGCAACTGCACACATACAAGCTCATTGCATTTGGGTAAAATTGATGATTTTAATAACAACTATACAATTGAAAAATTGATTTGGAAAATATACATACAAAAAGTCCTGCATTGTATGACTACCTCTCAGGTATGACATAAAGTACTGATTTACTCTACCATGCCCTTCTCTATATCGCTGCTGTAAAGCCGTTATATCTTACACTTTTATCATTTATGGCTGCATGAAATTATCTCCAAAACAACATGATGCTGACACTTAGCACTCACACTTCCATGTAGTTATAAGGGCTAGGTTGTAATTCTAAAAAATGAGGTAGGGTTACTGGAATACAGCACCTAAATGGTACTGATAAAAGGAAACAGAACAATTGCTTGTTTCGCTGAGGGAGCCAGAGCTTTCATGTTGAAATCAAAATGTTCTCCTCAAAGCAATGCCGTCTGACCCCTTTAGGAGACTGATTTATGAACTTGTCACCCTTTTTCACTGCTTCCAGATTTTCATTTTTGGAGCTAATTGTCACTTAAAGGCTGTGTTTAGAGGTGGAATTAAGGCAACAGAGTTTTGGTTAGGATTGCATATTATGAGAACTTAGACTGAACTATATTATATTTCATTTAAATGATTTATAAAGATAAGGGATTGTTTTATGTATGTGAAATGACACTCCTGCAGGAATGTGTGTTCGATGTATATGCTCCCATTAAAATATACAGGAACTGTAAAATGAGCTATGTCTCAATTCAGGAGCTGCACAATTCAAGGGCTGCGTTCAAACACTGAATGTGTCACAGGGCATTGATCTGACCAGTGATTATTGTTTTTTAACAGCTGTGAAGGCGTTATATTAAAACTACAAAAATAAAGAACAATAATGTGTCTTGAGTTTGTGGATTTGTAGCTAATTTATTGTTTATTATCTATTTTGAAACCACCTCTATATTTTTTTTATGGGGTTGACCGGTTCCTCTGAAGTGCGTCATTTAGGCTGTGCCTGGAAGTGCTGTAGTGGAGTCCGTTGCTTTGGCTGTGCTGTTTCTAAACTTAGGCAACTGCAAGATCAGACATCATATCCAGTGGTGTGCTGAGGCGCTGTGGAGAGGTTTTTTTTTTTTGTCTGTGTGTTTGGTGTGTATGTGTGTGTAAGGGTGTGTAAGTGCTGATAAGGGTCTGCTGAACGAATTGTTAGCACGGTGTGTGAGGGTGGGAAACTACCGGCGAGAGAGAGAGAGAGAGAGAGAGAGAGAGAGAGAGAGAGAGAGATTAGATTATCTAATCAGATAGATAGATCTGTTTATAGGAATTTTCAAAACTAGTTTGAACTTTAATTTTAAAAGTGGTTTAGTTTTAGTGAGTATCTTATATGATTTTTTAAATGCACATTTAATTTAAGAATAAGACTTTTATAAGAAACATAGTTATAAAGAGTTTTTAATGAAAATGTTATAAAGTTTATGAAGTTTAGGAATGAGATTTTTTAAAATGGGAATTTTATAGGAAGTTTCTTTTATAAGATATTTTTATAAAGTTCCATTTTAGAGGGTTTTCATGAGAATTTTAAAAGAATTTCATAAGAAGTTACAATTATAAGATTTTACATGATAAATTTCAAACATGTTTCTGCAGATTTTATAAATTATAAGTTTGTAGAAATGTTTTATGTATANACACACACACACACACACACACTCTTTGTCACTAATAAAGGCTGGACAGCCTCAGTGATGTGTAGAGAGGAATGGAGACAGACAAATTAGAGAAATAAAGAAAGAGAGAGAGAGAGTAAGAGTGAGAAAGAAAACTGTGAAATGAGGTGAGAAAAAGAAAGTGGGAACCAACTTTAAAAAAGTAGGACACCAAAAAAACACTTGAAATGGCTTTTTTATATGTTGATGTAAAGGCAAAGTGTACAATAAACACTACTAAACACTAAAACCGAGTATATGAGGCATTAGTGGCTCATGGCAGTGAGTCAGCAGTGAAAGTGCCAAAGTATTAAAGCAAAATATTGTATTTTATATGTGAATGTTGACATACGCTATAAGCTGATGTGTGAGACACTACTGATACGTGCGATTGTGTTGATTGGATGTAACAGTTAGTGTATAAGGCAGTAGGTGACAACAGTAGCCATAATTCTAGTCTTTGTAACAGTGACAGTGCAGATAAGATCATTTAAAAGTTCTCTTCAGCAGGCTTATTGTTCTAGAATAAACTGTTGGAAACCTTATCGTGTATCTGATGGTGCTTGTCAAGTAAGTTGTATTTAAGTTGCATCATTTCACCTTTATAATGTAGTATTTGGTAAATAACAATATTTTACACCATCACAAAAAAATATGAAAGCTGTCAATCACATGAATCTGTTTTGCCGTCCATCCATCCATCCATCTATCTATCCATCCATCCATCCATCCATCCATCCATCCATCCATGCATCCAAGCCACCTAAACATGGTCACGATTCGTTTTTTGCGCCTGCATCCTCACACACAGGGTGAAAGGCTGAGAAATCTAGTCTATCACAGGGTATCTGTTAGTCCACTGTTTTATTTCTTAATATTAAGCACATGTGATACCCCAGGCTGACATACTGCCTAATACACACAGTGCAAATGCTTCATGTTTTGGCTAGATGTTGTCATTTTAACTGATCTCTCAAGACTTTAGTGGCTGCTGTTTTTTTTATCTACCTTTGTGTCTTTTAGTATTACAAGATAATGCAATGCTTTTAAATGTTTTAACCACACAGTTTATAAAGACATTGTAAAGACACACATGGATGTTTTCAATGATCACTATATTGAAATGACTGCGCCCTTTTCAAGGGTGCGTCATTCCATTCTATGTGCGAGGCTGTTCACATGTCAGTAAGGGTGGCGATGTATAAGGAAGGCCACCCGGAGAAAAAAAGGCTCATAAAGAGACCAGGGGAGACTGACGTGCAGATGGAAAAAAGGGCTTGTATGAAAAGGATTCCAATCCCCCTGCAGGCGTTTATTTCTTGCCTGTTTGTCCTGCAGTAAAGCTTGAGGCACGTGCTGCACATGAGAGAAGCGATATGTAATAAGAGTGCTCTGCGCTTGATGCCTGCTGGATACGAAAAGAACAGAAAGGCCACTCCCTTCTGCTCACACAGATATGCACACGATTGCAAACGCATGCACATGCGAACTAGAACAAACATCTGTGTGAGATGACGAGCCAGGTTGTGTGTCATCTCCACAGCGTGCTGTGAAATCGCCCCGTGTTCTGGCGGCTGATTAAAGAACAAAGAGGCAGGGGCTGGAGATCAGCACAGGGAGCATCAAAGCCCCTACAACAGAAATACACCCTGATTGAACATCTGGCTGCTGGTGGCTACATCCAGCACTGAGTTTATATTAATATTCCACAACCAGAGGGGGAGGCAAAGAGAGAGAGAGATTGATAGAGAGGATGAATTCATCTTCATGGGTGTAAACCAATATACGGATCAATAAGCAACAGCTGTGCCGGTTACATCATCACCCCTGTGCCGCAGAATTTCCATCTACCCACTTCAAGATTTTGTCATGAAACCAGTGAGTTTAGATTAAACATAAACCCAGGGTGTGAAACTCCAACCTACACGTGGGGCTCTCATTGTTCTGCTGTACAGCCGTTCTCTTTAGTTTATCAGCCTTGATCTCTTTAGTTTTGAAATATTATGCAAATGCAGCTAACAACGAATGGAAGCTCATGACCAGTAAGTTGCATTAAGCCGTGTGCACATTACGTGATTTTCAGCAGACTGCTTTTGGGATTTACACCCCCACACACGAATAGCTGTTCAGTCTTCAGTGAAATATATTATAGGATACTTCTGATGAAAAAGATACAAGCTTAAAAAAATATTGTTGTTTTTTTGTTTCTTTGCTTTTTGGCTGAAAACAACATATTGGTCCTTTAGGTACCTTTAGGTCCTTTAGATAAATTGTCCACGGTTTTTATTCATCCCTGTGATAATGAACTGAAAGCATGATGAACATAGTGCATAGCAACCATTACTAAGCATGTTTAGCCAGTGATTTGATTTGAGTGTGTAAGTAAGGCTGTGGCTATATACCTGGCACGCTTGTGCCACCGCATCTAAAAATTCAGTGGTGAGAGCACTCCAAAATGTAAATGTTAGTCACTTTGTCATTGAAGAATATTGTTGCTGGAGTTGTGAGACCTCAGATAACATGCAGCTTGTTAGAGCGTTGCTTGTTTAAAGGAGATGGGCATTTTTGGATTTTCCAGTTAGACTCTTCAGGAAACAAGCTTTTTAGTAACATGGTATGATTGGAAAAGGCACTGAGGCTAGAATGGCTGATCTTCTACATTTGAGCGAAGAAGAAAATTGTGTTAATTAGATTTTTTGCTCAGTTATCGCTTTAATCCTATAATCGGCCAGACACGAGGCTAGCTCTGATAAAACATCTGCACCTGTTAGATACAACCCGTGTGAGTCTGTGCTCAAGGAGAGAGCAAGCTGCTCCTGATCAATCTCACCTCTCCAGTCAACCATGCACTTGTTGGATGATGATAAGATCTACTCAGTGTAGCCTGCATTCAGGAGAACTACTGGTTCTCGCTTCTTGCAATTAAGCCAGTGTGTATCTGTCTGATTAGTTTTGTTGGGCTGCATACAGTGCATTGATTGTGGTGGGGATGGGGATAATTTTGCCGTCTTGGTTCAGGCCATAAAGGCGAACAGCCTCTAAATTTCTCCCATACGCACTCATACACACTTGCACAGGCTGTCTGGATCAACCATGCCATCTCCAAACAAACCGCCAGCTAGATCATTCCGTCATCAGCAGATGTTTGCTGGAGACCAGTGCAGTTTCATGTGTGCACACACAAGGGTGTGTGTTTGAGATGGCAAGGGAGGGGGCGTTCTCAGACAGTGTGTTTGTTCTCCACATTTATTTTTCAGACAGTGATGTCACCCTCCTGGAGAATAGATAAGGGGCTGATTAGCTTTCTCCATGTGAGAGGGGGTGTGTGAAAGTAACTGTGTGTGTGAGTCTGTCAGTGTGTAACGTATCTGAGTGTATCCGTTTGTGTCTTTCCATGTATGGATGTATATGAGAATCATTATTAGGTGAATGTGTGGGAGAATTCCAGCGTGAGTTCTGAAAGGGGCAAAATAACTACAAATGCATTTATTTAAACTGCTTAGTTTATAGTTTATAATAAAAATGCCAGATTAGAATTTGCGATGCACTCATCTATAGATTTATACATTTGTTCTGAAGTGTCAAAGATGCTGAGACTTATTAGAAGTGATGCAAAGTTTTATGAAACCATTTCTGTGAAGGAGTGTACCTGGTCTAGAACAATGTTTAGGTTTAGGTAGGTGGTAAATGGCAATAACGTTTACATTCCAGGACGAATATGAATTCATACCAGCTTGGCCAGTCTTTATGTCTTACAAGTCTCAATGAGCCTTGGGAACCCATGTCCCTGTTGTGTGTTTATTGGTTTATTGGTGTGTTTATTGGTTCTTCCTTGGACTACAGTCAGTGACTACTTGTTTCACTGTAGCACCCCAGAAAACCTGCAGTTTTGGAGGTGCTCTGACCTCGACATCTAACCATCTTAATTCAGCCCCAATCAGAGCCTCTTACACGTTCCTGTTTTCCTGCTTCCAACACATCAACTTTAAGACCTGACTGTTCACTTGTTGCCTTATGTGTCCCATCCCTTCACAGGTCCCCTAACCCTCTAACAAGATCATAAATGTTAATCGTTTCACTTGACAGGGGTTTAAGTATTGTAGCTGAACTGGTGGTTTGTTGAATTCTCACTCAGAATTGACTTGCCAAGTTATTCCAGTTTTACGTTCCGGTTTTCGTTATTCCCGTTTTATGTTCATCTGTAACTATCCAGTTTCATGGCTGCTTATGTTATAGAAATCAGCCAAATTTGCTTGATACCCTGCTGTCTGTTGGCATCTCTCTGCTCTGGGCTGTTTTGATCTTTTGGTTTTGTTTTCATATAAATGAGGTGGCACTAGCCTTAATCCCCCTGTAAGTGGTTTTTCAGGATTCACTGAAAACGTATATGAAATCTCTTCTGGTTTGAGGAGTTAATGATTACCTCATCTGGCATTTGTTCGCTCATAAAGCTGCAGCTTACCACTTCAGTCATGTTGGCCGCCTTGAGTCCACTTATCGCGGAATCACTGCATTTCTGAGGAAGGGAGATAATGTTATTTACGAGCGAATACACAAACATGCAACTGTGACTTGGAGTCCCTTAGTGTTCCACTCAGATGTGTTTATGTTCCTTGGCTTCAGAATGTCATTAACGATATTTTTAGGAGCCTGATTAGCTTTGTGTGCTGACACATACACCACCCATTCCACCTGTCAGCCTGTGCTCACCCAGCCCTGCCATGCAGAGGCCAGTCATTACACTAATGTTTGCTCTGAGAGGGGCTGTCATCCCGAAGAGGATGATTGGTAGTTTATGTAAGCCACTCGAAGCCCTATGGGCAGAACACGCAGGACGCCTTAGAAGTCTCTTATGACCTATCCATGCATTCTTGCAAAGCTGATAAAGACAGATAGATATATAGACAGACAGAACAAAGGATTGATAGAACTCATACAGTACAATATAAACCATAGGATGGATAATATCCTGATATGTGGCAGAAGCCTTCACTAGGTTGGACAAGCTTTAATCTCTTCTCCTGTTAAAACAATGGATTGTTAAGTTCTTTAGGGAGACACACACACAGCCAACTCCAGCAGGGGCTTATGAATGCATAGCTTTAAAATGAGAAATGAAACAGTTTACTTCCAAGAAATATATTCAGTATTATTTAAAGTGTGCTTCACATTAAACCACTGTGTGTGCGTGCGTGTGTGCGTGCGTGCGTGCGTGCGTGCGTGCGTGTGTGTGTGTGTGTGTGTGTGTGTGGTTTGTGGAGCTGGGGCTGGGGTGTGATGATGTAATCTGTAGTGCTAATTACTATCATCCTGGTTTAGTATGCTGGTCAAACCTCTGAGAGCAGCTACAGAACAATGTGTGGAGCATGGAATTATTTTCCTGCTGCCAGTATGGAAATTCTTCTTTTTCTATCTACCTGGCAGATGCTTACTTCGCAGCAGTCATCCAAACAGTAAGCCCCTGGATTAGCCCTTTAACTGTTCGCCTATTGCTGTGTCACTAGAGATGGAAATCAGGGAACAAGGGGGCCTTCTTTTTGGAGAGCATGGCTTGCATTAAGACATACACAAACACATTGTCTTGAAGCAAGAAGATCAAGCAGTGGGCCAGACTTCCAAGAGATTATTAACCTTATACTGCCACCATTGTTTGTCAGCTTATATGAACACAGGATAACACTTGCAGCATTTGAGTGGCAGCGTAAACAGGTTGCATCGTGGCATAGCGAGAAATCTGTATCCCCCAGCTGCTCCCTTTTGAAAGGGCGCCGAGCGAGACTCAGCTCATTCAGCGGAGGTAAGGGATATTAAGGGCCAGGTAGATTAGGAGTCACCGCAGGGCTAGCTACAATACAGTTGTGCTATAAAGCCTGTAGTGATTGACAGAGCGCTGTACTTGCTCTCCACTCTTCATTGCACCTTCCACACACCCAGGGATTCTTCTAAGACACTGCTACTTAGTAGTATGAGGGCATCTTGCATTTCTTTCAAATTTGAATATTAGTGGTAACTTTTCAGGTAATAGCAATATGAGTTTATATTATGAGGGGTATATTCTCTGCCATGTTTCACATGATAGGAAATTTTTTGCTCAGAAGATGAAAAGTTTGTTGAGACTGGCAGCCAGCACTGCAGGATGTAAAAGTATAGGGTCATGGCTCAATTCTTAAAGTAATGCTTACAGTTTTGCCAGCCAACAACAAAAGCATGCTTATTTATTCCACTTTTTTCTTTTTTTCTTTTTTTTTTTGCTCTCTCAGTGGTGTAGCCACTATGTTCCCACTGATAAAGAACTGGTAAATGTTTGCACAAAAGCAGTTTTGTAAAGTTTGTGCTGATTCGCAGGTGTTGCGCGAAGGACGTGATTTGCATGGCCTAAGCTGGGGCGAGGCGCACCTGCAGCTCTGTGCGCGTTATCGCGTTATTTAGTCTGTCACGCGAGCAGCTGCAGCCAAAGCAAGTCAGCCTGCAGCATAGGGGAGGGCTGCAGGCTGGTGGGCTGCACGGTGCCTGAGCCGCAGGGGAGGGAAGGACAAACAGCAGAGGGCCCCCTCCAGGCCCCAGGCCTGCTGAGAAAATGCTGCCTATTAAAAGCTAAGAATAGCAGTCACTTTAGGCTTCAGGCTCCAGGTTGTCTTTGTGATCCAGAGCCTCGCCCTGTCATTGTTTGCACATTGTTTTATGGTGTTTAACAAATTATGGGTGTTTGACGGAGCAGTGCTCCCTTTAAGTTTGAATGTTTTTTTTGTGTGTGTGCATTTTTAACCAATACATGCCAAGGCCATGCATGAAAAGAAGACAAAAAACAAGACTTGACAAAGCTCTTAAAGCTTTGTTTAATTTTTTAAAAAGTGAAGGGGAAATTTCCGATTTATTGGTATGCACTGTGGTGTTTTACATGTTTTTTGTACTGCACAAGCAAATTTTTCAAACACATCTTAAAGTGATAACTCTTAAAGTGATAATGGATCTTATAGTGAATGTGGATTTTAGACCCTACTTGCCTGATCAGCAATGTGTGAGACAAGGGTTTATTTCTTCAAAAAAAGAATGTCAGCAGGAAGCGAAGTGATCCACATAGTTTGTGCACTGATTTGCAGAGTAATTTGCAATAAAACACGAGTTTAAAAATAAAGAATATACTGCCATTGTGTTGCTTGTCCTCGCTACCATTGGCTGTGTATATAACAATATAAATAAAAACATTGGAACGTTTTGTTATGGTAGGTAATAAATGTAGCAATGTCCTGACAATCTATAAAAATACATTGTGTGAGAGTGTGTGTGTATTTGTGTGTGTTTATGCATTTTTTAAAATAAATTTACAGGTTCATGGTTTGACTCTCAGCTATACACGTCCGACCCTTTAGCTCCAGTTCAGTTCTATTTCCTTTCTACATTATGGGTGTAAATGAGCCTGGGCAAAATTTGCCTAAGTAAGTACATTATGGGTGATATTATGTAAATCTCCTCCCTTGTGCAGGTTGGCGGGTTCTGGGTTGTAATCAGTTATTTGGACTCTGCGCTCTGTGTGTTCACAGCTGAGGAACTGCAAGGTTGAGAATGGAAGCTGCTTTTAATCTGTAGATGGAGAATTTCAGCTATCACTGAAGCATGCTTCCTTCTGCTTCAGATACGTTCTGTCTGAAGATAAGCTCGCCATGTGTGTGTTTATGTCTATGTCTGTATCTGTGTGTGTGTATGTTTGAGAGAGAGAGAAGTGAGAGAGAGAGAGACATTGCCTGCACTCAAGTGGAAAAGAGCATAATAACTATTGACATGTCTGATTTGCTTCACCCCCATTCATTCCTCCCATGCAAAACATATGAATGTGTTTGTGCGTGTGTGTGTGTGTGTGTGTGTGTGTGGGGGGGGCATTTGTACAGACTGTAACACTTCCTGCTCATGCTCACCTCTGTGTTCTTAAGACCTAGATGGTGCTCCAGTGGCTCTGGATGGGCTACTTATCCAGCCTCTGGCCCTCATTCCCTCAGGATGAGAGGGAAATAGAGTAGTACAGGTCATAAAAAGGTAACTGCCGCCTGTCACCTAGAACTATGGATGCACCCCTTTCAATTGACCTGGAGACTGGAATTTAAAATAGAGAATGGACTGCTTTAGGTTTGTCAGCTCAGTGCAAAAGCAGGTGGTGAAGCATAGCGGGCTGCCCTTCACAAGCCAGACTTTCACTCTCCAGAACACTTTGCAAAACCATTTGTGGCCTTTTTCACCAACAGCAAACCAGTACAATTATTTACATTTGTGGCATTTAGTGGACGCTCTTATCCAGAGCGACTTCTATGTCCTGATTACAGGGGCAGTCCCCCTGGAGACACTCAGGGTTAAGGGTTTTGCTCAGGAACCCAGTGGTGGGATTTGAACCTGCACCCTCATGATCCATAGGCAACCATCCTAGACCACTAGACCAGCACTCACCCACTGTGCTTGTCATTGTGAGTACACAGCAGTACACGGGGAGCCACGGCTGCCCGTATCAGGATCCTTTAAAGTTTGATGCTGCCTGACAAAACAGCCTGGATTTACACCGGTTTGAACTGGAACCGCCTCGGAATCATTCCGAGGTATTTTGTTCCAGCTGAGAAACAACATTTCAGCTTCAGAACCACAGCAAATTTTGTTTGAAATGCTCAGAACATTTCAAAATGTGTGCCTGAACCAAGTCACTCTGTCAATGGATTAAATATAAACGTGTAACACTCTCCTCTGACCTTACAGCAGTTCTGAAATGTCAGCAAAGTGTGATTAGATTATTATACCACAATTCAGAATTATTGTAAAAAAGAAATACAGCACTGTGAATAAAACTGGATACATATTAGTGGAATAATAAAAAAAGCAGCAGGTGACTTTTTTATGTCTAAAATGAGAATTTAATTTTGGCAGTTTGAGAGTTTCCCACCTCTGCCACTTTTACCTAGAGTAGAGTGATGTGCATTAACGTGACATTTGAATTAAAAAAAAAGTTTGACATTGTCGGAGTGTATTATGTTTCTAAAGAAAGATGGTAGATTAGTACTGTCCGGTCGGAGATCAGACTTGTGGAGCGGTTGCCTGAACGCTACTGTTATAGATCCGCTGTAAGAGGACAGAGGTAGATTACAAAGTCAGGTTTACTGAGACTAGGAATCGTCACCTGCGGCACAGCAATTAAATTGTTTTTTTCCATCCATGGTTCTCCCCACCAAACACATTTAACTGAAGCAAAATTGCAGAGGGAGTTTTTTCTTTCCCGCATGCCCTTGGCATTTCATGGTGGATCAGAGGTGCCAAATGCTGTGACTGCACAGGCTGCTGCAAAAGTTGATTACAAAGGTGTTTATTAAGGTGTTTTTGTGTTGAATTTAATTAGGCCAGGCCTACTCTGTAGTCAGAATTGGGTGGGTTGTTTTGGATCCCTGCCTTAAGGCTGCATGGTGGGCCGCTTATGGGATTATGGCTGAGCAGCTCAGAGAGACTACACAGTCAGCAGCATCCATCTCACACACTCAGTTGTACTCCTGCAGGTGTTGTGGGGAAATTTAGGGTGCGTCTGCTGACACCTGTATTTTCTGTGTTTAACCCTTTAGACACTCACAGTTTTCAGCAGATTATAAAACATTTCATTTGTCACTCATATTTCTTTCTTGAAAGCAGAGATCCTACACTAAAGGACGTTCTAGATAAATAAAAACTTTTTAATGATCAGTATCTTATTTTAAATGGAACAAAAGTTAACATGTTCTGATTTTTTACATTTTTCATTTTTTGATTGAAACCAAAAGAAACATTTTTAAATGTACACTGTCTCTACAGAATTTGAATAAACTGTATTACCTTACTAACTTTTTGTTTAATCTGTCTTTATATTATATTTATTTTTATGCATATTCTTATGTAAAAAAGCAAAAAAAAAGAAGAAATTGTTGAGGGACCTTAACATCAGGGCATCACGATGTATTAAGATTTAGGAGATTTCTCATCAGCTGCTTTTGTAGTCGTGGTTGTTCAGGTTCAATTCTTTAACATCTTTCATTTTTGTGTTCATCTTGTTCAAGCTTAACCTGGTTCGTTCCCAAAGAGAAAATGAACTATTGCACTCTACCTAATGTAACACAATTATTATATTATTGCTGAAGGAAAGGAGTGCAGTATAAATGGTAGTATTTCCCTTCCAGTTAAGATTGGATTTTTGCAGCAAAATGTGTATCCCTATTATCGCCACCTCAGCAAACAGGGGCTTGATTCGCCTCCCTGGCAAACACATCAGGGAGTACCAATAAGTATCCCCAAGAAAGACTTCTAATGCTATGTTCGTTACCTCTGCAACTCTCACGTCTTACATTCTGAGATGTTGAGGGAGAAATTTACAGCTTTCCATCTCGAATGCAATTCATGTTCGTCATTAACCCCAATTTCTTGAATGAATTGTTGTGTCAGTGTTCTGTTTCCTGACAAGGTTAGTATTCACACAGAAATGGTATTGAGTGATCACACTAGTCAGACAGACTGGACTTTGGGGTAAAGTGCTTCAGCACACTTCGGATTGCCTAGTGTGATTACGCCCTTAATGCCTTTTCTGGCTTGAGTTCTCTACTACATTGAATGGATAAAAGTATAAAATAACTCTAGACTTCAGTGGTTTAAGAGTCCACTGGATGGCATGCTTTAGTGGTGTTCTGCATTCTAGCAAGAAAGTAAAAATGTAGGGGTAGGTTTACTTTGCAAAGCATGGCCTGCAAAGAGCAGCCACATTTTCAGTATCCTTGACAACAGAAATTCAGCAACTCTTTCTTCATCAGAGCCTTTTCTTGATTCTTGTTCTGAGAATCTCCGGGATGGTTGTCAGAGGCAGCAGGAATGTTTGTCCCCTTTGCATGAGACACAGTCTGTAGTGGCAGAAGATTCCACAAGCAAAGACGTTTGCATAAAACTATGAAGCATTTTGCTTCAGTTGTCTAATCCTTGGTGAAGCAGGAAGTTCAGAAGCCAGGCAGCCACATTTGTCTAAAGAACCGGAGAAAGGCTTAGGAATCTGAGCATGACACACTTAACATATTTGTTCAGCGAGCTGCTTGTGGTGAAAATAAGCATAAACTATAGTGCTGGGATGGAAACGGAGCATTTTTGTGGCACTGGTAATGTTTTCCTCTTTAGAAATATGATAGGAGATTTAATTTCCCCTGATGTATCTCCTTTTTTTAATTGTAGTGAGGTAATAAATTGTGTTAAGGAAGATGGGACTTTTTTGATTTGATTTCTGAGAACCCTCCACAGCATTTGTTCTCCACTGCATTTGTTCTTCAAGTCCATTCAAAAATGGAATGATCCGGCAAGGGATCCCTAAGGATTATGGTCCATTTAAAAAAAAAAATCAGTTAAAAAACAATTCAAATTGCCTTATGATCAAAGATTTGCTTAATTTTAAGGCACCTTAAATTCTTCTTCTAGTCTCTCTCACTGTAAGTATGATAACCATTAACATCAAACAAGAATTGATAACATTCAGTCAGAATCAGAAAAATGTTTGATTAAATTTTATACAGTGTGTGATTTTTTTAAAGATATGCATGGTCATTGATATTTAATTGATATTTTTTATGACGTGAATATTGTTAAGCTTGATTGCTAATTACAATAATTGTGATGGGTATTATTAATTAGGTAATGTACATTATCTAATTAATAATCTAATAAAGCACTGAATAAATGGAATATATAGAACCTTATGACATTTCAGAAACAGTATCTTTATAAAAGGATAACATTGTTATTAGCATCTGTAACTATAACAAGAATCTAAGTTTGATTATTTCAACATTGTTTGTCTTGGAGTGTTCTCCCTATGTAAAGGGCAACTGGCGCATTCAAAAGATGTACAAATAAAGGAAAGCAAGAGTTATTCTGTTTTCTTATGACAGTCAGTAAGACATACTGACATAGAAATCACAGCCTGTTTTTGTTTGTTGTGTCCTTGGTCTGCCTGAAACAGAATAGACAGTTTCTGGCTGCAAGGCCAGTTTTCTCAAATGTCGATGGACTAATAGTGGACCTTGGTGCTGCATGGCAGAGAATAACTGTCTCTATTCCAAATAACTCCACCCTAGAGGCTGCAAAATCATGCACTGAACATCTGGAAGATTTGGGATGTCCTCCTATGCACATCTCACTAATTTCCCAGCATTCCCCTGACCCTTCACCACATTCTGGCCAAAGCTAAACCCATTATACTCCATCTACCTCAGGCCAGCTGCCTGACTGTTTATCTGTATGATGTGATGAGCTAATTATTTTCACAGGAGGAAAGCATGGTCGTATGGTATTCCAGATGTTTGTTCCTTTTGTGAAGAGTGTCCCATTAAAGGAATCATAAAGAAGTGGTTCAGTAAAAAAAAAAAAAAAAAAAAAAATATATATATATATATATATATATATATATATATATATCTACAAACTTAAAATGAATATATTGTAAGGTATCATATATTTATACTTAAATTGAATAAAACATTTTGATTCAATTATAATAATAAAAATATCTGAAGAGGCAATTTCCATTCCATCTGCAGCATGGCCACTACATAAAGGGTGAACCAGCTGCAATGGTAACAAACTCCGGGCGTTTAGCGTATCATATATTCTGTTCTCATACTGCTGCTAGTCACATGCAGCCCCCATTGCATGCATTATAAGATGGAAACACTCTGATTAAACAGATCACGACTAATAATAACATTGCTGACACCTTTATGTCAAGCATGGCCACATGAAAGCCCAGAACAGATCTTAGTCAATACTTGTCACAACACTGAGTACACAAAAAGTTCAGGGAGATTCCATCTTTATTGCATCTCTACAGTAATAAATGCAGCTTGTTTCATTCTTTTATAAGCATCAAATACTGAGAAGCTTGTTATTTTCAGATTTTTTTTAGAATGGGTAGCTAGGCCTGTAATAGCACTCCAGATTTCAGTTTTCATCTATAGCAGTCATCAAAGAAGTGAGATGTGAAGAGGAGAGTGAAGGAGAGAAAGCGTGAGAGAGAAAGGCAAACAGATGGAAACGAAAAGCTTTGATTAAAAAAAATCAGCAAATCCTTGCAGCCATCTTTAGTGCCTGGCTGGCGCAACGACCCTGCAGTCTCTTATGGTATAATTCACTGAACATCTACTAATTGACCAAACAAATGTCGGGAGTTGTGATGCTGTAATGGCAAAAAGCGGGACGAAGCCAAATGCTTTCTTTTTGAGGGTGTGTTTTTGGACCTCAGGTTTATAATAAAACCACTTGCTTTAAATTGTCCTGATCCGTCAAGTAAAAGGTGTGCTGAATAGACGGCGGCCTTGCACCAGCACACGCAGAGAATTTCTGATGCAGAGGATGTTTTCAAGGGCAACGTCAGCGTCATCCATCACTAACATTAGGATTGGAGGAACGTGAGCTGATAACGATTTTTAAAAGTGTTTTGTTTACAAACCATAGAGCTGACCTTAAGTTCCGATGCTGCCGTTACTACGTAATGGAGCCAAATTGTTTGGGTGTGACACAGAAGGAGATAATGGCTTTTCAAGCATGAATGTGCAGCTCTCTGATTCAGCACAACCACTGGCATCGTAACACACTGGCTGAAAGGTGAATTTTGCACCTAGCGTTGCCATGGTGACCAGCATGGACCAATTCCATTGCTGGTCTGAAAGTCAGCTGCTAAATGCCTTTAAACACAATGTCCATGATGGAGAGAGGCCATATGTACTGATTCTTTCACCACCAGTTTCTTTGCACATTGGGGTAGTTGGGTATTTAGTGGCATTAACAGGTAATGGATGTCTGTTCTTTGCAGAAACCAAGCCAGCCTGTACCTTCAGTGGGGTGGAGTACCATGATGGCGACATGTTCAGGATGGACGCCTGTCGCTTCTGCCGCTGCCAGGGTGGAGTGTCTGTATGCTTCACAGCGCAGTGCGGTGTCCTCCACTGCGAGCGCTACTATTCCCCAGAGAGTGCTGCCCCATCTATGAAGGTGATGACTTACACAGACCTTTGGTGTATTTTTAATTTGTATGCTGGGCATTACAGTTGCTAATTACAATCTTTTTCCCCTTTGGTTAAATCCTTTTTCTTGGTGTCGGCATGGACAAATGTACCAGACATTATCAAATGGATGATACAAAATACCCAGATGAGAAAGGACAGCATGCAAATAATGTTGGATGATTAGGATTGTAAACACTCCAACTCTCCTAAACCTAATGGGTGAAACTGCATCACTCCAGCCAATGCTGCTCAGATTCCGGCCAAGTGCTGGAATTGGGGTTAAATCCATCCAACCCGATGCTCATGTACGCTGTTCCAGATCATCCACCTATGCTTAATTATTTTCTAGGAATTATTAGTGCAAGGATCAGTTATAATTTTTCCATAATTATTGATTTTAGTTCATTCTTTTTAGAAACATTCTGAG
Source organism: Hepsetus odoe (assembly GCA_017165825.1). Taxonomy (NCBI): domain Eukaryota; kingdom Metazoa; phylum Chordata; class Actinopteri; order Characiformes; family Hepsetidae; genus Hepsetus; species Hepsetus odoe. The sequence goes on along the minus strand of CM029374.1, from coordinate 14,882,750 downwards.
CTCCAGTTCATAATCTGAACCTCCTGTCCTGGTTTACAAACAGCAGTAAGAAGGATTATTTCAGGCTAAATAATGAAAAAGCCATCAGAAACAGTACTGGTTTTATGTTCAGTCATCATGGCTTTAAAAGCGGATGTGATTTTTAATGTACTCAAGCTTGAACAGAAAGGAAAATCCTTCAAGTGCTAGTTTTCACAACTCGATGAGACTCTGTGAAAAAAGTTTTCAGTGACTCACAGATGAAACTTGTCACCACAAGTTTTTATGATCTCTGATGTGAAAGAAAAGAGATCGGTAGTGTATAAGTTTACAATATAGTCTTTTGGAGATCAAATTTAACAAGTGCATATCAACGTCAGTGATATATTTAATATCTTAATCTATTCTGGCTTTTTTGTTTAAGTATTTTTTCCTCAACATGAAAATGTCACACAGTGTTATTGGAATAAAAAAAATTAAAAAGTGGAGAAAACAAGGTTTTCTATGAGCATTGGCAACATGCCAAAGGGAATATGTTCCACAAAAAGATTATTCTAGGTGAAAAATAGGCTCTTCCTCCTTACAATATGAGTTAAGTAACCCAGCCCAGCCTGTAAGTACATGTTATCAGCAGCAGCGTTACAGCCCAGCAAGAGACGCTGCGTTAGTGCTCAGCTGCTTTTGCCATGGAGTCATGTTGTGATCTTGGACCGCAGGGCCATTTCTTTCTTTTAAAGCAGCTCCAAAGAAAGAGGTTTGGAATGTTACTAAAAGTTTGGAATGCATTTTTTTTTTTAACAAAACTGTGCCTGTAAGGCAGCCACTTATCAGCAGTGTAAACACAGCTCAGTCAAGAAACATGGCCACTTATTTATTATCTGCACAAATTGATTTAGATGTTGATTTTCTGAGCAAGAATGCTAATAAATACTTTTGTCACCAGAGCAAGCAGGAGCAATTAAATGGCAGTCTGGTGCAAAAATGCAGTACATTAAGAAATGCATTAAAAATGAAGCATGAGGACCTGATGACTGGACTTGTGACACATGATGAATTCTTTGCATACTTTTTATTCTACCAATTAAACAAGAGTCCTAGGTTAATTAGTTCAGGGAACTGCCTGTTGTTTTACTTTGTAGACAACCAGTAATACTGTGCCTGGGAGCATGTAATTTCGATTGCTCGCCAACTCTCCTGGGGTAGACATTTCTTCCCAGCATATTACTGATTTCTATTAACTAGCTTCCTTTGCCTGCTGATATTAGACTTATCAGATTGTGTTCATGTGCAGATGAGTTTTCCTAATGATTCTGCACCACTGTGCTTAATTACGATGAAGTTACCATTATGTCCCCTCATATTTGCTTAGTGAATTTCACGAGCAAGTAGTCTGTCGACGCTGATAAAAAGTTATTTTTGTACTTGTTGAGAAAAGTAAAAGTGCTCTGCTGCGTGCACGTTTCTCAGTGTTTTTATGACTTCAGAGATCAAATGAAATTTTTGACTCTGATCTTTTTGACTGGTTGACATCCGGTTTACACCACCTCTTTGAGCTTAAATTTACATTTTACATTTACGGCATTTAGCAGACAGCTCTTATCCAGAGCGACTTACAGTCCTGATTACAGGGACAGTTCCCCTGGAGCAAGTTGGGGTTAAGGGTTTTGCTCAGGAACCCAGTGGTGGTAGTGCTGGAGCTTGCGTCATTACAGTGTTTTTCACTGCTGCTGTAATTCATTGCCAAAGAGCGGAGGCCATGTGCAATGGCAAAACTGACTCACAAGAGAAGGCTGCAATGCCGCAGATCAAAACGCTTTGAAAGCCTGAGCTGTTCAGGCAAACTGTTAGAGACACTTAATCTAGGTTTGTGACCTACTCCAGATGCACTGTATTTAATGTAATTGTAGGTGATGCTTTGGATTGGTGTATGTTATGCAGTCTATTGTACTTTTTTGACACTTTTACTGCTGGTGTTTGGTTCATTATATCAGCCTTCTGAATATGAATGCATGTTGAATGTTACTTTTAGTGCTATTATTCAGCTATTATTAACTGTACTCATCTCTCTCTCTCTCGTTCTCTCTCTCCCTCTGCAGATCCTATCTTCCCAGCTCTAAACTTTGCAGTACTATGTGAATGGCAGATATTGGCTCATGGTGACCACTAGGCGTGAAGATGACTGTACGTTCTGTCAGTGTGCGAGTGGAGAGGCCCGTTGCGTGGCTGCTGCCTGCGGCTATAACTGCCTCAACCCCGTTACGGTGCCTGGAGAGTGCTGCCCTGTGTGTGAGGGTAAGGACAGGCCAGGTTTTGTTTTGCGTGATGTATTATAAAAGGGATGGGAGATATGGGAAAAAGATCATATCATCATTGATTCTTTGATCATTGGCTCCTGTGGGTGGGGATGGGAGTATTTTGGGGCAGCAAGCAAACGAGGAACACACTTGAAGCCGTTCTCATGCTGCAGTGATCTCGCCCTGCTGCTGAGTGAGGGCTACTGGTGAGAGTTTTGATTTGTTTTGTGATTTTAAGTCATCTTAAAGCAGAGTCTGGCATGGATTTTCACTAACACTGCCGACTGTGTGCATGCTTTTATTTTGACATATGGTTTAGCAACGCATGGGCTGCAGACATGCATCCTCAAACACACACACACACACACGCACATGCACACACACACACACACACACACACACACACACAAGCAAGGAGAAAGTTGACAGATGAGTGGCAGTGATGACAGATGATGAATGTCTTTCAGGATTGGCTGAAGCCACAGAAACCTAAGGATCTTTTCTCAGTTCTAGCTGGAGGATATAGATTTGGTATCAGCACTGTATGCTATATAAATTCTCAACAGCTTCTCTCTGCACATCCACAGTGACTCTTAAGGAATGAAACACGCTCAGAACACAGTCTGCTCACTATTTCTATTAACTCTAATTTCTCTCTAATGCTTCATAATGCTGGTACACCATGCACCAATTTTTTATGTTTCCCTGCACATTATTCATCCTATCTGATTCATCAGGTAATTGCAAAGACCTTTCTAACTCATCTAGTCTGACTTAGTGATAAAAGAACACTGTGTAATTGATATAAAGTGCTCTTGGTGTAGGTGTGACCTATGGTCATCTGCTGGTGTGGATTCATGTCAGTGTCCTCTATTTCAATTAAGCACCAATGCTTTTGTCACTTTTGGCCTGCTAAAGGAAGAAATTGAGTGAGTGGGTGAGTGAGTGAGTGAGTGAGTGAGTGAGTGGGTGGGTGGGTGAGTGAGTGAGTGAGTGGGTGAGTGGGTGGGTGAGTGAGTGGGTGGGTGGCTGGTAAGTCAGTGAGTGGGTGGGTGAGTGAGTGAGTGAGTGGTGGGTGGGTGGGTCAGTGGTTGAGTGAGTGAGTGGGTGGATGGGTGGTTGAGTGAGTGGTGAGTGAGTGAGTGACTCAGTGAGTGAGTATTTGAGCCATTCCCAGAAGCTGGAACCTATTCAAACAAATATGCTTGCAACTGAAATCTAACAGCTGTTGCTGTATATACTTCACTTTTATTGGCCTGTACACTCTCTGAATCAAGACATGGTTTACCATGTTCTATTTGTACTTTAGACTATGTTGTGCAAAAGTTTTTTACAGTTTCTAAAATGTCTTTGTGAATCTGGGTTTAGTACTGCGCAGGGGGTTGTACAAGAAAAACAATGTCCAGTAGTGGTCCTCCTTATACCTGAGATTGAGAAGCACTGAGCCTAATGCTGAAGAGTAATGTGAGCTGGAGGCAGTAAATGGTAACTGGGAGGGACGGGATGTGATGTTGTGTGTAAACCTCCTCCACCTCCTCCACTGCTTTGCTGGGTGTGATGATCAGTTATGCTCCTGTTTAAATGTCTGTGAGTGTAATAAGTTTGCTGTCTGTCTGTGCTCTCTGCTCCTCTGGACTGCTAGCAATTATACATCCACAGCAGTCCAGCACAACTGTCTACAGATCAATACATCAACAGGAACAAAACATTGTTGGAAAATGAGTATCACATTGCATTGGCCACTTCAACTAATTTCCTGCCTGTTCATAACCTCCTTTTATAATCTGGATGCAAAAGGGTCAGTTAGAGCATCTTCTGGCCCCAGGTCATCTGACCAGGGTGGCTTTGCTGAAAATGTGTGGTTGGAAGAAAGATGGACAGGAAGAGAGGAGAAGAGGATGAAAGAATGTAGTGGTTTGCCTGCAGGCTCTCTCTCTCTCTCTCTCTCTCTCTCTCTCTCTCTCTCTCTCTCTCTCTCTCTCTCTCTCTCTGTGTGTGTCTGTCTGCCCCCAGCAGTCCTTATAACCTCAGTTTTCATTAATCTTTTTATGCAGCTGTCTGCCTGTGAAGCAATTAGAGGTGTAGGTATGGTGGACTGTGGAGTGCATAAGCACATATACTCTATGCATTCTCACACATGCACATGCACACGCACACCGCACACACACACACACACACACACACACACACACACACATTCTGGCAGACAGGTGGAGCCCCGCTATGCTCCATAGAATCCATAGAATATTCCATACATACATTACCACAACTGCAGTCTAATCCTGTCCTTCATACTCCATTCTTTCTTTTTCAACATCTCTCTCCTTTTGTCTGTATCTCATTGACTCTTTCTTTCTTTCATCCCTCACTGTGCCTCTCTAGTTTGCTCCTCTTTCTCCTCCTTCTCACTTTTCCACCCTTTCTGACTCCCACTCTTTCTCTTCATCTCTTATTCGTTCTCTTTCATGCTCCTTTTTTCCTCTCTTCCTCTTTATTTGTCTCTTTTTATGGCTTTTTTCTCACACTTTCCTTCCTTTTTTATCTTTCTCAGATTCCTTATACACTCTCTATTCATACTGTTTCTCACTCACATCTCTTTCAGTCTTCCTTCCTGTCCTGTATCTCTCTCTCTCTCTCTCTCTCTCTCTCTCTCACTCTTTCTCCCTCTCCCCCTGGCTGGTATCTGCTGTCTGGTTTGGATCAAAGGGAAATGTGTCTGGCTGCTGCTCATCACTCTGCTCTGCAGTAGCTTAAGAAAATACAGTGTGTTTTTACACTTTTACACAATATGACGGTGCTCTGCCCACTCAGCTTCCTTTGACCAGTAGTTGATATGAACTATGCTATATTTCAGGGTAAGACCATGTCTATTTGAATATATTCTTCTGTGTCACTCTTTGCTAAAGCTTTTTAAATAAATACAACCCTTGTGCAATTAGAAAGTATATTTACTGCTCTAGGCTTAGCCCTGCATGCTCTCTTTTCTGGGAAAGCTTTCTAATGGGAAGAGAGTGTATTGATTTGCAGGGCGTTCGCTGTATTATGTTACCTGTGTTTTGAATGCACCATGCTATACCATGCCCTTCTGACCTTACCTTTTTTTTTTCATTGCCGCCTTTGCTCCTTCATTGTGATTCCAAAACAGAGAGCAAAGAATGGAGGAAGATAGGAAGGAACATCTAGCCAAGGCTGTGTTTTACTTTAAGCCCCTACGCATTCAGGACTGCCATTTGTGGCCCCATTATAGCATAGGGTGGGATGAAATAAAGCAGGACCCTAATGATGCCTGCCCTCCCTCCAGACAGATGTCTTTTAAAAATAGCCATACCTGTTGGCAAGGACTACAGAACTCTTTGTCCATTCCCCCTTGCTCATTTGCATAAGGCATGTGTGTGTGTGTGTGTGTATGTACATGCCATGGTTTGGGAGGAGGTGGTTATGTCGCGAAAAAGCCATTTTTCCCACTTTGGCTGCCAGTACTGTACATTAGCCGGCACCTCGCAGCAGGTGAGAGAGGGCAGAATGAGGGAAATGATAGGCTGTTCAAAATTGCATCCACGCAGGCTCATGGGAATGTGAGTAAAGGTGAGTGTGTGGGGGTGTTTGTGCGAGTTTTCTTTGTGTTTGCATCTTTTTATGAGTCTATGATGCCCAGGTTAGCCTCAGATCAGGCTGTGACATCAGGTCTGAAAGTGCTACTTTCCAGCTCATAGCAAGAAGCATGGGTGAAAAAAGGAGCATTGCATAGTGCATTGATTCCAAAGGTCGCAGACCATTTCTAACCTGCATGAGTGGTTCTAATCTTGCATGAGTGGTTCCCAACCCTGGTCCAGGATTACTCCCTGCCCTGCAAATGTTCTGCTTTCCCTGCTCTGCTCAGTTGTGCCTAAATATGGGATATTTCTGAGCTGCTCCTTGAGTCTTTATCAAGTCTCTGCTGTTAAAAACATGAATATACTCAGCAGTTCCAAATCATTAAGTGTGATCTACACCTTAAGAGGGCCTATATTAAGATGTTTTATAAAGCGTCCATGTATTTCCTGGGTATAATATAGAAAAAAATGAAACAAAATGTACAATAACAGCTCATATTGTATGCTAAATGATAAAGTAAGCAAGTGAACAGTAATTGTGCATTAAAATGTACAGATGTACAGATGTAGAGGTTGTGTACTAAAATCAGCAAAATGATTAGACTAACTACATTTTTCCAAATTGCTTGCTGTTAGCCATTTAAGATATTAAATTATGTGGGTCAGCTTATTACTGACCCACAGACTTCCTTTAAGTCTTATTCTGTGGCTAATATCATATAGCTTGTAAAGTTTGAAATATGGATCTCCGTACACACCTTGAAGTGTTTGAGAGAATAATCGGCTAATTGGTTGCATCAGGAGTGCAGAAAAAAGCCCAGAAGCACCAGGGTTGGGAACATAGTAACTAACTCTGTTTTCTGACTCTACAATGCTTCGCTAACAAATTTCGGCCACAACCCAATACAGGAGCTCATTAAAGAAAATCAGTACTCCGAGTGGCAAGTGGTGAAACCACAGTCTTTGTGTGACAGTCCTGTCACTTACTACACCGGCCCCTCCTGGACCTTGCTAGGTTTAGCCCTGCTCTGATTGGTTCTGGCCAGGCCTGATCTTCAGCTTTACACCGGTCACTTTGTGCTCATGCATTTTTATTCCCTGAATGTTATTTGTGAGAGACCTCATTTTGCTCAAGGTGACACCCCTCTCAAAGTCCAAGGGGAGTTTTGCACCAGACGCCGGGTGTGTAATTAAGCAGATGAAGACTGCTGGGCTGGGATGAACTGCTATGAGCTTACACCTCGCTTAGTGAGATCCACAGTGTGTGTGTGTGTGTGTGTGTGTATGTGTGTGTGTGTGTGTGTATGTGTGTTTTATTGTTGTACTGCCACAAGAATATCTCTTTATCTTTACTTTCATTTATTTTTGTTTGGTTGATTTGCCTTGTTTTTGCTCCAGGCCCACACACACACACACACACACACACACACACACACACACACTTGCACAAAGGCTCCAGGAAGGAAAGGGCATTGAGTCTTAATGAAAAGCAGCTCTTTTAATGAATCTAAGACAGCCTCTGCAGCTTCGCCTCAGGACCGACAGAGAGCTCATTGTAAAATCATAATTATATATTCTCCAAAAAAAAAAAAAAAGAGTCCATAAATGGCTAAGACAAAATAACCTTGGGCAAATGGAGACAGAACAAGTAAAAAAAGATAGAAAGAGTGGTAGAAAAGACAAAAGGAGGGAAGGCTTTGTCAGCTTCTATCTGATCTGACTTAATTAAATCTCTTGTCCTAAAAATAAGAGCAATTCCTCTGCCTTCAGCCTCGTTCCACCTTCCGCACAAACAGCCCTTGGGAATTATCAACAAAACGACCTCTGACCGCCAGCCCACATAGCCGGCATACTTCGACTGCCTCTCGGCCATGGCAGAGCAATGACATCAGTGCTTTGTCATCCCTGGATGTGCCTGTTTGGACTCTCCCACCTACTTTTGTTCTGGGTTTACGTTACAGTGGTTACTGGTGAATTATTTGCTCATATTTGATCTTTGGCTTTGCTGTCTCACAAAAACCAGATCTACAGAACTGTACAACAGTCTTCAGCCTCCCCTCATTCCTTATTATTTTGCTTCCAAAGAGCCAGGTTTTCTTTTTCTTTTTTTGTTTTTTTTTTTACATATTGGAATGACTCTCCAGGGTTCCTGAAGGACTTTAAAGGATCTTGTTTTCAGTTCTGTTCCTGTATCCCACCAGTTACACCAGAGGTAGTAGTAGTGTGAGATCATCTTGACAGAGAATGGAACAAAAGTCAGACCAATGTCCAAAGAAGAGCCTTGGGATGTCCTTCAAGAAGTCTGGCTGTTCCTGAAGAAATGGCAAGAACACCTTCAGGCTGAATACTGGTGGTGGAATCCTCATTGTGACTGATTCTTACATGCTTGTTTGCACATGTTGCAATAAATCACTGTACTTGTTTCATTTTCCTTTAAATGATGGACCTCGACTTTGAAGCACCGTATGTCTCAAAATACAAATGGCCGCTTGAAGCCTGAATTGTGAACATGCTGGGACCTGACCAATATGAAATAATACCAAACAATACTACCTAAAGAGCTCAATTTTCAGACTGATGACATCAGAAAGTATCAGCTTGAATTATTTTTGCATAAACATACTGTTAGTTAGGCCTGTCACACTTATTACCTAGTCACCTGATTGCAGTTATTGAAACTGATCACAGCTGTAATCGTTTCAGGCTCATATGTTTACATCAGAGTGAACAGGAATTAACAGTATGTTTTTAAGGCAAATTCATATAAAGAAAGAAAGAACCAAACACATTTACTGTGACACTAAATCTGAACACCTTTATAGAGCTGAGGTAAGTAAAGTGTGTTTAGTTGAGCTTCAATGTCAGTTGGGAGCTACAGCTAGGACGCAATATAGTCTTTTATTGTAACAGTTGCATATGAAAAAATTAAGACTTATTAAAGCTAAAATTTCATGATCACGGCTGGCCTACTTTCTACTAGATGCACTGACCCAGCCACGTAGCCGTCCATCCATCCATTTTCTGCCGCTTGTCCCAAACGGGGACACGCTGGTGTCCAACCCAGCGCACACAGGGCGAGGACGGGGGACGCACCCTGGACAGGTCGCCAGCCCATCGCAGGGAGGAGCGGGATGGGGACGGCACCTTGCTCAAGGGTACCTCAGGGCAACCCATTGGGAAGGGGTTCGAACCCCGATTCTCCGATCACGAGGCCAACGCCCTAACCACTAGGCTACCACTGCCCCCACGTAGCCGTCTACGTCTCTAATTTGCAGAGTTGCTCAGATCCTGACATTTGTCCATTTTTCCTGCTTTCAACACATCAATTTTTTAAATGCTGCAACTCACTGTCTAAGACATTCTACTCCTTGACAAGTGCTACTGTAAATAGAATCGGTCACATTCGGTTACATTTTACAATATTTTGACTGTGACAAAAATATTTTGTTCCAAAGTAAGAAAATTCTCACCTCAAAGTAGTTCTCTTAGCAAGAGCTAGTGCAATAATTTGCTGATAAATTTGCTGATAAATCTGTGTCAATGTCAGCCAGTCATTTCTTCAGACCAGAGCATAACTCTGCATCTTCTTACCTTCATGCATTCCTTGGATGGAACGGTTTGGCTGTAGATATGTATCCAGAGAAGTATCTCACAAGTAGTGACCTTGATAGGTTGTCTCTCTTTTCTTGATTCTTCCCATCTTTCAGGCTGTATGAGTGGGCTGGCTCCATAGGCTAAGTGGTTGCGCTGGGCCGGGAGACTGGCGTGATTTAGAGCGGTGATGACAGCCACGGTGCTGCGGCTTGTCAGAACTGTCATAACCTAAACCGCGAGCGAGGGTTGCACACCACTGATATACAGCACACTTGCTCACCCATATTAAAAAAACCCATAATGTTTTAATAGATTCAAACAAATAAATTATAACCAGCAGCAATCCCCATTAGAATGAGATGTTATTATGAGGGGCACGAAAGGAAAGCAGAAAATATAATAGATAAAGGCCTTTCAGCTTATGTTCTCTCTCTCTCTCTCTCTCTCGCTCGCTCTCTCTCTCTCTCCCTCTCTCTCTCTCTCTCTCTCTCTCTCTCTCTCCTATATCTCCAGTTGTTGTGTTCTCTGTCATCTTGCTCTCAGCCATTAACAGGAGCTAAGAAGAAGGTTGTGTGGAAAATTGCTTTCAACTCCCATGACTCATAAGCCTTGTCCCATATGAGTCTCCACATTCCCTCACAGCTCCCTCTTTCTTTTTCTTTCTCTCTAAGTCACACACACAAATACACATGCACAAATGCTCACACTGACTTACTCAGCCTGACTCACCTCCACTGGGGGATTTTTTTTTTCTTTCCCAGAGCCCACCTACATCACCATGGCGCCCCCTTCCTGTGGCCCGCTGGAGAACTGTACACTGATGGAGAAGGACTGCCTGTACGGCTTCCAGCTCGACCAGGATGGCTGCCGCACCTGCAGCTGCAAAACAAGTGAGGCTCAAGCATGAAACTTTCACTGCATCACTGTTGTTTTGTTATTCATTTGATTTGCAAAATCGTAATTATATGTGAGTTTACATTGATAACACTATAATGAGTATTCATAGCACTACATGACTTTAACATAAGATTTTCATGACAGCTACTTGACATTGACTGACATTAGCCTACATAGACATTAATAATATTCCATGGGCTGAAACTGATGAAAGAATTTCTTTTCCGAGAAGTGTTTGGGGAAAGTATAAATGTTATTGTAGGTTTATGTCAGTTTTCATAAAAGGCCTATACAAATGTCCTGTGACCTTATGAATTTCAACCTATAGTAAAGTGTTACAAAATTCGTGTACGTGTATTCCAGCCAATGTCTTACATCACAGACATAAAATGATATCAGAATTGACCAGCTAGTATGACCCCTGATGTCTGATGGAATAAACTTTTATAAATGGTAATGACGGTTCGCCAGGCAGTCATTCCAAATTCTGGCTTGAGGGGAAGTGCTAAATATTTATCGACATTTTCATTACATATTATTTGAATGTAAATGCATACTTTAATAATACATAGTTACATAATGAGTGTTTATTCTGTATCGACAAGCCTTCATGTTGCAATCTCCACTTCAGATTATTTCTGTCAAAAAAGCACACTCATGCATATGAAGGTGTACCTTCTGCTGTACCACTTTGAAAGTTCTGCTCTTTTCATAATTAAACAAAATAGACCACTGGTGGAAGTGGGCCTGCTTTACAGTCGTCCTGCAGAGGAAGCGGGAGAGCCAGCTGTCACTGAGTGTTTAGCTGCAAACTCTCCAGGCAGGAGTGGATTCAGGAGAGCAGCTTACAAACGCTCACAGTGAACGCCGCTGGATTAACTCATTGTTTAGTATGCTAAGAGAGACAGAGTAAAAGTGTGAGGCCGGCACATATCAAAGGCAAGAGGAGGACAGTGCTGATTTAGCCGATGGAGGACAGGCCTAAAGAAACAGCTGTGCGGTGCAGTGCTCGGTTTGTTTGATGTTCCTCTGCCACATCAAGGGCTTACTGTTTTACAATGTGATTCTGTAAAAGAAAAAAAAAAGCCTTCCAGGTGTTTATTTTCAGTGCTCTGAGAGCTTTTCATCACATTTCCAAAGCTTTATTTCAAACATGGATAAGGCAGCCTTAGCTGACTGTCAATGTTTATGCCTCAGCTTATATTCTATATTCTATATGTATTCTATATTTTTCTTTAATAAGCTCATATCTAAGTGCAGCTGCTGTATTTATTTGACATAAAGAGGAAAGTGGAAATCTATGGATTTCAGTTTATGCCACAATTCAACTTTTTGAACACGCAAACACGTGAAAATGAATAAAACCATACTAAGGACACATTTTGTAAAACAGTTCTTCTGAACTGCACTCTAGTCAGTTTCCCAAACAGAACCATTTATTTTATAATGGCAACCCTCCGTTTCAAATGCTGTGAAATCTTCATCAAGGCTTGTGCATTCGCATAGAAAAACTTTGCATCTGATAACTAATGTGAATATGCATGCGGCCCAACCCCTCTTTTGAAAGATTTCAATGAGTTAAAAAGTGTCAAATAATAATAATTGCTGAAAAAATCTTCAGCAAGATGCTCAGAGGGCCAGCTGTTGAACCTCTGAATTTTTCTCTTCTAACTTCTGCCGAACTGTCGAATGGTCTGTCTGTTATTTTGTCTGCAAAGGAATAACCTTGTGCCCGGTCTGTTCTGTTCTGTTCTCTAGGAGAGGAACTGTGCAGGGGTCTGATCTCAGGTTGCACTCTGAAGTGCCCTTACGGGTTCCAGACGGATGCCCATGGCTGTGCTGTGTGCCAGTGCCGGCAGCGGCACAAGAAATGCAAGCCACTAGCCTGCGCCAAGGATTGCCCATTTGGCTTTGTGTAAGACTGCTACCATTCAGCATTCTTCCTTTCTCTAAAAGCTTTTTCCTGTAAATCATCTCTCCTCTCTCCCTTTCTGCTGTGCTGTCATCAACCCCCTATTGCTCCCCTAAGCCTCATCTTGAAGACATTTCAATCTGTTTTCCCCCTTTCCCCTATAATCACACCTATATTTTGACACGTCACCCTTGACAAAGCGGAACGGCGGCGCTGTCAGCACAAGCTAAACCTCTTCCTTGCCTTTTGACTGCATGCTCTGCTTGATTTTTGAATGACGAAACACTGCGCGCTAGTGCAGTCGGCTCATTTTAGAGCAGGGTGCTGCCAGTATGTATCTGACAGCTAATTAGGCCAGGCTCAGATTAGCACCAGCGATCGGCTCAGGTAAAGGATGGCCTGCGATAGTGAAACTGAAGGCCTAATCTTCCCAACAGCATGTTCTTACGCTGCTGCAAATAAACCCAGCGCCAGTCCACCATGTGCATGCAGCCCCATATTAATTACAGCGTGGCATTTTAGAGAAACTTTTGTGGAGTTGTTCTGTCAATAGGTTAATAAGAGTCTGCTCACACACACAGCAAGGCATAGAGATCACCCATGCACAACTGAGTGTAGACAGATGACCATCTGATGACGCTCAAAATGCAAACTCAATTAAAAGCTAATACTAACAAATTGCCTTTTAAAAGCATTATAGCCTTTATGAAGCCATCTAAAACCCTCTTAAACTCTTTCTTTCCTCCTCCTCAATATAGTTTGTAGTACTCGAAGACACTCTTCAGAAATCACATCTGCATTGCAGCACCTCTGTAACAGCCATCTGTTGCTGGTCAGCTTACACACATCACTCATTGAAGTGTTGTTGAAGCCAATATCACGATAATGAGTAGAAATCAATGTGTTTTGCAGCCCTAGGCATCACACAGTGACTTCTTCATGTGACACATTGTCAAAGTGTGTCAGTGTCGTCAAAAGTGCAGCGTCTCTGCCTCCCCACCAATTCCGCCAAAGTGTGTGAGCGGGAACACTCGCATCTAAGATTCTAATTTTAGATATCTATTTATTCTCCCTCAAAGTGATGGCCATTGTTCAAGCCTGCACAGCACCAGTGCCGTGAATAATGCATGAAGAGATGTGCTGTCTACCTATTTCTACACAGTCTATTGATATTCCCAAGCAGTGAAATCACACCTGATAGCTCCTTATCACCAAACGGAATGCACATTGCACATGGCTGCTTCTCACGTCTATTATTCATGAGATAAGAGGAAGGATGGACAGAGGAAAGAAGTGTGTGTACGTGTATGTAGAGGGTCAGTGAAGGCTCCGACCAAAGGATTGCAGACCAGAGAGAGGTGCCCGGGTGAAGGGAGCATTTGATACGTCCCTTTGGTTAGTCATTTTTAATGTGCCATCTGCTGACATGCCTACATGTAAGGTCATTAAGGACAGCTACCCCCCTTTCTCTTTCACTTTATATCTCTTTCTCTCTTCTTTCTGTCCTTTGTTAACTGATGACATTGGGCTTTGTCTTTAGCACCTGCTGTGTTACGCATGCACAATATAAATGCATCAATATATACATAAGCAATGACAACGTCCACTCTGAGGTTATTACAGTCTAAGAGAAGGTCATTTGCTGGCTCCAAATTTGACCATATCCCAACTGACCCAGCTACTTTATTGGAGCCCCTTCTCTTGTGCCATTGGATAAGGACACTGTTTCAACTCTAGTTTGTGCTGGTGACTGCTTGCAGTGTGCTTGTGTACATACACTGTGTGCACAATTATTAGGCAAGCGAGTATTTTGAGGATTAATTTTAATATGGAACAAATACAGAGCTATCAGTCAATCCAAACTGTTAATAACCCTGAAACCTGAATGTTTTACAAAGGAAATGTGAGTGTGAACATTCTCAGGGGAGTACGTATGTGTCCACGTATGTGGACTGTTTTCCTTACACAGGAAGGTCCACAAGTTCTCAGTATGGTTTAGGTTAGCTGAGGAAGGGTGTCATGTCATTATTCTTTCATCTTTAAAGGACTTTATTTGCCATGCATGTGATGGAGCTTTGTCTTGCATAAAAATCATGGTATTCTTGAAAGAGGCAGACTTTTTTGCTGGAGCAATGCTTGAAAAAAATGTCTTCTAAAATCTGGCAGTAGGTTTAGGAGTTGATTCTGAGTCCATCTTCAACCCAAAAAAGTCCAACTAGCTCATGTCTGGGCTCTGGCTGGGCCACTCAAGGACATTCACAGAGTTGTCTGTCATTGTCCTGTTGGAAGATGAACCTTTTGCCCAGTCAGAGGTCAAGAGCACTCTGGAGCAATTATCATCAAGGATCATCTGCTGCATTCATCTTTCCCTCAAACCTGACTAGTCTCCCAGTTCCTGCTGCCAAAAAACATCTCCACATCATGATGCTGCCACCACCATGCTTCACTGTAGGTATGGTATTGGCCAGGTGATGAGCGGTGCCTGGTTTCCTCCAGACATGATGCTTGGCATTCGTGCCAAAGAGTTCAATCTTTGTTTCATCAGACCAGAGAATTTTGTTTCTCATGGTGTAAGAGTCCTTCAGGTGTCTTTTGGCAAACTCCAGGCAGACCTCTACTGAGGAGTGACTGGGAGAGACTGGAATAATGGTTGTCCTTCTGGAAGGATCTCCTCTCTCCACAGAGTGATGCTGGAGCTCTGTCCTAGTGATCATCAGGTTCTTGGTCACCTCCCTCACTAAGGCCCTCTACCCTGATTGCTCAGACTGGCTGGGTGGCCTGTCCTGATAGTTCCCAGGCCATTGTGCTCATTGCGACCTTCAATGCTGCAGCAAGTTTTCTGTAGCCTTCCTCAGATCTATGCCTCAGTACAATCCTGTCTCTGAGGTCCACAGACAGTTGCTTACATCATGGCTTGGCTTGTCAACTATGGGGACTTATATAGAAAGAATTTTGTAGAATTTTGAGTTAAAAAATTAATTAAATCCATTTTTGAATAAGGCTGTAACAAATCTTTGACAGTTAATTTGCGCCTTTTTTACTCAACACTTTTCTTGCGACCCTGTTAACTATTTGCAACAAACCGTTTGATGGTTCTGTGATCACGTCCCAGAATCTTAGCAATTTCGTGAGTGCTGCATCCCTCATTACACAAATACACATTACCTGATCTGCTAAAATCCAATTAGCATTGAAGTTTATACAGCTTGGAGTTGGAATAAAAATACTCACTTGCCTAAAAATTTTGCAGACAGTGTAAATCTGATTGGATGGTCATTATTTTGGTTATTGCATAGAAAAAGAATAAAACTCGACTCTGTTTTTATTTCACTTTTATCTAACTAGGCAAGATATTAGGAACAATTTCTTGTATTCCTGTCTTTGACCTAACAGGAATGGATTTTCATCATCCACATCAATGGATTAATCTTAAAGCAGTTGCTCCTTCTAAATACTGTCTTGATATTCTCTAAAGCATCTTCTTGAGGAGCCCCCTGGATGGTTAAAAATCTGTTCATACATGGACATTCATTTTGTTACATAATGAAGCATTTCAGCATAAGCCTGTAGATCAAAATGTCTTTACCTTTAAGAAAAACATACATTTAGTCTTTCCAAATTTTATTGTTACTGGATGTATCCATTTTTTTCCAGAACAGGTCACTGCTGCTAGTCTATCTAATCTAATGATTATTCCTTTCTTTTCTGTCAGTAAAAACAAGCATGGCTGTGACACCTGTCGCTGTAAGAAGTGCCCCGAACTGCCTTGTGACAAGCCTTGTCCAATGGGCTTCCAGCAAGATGAGCTGGGCTGCCTGATATGCCAGTGTCGAGGTAAGCTTGTGTCATTGGTGCTTTAGGAAATCAAGTTAAAAAGTGCAAGCGATCATTATCACAGTGTTCAGCATAAATACAGTCACAGATTGCACAGTTCAGTGAATGCTAGCATTCAAGCCTGTGAATATACAAATAGGCTAAAATTGTCCATTTGCTTTTTGACTGCATTTGTGGACGATCATTCTCGCTGCTTAGATAATTCTTTGATTGCAAAATGTTCCTGCAGTCAGCGTGTTGGAATAAAAGTGTCATTTTTCTTTCCGATATTATGACAGAGGTGCCAAAAAACAGGTCTTCTTGAGTTTAAGTGTAACGCGGCTCTTGTAAAAAGATACTCAAGGACAGTGAGTGCCACTCTGTTACTGTGAGCTGGTCCATAATAATAAGAGGCAGTTCTCTGAACAGCAATGTGTGACTTAGGTTGTCAACACAAATAACAGCTCAGGTTCAACTTCCAAATTAGCCCTTAGAGCTTTATGTAAGCTCCCAAGAATCCAATAAAACAGACCTTATGAGAGCCTTGCAAAGTCCAGCTGTCACTGTCCAGAGGATTGTAGCAGCCTAGTGTAGGCCTACCCCTTTGATCACTTGCAGAGTCTGTTGTCTTGGCAGAGTTGTTAGGTGAACTGCTGAGTGAATTGTACACTATTTGTAAAGCGGACAGTTAGTACGTACAGGTCCTATAACAAAACAGCTCCTCTATATTTTCTCTTTCCTAATCCTCCTTTTGTGCATAACAGCCAGAGTCATTCTCCCTTGTGTTGCCTTGTACTGTGTGTTCTTGTTTGATTTTCCCTAAATAATGCATTCCCGCATGTGAAGTATTCATGAGGAGCATCGAGCCAAGATCTGATTAACGAGATGTGAAGAATAACTTATTTTTGTTTGTTTTGTAATCTAACCCTCTTTGAATTGCTGAAAAGGCGCATCTGCCTCATATCTCTCAGGCAGGATTTTAATCAAGGTGAGTTCACTCAGCGGTATTGATCCAGGCCTGGCTGGCCATAGCCTCTGTTATGGAGAGGCATTGAGAGGAGAGCCTTTGACAGATACAGTGAGATTAAAGGGAGTGTACGTAGATGAGGCCTTGTGGGTGTAAGATGTTTATTCTATCCACTGGAAGAGGCACCTCGCTGATGAGTTCAATTGGCAGGAATTAAATGTAAATACAGTTGGCACGAGGAGCTTGCAGTTTTCTCATGTTGTTGAGTGAGGGTGTTGGTGTCTTTTAAACCATTGCTTTTCAGCATATACATCTGCCTGTGCGTGTTTGTGCTTCCAGACCAGAGCTCCTCATCTGTTGGGCCCTCGGTTAAATTGGGCTCATGTTTGTCTATGGATGGCCGGAGGCATGAGAATGGTCAGAGTTGGCACGACGGCTGCAGGGAGTGTTATTGCCACGCCGGACGAGAGATGTGCGCTCTTATCTCCTGCCCAGTCCCTTCCTGTGACAACCCCAGCATTCGTGCCGGCCAGTGTTGCCCCACTTGTCCAGGTTTATTAACCTCTTTTTACATTTTTTTGCATGATGTTATGTTGGTCTGTGAGATTGAGATATTATACAAAAATCTTTCCCCGCCCTACTGTTTAGTTTCATATGGATTCATAGAACGGTCGATATCCAATTTCTACAATTTTCCACTTGCCCCAAACGCAGTCAAGCCTTTGTTTGATTACAGTATTTTTTCATTTTAGACCACATATGTGTTTGAAATTGTTCAACGGAAAGATTTTCTGCTGTTATGACCTACACAGTCCAAATATTTAGGCTCTTCACATCTCTCACCACATCCCAAGAAGTTCACATATGTAAACCACTGAGGTCTCCAGGAGCGTTGCTTTTGAAAAGGAAAGCTACCAAGATGCACTGCACTACCCAGACACTCCATGGAAACACAGACACTCAAAAGGAGCTCTGAGGGGCAGAAGTTGGCAAAACATCCACCTGAAGTGCTCATAATGTGGTTGAATTTAATGCTTAATTTAATAAACCTCAGCTCATCAAGCAAACTGCGTAGCCTCACCTACTGACTTTGCTCTTGTAAGGCACAGAGTTTATTTGAATTAACAAGCATCCACATCCTGAGACACAATGAAAAGTTCAGTGAAGAAGAGCCTTGTTGAATTTATTCCCATCGGAACTTTCTCCAGAGATGTCATTCAAATCCTGGCTAAGAAAAGAGAGTTTATGAAACAATGAAACTGCACACACAAACCACATCACTGAATATTCTGGGCTGCATCCTATCACGCATGAACATTTGGTCTCAAGATACTGCTATTTTTATGGTAAATATACTTCCAGCTTGTTTGAGGCTTTGTGCGTGCAGGGAGGTATGCTGTGCGCTGATGTGGGTGTCTCTTGTAATGTGTTACTGATGGAGAGAAGTGATTTTTATATTTTTGACAAGCATACAGTTCATTAACTATGCATACAGGCTTATGCACAAATTTCAAGTATAACACGCTTACAGAACGCATCTGATTTGCAATTGAAAGAAACACAAAAGCATTTGCTACACAAAACCAGGAAAGTGTTCGGAGTGAGACATGGGTACTGAAAATGAGTAAATGAGCGAGTTGTTTTTAGTCTATGATAATTGTTAAACTGTCTCCTATTATCCACACATCAACCATTTCATCAACTGCAGGCTACACTAACCGGAAATACAGATGATACACCAAGACCCTTATCCAAAAATGAGAATGTGCACTCGCGAGAGAAGACAAAGAACATGACAAGCAAGAAGAATTAACTTGTTCTCCAACTACAGTACTGTGCAAAAGTTTTAGGCAGGTGTGAAAAAATGCTTTAAACAAAGAATGCTTTCAAAAATGGAAGTGTTAATCATTTATTTTCATCAATCAACAAAATGCAGTGAATGAACAAAAGAGAAATCTAAATCAAATCAATACTTGGTGTAACCACCCTTTGCCTTCAAAACAGCATCAGTTCTTCTAGGTACACTTGCACACAGCTTCTGAAGGAACTCAGCTGGTCGGTTGTTCCAAACATGACTGTGTTTCAACCTCCGTGTGACACTGATGATCATCAGCACCTGTTTGGTAAAACTGGTTGATCACACACCGACTATAATCCTACAGAATCCCTGACTTTGTGCAAGTGTACCTAGAAGAACTGATGCTGGTTTGAAGGCAAAAGGTAGTGACACCAAATATTGATTTGATTTAGATTTTTCTTTTGTTCGCTCACTTTGCATTTTGTAAATTGATCAAAATAAACAATCATTATTTACATTTCTGAAAGCATTCTTTGTTTACTGCATTTTTTCACACCTGCCTTAGACGTTTGCACAGTACTGTAGGTGTGAGCAAAAAACAAACATAAGACTTCATTTCCATCACTAGAAATGTCCCTCCATCAGCATCTCTAATGCAGCTTGAAATAAACTACACACAATGCAGTGAATTTTCATGGATTGCTTGACTTTCAACTGTTGCAGCTTATTTGGCTAAATGTCTCACTTATATTAAACAACTGAAATGTTTGTACAATCATTAGAATTTTTTGGGGGACTGATGAATGACTACCTGTTTAACATGCTGAAGTCAAGCACTGCAAAGAGGTTAGAACACTGAAAAATAATAATTGGTAGCCTGTCTCTTCCTTGTCTGTCTACTCCTTTTACTTTACTTTGTCTGTTGAGCTCTCATCAGATGAACTTTCTGTTATGAATTAGAAGTTGTTGTTAGCTGGTTATGGGATCTGTGTGTAATTGTATCTGTGCAGACATCTCACTCCTCCCTGAAGTGAGTCTTCCACGTATTAAGAGTTGCCTGTAAATTCAATATAATATCCAAGAATTTGTTTGACAGTTAGGAGGCAAGAACCCCCTTGCAGAAATTCATTTTTGCAGGGTGGGTTGTCTAACGAGTTTGTGTGAGTTCATGCTCATGTGTGTATCTGTGTGTGTGCTCGCACTGCATCTATCTTAGCTCATCGAATGCATCTGGGCAAAGGGAAAATTCTAGAATTTTATTATACTGGCATTACTTACTATTACTTACTTACTTAAGGTAATATTTGACATGTTCTAAAATGTCTCTCCCCTCTCCAGACGAGTTAAGCTCTCATAAGCCGGAGCTCAGCGAAGCATCTGTATGCTTGGCCCCTGGCGGGGAGTATTTTGTGGAAGGTGAGACGTGGAACATTGACTCCTGCACGCAGTGCACCTGCCACGTCGGCCGCGTGCTCTGTGAGACTGAGGTGTGTCCACCGCTGCTCTGTCAGAGCCCAATCAGAACACAGGACTCCTGCTGCCCACACTGTCCAGGTGAGCTTGCCAGAAAGCTCTGATGCTGCTCCAGATCCTATGTATTATTAAAAGCACAGCTGTTTTAAATTCAGGTGTTACTTAGGTCATTTTTTAGAGGGCAGGCTGCAAATACTGCTGCTGCCCTGGGCTCAGCCACAAGGTTTCCCTTTACAGCCTTTCAGATGCGCATTAGAAGAGGAACAAGATCACTGCAAGGTCAGGGAAGTTCTATTAGCCGTGTCCAGTGACAGTTACCAACAAAAAGGACATAAAAACACAGGTGCTCGCTGTAGTTTGTTGATGGCGAACAGCCATTTTATTTTGCTCCTTGTCAGACATCGACACATTTGGCATAGCGGAAGCCCATTGCATAAAAAAAAAGTTTGAGAGGACTTATGATTGTACATAATGTATAAAGCGCAATGGGGCCACTTATGAATAGTGCATGGAGGAAGTGGTACATGGCAGGCCTACCGAGTGCAAGAGACAGTACTGAACTATAGGGGGCACGAATAACACAACTCCTCTCACTGGAGCTGAAGAACACATGAACGGACTCATTTACATCAGGCTGGCTGGCGTTGGTTGACGCATTCTCTCTCGTGCTGAGATAAGCCTGCAGTCTCCAGCTGGAGTGTGAGAATGAAGACACCTGGGGAGGTTGATGCGCTTTGTTGGAGGGACCCATGAATATTGATGGACCTGAGTCAGGGCTGTGTAGCCAGGTGGAGCGTGAGGAAGCTGCCTAGTGGAAGCTGAAGGAGGAAGGGTCATGGCTTTGTTTTAGAAAATCCGCTCACTCTGTCCTGCACTGACAGCAGCTACAGCAACTGTTTCAACTGAAAGATAATTTGGAAGGCGAGCCAAAAGGCAGAGCCTAGGCTGTTACATGAACATGGCTGGCAATGAAGGGTTCATACCAAAGCTGCACTGAATGGGTAAACATTGTTATGGATTCAAAAGGACAGCTATGCTCTGTCTACTGGAAAATGACATGGTTGTAATATCACTACCATCATTTAGTGCCCATTCAGCCTGCTGCAGTTTAGCTTGCTCATTTACATTTGTAGGGTTAGGGTTAGGCCATGCTTGTTGTCTGTATTATTATATCTGTGTTATTAAACTGAAATGAAGACTTTACAGTTTACTGAGTGCGTTTACTTCTTCTAAGCTTCTTTTATCTTCAGTGAAACAATCTTCAATGTGAGAATAGTGCTATTCCCTTAAATCCTTGAATTACTTCAAATCTAGTCATAGGCATTTATATAGCTTGATGTTTCAGCAGCTGAACCCTCCAAATGATTCATTTATTTAAGCTGTTTGTTTTTTTATTTTATTGTATTCATTTAATATTAATAAAAACAATGTGTGGGTTAAAATACTGATGCATTTTCAGCATTGACGCCATCGCTCACGTTGACTATCCTTATCCGTACTACATTGAACCCTAATTGCTAAGTATTTAATCAAAGTTTCTAGGCTTTACTGCCAGAAGTCCGAAGAACCTATTAGTTGATAACCATGGATTGGTTACAGATTATATCATTTGCTGCGCCCTACATGTTTCTAAAGAGTGTTTGTTTTATTCTTCAGATGAGCCAATCACTCCACCAGCCCCCAACAATGACAGCATGCCCAGCTACTGCCGCAACGAGGAGGGGGACATTTTCCTGGCTGCAGAGTCCTGGAAGCCCAATGTCTGCTCCAGCTGTGTGTGTCTGGATGGAGTTATCAGCTGTTTCTCTGAGTCCTGCCCTCCGGTCAACTGTGCCCGGCCTGTCCTGCGCAAGGGCCAGTGCTGCCCCTACTGCCTAGGTACATCAACATGCCAACTATGGTCTGGCTTCACTTACATTACACCATGTTCTGCCACAGTCTGGCAATATGTATTACCATCTGTAAAGCACAGTGCAAACACAAGCGAAAGGCATAACAAAGATGGAGATAGAGCTGTAATTTCTTTGCTGAGACATGTTTGGCTGGCTTCAACCTGATTGTATGTGGGCGTCATGTGCACCGACACTTAACATCTGTTTCTCCTGCCGACCATCTCCTGGTAGATGCCACACCGAGAGCCGTGTGCCACTTTAATGGGAAGACTTACGTAGATGAGGAACGCTGGGACATTGACAGCTGCACACACTGCTACTGTCTACAGGGCCAGACGCTCTGCTCCACCGTCAGCTGCCCTGCCCTGCCCTGCAGCCAGCCAATCACAGTGGAGGGCAGCTGCTGCCCCATGTGTCCAGGTTAGCTTCCTTTAACACTACAGGTTTCATTTGGAAACTTTATCACACTTGGGAGCCACACTATATGCCAAACGCTGGGAAGCAACTAGGGCCTTTTATAGGGTCTTTTTATTAGGACATTTTTATGGCTTCCTTTGTTTTTTCTTTGTAATAGACATGTTTTCTACTCAGTAGTTGTTTTACATTTATGAAAATTCATTTCTTTTACATAAACATAAAAATGTGATCAGATTGAATTTATTTGGCCTGGTCACTTGGTACTTGCACCACAAAGAGTTTCATTGTAATTCTATCCAGTTTACTCCCTCTTTTACACACATTAACATAAGAACATACTTTAAATTGTTTCCTTTTTTTGGTCTGTAGTTTATGTTGGCAGTTGAAGTGCCCTGGGCACCCCATAAATGCCCTTGTGGCACAGGCACGCAGCCCACTGCTCCTGCTCCTGGTGTGTGTTCACTACTTTTTACTGCTCAATGTTTTGCACATGTGACCATTTAAAAGGCTGGAATAAACTTTCACATTAAGTCAATATAATTTTAAATAAACAAACTATGCGAAAATGCAGTGACACTAGACATTTCACACTCTTGCTTGAAATGCTGGACTGCAATATAACGAGCAAATGAGCATGAGTTATTAATATGGTCTAAGTCACCTGATGCTCCCCATTTCGTTTCAAAGCATATGATTTAAACTAAGAGAAAGTCTCTTATTTTCAAAGCAACTTTGCAAGGCACCAGTTGTTTTTTTTTGTTTCCAGCTCCATCATTTGTTTTTAAATGCCAGTAGCTTTAGTGCCTTTAGAAGCCTGAGACCTTGATGGCTGAAATGCAGACGACACCAATGTCAAGTAAGATCGAGTATATTATACAATATTCCTATGAACAGAATGAGAGGCGTATGTAGCCCCAGCTGACTCGGATGCCCTGCAGCTGCACTCTTTTCAGTTTTTCACTCACTCATCTTGCTCTAATTGAGTGGGTCTTTACAGAATGTGGGCTCATTAAGATGAATCATTTAAAGAGATTCAGATTCGTCTAGTTGGGGGCCTAAATTAGCTCTCTGTGCATTCAGGAGATAAAAACCATTGATCATGGCCCTCTTTATTGCTGTGTCATTCGCAGCAGGATCAATGAGGATCTGGAGAGAGGCACTGCATACTCCCGAAGTGTGCCCTGCTTGGCACAAACATCCCTTGGCGGCTTTCTGACTTCTGTCTGTGTTTGTTTTGTTTTTTTGTTGTTTTTTTTATGCGTGACCCTGCTTTCTTTCCAGCTTTAAGCTGTTCAAATGAAAAGGATGAAAAGGAGCGCGCTCAGAACACAATACTTTGTGCCATTTCTTTGTACTGACTTTGTATTGAGGGTTTTCGCATCCCTATAGTACATTTTACTGCAAGAAAGTTATTTTCTTTCACATAAACCTGACCTCAGAAACACAAGGCTGTGGTCAGACTGGATATGAATAAAACTGGCATGTATGATTTATTAGAATATGAAAGGACACAGTAACATGATACAGGAATAGTTGTGGGAAAGAAATCCCATGAACCCCATGAATTTATAGGAAAATGGGAGATATTGCTAGTGTTTACAGTTTCAAGACACTTGCAATTCAAAATTCCAAATTAGCTCGCAAGACATAATTAGTTGTTCTTTTTTCAGCTTGGTAGCACTTTACTTTAAACATGCTGCAAAATATGACCATGCAATAAACGTTATGGCCTGTGTGACATCCATGACAGATCATATGTAATATATTAATATAATATGGGGCAGCGGTGGCCTAGTAGTTGGGGAGTTTGGCCCATGATCTTGATTTTATTACCAGCTCATAAAAGGCCTGAAAATACTGCTTATTGTTTGTGGTTTTACATATTTAGATAATATTGCAGTGAAACTGAAGCACTACATTCCCTCCAAAATCACATTAAACCAAGTTTGCTTTTGGCCCA
Source organism: Hepsetus odoe (assembly GCA_017165825.1). Lineage (NCBI taxonomy): Eukaryota > Metazoa > Chordata > Actinopteri > Characiformes > Hepsetidae > Hepsetus > Hepsetus odoe. The sequence goes on along the minus strand of CM029374.1, from coordinate 14,858,161 downwards.
AAAAATAAAGAAAATGGTGGGAAAATCCAGTATGGGTTTACGTAAAGCCAGCCGGAGCTTAAAATGAGTCATTTTTCACTTTGATAGTTCATGTTCCTGCTCACACATGATTAAAAAAATAACAGTCCTGTTTTCTGGTAATCTTTATAGTGTAGGGACTTTGGCCTGCCCTGAAAACATATTCTGAGTATTGATTATATCACAGTGTACAAGCAGGCGCGAAAAAATAATATTGACCAATAATTTCATGTTCCCCCTTGCCCTCCCACCACCACCAATCATACACTCAGCTGTTTCAGAGACCCTCCCTAATACTATGTTGCTCTGAGAATAGCATCCTGGTTTAGAAAGCGAAATACATGATTTTAATCTGAAATTGACTTCATGGGTTTCCCCTCCATCTCCTACTTTCCCCTCTTGCTCTCCTGCTCTCTTTCACTTAATTTCACATGAGCTAAATACTAATTTCATGCAAAAGATTGGTCTTTTTAAATTTTTTTTTTAATCTGTCATATTATATTTTTAAGGGCTTCTCAGACCACAAAACGTATAAGAAAAGTCTCAGTGGAGCAGTATAGGTTTTGACAGTTAAGCATAATAATCTTTTACTTGCAGAGATTGCCCCCACTAACGTGCCCATAGAGAAGACGGACCAGCATGGAGACAAACTGAGGCATCGACCGGCCTGGCCTACGCATAGTGAGAACGACATCATGCCCCAGTTCAGAGGTCAGAGCTTAGCCCACATCCAACTTATATAAACCATTCTCTGGGGTATTATTTAAAGATTGTGTGTGCTTTTCCCAGTCTCTTAGCTGGAACACTTGCCAGCAAACACATATGCTCTTTCCTTATTTGTCAAGCACTCCCACACAATAAAATCCGAGACAGGCCATTATACTAAGATGACGTAAGTGCAAATGTTGCACACAGTTTGAGTGAAATGACTCCATTTAGAAGATGACAGTGTTTCAGAATAACATCCATTACTAATCGCTATGCATTGTTTGTGAGTGAGGTGAATGCCACCAAACAATTCGCCGCTGATTTGAGGGATGGAATGAGTGACATTCAGAATGGCATTCACCTCAAACCTCACCAACCACTGTAATTTCTGCATGCTTGTCTTAGTTTTGCATTATGCAGTTACTGAAGATGGAAGTCTATTGAAATACTTTTTTTCTGATTTGAGGTTTTAATAAGCCTGCTTGGCTTTTATAATTGCCAATTAGTTGCTCGTTTCTTTCTTCCATTTTTTCTCATTTGAGTCTTTAATTGCCTGTAAATACTCTACACTCTGGTTTACCACTTCGTGACTGTGTGTGGGTAGCTTCTGCCTTTAAAGAGACACTTAGCCAGTGGATGTCATATTCAGCTTCTTTGTAGGCCATGTTCATTATGTAAGATACATTTAAATCTGTGTAGAAATACATCTTTTATTTCCTATATACCCCCTTATAGATGGTGCTGATGTGAGTTCTCCTGTAACATGGTCCTCATGAGTGAAATGAGCGTTCGTGGATACACCTAGCTGTAAAAGTGCTAATGGCTGTGTGGTTATTGCAGGTGACTTTGCCAGTCTACAGGTTCCATATCTGGATGGAAGGACACCTTTGCCTAGTGAGGATCCCAGCCTTCATTGGGCCTGGGTGGCTCTGCCCATCCTCATGATGGTGCTGACTATTGCCACCCTGCTGCTGGTAAATCAGAGAAAGCAGTGGATTCCTGTCCCATGCTATCGTGCTCCCACTAAGGTAGGTACATTATATCCATATATGTATCTATTTTAAAGCATTGCTGTTATATTTTGCTAAAACAGTAATTTAATATGGAATAGTTGCAAATGCTGATTGCAACTTGGTCTTAATATAATATCATAAAATACACTTCCGTTTGGCTCCCAGCTGAAATCTTGGCATTGCAAATATTATAAGTGGTTGTTGGGCGGTTTTCAGAGTGGAAACACTTTACTGAAACCTACATAACATTACCATGAACATGCCAGGGTACATGTGTAACATCCTGCCTACTAATGTAGTAGTGTCTTGTAAAATGAAACAAACCTTACCTCGGAAAATACAAAGCTACTTGATATGAATTAAACTGGCATATATGATTTATTAGAATATGAAAGGACAGAGAGATGTGATAGAGGAATGGTTGTAGGAAAGAAATCAAGACTAAGTCTGTAGGAACCAATAGGATGGGCTGTGGCATGAGTTTTCAGGACAGATTATATAATATTATAGAGTTTTGTTACCATTAGCTGTAATTTTCATGACAGGTAATAACATTTTTGATGTTATAACTTTAAATTACAAAGCAGCATAAATAGTCATGACCTCAAACATAGGTACATTCATCATGACCACTAATGGTAAAAGGGTTCAAGTAAAGTGTTACTAGTTAGTTCCATGCTGCAAAAAAAACCCCCAAAAAACAGAGTTCTCACAAATTCTAACAAATTCTCAAAGTCTTAGAATAGGTTGAATAAATAAGGAACTGATCTACAACATGAACTACAACAGTGTGCCTATAGTGTATCTCAAAGCACAATCTGTTTGAACACAGTCGAATATTTCACATTATATTATATTGGCATTGAAATATTTTGAAGTTAATTGCACTAAGGTCTTTACATATTAAAAGGCCATGGTTGTAATTCAGCACCATGTATATAACAATTGATTTGTGCAATTGACTTATTTTATGTGGTAAAATAGCCTCAACAAGGCATTGTAATGTTGAAGGCGGCGACGACAGTCAAAGCACCTTTATATTGAAATCTGCACCAAAGTTCTGGAGTGAAAACAGCACTGAGAAATGAGTGGTGACTGTGATGTATCAGAGGAATAATAACAGAACTCAAAATACCAGGAGGAACAACTGGCCAGCTCTTAACCTGAGCAAAACTAAATGACCCATCCCCATCCTGAATGGGGCCCTTACAAGCATTAGAAACAAAATCGGATTTAGGCCAATTAAATTATTCCTTTAACATTATTATAAAAAATTGCAGATTATATGAGTGATGGAATGAGTGGAATAGAGTATGTCGTTGACCAAAAAACTCACCAACCACTTTAATATCTGCTAGTTATCACTCTATTATGCTTCTGCTAATCTATTATGTAGTTGTTGAAAATGGAAGTATATTGAAAGTAAAACTGAAATATTGAAAGTTTTTAATTAACCTGCTTTGCTCATCAGCATATTTGTAAATTAGTCGCTTATTTTCTTTGTGTGCTATATCTCTCATTTGATTCTTCAATTGACTATAAATACTCACCACACTGTTTTCCTCTCCATGACTCTGTGTGGGTGGCATCTGCTTTTTAAGAGGTTAATGCATGATCAGGACCCATAAATGCACTCCAGCTTCTTAGTAGAGTAAAGTATTATGAGAAAAGATGAGTAAATACCTTTCACTTTCGTTTACAACAGTGTGGATTTCACTTAAGTTTTCCTATAATGTAACATACTGTTCATGGGCTTGATGGAGTAGCGTAAAGAAGGGAAAGGTGATACACATATGCCTATCTCTTTGAAATCTTCCTATGTTTCTCCACTTGGAACAGCCCACGTGTCTAAACAACCAGCTGGTGTACGTGGACTGCCAGAAGGGGACAAAGGTTCAGGTGGACAGCTCACAGCGCATGCTCCGCATTGCTGACCCAGACTCACGCTACAGCGGCTACTACAGCATGCCCAAGCACAACAACCTGCAGGCGGACAACTTCTACCAGACTGCATGAGTGAGGAAGACCCAGAGTGAGTGCAAGAAAGGGACAGAGCGAGAGAGAGAGCGTGAGAAAGAGAAAGAGCAAGAGAGACTGAGACCAGGGTCTGCTGCCAAAAGCAAGAGGAAACATTACCGACCACTACAAACAACAGAGTTGGACAGTGTAGAGACCCTGGTACAGAATAACAATCATAATGCCCAAGTTATTAGATTGTCACTCCAAGAAGCAGGCAGACAACTGATGGTCTCATCAGGATGGGATAATGTTACCAAGCCAACCACTGCGCGGAGTGTATTTATTAGAACCCGCGAAGCCGAAAGCTTCCCCTGAATATTTCTTGTGCGTTAAAGAAAGTGTGAATGTGAGTGAGTGTTTGGGGTGTGCAAAACTGCTTGGAGGTTTATGAGATCAAACATGCATATTTGGGATTAGCACAAACTGGGGTGACTTTTTTCCAAAAGTGATTTTTTTGTGCATTCCTGCTTTTTCTTTTCTTTTCTTTCTTTTTTTTTGTTTGTTTGAAAACGAGAAAGCTTTTTGAAAACTATTTGAAGAAAAGCGAGAAACTCTTCAAGTGCATTGTGTGAACACTGAACCAAAGCTTCTCTGCAAGAGCACCAGGGGTAGGATGGAGGCACAGAAAGAGAATAAGAAAAGGATAAAATGAGCAAAAGATTGCTTCTGGTAAAGCAGAAGTTGAGGCCTGTCAAGCGCAGAACCTTCCCTCCTTTCTTGCCCAGTCACGGTGACGTGGTCTGCCAGTTTTTCACCCCTCGGAAGACGAAACGGAAGACGACTGAGAGAGTAGCTCTGTGGACATTAAGCTCTTCCTGCTAGGTGGATTTGTGATGGTCTCTGTAGTATTTCTGCTTAGATGTACAAGCATTTTGCCCCTTTTCATGTAACAGTCATTGGCTTCTTCATTTTGCAACAAAGGGCAGATTGACTCTTTCTCACACTCCAAGCAACAATATATTTTGCAAAAAAAGGGTTGTTACATGGTATAAAGATAATATAAATGGTAGTTATACTGGTTTGAGTCTATGCTACAAGTGCTGCTTTTTTGCTTTGATTCTCTAAGCCTTGTTTTCTGGGTGGTCAAAATATCGTAGGTATTAATTACGTCCTCTAGGAAACAATGATGCAAGGAAACGGAATCAAAGAATATGATCAAACGACTTTTGCGGGGTGTTTTAAGATACAAAACGCCCTTTCATGATTTTTTTCTTCGTTTTTACTGATTACGAAGCTGCCTCCTCTTCTGGAAGCTTCGGAATGTTATTGAAGCACCTTTGTTCTCTGTTTTTCCTTGCTTGGAAAAAAAAAAAAGCAGTTTACTTCCGAAAATTGGCTTCAAAACAACCTACACACATTATAGGAACATTAATGTACATATTAATTCTACAGCAAAAAAGACCTGAACTATTGTGTGAGTATATATGTATGTGTGTATGTTTGTGCTGGTATGTATGTACGTGTGTGCACACAAACGCACATGCATGCACACATTTACTTTGCTTCACCTGTAAAGTTCTCTGTTTCATTTTTTTGTTCTATTGAATGTATTTATGACTGAGAAAAAAAAAAATTCTATGGAGAACCGATGATGACAGGCATTCCATTGCCTTGCTTGTTTGATAGTAAGTCAAGAGAAAGCCAGACAAAAAAGGCAGAAAGAAAAAAGACGAACATCTCATTATATTGTTATTTGTTTCTTGGGTTTTTTTGTTGTTTTATTTTCATTCAACTTTTCTCTGGCCTTGGGCCCATTTGTGGTTGGGAGGTATGTTCTTCAGCTGAGTCTATTGCTTCTACTTCTGGTGTCCTGCAGCTCTCTGTTGCTTTATGACAGTTTCCCTGTTTTAGTACTGTTGTTAACACTCCCTCGTTGACTTGTCCTTATTATTTCCTCTTCCAGGAAAACCCTGACGCTTGTGTAAAAGTAGCTATCATATTAGTTTATCAGAGACTCCTTGAAGGGGTGAGGGATATGGGCCTAAATGACCAGAAATCACAGCAAATTAACATCTTAGGATCTTCTAAGAAGTGCCAAATCTGTAGAAATGCACTGATCCTCCAAAAAGGATCAGAAATGCACATTTTGGTTTGCAGAAGAAAACTTTATCAAAAATGGGCCTTAAACACCTTAAATTGTCCTGCAGTATCAAGATGTAAGGCTTTACAAAAAATGTAATGTGAATGAATTTTTTTCTTCAAATGCTCCCTGTGCTGGTCAGCACAGTTAAAACATTGACCACATTTTCACTGTTTTTCAGAAGCACAATAGACAAGTCATTTGTCATCACTGATCATTTTTAGATTTGAAAACAGAAATGACAGCCAAGAAAAGAATCTCCCTTAAAACTCGCAGATGCTATTTGCACCCACTTTGTAAAATAATGAAAAGTCACAAAAGCCAAAACCAAAGTGCAAAAACTAAACAAATAGTGGAATTCAATGCCTTGGAAGACTAGCTCTGTAGTTGAGGGAATTCATGGCACAAACTGTAGCCTACACACTGTAATTATTAGAGTATTTTTATTTTATGTAAATGTCTTTTTTTGGCCCAGTCTTGTGTCCTGTCTTTCATGTTTGTGCATCACAAAAAATTGGCTTAGCAAACTAATTAGCTCATTAAGACTAGTCTAAAGTTAATCTAGATATTAAATTGCCATCATTCTTTAAAGTAATCATCTGCTTTACGTCGTCTACTGCCAATCTAACCGAAGCAAATGCACCATGTTACTTGTTGCTGTCCTGCAGTTGCTAGGGAAAGTGTTCGAGGGCGTGTTGAGAATAATATTGAAACGCTGGGATTGAGTTGATCGGTTGTTGCTTGATTGTTCTTGGTCACGGGTCCCTGCAGGCTTCTGAACTACTGGAACCTCGGCAGACATAAGCTGTTGAAGAGATGTGCGCGGGGAGGGGGAGGGGCTGTGTACTTGTGATAGTTTGTCCTTAATTCTCTTGTCTGATAATGTTTGTAGAATTATACATTTTGGCACTTTTATATAGAGAAATATGTAACCTTTGTGTTTCTTTTTTTCCTTTTTTGTGTCTTTTCTTTTTGTGTGTGTTTCAAACAAATTTCTTTTCATAGAAAAAGTTGCCCTTTTATTTTTCCTTTAGACCTTGTGGGACCCTGTGCAGAGTAGGTTCAGTGCGTTCACTCACTTCAAGCTCACTTTCAAGAGGTTTCAGTTGAAAAGAGAAAAAGAAGTTTCCCCTCATAGTTTATGATCAGGCCAGATCTCTAAAGGGTCACTGCTCTGTTTCGGTGTACAGACGGGGTAATGTGGGTGAGCTGAAGGGGAATAGTTCCCTTTTATCAACACTGGATAAAAGGGCATTAAGGCCTCACTCTGGCGAATGCACCTAACAACTGTGCAACACGCAAGCAGGGCTTCTTATTGGAAGTTGACTCGCAGTAACAGCAAGTCTGAAGGCATTACCGAGATGCAGTAAACAAACAGCGTAATGGATAGCTGTGAAGAATTGTTTTGTAGAATAAAACCTCAGACACATTGCTTCTACAAAGTAAATATGACAGACTTCCGTGAGGCGCATGCATAATTAATGAGCGGCACACTAATGGATGTGCTGCTCGCTTTCAAGTTCAAATGCAACGTTGCGCATGACAAAGCAACTTTCTTTCCTATTTAGTCCTTCTGAGCAGGATTTTGCTTTTATCCAATCACGACTGATGAACGCCACTGATTGCTTCCGCTCACAGCAGTTCTGCACGCTGGAGGGTGTCTCGCAGGGTGAAGTCTTTTTTTTTTTATTAATTTTGAATTTTTTTCGTGCATTCTCCAAGTATTGTTGTAAATACTTGAGTGTCACTCGCCAAAACGATGCTTAAAAAAAGACAAAAAAGATTGGAAAGGAAAAAAAAAGAAAAATGATTTAATTTATTGTTTTTAATTACGTTAATAATTTATTGATGAGCAGAAATTGAGCATTTAGGAGTTTCAAAGAAAGACACCGCTAAAATCCTGCAACTTGTCTTGTTGTCCTGGTTTCTTAAGAATGCTTTAAAAAAGGAGTTTGAAAACAGGACACACTTCTACATCCACTGTTCTTTTCCTCCCCTGATATTTTTTTTTTTGGAACATTGCTATTTCCATGTTAGAAAAGCTATGGGGCTAGTCCTGCGTTCCAGTACGTAAGCTTGATGGACTTGGAGAATTTTCTCTCCTAATCTCCCTTCTTTCTTCTCACCCAGTCTATCCACAGGAAAAGAAAGACACACACACACACACGCACACACATGCACACACACACACACACACACACACACACACACACACACACACACACACACACACACACACACTCACACACAAAAAGAGTTTGTATACTACTGGTGTTATGCTCATGTAAAAACAAGAGTTGTCAATATTGCTGATGATGTTGCAGATTTCTAAAGTTGGTAGATGAAGATTTGACTCAGAATTCCCGTAGCACAGCAGATCTTTTTTTTTTTTCAGTTTTCATGTATTATTTTGTTTCTTTGCAGCACAATAAATACTTTTTAAACAGTTGATCTTTTTAACTGGCTTGTTGATTTCTTATGTCCACGGTACTAAAAGCATTTCATTTAAATCCCTGGCCACTACAGCCTACCTCATGGCCCTGGACCCCTACAAGTTCACTACACAGCTGCTCAGCCACCACTTTCTGAGCACAGGGCTGCTGTTGACCCATGCTGACATAACTGCCCTGAGAATAGTGCACTGTGTTTCAGTCAAAAAAAAAAGAAAAGAAAAAGTGTATCACTCAAAAAGCTTTGGGGTTTTTAAACAGAGCTTGATTGTGAGGGGTGCAGCCACGATCGCCTTTGTGGTCAGAAGATGAGATGAACTGAGGTTCTCAATCTCAAGCTATGTACTTTTTTATGGTTGTCTCAGCTTTTTAATATGCTTCTCATGTGCTGAGTCATGAATTAGCGTAAGGGTAAAATAAAAAGTGAAGAGCATGAGGGTCCCCAGGAATGGGATTGAGACCCCTGGACAAACATAATGTAAATGCCATTGGATGCACCAAGAATAAAGTTTCTGATAATGCAGTCAGTGTATAGCTCACCGGCTGACGTTCCTAAAGTCAAAAACACAGAAAATGTTGTTTAAAGTAGTTTGTCAGCAATTCTTAATTTAATTCAGGTGACCTATGACTATGATCCTGAGCTTCTCCCATAATGATCTCCCTCAAGAGAAGACTTTTTAGTCTAGTCATGGCAGCAAAGCCACACAAACAAAGCACAGCTTGAAACTGGGAGGAAAAATTAAACTAGTTTCACAGCGGAGAAAAGAAATTGCTGACTTTGAAGGCAGGATTGCAGGAAGTACAGACTGGTTTAAGAGAAGTGTACGTGTGATTTACATTGAATGCCCTGGTTACACTGAATGTGTTTATCTTAGTGTAAGTAGGACAATATGAATGTCTTCCAAATGTCATTTTGGTAAATGTCATGTTTATTTCAGGTTGATGATGTGCTTCTTCATATACCCAGCTCAACCACAGAGGGGAGGCAGAGAGCTATGAATGTTCTCAACATACCTCTGCACAATCAGTCCAGCCCCAAGCTGAAGTGTTGTCAGGGGTAGGGTATAGAACAAGGGTTATTTCAGGCCAGTTCAGAGACACTACAAACTTTCACAAATCAGTAATAAACTGGAATGTTTTGGTTATTCTAAACGGACTTTTATAATGGAAAAAAATGTGCACGATGTATTCCTTAACCCTAAATGCTGACCAGACCTGTTTGGAGTGTTAAGAGGAGCCATGGTTTGCCGCTGGAACTACTTATGTTGTTAACATGGTGTTTTGCAAAAGTTTAAAGCATAAGAGAAAAATATATTGAGAAAAATAAGTATTTTAAAATGCACAAATATTTGGACAACAGTGAGTAGCAATGTTATGTATTTCAAAATCGTGTTTCACCTCTCCTCAGGGAATCCCAGTTTAATTTTGAAGTCCTTGCTCCTGGTTTGGGTAGCAAATATTCATCAGATGTGCTGCTGATTAATTGTACAGTTTACCGTGTGATAGCTCAGTACATCAGAGATATTTAGAACCAAGCCTAAGGGTCTTCTTAAAACCAGCTCAGATATCAACTTTTATCATTATTTTAATGATGATTAATGTGTCGCATACTTAAAAACAACAGCATGACTTCAATTTTCATACACAAAAATGTCATACAGTCTGAAACCACATTAGCAAGTCTATTTAGGGATAAATCAATACAGTTAATGAAACCCTTAGCAACCTTTAGCAAATGTTCCGATGTGGGAAAAGTACTAATAGGTAGTGAGTTTCATTTGCCTGTCCTCTACATGCTGGGTGAGGGGAAATTGCGTTAATGTGACTTTCACTAAATATTCCTTTAGGTTCACCAGGTGAGAAAATGTGGAACGGTAAACATGTACAGTGCAAAGGTGTGTCTGTGACTTATCAAACTCTTTCTCCACGTAGCTCAGGTCTCTCATCAGTTTCTCACAGTTTCTCTCATCAGGTGATGAGAGCAACTGTGAGTAGTGAGGCTGGACTGTGAAAACATGCAATGTTCTGCTGGTCCTCTGTTAGGCTCATGTGTTTCAGGGTTAGTTAGACCCGGTTTCACGCTCCATTTCTCTCTGTCATACAGCACTAAGGTAGAAATATAGGCCAAGGTCCACAAAAAAAAGAGTGCTTTCATTTGCTGGGAGAACTGCAACATGACAAAAAATGACAATGCCAGAGACAATGCTCCCCTCCATGCATACCGTGGCAAAGATGTTTCTCCTAAGATTCTTTAAGCTGCTCTGCGATTTCTCTAAGATTCCCAAGCTCCAAAGGTTCTTTAAATGTATGAAGATTCATAAACTGCACAAATCCTGGACTGATGTTGAGATGGAAATCAATCAGTCAGTCAAAGTTTCTTGTGTTTTGTTCATTGTTGCGGCTTCCTGATGTGCAAAGTTTTTGGCTCTCATTTGCAGTCCAGGCATTGTGATTCTTAGATTTTTGGTGTGCAACACAGAATAATACATGGCAAAAATGAGAAAACTAGAAAGCTATAAGATCATAGTAGTGTGGGATAGTCCTGGTCATTTCTATGACTTCTTCTCAGTTACATAACGTTACTTTGTTGAGCAACAGTGACATTTAAACGTCTAGATAATCCACACAATTCACATCCAAGTAAAACGCCACCAACAATAGTCCTCCGTATGTGACCAATTTTTTTTTCTGTGATGAACTACAATAACCCCGTGTGTGTGTGTGTGTGTGTGTGTGTGTGTGTGTGTGTGTGTGTGTGCTCCCATGTGTATTTGTATGGCTGGAGTAGATTTTGCGATACAGAGAGTATGCCAGCCTTGACCCTTTTGACCATTTTCATTTTCATAATTGACCAGGCATGACAGAAATGTCCATCAGCTAATCCTCTTATTTTGTCCTTAATGCGGGCTCTGTCACAGAAGCTCCATGTTAATGTAACAAGCGGCTCAGCACGGGCTGAAGCGAGACAGAGCCAAGGCCTGACGCTCCCTGCTGGCAAGCACTGAGCCTATAGCAGTTAAAGTACCTCCAACAAGAGCCTGCTCACTGCATTACATCTGATTCAATTAGCTCACCCTTTAATGTTTAATCATCACATTCTATTATTGATAATTACTCGCATCGTTTGAGGCTGGTAAGCGCTGTGAAGGAGAAAGAGAAGTTGCCATTGTGTGCTGTATTAGGCAAGGACACAGTGGGTTTTATGGAACTAACTGGTTTAGGCTGCCATGCATTTGTGGCTACAGGTGCCATGGGAGTGGCACTAATTTATTATGTGTGTTGTTGTTTGCTTAAATGACATTAGCTACAGTGTAATATGCAGATAATACAGATAATAGAACTTTTCTCTATATTTTGAATTTATCTGGAGCAAACCTGGTCAAAAGAATTAAACACATGTTTTACACCATATTATTTGCAAAAAAACTTTTTTTCCTACAAATAGTGCAAAGTATAATCCACATTAGGCACCAAAGGGCATGAGGGAAATTTTAGCTGACACTGGAATGGTGGTGCACTGTTGAGAAATTTTGCTTGCACATCGTCTGTACTGAAGAATAGTCAGCACAGAAGTCAACCTCATCACAAACGTCATTGTCTGAATATGCAAAAACGTATCTAGATAAATCAGAGGCAAAACAAATGCTGTGGACTGATGAAGTAAAAATTAAAAATGGAACTCTTTGTGCAAAGTCACAAAGAGTAAAACAGTAACAACATTAGAGTCCAGTTTCTGGAATTTTTCGAATGGCCCTCACAGGCCCCAAGTTGAATATCTTTCATTACCAAACTTTTGCCCATGTTTAAATAATATATTTATGATAACTTAAAGTGTCTTAAAAATATACCAGATCTTCTGATAAGTGAAGGTGACTGTTTGTCATCGGGAAACACAGCACAGCACAGCACAGAACAACTAAATGCAATCCCTGCTTTTTACCCACACGTGCAGCAGTGGGCAGCTATATTCAACACCCCTGGAGCTGTGATGGGGTCAGTACCTTTCTCAAGGGTGCCTCAGGGCAAACTACTGATTTGGGATTTGAACCCACAACCTTCAGATCCTTCGGCCAATCTTTAACCACTAGACCATCACTGACCCGGTGAAAAGAATAACAGTGATTAAAAGGTGATTTTATTTGCCAAGTAAATTTTTTGCTTTCTAAATGAAGCTCATATCTCTTTCTGTCATCGTAACTGTGATCAAACTAACAGCAAATAACAAGAAATAATGAAGAGAGAAACATTCATAAGCAGTTTTCATTAACAAGAAGAATTTTAGGAGATGTCACTAAGATTCAATGGAGTTTTTTATTTTAACTGATGTTTTTTTAAATGATGGTTTCTCTGTTCACACTCTTAACTGAACTCAGTGGTTTGTCAGCAGGTTCAGTACGTGTGTAAGAGTAGAGAAACTTGCTGGACTTGGCCGGAATTGGACACCCATGGTTCAGACTTCATTTTTCTGTGGTTGCAGTGCATGCTGTTTTTATTCACATGTCTCATTAATGGAAAAGATCCTGTCTGTAAGTACCTCTGAGTATGCCAGAGTGATTAGTTCTCGCTTAAACTTACGCACTTACTGCCAAGTGACCCTTCCCTTCTCCCCTACAGAGTTTAGTTTCTCAGCTGACCATCTCGTCTGGTGCCTAACGCCCCAAATCCCCATCAGCTGACCCTGCCCACTGAGACTGAGTCATAGAGTTTCCACTGCTTTTCTTACACACACACTCTCACACACTCTGGGAGAATTCAGACCATTCACATGATTGTGTACGCCAGTCTGCAGGCATTGCTGAGCTGCTAGCTGCACCCACACTTTGCTCAAGTCATGCAATAGTACTTCCCAGCCTTTGGTGTGCCTTTACCCTCATTTCACGTCCCAGTACATTCAAACTGATGAGCAAGAATGATTTTTCTTTGAAAATCAATACATACATGAAAATATCAATAATAGTAATGGGACATTTATTTTTATCAAAACCCAAACCAACCAAGAGAAAGAACCAAGGGAAGGTAAAAACCTCTTTATTCTAAAAAAAAAAAAAAAAAGCTTTATTCTATATGTCAGTCAGTCATTTTCTGCCGCTTGTCCCAAACGGAGTTGCAGAGGAGTGCTGGAGTCCAACCCAGCTTCTTTATTCTATATGGTTTTTTTTCCAAGAACTTTTGGCCATTTTCTGTAATATTGTAATCTTTCTTTCTTTGTCTTTCGGCTGCTCCCATTTAGGGGTCCCCACAACGGATCAACTGTTTGCATTTTTTCCTGTCCTCTGTATCTTCCTCTTTCAAAGGTACCACCTTCATATCCTCTCTCACCAAGCCCATAAACCTCCTCTTTCATCGTCCTTTATAGAGCATAGAGCTCCACTTCCAATCAGACGCCAATATTAAATATTACCAGCTTTTTAAATTATTCATTATTATTATTATTGAGTTAGCTGGACCATCCTAAACCTGCTGCCAGTTTTTAGAAGACACTTTCTTCAAGCAGTGGTTCAGTACAAAGTCTGCATCATTCAAGAAGACCATGATTTTTATGCAGGACAGTACTCCATCACATGCATGAAAGTTCTCCCCTGCGTGTCTCACCTACAAAGGCCTTATAGATGAAAGAATAATGACATGACCCCCTTCCTCACCTGACCTAAACCCTATTGAGAACCTGTGGACCTTCTTAAATGGGAGGCTTTTGGGGAAGGAAAACAGTCCACCTCTCTGAACAGTGTCTGGGATGCTGTGGGTGCTGCTGCACAAAATGCTGATCAACAGATCAAGAAACTGACAGAATCCAAGAATGGAAGGATTATGATGGTTATTGAGAAGAGAAGGGTGACTTTTTGTGAAATGACAGAAATGTTCATTTGAAAATTTTTAGATTTGTATTTATTATTCTTCATCTTATTTAACAGATGAAAATAAACAAGTGAGATGGGATCTTTTTTGTAATTTTTCATTTAGTTGCATAATTATTGTGGACACATATGTATTCCCCTGAGAATGTTCACACTCACATTTCCTTTGTAAAACATTCAGGCTTCAGGGTTGTTAACATTTTAGATTGACTGATAGCTCTGTATTTGTTCCATGTTAAAATGAATCCTCAAAATACTTACTTGCCTAATAATTGTGCACACAGGGAATTCCTCAGTACTACTGCAGATGCTGCAGAGCTCCATGACCGAAACTGAGTCTGCAATGCCTCAGTTAGGCAGTTATCATTCCAGCTTGTGGAAATCAACAATTGGGTAGAAAAAAGCTTAGGAACGCCTTGTTAGAGATATCTCGCTTTAGTCAGTTAGAACAGTCCATGTCAACAACACAAACGATGTGTTTAATGGGTTTCAAGGCTGTTCTGAAAAAAGGACTCCATTATGATCATAGGAGATTTGAGAGGCAAGGGTGATCAGTCGGATTCCACATATCTGTCACACTGAGGCTCCATAGTAGTAACATATTATCAGAGTGGTTGCAGTTCAAGGCTGCCACTAATTCATAAAACAATCTCACCTTGAACACGAACACCGCTACACATACTATTACTTTATCTCACACATATTCTAAATGCTAAAAATATTTATACAGGTGTGCTCATCTGAAGAATTGCATATTTTTTGTAAATTATTGCATTTTACCAATGAATGTACCTCATTGTTGTTGCTATGGCAACATGTATTTTTAAGCCAATATCCAGGATATTTTTAAGTCTTGGATCTTAAAAATTTGACTCTAGCAGTAATCCATAGTATAGTACTAGCAGCTGAGCATCCAGCATGTCTTCAAAAGATTTCAGAACATTTTTCTTCGCAAGGACATGTCCAATTATTTATTATGTGCTCAGTTTTGGTGAATACTAAGTGTTAATAATCGGTTAAAACTTGTGTTTAGTATGCTGGACCAGTGCAGTAGCCTCATCTGTATCGTATTGCCCAACCATTCTAAGAAAAACAGGTCACTTGAGTGGTACCTGTCATCACTGGGGCGATACCCTCAAGGGGAAGACTTTAGTTCAGACTCAGACTCTGTACACCTTGTTCGGACTACTTCAATTTCTTGTCATGTCTTCGTTGAAAATTAGGTTTAAAAAGGTTGATATACGCTCCTATACTCTTTGACAAAAATATTTAAGGTAGAAAGCTGGACCTCATGGGCCATGTTGTACCTTTAATGGAACATTTACAGTTCGAATATTAATGCACAAAAATGTATCTGTATAATTTTTCAACCCCCAAAACTACACATTTAATAATAATAATGTTACGATACAGTACAGTTCAGCATATGAAAATATTACGCTTATGGCTTTTATTCCAAAAATTCACACTACGTTCTTCAGAAAGTAAACCTTTTAATTGCGTATTGTTGTTATACATGCCCTATTGTATTTGCTCAAGATGATGGATGGAAGCATAAACACAGAAACACAGAAAACAGCTTTTATATCCCTCTAGTCAGTTTTTCAATCAAGCAGTAATAAAGCATTGAATAATAATGAAAATACAATCATGATTAGCTTTTGGTTCTTTGTGTGACCCACTGCTTTATTCTTGCATTTAGCAGGCATTGTGAGGAAAAGGCCAGTCATCTGAAAGCCAGTCTCGTGTTTGGCAAACTTTGGATGAGCACATGATTTATTTCATTTGTGTGTAAGAAAGAAAGAGTGAGTGTGTGTGTAAGATTGCCTCTTTGCCTGAATGGGGAACAAACATCCAATCCAAGAAGTATTTCTTGTGTTTTACTAGTTCTGTCTGTGAAACCTGTCAGCAATGAGAATGGCCTGTTCTGGGAACGAATGAATGGACTACGTGTAGTTTTTACTGTGAATCATTGTTTACAGAAAAGCTGCTTCAGGCATGAAGATGTTGGACTCAGCCATGGCTGTAGAGGGATGTGCTTAACCCATTTAACCCCACTTTTTTCCAGCAATGTAAGTACATACATTTTAGCCCTTGGACAGGCCCTTGAAACATGCGTTTTGGAAATGTTCCAAGAAATAAAAATACCAAAATAAGTGCATCAGTTCACCAATGAGACCCAATTACACATGCATTGATCAGAAAAATCATTGGATAGATAAAGTGTGCCATGCAGCTTACTGATATAATATCAGAGATGCTGCTTGTGGTCTTTATGCTATTGTATATCATACGAAGTAAAGCTATTTGAAAGAAAGATCTGATACTTCCTCAGCAAATGTGTTCAAACTCTATTGTTTACAGGTGAAACAGAAACGCAGCATTGCGATTTTATTGAATAAGTTGTTGCAAGAAAACCTTGTACGTTTGTGTTAACATTTTTAAACTGTGTAGCTACATTTGAATGTAAATACATGGGTATCTGAGTAAATCCGAGTATGCCGCACAAAGAGAGATAATTCTATCAGGCTTAAAAGTCAGTATTTGGTATGACCATCATTATTCTGCAACACAACCTAAACACTCTTCTGCAAGCTTTCTAATGATGTCTTACATAGTTACCAGAAATAGCTCTCCAGTTCTCCAAAAAGTACATTCCAAAGCATTTCTTTGGACGTTAGCTGCCGTTTGTTCTGCTCTGTGGCTTGATGATCCCTCACTACTATTGCCTCTGAAGCTGATCATGCACAAGGACTGTGCTGAAAATGAGAACCAAAAACATTTGGATTCCTAGAAGAAGCCTAGAGAACTATTCTTCAATAAAAACCATTTTAAAAACAATAAGATCTGGCTTTTAGAACCACAATATGAAGACATGAGGGTCGCTTAAGACTCAAGACTTGTTTTTTTTTCCACATTACACCGTAAGATTACATTGCAGAACTTTAAGAATAGAATCTTAATGCATTACTGCTTCTCTTGAAAAGTATGTACATGTGTGGCTAATTTAGAGCTTTACAAATTCCAAACAGAAAATTCAGTCACGTTCTAGTCCCAGGTGGTAATAAATAGATTCAATTCCTCTACGAGTAGCTAAAAGCAAAGGCAGTTTTGATAAGATTTAGGACATTCTTAATCACACAGTCCTCCAGTAGGTGAGACAAAAGTTTAACCAGTTTGATTTGATCAGAACAAACAGGGTGGGTTGATACTTGAGGGCTCGTTCCCTTTCTGTGTACACAGATGAGATTTACAATAATTAACTTCACACTGATCAATGGACACAATGATTCATTCATTTTTGAGGATCCACATTTAACCTCCAATAACTTGACTGCATTGCACTCTTACTTGATCATCACTCTTAAACCCACGTGCACTTACCTTATTTTATGTCCTCACGTCTTTGCTCCTATGACAGGGCTCATTTTGCCAGCATTTTTTTCTGCATGTGTGTTTTTTTGTCCTAAAAAGACATAAAGGAGCCCTTGTTTTGGTACACAAAAATCTTAATGCTGACAGGTATTTACACCCTCTTGTCTTTGCAAAAATGCGCTTACTATCAGGGTCACTGATGCTGACTAGGATGTGAAAATTTCTAAAGCTTATACTTAATCCTTAGTGAAGTTTGGAGACAGAGATTCCCCAGTGCAAAAACGGCACATGGTAAATAAATATGACCGACAACGTTCATTTTACTCAGAAGCAACAGTTTAAATCACAGCAGTTTACATTGAAAAGGTACAAACGTGCCCCTTTCCCTTGTGAAACATCTTTTTTAAGCTATTGGACCAAAAGAACTATGTTGTACTTTTGATGGTTCATTTACAGTTTGTACACTGATGGTCTGCCTGTGTCTTTCCTCTGACAGTGTATACACACACACACACACACACACACACACAGTCAGTGTAATGCTCTGTTAGTCTGTTCTTGTCTAAATACTTTAGCAGAAGCCTGGACATTCAGGACGTTCATTGTAAATTAATAAATGCTTTAAAAATCTTAATTTTTGAAGACAATTTCTTGCAAACATTTCTTTTAGAAGTAGCACTCATCCATACTGCTTATTGATCGATGTTCAGATTCGTTTAAAGGTGAAATAGATTTTAAATTGGACTGACACTAATTAATGACGCTTTTGATCAGGTGTTTATAGAAATGTCCAGGAATATTATAAAGGCCTGCTTCTAGTGATTCACAGAAAACATGTAAACCTTATTCAAAGTACAACACTGCAGCTATAAAACTGCACAGACGTGTGGGTCAGCCCAGCCCCCTTTTGGTTTTAGTTTAATCAAACGTATCCACAAACACAATCTAAAAAATAGTAGCTTTTAAATAACAAAAAGATAGTTTTGTTTGAATTATTATAGTATATAACAATCGTGCTTAAAAATGCAAGTAAATTGAACTTGTACTAGGTAACATGACTCTAATGATCTGGACATCATGTTCATTTATTAGAATTGGACATTTTTAGGGCCGCATTTACTAAAAACTACAGAACAATCGCAGCCCCCTATCTTCTTCTCCTTTCAGCTGTTCCCATTTAAGTGTCACCACAG
This sequence comes from Hepsetus odoe, assembly GCA_017165825.1. NCBI lineage: Eukaryota > Metazoa > Chordata > Actinopteri > Characiformes > Hepsetidae > Hepsetus > Hepsetus odoe. Next base: position 14,839,450 of record CM029374.1, on the reverse strand, counting down.
CAGTTTCCATTTTTGGAGCATGTCCTTGCTCACCACATCTATAAGCCTCCTGTTTGGTCTTCTTCTTTTCCTGGCAGCTCCATCTTCCTATGGACCATCTTTCTCCCAATATAATCCTCCTCTCTCCTCTGGACATGTCCAAACCAACTAAATTTGTCTCAAAATTGTCCAACCTGAGCTGTTCCTCTAAGCGAACGACTTCAATTTCCTAACCACAGGGACAGTCCCCCTGCAGCAACTTGGGGTTAAGGGTTTTGCTCAGGAACCCAACTGATGGTAGTGCTGGATGTGGGATTTGAACCTGCAACCTATTGGTCTGTAGGTACCCTACCGCTAGGCCACCAACACCCCACATCCTCGCTCCAGCACAAATCTCATCTTTAACTCTGCCACCTCCAGCTCGAACTTTTCAGCAGCACTACCACCATCTCCAAACCCGTATAACATAGCTGGTTTCACTACCGCCCTCTAAACCTGTCCTTTCCACACATGCCCAACCAACGATACAAGAGAAACACCCACTAGTTTCACATCGTGGTGAGTCTGGTGTTGAGGGACTCTCAGTACTTTCAGTTCTGGAAATCAGCTCCAGCATGCAGGTCTCATGATGAAGAGAACATCTAAAGAGTCTCGGAGCGGCAGTGACCGTCGCTCTGGCTCCAGTGAGTGACTGTTCTGCTGCAGTCGGTGGAGTTTCAGTCATTTTACAGACTCCGCTTTTGGGCGAGACTGAGTGAAAGTGAAGGGGGGGGGAGTCACGTGCTGGAGCGTAACACGCTCTCACATGGAGGAGCTCCAGCAGCATGTGTACGCAGAGAGAGAGAGGGAGGGAGGGAGGGAGGGAGAGGGAGAGGTGAAGATGCTCTGTTGTGTTCAGTGAGAGCCTGTGAGAACACTGAGAGGGAACAGTCTGCTCGATAGCTGTAAGGTGTCTGTGTGCGCTGCTGCCTGCGGTCGGGCTGCTCTCTTCACGCAGGCGCCGTCAGCGACAGCAGGCAGGAGAAGCGATTCGCTGAGGAGATTAGCTTCACCTCACAGACCCGGAGCCCATGTCCGCCGCGATCCGGCCCGACCAGCCTCTGACTGCACCCCCCGCGGCGTTTCCCGAGGCGAAGTGAGAGCTGCGCGCCGACCGCCATGGAGCAGAGGAGCTTCGTGGCGCAGAGGAGCGCGGTGGGCCGCCTGTTCCGAGCGCGCAAGCGCGGCGAGATGCTGCTCGCGCAGGTGTGCTCGGTGTGCGGCGTCCTGCTGGCGGCGTGGAGCCTGTCCGCCGCGCTCAGCCGAGCAGGTGAGTGCGAGCTGTGCAGCCACGGAGCGGCTCATCTCACTAGCCTGCGCTTTCTCGCCCCATCTTGGAGGCTCCGAGTGTTCACGCCAGACGGCCGCGCAGCCTCTCAGCGTCCCGGGCTTTACCGGCGCTGCTCCCGCTGCTGCGCCGTCATCTACACCCTGCCGGGACTCGCACCCCGCGCATTCAGCATAGCACTCCTAAAAGAGTGAAGTTTCCTCTCACTTACAAACATTTACAAGTCGTTTGAAAGCCAGCGCTGCGACATCTCAGCAGGTGAACAGCAGAAGTGACAGCTTAACTGATATATTTCAACATACTGGTCACTGAACTAACAACACCCAGATCATCCCCAAATGAAGTGATTATAAAGTTTTGGAGTATTACTCAAATGGAATCAGGCTGTTTACATGTTTGAAATAACCTGGTCTGATTTACTCTTGTTATATATTGAACATGAAGCCACTTATCAGCATCAGTCCAATAATAAAACTGTCAGAAGGGTCTGATTCAGGGACCAGTACGAACAGGATTTCCTGGGGGTGGCTTTCACGGCAGGGGCGCTTATTACGGCACGACACCAGCCTCTGCTGAGGTTCCCAGCGCGTGCACGCGTTAAATCACACGCGAGAGGACAGTCTTTATGATGCACTGCAGGCCAGTCAGAGCCACGCTGTAAAGAATACCCCCTGCATGCAGGAAAGTGAGCACTGGTAAGTGGAGAAGACAAGTTGTGCAGTAGTGCTACAGATGGGCTGCTGCTTTCCTCTGTGTGGTCCCTGTAGTAGAGGTGCAGCTCACACAGTGGTCAGTGAGAGTGTAAGTATAACGATACTGTAATTAAGTGAAAGGTGAGCGTGTGTTCCCTGTGTACACCATTTCTCCCAAAGCATCATCTCAGGTCATCAGATAGGAAGACATGCGCTTTAGAGATTGATGCTCATATCCATATAATGACCGTCTACCACTATTGATTTTCTCTTCTGAGTGAGAGTCAAACCGGTCACACCTGCTTTTTAGGTTGAACTGCTCCTAAAATGGATTTTCTGCTCGCTGGTTCTGAGCACAATTTCTCTCCGTTGTAGGCTACCACTTGGTGAAGCCTATGAGATGAGAACTGCAGAATAGAATCAATATTTTAGCTCCAGCGAGGAGAGACGTCTCTATTTTGAGAATCTGACAGTGGTGTCATTCTTTTTTGGCATCTTATGAATCATTCATTTCACTAACATTTACAAGAGGCATCGGGATTAAAGGTGTCTGATATCACCTCGACAAGGCTGATGAGTGTGTTTGCTGAGTTGCGTTCGTGTGTACAGCATAGCTGATAAATCAGCAAGATGGACCTGGTTATCAGGGGTCTGCCCCTACCTCTGCAAAGGAGGTGCGTGAGGGCTGAGTGTTTACAGCTTTTCTTTATTCCTGAAAGAGTTGACGCTTTCACGACAGCTGACTCTTACTGCACGCACTCACAAGGATCCCTGCCAGTGCTGCTCTGTTGGGCCAGTGTGGATTGGTTATTAAAAAAAGCATTAAGGAGGATAATGCACAAACCTTAAGAGTAGGGCTGGAAATGTCCAAGTAGCATCATTCATTAAACCGTAGGGAGCCTGCACGTTTTCATTTTTAAAGCAAATATTGTGCAGAGAAATACCTGCCAAAATCTCTCCTATATAGAAATGAGCCGCTCCTCATTGCTGTATATTTTATATTTGGCAAGGGAATCTCCTTGTTGATGCAATAAATATTATTTTTTATTTCTTATGTTTGGCATGTTGAGTAGATTAAGTTAAACTACATTTTTTTTTTATGAGAACAGGCTGTAAATTGTATAAAGATGCAAGCTGCCTAAAGAAACAGGTACCAGCCACTCAGACTTCAGCATACGGACCTGAACATCTGCAAACATCTACACCTGCTCCTCCCCTGGTTCATGCCTTAAGTTAGATGGCTTGAATAATCACTGTGTGGCTTATCAAACTCTCCAAAATAATTCTCTGAAACTGGTCAGGCACTGCGACTGGACTGAAAGTGAGAGCCAAAAATGTTGTCCTTCAAGAAGCTCGGATAGCTTTTCCTCAGCAAACATCATATATACAAGAATGTCTGGCTTTTTGCCAGCAAAATATGCAGAAATGAGGGTTGACTCCAGACTCTGAAGAACAACTTTGTTCAAGGAAGTGCAGCTGAACGCAGTGTAGTGTTAGACGTGTGCTTGTGTCTGGTTTGTTGCTCTACAATGTTGGCTGGTTTTTCAGTAGGTGTACATTCCGAATAAAAAAGATAAATTGCTAAAAGCCATTCAAATAATCTATAGTAAATATATTTGTGTCCATAAAACTCACTTAATCGGGCAAATAATATTCGCTCACCCCTGGTTTTCGTTTCTATACTCGTGTCCAGAAACTCCAATTACTCCAGTAGGCTGAGCCTTATCGTAACCATAAGATGTGAGACCACGCTTCCAGGAAGTCCGGTGCTTTTCCCTCTTAAAGACAACTATATCAGCCTGCTCATTTGCAGCTTTCAGTTGTTCATTTGAAGAAAAATCATTTAATTGTATCGGCTCTCCAGAAGCAGAACTACAGAAATCTGCCATCATACACTTTGTAACAGATCACACATTTCATATTCATCACTGCAATAAAACATCTGCACTGGGAAAGAATGACTCCAGTGTCTCATTTACGAAGGATTAGCATGGAAATCACCACCGGCCGTATACACTTCAGCTTTTGTGACGTGCAGAAAGCACAGGCATGTTCTCAGAACTGGATTTCTTTCGAAGTGCTCACTGCAAACTTTATGAATAAGCCGTTTCATTTAATGCATCTTAAATAGGGAATCGAATTTATAATAACATAAGCCTTTAGAGCCATTGTTTCATTTAATGTTGTGATATTAGCCTAAGCCTTTCAGAGGATTGTGGATTTGAATGAATGAAGGGTCTGTGATTTGTAGGCATCAGATTGGTCATCTGCACTGTGCTTTGGATTGGCCTTAAATGGGAATCTCACCAATCTTTGTACATTTCTATGTAGTTAAATGATTAATATTTGGGATTCATAGTGGGTTTGATGTGAAATGCTCTGTTTCAGAGAAACATACTGTGTCAGGGAAATGAACCATCTTAAGTGTCTCTAAAATGCCTCTAAAAGTGTACTCGCAGGAAGCTATTAGATGCGATGCTTAGAAGCCGTCGGCCTAATGTATGAGAATTTTATTCGATTTTAGGCCTAAAAGGTTCAGCAAATTTGAATTTTAATCTGTTCTCCTCTACTCTCCTCTTGTCTACTTTCAATTCAGTGCTCCTGAAAAAATAAGTTCATGTCGGACCATGACCACTGTTTCACCCTTATCAGCATTACATATGAAACCTCAGAAGACACTTGTAGGTTCACTGGTGTTTGTGGATGGTAAATAAAGTCATAATAATAACTGCATTTGACTTTGGTAGCAGTTTTTGAAAACATGTCTAAGATCATATGTAGTTCATGCTTAATAACTTCATTCTTCTTGAAGCAGCTGCGTATGTGTTATAATAACTCAACAAAAACAACTGCTATCTGTTCTACAGCATGCATCATACTGAGAACACGCTTTTCTGATCATTTTCGTGGATGTGTGCGGCTGTTTCAGGTCATGGGATTCTGTCGCAGGAGAGCTTGGCTCCACCAACAGATCATATGAGTAGAAGACTGATGGCCATTGAAGAGGACAACGAGACTCAGGAAAAAAACTGCTCTGAGCCTGGTAATGCTGCACCCCTGTCTACCAGCAGGAATCACACAAGCTGACACGGTTTCTGTATTTACTCAACAGCACTCACCATAGGCATGACGGTTCACTTTGCTTTCTACTGTGATACATTGAGTGACCTATTGATAGGCCCACACTGTTCCACTATTTGATTTGATTTTAAAATAACTTGGATTAATACAGAATTCTGTTGGTGTGTGCAGTCATGTAAATGATTATAATGAGTATTTAGTCAATGAAACATCAGAACTGGAACTATTAGTAAATATATAAATATTTAAATCATACATTTAGATTGGGTGTGCTGTACAAATGAAACAGGTGGGTACATTTGAGCTGTGTTTTGGAAGTCAGCACATCTTTTAAACAATTTTGGCAAAATTGTACTTAATGTTTCCTTCTAACACTGCTAAAAGGGCAAACTGTGCCTTGCCTCCGCATCAGTCTGGCTGCAGCAGTTATTCCTCTACTGCTGGAGAGCCAGCGTGCCGGGTGAATGCGATTATGAGCGAAGATTTGCGATCATGGGGGGAAGAAATCTGCTGGAGCTGGAGCTGCCTCGTGCAGAGTATAATTGGAAGTGGGGGGAGCTATTTTTAGGCCTTTTTTTTTTCTCCAGCACTGCTGTGACCCTAACAGTATCAAATGACTGTTTTCTCTGTTACTCATCAAAAAGTAAGAAAAAAAATGTGAGCCATGAGGCGGAATCTTTATGACACGAGCATATAAGGTGCTGAGAAGAGTTGAAGGGTTCAGACTAGTCATGTGCAAAAGGATACAGTGCAGTTGAGTCGTGGAGTCAAAGGCTACTGCTGCTCCTTCATAAATGCCCTCTCAGCTCTGTTATTTGAAGGGTAGGGCAGTTGACCCCTGAGGTAGAGTGAAGGAATTATTTAATATAATGATAAATTATGTCACAACATGTCATAATACCCCTGTCTGAGCATTGTGACATCTTCATTGCTTAAGCAATACATAATGAGTGCTGTTAGTCACCAAAATACCCTGAACTACACTATACTGTCATAGCTTTACTTGTTGGAGGTTCAATTTTCCATCGTTAATGTCAATTGTTAGTGATAGATTGAGACTAGACACTTATTTGATGTTGATAAAACCCGGTGTACAAATACACCCATTGTCAATTTTGTTAAGATTTTAAGGTGACGGCTCAAAACAAATGAGTTAATGACAAGCTAAAGATGGCCTACAATTCATTTATAGGTTGGTACCTACAGTGAACTATCAGTACCCTCATTTAAAATGGCTAACAACAATTCCCATTAATGTTCATCAAATGTCTGAGTGAGGACATGCAGGCATTGGAAGTCTGAGTGAGGACATGCAGGAGTGAAAGAGGAAGGTGCAGAGGACAAGAAGAAATGGAAAGGGATGATCTGATCTGGTGTCCCCTAAACAGGAGCAGTGGAAAGAAGAAGAGGAAGGAGAAGAAAAGTCTTTATTTTTATGCTAAACCCTTCTTGAGCATTTGGACTCGAAGAGCTTCGTTTCTGTTTTGCCCAACAATAACATCCTGTCCTAGCTGATGTTCCAGTGGTCAGCTGGAGTGGCAAACTCCAATAACTTTTGACAAAAAGATAGGAAAGGGTTCTGTCTGGCATACTTTCCAAACACTTGGCATTCACATGAATTTTCCTATTATTTTTTTCTGAAACTACATGTGTGCAGCAATCATCACTTAAACCCACTTACATTTGCTAAATATGCATGGAATCATAATTCATGAACATTTCTTTAATTAAGATTTCTTTGGCCAATAATTGTGAGCTGTGAGATCTTTGTTTAAAAAAAGTTGTTCTTTATTTTGTTCTGTAATCATTAGAATATTGACATGAACCAGAAAAAGAACACTTAATTAATTAGTCCAAGAGATTTTTCTTAAACCAGAGGTTAAAGTCAGGGCATTCCCTTTGACCAAAATGTCAATACTTTAGAGTCAGAACAGTCAATATACAATAGCTTTCCTTCAAAGCCCATGACTAGCCAAACTACAGCTGCTCAAGGTCTTGCAGTTTACACTGTCAGTGATTTGTCAGAATGTGGAAACATTACTCTTACAAAGCTCACCATGTTACTTTACACTGGTCACTGGATCTTAAGTGTCCTGTTCGTTAATTAGCTGTTATTCATAAGCAACGAAACTTTTGGAAGCGTATCCCAGTGTCACTGTTATGCGCAGTATTTTAGGAAGCTACATAAAACAAGTTACTTAACATTGAATGACGTTTCACCATCATCTCTTCCCGGACACCCGTTTACACACTGTTGTCTTAAATTAATTTTAAACTGGATGATGCTGCAGCATAACAAGCTCTAACATTAATCTACACATGCCTAATACGCTAATAATTTATCTCAGAGTAAATCATAGAGCGAGTTATAGGGATGAACCCATAAAAAACAAAAAAAATAAATAACTGATGGAGGCTTTATTTCCACAACATAGATGGGCGTCTTGTTTAATTAGGCCTTCATTTTTCTTTTAGAATAAGACACCTATGATACCTATGAAGTTTCCTAACAGATTTTTATGGAATCTATTACAAAATGGCAAATCTCGGGGGCCTAATTTTTCCAGATGGCTTTTTTTTTTTGCAAATTTCATTACTGTGAGCTATGATATCTTTTGATGCTCCTGGGAATTACTGTATTGCATGTTGTTTAGTTTGATATGCACCAGTGTGATTTTCCAAATATATCAAGGCATATCTCGCAGTGTGAGACAATATAACTGCAGTGCTATGTTTTTATCCACACTGTGCGATCCTAATGAGGAGTCATATCCCTTTCTCTGACCTATGGCACTAAACTGGTGAGCATTTTGGAGGGGTTGTGTTTCTGCTTGAGTCAAATGCAGCAGGGGCAGTTGTCAGCGCAACCTGACAGAGTCTGCTCTTTCGTTTTTTGCTGCATGTGCCCATAATGAGTGTGTGTGTGATGCTGCGAATGGGAGCTGCCTGCCTGTCAGGCCCACTGGCTCAGCAGTATGCCTTGCATGCCTGTCAAGCCCTGAGTGTATAGATTGCACACAATACAGCTCCCAGCAAGGATATGTGTGTGTGGGTGAGTGTGTGTGTGCGTGCACATGTTGGTGATTCAGCTGCATTCATTTTAGAAAGCGTGAATCAGTTATATGTAGATATGTAGATTATAGTAATGCTCGATAATAATAATCATTTTATACAACTGATATTCAAATTAAGTGAAAAACTTGACGGAATGATCAGATTATCAGATATTTGAGATCAGAGCTTTAAGTGCGTGTATGTATATCTGTGTGCGCTTGTTTGGGGTGGGTGTGTGTGTGTGTGTTTGCCACTAGAGAGAATGTGAGGGACTGGTTGAGAAGGACAGGAAGAGAAGGAGAGAAAGAGAAAGATGAGATCTGTCCATCCCCATCAGCAGCATGCTGAGCTGAAGGCCAAGTAGAGGTCATTTTGCTTGTCAAAACTGCAGAACATCTGTGTGTGTATGTGATTGTCTGTGTATATTGTGTGTGTGTGTGTGTGTGTGCGTGCGTGTGTGCGTGTGTGTGGCAAACATCAACTCTTCACTTTTTTCCCCAACGGAGCACATGAGCTTGAGTAGCCCGAATGTAGAATTATCAGACAGCAGTGTTTCTTTCCTTTGATACAGCGCACTCTTACCCCACTCATTAGTGTATTAGTAGATGTTAAGCTGTAACCTGTTGCCAGTCTGTGTGGGTATTAGCCACCCTAATAAAAAGGCTAACCTGCGTGTGCTGTTGGAACTTACTTTAGCTGGCATGAGGCACATTGAACAGTGGCTCAGTGTGTTTGAAACTGTCATGAATAGATGAATGACAGCATTATTAATGCAGAGTTTGATGGCTAGTGGTGTTCGGCAAACTTAAAAGGCTTTGCCTTCAGCATGTGTGACAACAATGTTAACGTTTCATCTCTCTCAGTAACTATCGCCTCTTTGAAAGCTACTTGTTTAACAGAATCTCTTTCTTTTCCTGTTTTTAAACATAGACACATTCCTGTCACCAGAGAGCTCTTTTTTATCATGACTTATCATGCTTGTGTGCTCTGTTTGGAAAATCCTTTTCTGGCACTTTTCTGAGACACTGGGTGTCCCGGTTCATGAAAGTACACTCTTAAAAATGTTTTAACCAGATTGGGTTTCAATTAAGAAAGATACCCATTAATTCAGTGGTAAAGATTCCAACATGACCTGGAGCTGTTTGACTTTCACACATCTTATTTACAAATGATACAAACATTTTTAAAGGCTCATCTTCTCCTGAGATGTTCTGCAGGGAAGCAAAAATGGTGCCCAGTTCCAGTTCTGCATAGTTGGTAGTTTCCTTTTAAACAGAATCACTAAGCCTGGCAATTAACAGGTAAGTTAAATCAGGTGTGTTAGAGCAGGGAAATCACCAAACTGTGCCAGACACCAGCCTCCCAAGACCAGTACTGGGAACCCTTGTTCTATGGCACCATTTAGCTTTGAAGTACCATTTAGGCACCTTTTAAAGTGTGCAAAGCTGTGGCCAGAGAAAGTTTTGCTGCCTCGGTTTTTATGATGGCAATTTGCATAAAACTCCAGAATGTTATGAAGAGGGATCAGATGACTGAATTAATGAATTATTTGCAAAGTCCCTCTTTGCCATGAAAATGAACTTAATCTCAAAAGAATGCATTTCCACTGCATTTCAGCCCTGCCACAAAAGGACCTGCTTACATCTTTTCAGTGATCCTCTCATTAACATGGCTTAGGTTGGAGACCTAAGGTTGGAGAACACTGTCATGTTGATTGCGTTAGAATAGCAGACTAGATGCTTTAAAAGGAGGGTGGTGCTTGAAACGTGAAAAGAAAACATGTGCAGTCATCATTGCTTTGCACAAAAAGGGCTTCACAGGCAGGGATATTGCTGCTAGTATGATTGCACGTAAATCAACCATTTAACTTCAAGGAGAGAGGTTCAATTGTTGTCGATAGTTGTTAGGACTGTCTCCTAAAGTCAGTTGCGGGATCAGAGCACCACCAGTGCAGAGCTTGCTCAGGATTGGCAGCAGGCAGGCGTGAGGGCATGCGAAGACTATCTGAGGATGGCCTGGTGTCAAGAGAGGTAGCAAAGAAGCCACTTCTCTCCAAGAAAGACATCAGAGACAGACTGAGATTCTGCAAAAGTCATGGTTCGTTGTTTTTTGATGGTTCTCCCAACCATCAAAGACCAGTCTGGTTAAGAAGAATGCTTTTTCAGCATGATGGAGCACTGTGCCATAAGGCAAAAATGAAAAGAATATTGAAATGTTGGGTCCACTGCCAGGAAACTCCCCAGATCTTAATTCCATTGAGAGCTTATGGTCAGTCCTCAAGCGGTGGGCAAATAAAAACCCACAAGTTCTGACAAACTCTAAGCATTTATTATGCAAGAATGAGCTCCATCATTCAGAATTTGGCCCAGAAGTTGATTGACAGCATGGCCGGGGGAATTGCGAAGATCTTTGCCAACACTGCAAATATTGACTTTTTGCAAAAACTTAATATAATTGTCAATAAAAGCCTTTGAAATGTATGAAATGCTTGTAATTATACTTCAGTATAACATAGAAACATCTGATAAAAAGACTTTGTGAAACTTTGGGAAAACCAGTATTTGTGTCATTCTCAGAACATTTTGCCACGACTGTAGATGTTAAGGTTATCCCACTGTGATGTGCTAGTGATTGATAGAAGAGAGCGATAATCCCTTGATACTCTGATTTAGAAATACACTTTGCTAATCTGCATGCTTTCTCTTGAAAGGTTTATCTTAAACAATTTTTTGAAGAGCCTAAAATCATAAAAATTTTAAGTAAACAAGAATGATATAGTTTGTAAGCATAGTCAAAATATCATTAATTCTCCATACAGCCCATGAACCCAAACAGTCCATATAAAGAAATTAGAAAAAAAGTTGATTTTATTGTTTTATTGTTCCCTTATTTAGCGGTTTATTCACCCATTCTCTTTGAAGTTATTAAGAGTGTTACAACACAGGCAGTTGATACCATCATAGATTCAATTGCCAAAGTTCCTAGGATGATAGTAGAAGAGGACAGCACTAATTATCACTGTTATGTCATAGCTTGTGTGGAGGGCACAATGCAGTAACTGTCGAGAATATGACTTCAGTAGGGGGAAAAGATAAGCCTACATATTCTCACTATCTCAAATGAGAAGGGTTCACAGAAACATGTGACAAGCAGCAAAAAATAAATATTTGATGCATTCAAATCCTACATTTGGGTGTAGGAATGCAATCATTAACCGAAAGAAACGTATTTAAAATTCTATAAACCTTTATGTTCAATAATTCTGCAGTTACTGAAATTTAGTTTGCATGGCAGTAACTGCTTATTTGAAATTCTTCCACTTCGGTCTAACAGCAAAAAACAGGGCACTTGCGTATTTTATGAAGTCTGATTATTTTTTTCAACGTAATCAATCTTCAACATAAGCACTAGAATAGAGTCATTGTGACAGACCTGCAGATTATTATATTATAACCCACTTGTAATTAAATCAGCATGCTGTTCAAATAATCTTTAAAGGTAAGAACTCTAGTTTCTAGTCTCAAAGTAGGGCACACATCTTAAGAAAGACAAAGAGAGTGAGGAGAGCGAAGCACAGAAGGAAAGGACTGATCTATTTGTTGCTATGGAGTTGTGGGCATCTGATTTAGAGAGTGGTTTAGAGGCCATAATGCTGATTGTAACCTGAATAAGCAAGAAACTCTTGAGTATCTGCAGACAAAATCGAAGGTTTATTTTGGGGATGCTGTGCTTATGTGCTAGAGACAAGGACGTAGTCTTTCCTGCTGGAAAATGCTTCTGACTGAGGAGAAAGCACAAGGGATGATGTGTTTTACTGAATGTATTTTTTTTGCCACTTAAAACCTTAAGATCCAGAGATCCAAATAAGAACCAAAGACGTAGAAATGGGAGAAAAAACATTCACACATACAAACTGCATTTGGCAAAAATAACCAAAATAACATTGCAGGTGATTATTAAGCTTCATTGGACTTTTCATATAAATGTCATATATCACAGATATGTTCTGAAATAGTTGCCCTAACTCTTCTAGGCCCACAATGCCTTTCTAATGACTTTGATAGTGTTTTCATGATCTCCCGTTTCATTGTGTAACCTAGGGGTTGATTCAGTCTGATGGATAATCATATCACTTTTAACTGTTTAACCATTTTGCCAATAATTATCATCAGCATTTTCACTTTCTCTCTGTCAAAAGAAAGCTTGTGTATGAGTTACGCGCTTCTGTTGGTTTCAGGGCTTCACTGATAACACGGTATCCACAGGTCACGGTAAAGAATTGTTTAGCAGATTGCTCATAAGGGGGAGCTCAAGTTACCCTTGCCACAGAGATAGAGAGGAAACCCACATCAGCAGGATCCCATGAATGTCATGAATGCATGTGTCTTTGTAATTACAAATATTCAGACGTAAACTGAATGATGCTTGCTTTTCTAAATTGCAACCCTTTATTTATGCTCCCCACACTTGCTTCTTAGAAGGACAGAGCTTGATGAGTAGGTTTGACTAGGAAGAGATAGGAGGTTTCTCTCTCTCCCTCTCTCTCGCTCTCTCTCTCTCTGTTGCATTACCTCAATCATTCCATCTTTCCTCCGTCTCACATAGTGCTCTTTTATGGCCCTGATTACCTCAATTGACCATTTATGCATCATTTGCCCATATATGTTTGGCCCCATTTCTTTTGGGAGACTTTAACCAGGCTTGTGCCCATGTTACTGAAGCCTTACACAGAAAAAGAAGAGCCATGGAGACAGTGTGAGTTTGTAACGGTGGTGGTATTAATTATTGATCCACAGTGCACTTTAAATGAATGACCTGGCAGAGTTTGGGAACGTACGCCATAATGGAGACAAGCTTTAACAAAGCTTGATTTGCATAATCTGAAAGTCGCTCTTTATATTTTGATCAAAATTTGGAAATATGTTAATCCATCCAGGTTCAAGGTGTATTTGCTTTCATTAAACACAATTTCAGATTTTCACTAAAATGAGTTATTATCACAAATAACTAAGGTTAAAGAGAATAACATGCATTAAAATTAAAAGATGAAGTTATGCTTTATATTCTTTACTCTTAGCATAATATGAATCATTTTTGTGAACCAGTTTATCAGTTTAAAATGTTGTATGTGAACAGATCTTTATTTATCGTTTTACTAACACCTTCAGTTAAGTGTTTTGGTTTATGTTCAATGCTCGTTTGTTGGACTTTTTTTAGAATTGTGACATTGGAGACTTTGTATTTGCATTATATTTGTGTGTGTGTGCGTGCGTGTATGCGTGCGTGCATGTGTGTGTTGTTCCCATGAGATCTTCTTTCCCAGGAGATGACCTTGGGGCTGTCCTCTCTTCTCTGTGCCTCCCCTCTTCTCTCTTCTTTCTCTCATGTCCTGTGTGTGCTGAGAGTGGGGCAGTATGTAAGTAGGGAAATGTGAGTAGGGCATCAATGACATTCCACTGCTTGACTGATGGAGCCTCTGCTGCTTATCCCTCTAGTTTCTGGCACCAAGTAAGTAGTGGAGAAGAGAATCTTTAGTCATTTCTTGAGTCATTTATCAATAGCAGGAGCATTTTAAGAATGCACATTGGCATAAAATGAGTCTTATCAAAATGAGCTTTGTGTTTTTTAATAATAACAGTTGCTGCCTTCATAAAGACAGACTGCACACACCATATTGAAAAGACTTCAGTTTAAGTCTGCCTATTTGATGCTATGCAACAGATGGTTATATGGATAACAACTCTGCTAGTGGGACATGGGGGACACTGTATTTATGTGCTCCATGCGTCAGCCTCTAACAGGAAGCCCCTTCAGGCTGTTGGGCCAGCAGCAGAGGGGCTGTCTGATGACATGGATGAGAACAGTGACACATGGGCCCTCATCTCTCTGGGGGTCCGAGGCTCAGTGGGCCAGAGCCGCAGGCGACAGATGGACCAATCAGCCGTTCAAGTCTGGCTCAGCCCAGTTCAGGCCGGTGGAGTCCACAGAGACATTACCTTGCCAGGGGACAAAGCCAGACTGAAAAACGTGCCCCATGAGGCCATATTAGGTCAGCACCATCCCATGTGGCTTTTTAGCTCGAAAGCACATGTTGCAGGTGTGTCTTTGTAGACAATTGCAACTCCATGTTTGTTTTACTCTCAGCATTCCTTTAAAAGTTTTTTGCTGTTTTAACCTGACATGGTTAAAGGAGATGAGGTACATGGCAAAGAAAGTAGTGCTTAGCCTAAAGATAAGGTGTATTTTGAGTTGTATGAGAGGTTGGACAGTAGGAGGGAGAAAATGACCTTTGGCTAGACAGAGAGACGGAGATGGAAAAGATGTGCAGCAGGTTAAGGAGGGATGACTCTGGAAACATACTCCCAAGCATGCAGAGCATGCTAAGAAGATGGAAGGAAGACTTTGAAGCTGGATGAGAATGAGAGAGAGAAGGTTGGATGACTTGAGGGTATTGAACCAGGAAATGCCAGATGGAAATAAGGCAGTGGGGAAGAGGATGAAGAATGCAAAGAGCACTAAAAATGCAGTTGTATTGTGCCTTTATAGACTTAGAGTAAGCATATGACATGTTCCTAGAGAGGAGTTGTGGTATTGAATGAGAAAGTTATGAGTGGCAAAGAAGTGTCTTACAGGATACATATGACGGCGGTGTGACAGTGGTGAGGTCTGCAGTAGAGGTAAAGTAGAGGTGATATTACATCAAGGATCATTCTTGTTTGCAATGGCAACAGGCCGGCAGGCAAAATTAGACAGGAGTCCTGATGCATTATGATACTTGCTGTTGAAATTATGATCTGTAATGAGAGTAAGGAGCAGCTTAAGTAGACCCTGGCGAGGTGGAGATATGCTCTATAGAGGAGAGGAAAGGTAGTTAGTACAAAGACAGGCTGCACGAGCATGAAAGGGAGGACAGCGGAATTGTTAGGATGCAGGAAGTAGAGATAGCAAAGGTTTGAAACGGTAATGCTGCTGAAAAGACAGATGGTGGACTTGGAAGTGGCAGAAGTAAAAATGCTGAGATTTGGGTTTGGAGTCACCAAGATGGACAGGATTAGGAAAGAGGTTTGTTCATCTTTAGAAGGAGAGACAAGGGGTAAAGTGGGAGGAGGATGTTGAGGTCAGAGCTGCCAGGCAGGAGGAGAATTGAAAGGCCAAAGAAGGGGTTTATGGATGTGGTGAGAGAGGACATGCAAGTGGCTGGAGTGAATGAGGAGGAAGCAGAAGTGAAGGAGAAATGGAAATTGATGATTCGCTGTGGCAACCACTAAAAGGAAGTAACTGAAAGGAGAAGAAGAAGAAGCTGGATTGTTGTGTAACTGGACATAAAATAAAGTGAAGGTTCATTTTGTCAATAAACTCCATTGCAAACTGCAACACACAGCTATCTCTTTAATTGTAAACTTTAATCCTGATGGCAGTACTAAACCAACACAGGCATTGCCAAAGCAGAGCTTTGGCCGGGACTTAACTTTTAAAGTCACCTACTGCAGTGGTTAGTGTATAGGGACAGAAAGTGGCAAAAACATAAAGTGTTTTCTCAAGTCTTTGTTTTTCATCTGTTGGAAGGTTTATTCTGTTGCTACTCTGTGTTTGCTTGGAACAGATGGAAAATGTACAAGTCTGCAGTTTTAGGATTTTTTTCCCCTCCTGGGCTTTTTGCAAGTTACATGCCCGAAAAATATAAATTGGCCAGGAAAGCAGAATTTACAACAGATTCATTAAATACAGCTAATTACATATTTACATTTAGTCGAGTAGAAAGTAGAAACAGTTAACTCTGAAATAGCTATAAAAGGCTAATTATTTTTAACTGCTGTTATTTAAACTGATAAAGAGACAGTGGTAGACTTAATATTTGTCCTTATTGTGTGCGGTGTGTATGTCCATTTGTAAATATCAATAAATGGTTTGGTGGCATGAATTAGGAACTTGCCATTTAGTGACTGCCCCAGCACAGCAGGTTTGTCTGTTTGCTGGAGGACTCTCCAGCTGTCTTCAAATCAGAATTTCAAACATTGCTGTTATTCTCCTTTTTGCTAGGGCCATGAAAAGATGTTTCCTTTCTGCTGTGGGGTTATTTACATCGCCATGGCTATGTCTATATAAATGACCATGCAGTGACCATGCAGCCCTCATCAGGTGGAGAAATTAAGTTTTTCTAGCTTTAAACATCATTTCAATTTTTGAAATAGTATGTTTGTTTTGTATTACAGGCCTATTATTCCGATATTAACTTTGAGACTTAAGGTTCAGTAAGTGCTATGAATTATTCAGTTACTGCTGTGACCTAGTTATGCAGTTATGAAAGTGAGAAGCTGAAATGTGGGCAGTTTAAGGGGGTTGCTTGAAGAGGACTTCCACAAGTGTTTTATATTTCTGCATAAAATGCTGAAAGGTAAAGATGTAAACAAGGCCATTCAGAAACACTTGATGTAAAATGCTTTTTTGCAGAGAGACTTACCAAGTCACAGCTATTCATAGCTTTGGAGGGAGTTTTCCTCTTAAAGCACAGTTTAGGGAGGAGGTTTTGCCTTCTTTTATATTTTAAAATTCAATCATGGCCGAGGTACTTCTAGGGCATGTAAGGGAAAACAATCCTCAAAAATCATTTTTCACCGTTTACCTTTATCAACATGATACATTGTTAAAAAGAATGGATGTTTGGTGTTGTAAAGCCTGGTTCCTGTCATCAGTACTGTTAAGAGTTTTCATGATTTCTCTACGGGCAGTGGTGGCCTAGTGGTTAGGGTGTCGGCCACTTGCTCGGAGGATCGGGGGTTCGAACCCCTTCCCAATGGGTTGCCCTGAGGTACCCTTGAGCAAGGTGCCGTCCCCGTCCCGCTCCTCCCTGCGATGGGCTGGCGACCTGTCCAGGGTGCATCCCCCGTCCTCGCCCTGTGTGCGCTGGGTTGGACACCAGCACTCCCCCGCGACCCCATTTGGGACAAGCGGCAGAAAATGGATGGATGGATGATTTCTCTACGGTGCATAATTTGATCTAAAATGAAGCAAAATTGTGTGTATTTTCTAGATAATGTGTGTGCTTCATATGTGAATGGCTCTGCAATTGATTTCTCAATGCTAAGTCTACATTTCATGCGCATTAAAACAGAGCATTGTTTCTGGACTCTAATATGCACTGACTTTCTCCTTCTTGCATCAATTGTTCCTTTAGCCCTGCTCTGTAGCCTACAGCATTGTTCCCCAGGGATCCGCTCCCACAGCACAATGAGTATTTCTTTCAATCCCCTACCGTTCATCTTTACACAGAACTGAGCTGGACTATTAATAGTGGGTACATTACAGTGAACAAGTAATCTAGCAGTGATTGTACTTTATCAGATGGATTTCGTATTAAACTGACTGTTATGCTAAAGTGCTGCCTGATTTGAGAGTTTGGATGCACTGAAATAGGTGAACGTTTTTTTTTAAAACACTGATGTTCCTGGTGTAGGATTTGCAGTTTGTTGTTGGGTATTTTAAGCCTTAGTTGTGTTAGATCTGGCATTTGTTCTAGATGTGGCATTTGTGTTCATTTTGTACAATGTGAAGAAGTACCCAACGCACTGGTGAGTATTCATGATGAACCTCGAAAAGCCTGGAAAACCACCAAAGTGCAGTGTCTCCTACAGATTTAGTTGTAGCAGAATGAAAGAATGAAAGAAGGGTGGGGAGAATAAGAAATGTTTGGTCAGTAGTTTTGGTTGGAATTAAAGGATTGTTTGCCATGGGATCTGGGATTCTACTTGCGCTACCTTTTGCTATTTACAAGCTGTTGTGTACACTGTGCTAACATCTACAACTTAGCTGTATCCTAATATATGTTTAGCTAACCCTACTAATGAGGCCATGTGCTTGCTAATGACTTACTTTAGGAGTCGGGTCTTTACATCATTGTGTCGAGAACATAGATCAACTCTTTTCAGTGCATTTGTGAGAGAGCAGGGTTAGCAAGGTCTGAGTGAATTAAGTGAAAATATATGTAGAGTGAAAAAAATACTAATAAAAAAATCAATATGTGGCTTTCAGTGTTGATGTTTTGGTGACTCACCATGAATAAATCAATGTATGGGGAGCACTGTAGTGCCTTTAGCCAATGAAGAAAACATTTTAAACAGGTCAAAAGCCATGTCCAGACATGGATTTTAGATGGTACCTTAAACATCTCAATACTACTCTGTTTCCAACAGGCCTACAGTACGCTTGTTTTTATTCTTTTTGTTGTAGAATGACTTTTTACTTATTTTTAAATCAACTTTTGATTATGTTTATTATATCTTCTCACGAAAGACATTGTTTAATAAGGCATGAAAGGTTTCATTTTTACAGAAAAATGAGTTTGACAATGTATGTATGAAAAGAAGTCTTCTTTTAACCAAAGACTGAACAGGAGATTGTGTCATGGCCTATAAATCAAATTTAAAGTGTAGTTATTGCTTTAGATGTAAAAAATAAATGAGTTATAAATACATGAGAATACATTCTCCTTCAAAATCTCCACCGTTGCTGCTGTAATGTTTTGGCCTAATATGATGAGTTCTGCTGCTTCAAACCAAGAGGTGTGAAAAGGTTCTGTTTTGCCCCAAACTAATCTCAGAACTCCTTTCACTTTATTGAGTACAGAAACGTATACTTCAAACATAACAACTTCTTTGTGTGAAGTGTGTCCTTAATAACTAATCTCCAGTCATTTGGATGGCTATGTTTGGAACTTCTGAAGACAAGTCTGGAGGCAAGAAGCAGTAGTGGAAGCAGAAGTAGAAAGTTTATAGTCATTTCTTAATTGTCGCCCAGAGTAAAGGGACTTTGTTGATTATTATTCCTTTATATAGTAAAGATTTAAACAGCTTAACCCACCTTAGGTAGCACTTCTGTGTTCAGATTACATGTTGTCTCCACCACAATCTTACTCTCACATGTTGCTGGGTGCAAAGATCCACATTCCTGCAAACCAAGTGAGGAAAAGTGATTGTGATAATGAATGAATGAATGCATGAATGCATGAACGATCTGATCTCAGATTTTGTTACCAGCATTTTACACTTTTACCTCATATTATTTTGAATATGTTGGTGTACACTGCTAAAAAAGGGCTGTCACTGCCCAGTTACTTACAGAACACTGATTTTTTCCCCATTCTAGCCATCCATGAGTTCCCTGAGGATATTTTCTCCAACCGAGAGCGCACACGAGGAGCTGTTCTGCTACACATATTCGCGGTAGGAGAACTCAGTGTGAAAGTGTATGCTCTGTCAAAATCTAGCTTGACTCCATGTTTGACCCCTTCATCCAGAATAAACGGTGCATCTCTGACAGTTTTATGATTATAAATAGTATGTCAGCTCTTTGTCGTGCCATGTGACTGGTCATCTTATTTTACTGAAAACACTGTGAGTCTACAGGCCCTTCGGCTGACACTGTCATCAACTCCCAGCAGAGTTAAAAAACACAAACAAGCCATCACTGGCTCTAGCTGTCCCTTAAGCACAATATATTAATAACGGACAGATTCTCCTGTTTCAAATTTAAAATAGGAGTAGTAGAAATTCTGGCCCAGTGTTTTACTCTCAAATGAAAATTCAAGCTTTTTTTGTTTTGTTGTTGTTGCAGTTACATGGCTTGATTAGCAAAAGACATTACAATAATCTTTTTTTTTCCTTCTTTTTTTTCATTTTTTACTTTTATTAACCCAAAAAATTAGGCTCATCCATAGTATTTTTCTTTATTTTACTTTTGTTGTTGTTTTCTCATGTCTGTTTTATTAGCTTTTCTTTGTAGATCACTTGAACCAAGATAATGGCGGGTGGCGGTGGTCTAGTGGTAGGGTCTATGGTAGTAGGGTCTATGCCCGGGGACTGCTAAATGCCGTAAATGTAAATAATGATCTAATCTCATGCCATTTTAGTTTTCATTTCTTCTTTTTTGATTATAGGCTATCTACATGTTCCTTGCTCTGGCAATTGTGTGTGATGACTACTTTGTGCCTTCACTAGAGAAGCTCTGTGAGGTGAGAGAAAGTCTTCAAAACTTTATACTGATGAGCAGCTCTGAAGCCTTTTAAGGATTTAAGAATTGTACAATCTAGAACATTTTAAATGCTATCCAAAACTATTTGTACTGTATTTTTAATGAGCGTTTATATACTGTGTCACTACATCAAGTTAATCAGAACCATAAAGGCTGTCGGTTATGCTCTATGGGGGATTTGAACATGAGCTCTCCCAACAATAGAGCTGGCTCTTTCACCACACGGGAGCTGCAGTCTAATCTCTTTTTAATGAAATGTGCAGTTGTTCAGTTTGTTTTAAGTATTTACAATATGCTCAAAAAAGCTTAACGCAACATAATTTACACTAAGAACCAGAATGTCTCCTCCTCCACTAAAGTCACTCCATTAAAGTTCTTAACTGCTTAATGACCCTGGCCTGCAGACCCACGATCTAATGCTTGTTCTGTTAGCTCCTTTGTGGAAAATTGTTTTCTTCTTTCATCGATTAGAAACTTCATCTGAGTGAAGATGTAGCTGGAGCTACATTCATGGCAGCTGGAAGCTCTGCCCCAGAGCTGTTTGCCTCCATCATTGGTGAGACATAGTCACAAAGTGACACACACATGCTGAGTTTGTGCATGTTACTGTAGATCCTAACTGTCATGTCTTTTGCAGGTGTGTTCATCACACACGGAGATGTTGGTGTGGGCACTATTGTGGGCTCAGCTGTTTTCAACATTCTTTGCATCATTGGTGTGTGTGGAATCTTTGCTGGCCAGGTGCGTGTTTGCACGTGTGTGTGTGTGTGTGTGTGTTTTCACTTACCTCATATATTGTAAATGCAAGATTTTGTGGCCTTCATTGAAAGTTGTTGTTAAATTGAACTAATTTATTGTTTGTTATAGTCAATACTCTGAAAATGCATTTTTTTAGAATAGATTTCTTCTTGCAAAATTTAATTAGACCATCTTTTACACCTCCCCAAGCTCATTAGTACACTCTGTGGAGGCCTTGCCATCTTAGCTATGATGGATTTCGCTGAAAGATAAAATTGCTGCTAAATTCAATGACGTCAGTAGAAGTTTTTAACTCTAACCTCATATTTTCTAAGGTAATGACAATTTTCAGGATTAAAAGTTCGCATTTGCATTTGGTGCATTCTTGAGATGGCTTTTTCTGATTGTACTGGGAAATACTTTGTGGTCAAAAGCTTCTCAAGGCATCGCCTTTGTTTAGCTATGAATGGGAATTGTGCAGCAGAAGAATTTTGGTATTTTTCAAAGTGGCTGATCCATTCAAGCAGCTTATTCTGCCTACAGTAGAGGGTTATTCATAAGAGTGGAATTAAATGTGCAACGTGCAATAATGCAGTAATTTGAGTAAATACTAGATTTTTGGTGTCATGCCTCACAGTTACTATTATTTCTCCTCCAAAGGTTGTTTATCTTACCAAGTATGCTGTGTTTCGAGACTCCCTCTACTACACACTGTCTGTGGTAGCTCTTATTGCAGTGAGTATATCATTAGAGTAGTGTTTATTTCGCACGTCACCATGAACATTTAAAAATTTTATTCAAATGGTATTGAGATATTGATGCGTTGTGAGGAATAGCAAATAAAAAGATGGGTAATTATGATGGCACTGGAAAAAATAAATGCAATACATTTATTACTTTCTCTTACTCGGTCTCTCTCTGTCTCTCTCTCTTGTTCTTCCAGTTCATCTATGATGGGAAGATTGTGTGGTAAGGGTCCTTCGCACCACTGAAGATGTTAACTTTTCTGTTTTGGTGGAATAATAGTATTTTTATAACCTGTTATCTCTGTGTGTGCAGGTGGGAGAGCCTGGTGCTGATGGTTATGTATGTTGGCTACATCATCATTATGAAGTGAGTCTGACCACACCTTACTTACATTTTAGTATAAAATGCAAAAAAAGGTTGGTTTGAAACGTTGATATGCATCAGGATTTAGGTTGACGAAAAACATTGCTGTAGTTCATTAAAACTTTTATTCGCCTTTTTTACTTCATTCTGTTCTAATAATTTACTTAATTAACCAAACTATTTATCTGTAAACACAAGCAGATATACATAAGCCCCTTCATCTAAGCACATATAGATCAAAACTAACCGTATAAGAATGAAAACAGTGTGTTACACAGATATAAAGATGAGGATTTAAAAATGCAGATTTATTTAAAAAATGCATTTACAGAGTTTTTTTTTATGCTTCAGGTTTAACACCAGCTTGCAGAACTACTTTTCAGGGAAGGATGATAAGGGTGTTGGCAACGGTAATGCAGGGATCAGCGAGCTGGAGGATGGTAATGCATGTTATGAGCAGTTTTGGGATGATCCTACATGGCCGTTACTCAGCTCAGGTAAGGGTAACTAGACAGGCTTCTCTCTGCGCCAGAAACCTCCGCTCACTCTTTCTGCTCTCACTCTGCTCCAATCAACTAAATAGCAGTGAAAAATCTTAATGATTACTCTTAAACCTTAAGCCACTCTTTGTCTCTTTCTTGCCAATCTGAGCCACTTCTGCTTAACTGTGATCACGCTATCTGTGATGGTAGGGATGCACTGATATAGAATGTCTGAGCCAAATACAATCACCCACACCTAGGTTTTAAAAGCTTAATCATAGAATCAAGATCACACTATTAGTCATATAAGAAGGGCAGTCAGCATTAGAATATAAAGCGGTATTTATTCAAAAATTGATCCTTAAAATATCATTATTAGTTTACCATGTCAGCTAAAATCAGAACTAGGTATCGTGTACAATATTTTATGTAACTATTTACATTATCTTATGCAGAGCTGCTTGAAATATATTGATTTTAAACAGGGGTGGAAACTATTTATGTGATTTTCATTTGATATTTTACTTCATATATATTTTTATTAAGTAAAAATGCTTTTGTAACATTCATTTTTCATTTTTGACAACTATGTGATTTTTTTCTATTCCATTCATAGTGAAGACGTACATGCAAATTGTAAGTAAAAGAATGAAACCACTGCCTCTAGACAATGCTGTTGTTATGAAGGGGTGTCCTCTTAATATTCTCTAAAGGAACATGTAAAGGTAACATCCACATTAATGCACAAAGTTAAGACCCAAACTTTCCCAGCAGAATATTTCCCAGAGCATCATACTGTCTTGTTGACTTAAACCTCTAGTGCCAACTTTTTCCAAAGAAGTGATGTACACACTCACACTCACTCTCACCCGTTCAATTCAGGTGCTCATGTGCCTATTCTAGGTGCTTACAGCAGTGGACAGAGGTCAACGTAGGCACTGTGGCCAGTTAGCTTTGCTGCCCATGTGACACACAGGTTATCTGACACCTTTCTATCGCCGTCACCGTAACCTTTTTCACATTTGTTCTACAGTAGCTCTTGTTTGAACCAGACGGCTCACAATTTGCTCCCCTCGCTCATTAGTGAGCTTTGGGCAGCACGACCCTGTTCCCAGTTCTTTGGACGTCCCTCCTTGCACTGCTTTTGCTAGACCTGCCTTTTTGGAGATGCGCAGTTGCTAGGATCATTAGTCTGGCCCCTTTTTTCCTCCTTGATACACACCGAGTTCTGTGTGCTGTTCACTAACTGCCTAATTTATCACAGCCATCAAAAGGCACAATTGAAACACCATAAACATTATAATTCTGTCAAACCCTCTTTCTGAAAGAAAATCTGAATTTGACATTTTCTCTACATACCATTTCATGCCACATCGCTCTAAATTCTATTGTTAAGAATTCACTGATAGAAGTATAAACATTTTGAAAGTTTGGTGGACGAGGCAGATTTGATAGGCTGGTTTATGTTGAGTGTGATAAACTCATGACCATGACTAAGTAGTATTTATTATATTCTCTGTGCCTTTTCCACCCCTGAATGCAGCATTAAGTGTATGAAAAGACTATTTTTGAAAAAGCAGAAGTGTATTTGCATTTGCATAAAATGAACTTCAGTCTACTGAATAGTGCTAGACAATACAGCCAGATTGTGCAAGAACTAGAAATATGGCGCAAATGTAAAAATCATACCAATAACCAAATTTTCAGTTTCCCATGTATTGGCTGTGAGTATATCATGCACCCCTACATTTTAGGCGAGCTGATGCTGTTTAATGTGGTGTATGTGAATGAGCCTTAGCTTGCTTGCTGGATAGCTCTGTGTTTCAGAGTGTGTGCTGTAGTAGAGCGTGCTCCTTAAGCAATCCTGCCGCTCCTGCACCGAAGCCTGTCTGTTTAGCCTTACTAAACCCTCCCTGGATCCTGCCTTCAACTGCAGAGCTTTGTGCATATGTTTGTTTGGTGAGCACATTTCTGTTTCTGCTGCGTGATTAATCCTCCCACTCACACATGCTTTAAAACATTTATGTAATGTTGTGGCAAGGGTGCT
The DNA here is from genome assembly GCA_017165825.1 of Hepsetus odoe. Lineage (NCBI taxonomy): Eukaryota > Metazoa > Chordata > Actinopteri > Characiformes > Hepsetidae > Hepsetus > Hepsetus odoe. The sequence continues at coordinate 14,814,913 of CM029374.1, read as the reverse complement.
TGAAGTCGAAGTGTGGAGGCATGTGTGTGTGTTACAGTGTGCTTTACTTTTAGTTGGGAAAAGAAAATAGCAGCAAAATACATAATTCATACTACGTGTTAAGGTTTGTGTGTGAGTGTGTGTGAGTGTCTGTGTGGGTGTGTGTGTGTGTTTATGTATCTGGCTGAAATCCAAGTATTCAATTCTCCATCAGGTAAAAATAGGATAAATCCAATGTCATGTGGTTATGTATACAGAATTGTAATTTTTTTTTATTTTTCCATGAAAATTATGTTTCAAGTGCAGAATGTCTGGCAAACAGTTTAGTTTAAGTTGCATTAGTTTGCATTCACATCTTAAGGTTTTACGCTGCCTGTTTTAATTACTGGAGCTGAAACCTGTTCAGAAACAATATTTTGCTAATATGTGATACTTCTCTATCTCTGGTGTAGCGGAGTGTTTGAGTAGTTATAATGATAACTCTCTTTTAAAGTAAAAATAGCTCATGAAGTGAAGTCTCAAGTAAAAATAGCTCTTTTTAAAACTAGGGACTTTGTAAAAATATTTATACAGTGGTGCCTTGACTTACAAGTTTAATTTGTTCTGTGACGGAGCTCGTAACTCAAAACACTCGTATGTCAAATCAGTTTTCCTCATTGAAATGAACTGAAATGCCATGCCGGACCCCCCAAAAAACTATATTTTTTATTACATATTTTTAAATAAGAGAAATGTGCTGATAAAAAACGAATATTGTATAAAAGCACAATACAATAGAATGTACTGCAAAAAACTGGTTTTATTAAGTATAAAGTGCAGCATTTGCCTCGGAGATCTGACGACTTGAAGATGCTGAGGAAGTCGGGGGAGAAAGGCGGAACTGAATAACTGAATCTTATTCACTGATTTCTGCCCGTTTCGCCACGCTTTCCTCACTTTCATGGTTGGGGTTTTCGGTAAAAACCCCTCCAATGTGTCTGTTTCAGGTGCAGATTGTAGAAGTGCTACGCTCGTACTGCTTCACCAAGTCGACTGCACGCTCACCTTGGTCATGTTTTTCGATAATTTCTTTCTTTAATTCAATGCACATGATCCGCTTCTTCTTCTCAGCACTGTCCTTCACACTCACTTTCTTCAGACACGTGGTTGTTCGAGGCAAATGTGTGATGAGCGAGGCAAGCAGTTTACTTAGTGCTTATCAGTTGCTCCTATTACTTGTTTGTTATATTAACTTTGTAGCTCCAGAGCAAACGAACACATTTAAACATGTAACGAAACATGTCTGATCAACTACATTCGTGCCAGAAGAAAATACAGAATTTTGGCTTTTGGATGAATCACTGCTTTAATTTATTAACGTTGTCTGAATGTGTATGAGAGTGAAGGATGAAGTAGGTAGGTGTTCACTTTGCTCCAAAGACTCAGACTGATTTCACATATGAAAGCACCGCAGGCCCAGTTGCATCACTGCCTCTGAGCTCATTCCCTGGTTCACTCAAGTCAGTGGAGGGGAGGGTGGCCCACTGGGCACTGCATAAAATAATTTTCTCAAGTTTGTTCGTAAAAGTTTCTGATTAGGTAATCAGGTTTAGCTGTGTGGAGAGAGAAGCAGTGTTGGGAATGTACTTTGGTCAAAGAGGAAATATAACTGCCATCAAACAAGTCTTATTTAGGTACAAGGAATGGCTGCTGAGCACATATCTAAGAAACAGGTTATTCGAAATCATCGCAGTGATGGAAAAAAGGAGCTTCATGGGACCAACTGAATTTCAGCTTTCAATTGTGAAACCACAAAGATGCTATTATTTAGAGATATAACACCGAACATGTATTCGCACGGGCTCACTGTCTACTTGTATGTTTATAGTAAAGCCCAATAAGATGTACACTCGTGGCTCAGTGGTAATGGTGGATGAAATGATGAACTCAAGTCCTCCAAACTACCGTTTCCCTGAGGCTGGCCTCAGGGTCATGATCACCAACCACTTTGGCCCTAAGACCCGCCTGCGCATGGCCAGCCGACTAATTATAAACGAGGTGAGTACCACTCCTAGCACGGATAGATCGGATCAGTAGGGCTATGCGCTGGTAACCGGTTAACCATCTCAAATGCCAATACTTGCATATGCAGTTAAAGCACTAATCTGATAGTGTGACCCACAGTAACTAGGTCATGGCTATTTTCAAATAATATAATACATTTTATTCCTCGTTAGTGCAGTAGGTACCTTGTCAATCTCATAACCTGAAGGTCGTGAGTTTGATTCTCACACGGGGCAATCGTTCGTTGGGCAGTGGTGGTCTAGTGGTTAGGGAGTTGCCCCCGCATTGGAAGATTGTGGGTTCAATTCCCCACCAGTAGGTTGCCCTGAGGTACCCTTGAGCAAGGTACCGTCCCCGTCACTGCTCCCTGGGCGCTTTCAATAGCTGCCCACTGCTGCATGGTGTTTGCATGGGTTAAATGCAGAGGTTCAATTTTGTTGTGGTTCACTGTGTGCTGTGCCGTCACCTCACAATGACAAGGGTTGTCACTTTCACATTTTAAATGTTTTGCATCACAGCAAATTAGGAAGAAAAATCTAGATGTACACAGAATAAAGATCAGGTGTTTGTGTATGGCTGCAAATACAATTAGAAAATGTACTTTTATCCCTTTTCAAATGGGTAACAGAACATGCATTCATTAACCCTAAAACTACATCAGAATTAGTTAGAACGTACAACCTGTGTAAAGAGCAGACTTTATTTTTAAGGATTTGCCAGGGAGTGTGCTAAGCATCAAGGGATTTAAATGGTTACTAAAATTGTCCCCACGCTGAAATTCAAAGAAAGGAATGTAAAGTTGATGCAGAGTTGGCACCTTAAGTCTTAAAGTAGAGGATAAAAGAGTTTGGGAAAAAAATTCCAGTCATGAGAGTTTGGTCTTTGCAAATCAAGAGCCATTTGGTTCCACTGATGATAATTAATAAGAATTTAATCATTTTACTTATGTTTCACATACATTCCACTACAAAACAGTGAATTATTTACATATGTAAAGTAAATAAATGAAAATAAATTTGACAAAAAGATTTTTTTACGTTATTAGAAAAAAAAATTACTTTCCTGAATGTAATAAAATATTTAGGAAAACCAGTATCAATTATAGAAATCTGGACTACTCAAAAGCAAAAGTACTTCAATTTTCTTTTATTTATTTACTTTACTGGTCAGAATGATGGGTAATGAACTAAAAGGGAACAAGAGTTAAGAGCTAAGGTATATAGTTTAAGGTATAAGGATAAGGGATCATTCATTTTTCCATTTAGACTTCATGAAATTCACAGTGTACATTTGAATCTTTAAGAAAATACTATCCAGTAATGTGATAGTATATTAGTAATAGTAATTACTAATAGTATATTTTTGAAACTATTGTTTTTCCCGTGCCTGTTTGGTCATACAGCAACAGCGACTGATGCAGGCATCCAATGGAGTGGATAACACACTGATGGCTGATGGCAAAGTGGACACCCTGGAGAATGGCAACTTACCAGAGGACAAGCTGACAGAGGATGAGGAGCCTGAGCTGTCATCTCCTTTCATCATTCCTGGTGAGGGGTCTCAAACACATGCAGGCATCTTGTCAGAAAAAATGGCAATTCACATCTAAATCACTTGCTACATCACCACTGCTCATCAGCTGTAAGCAGAGTTTAGATGTTTTAATGCAAGTGAATCCTTATTTGGGTTTCATCGGCTTGGTGTTTATTGTGAATTAAGATTTGGACACAAGTATCACATATTAGACTAGTAAATACTATCTACTCTTTCCTGAAACATAAACAAAAAAATCCCAATTTCTGTCTTGCCTGAATCGAAGTTACACGTGAATCCATGACATAAAAAGGAATAAACATGCAGAAACTCTTCAACTTTTCAAGACATGATGCCATGAACCCAGCCCAAAATCGCAGTTTTGTCATGGTACAACATCAGCTAACAGCATTATATTACAAGGTTGTTTTTTTTTTTAATCAGCTGCCTAATTTGACATGAAACAAAGAAAGAAACTACTCAACAACAGAATGAATCAAGTTGCCATTGCACAGCAAAGTTTTTGGTACCTTAACGGTCTTCTTGTTTCTACAGTGGGCACTATGAACAGATTAAAGTTCATCATCTCATGGCCTATCATGGCATTGCTGTTCTTCACTGTGCCAAACTGTAGCAAGCCACGCTGGGAGCGGTTCTTCATGCTCTCCTTTTTCCTCTCCACAATGTGGATAGCCGTGTTTTCCTACTTCATGGTGTGGATGGTAAGTGCGTGCTTCTGCCACATTGAGTGTTTATGCTCACTCGCATGATGTATTTCCACGTCTAAATCACATATACTGCTTTTATACCGCTTTAATAGTGTCACTGATATAGTCTGAAGTTCTATAATGAGCCGTTTGTGTTTGTCATTATTTGCAGGTCACAATTATTGGATACACGTTTGGAATACCTGATATCATAATGGGCATCACTTTCCTAGCCGCAGGCACCAGTGTTCCTGATTGTATTGCCAGCCTAATAGTTGCTCGACAGGGTAAGAAATCTTGACCACTTTGTTTCCTTCTATGATGTTTTATACTATTTAAGAATTTATATTGTGTGTATGTGCACGCACACACAGGCCTGGGGGACATGGCTGTCTCAAACACAATTGGCAGCAATGTCTTTGATATCCTGGTTGGGCTAGGCGTTCCCTGGGGCATCCAGACGATGGCTGTCAACTATGGCTCTGTGGTATGTATCGTTCTCTCTCCCTGTCAGCTATACACACACCCACACACTCTCCCAGAGGAGAGCTGGATGAAGGCACTGCTGTGCTGACAGCACACATATAAAAGACAATGATGGTAAAATTGTTTCTCTTGTCTCAGGTGAAAATCAACAGTAGAGGACTGGTGTACTCCATAGTGCTACTCCTGGGCTCTGTGGGTTTAACTGTAAGTTACTTTAATATGAGCAACTTACTCTTATTCAAAGCAGGGTTCAACTTATTTCAAAGCAGGGTTCAATTGAAATTTGGAAGGCTGTTGAACTCTACATTTCTTAGTTTAGAAATGTAGAGTTTCTTAGATTAGTTTACTTCAGTACTGTAACTATGCAACAAAACTGAAATTGTTAAGTAACTAATCACCATGCCACCAAGTTTGCAAAACCCATGCACATTTCAGTCAGTTTTAAGTATAAAGGAGAAAGTGCCACAAATTACAGAAAGTTTGTTTAGGTATACTGGTTCAGTTAAACTTTTTTTCCAAGTGATTCTGGCAACACTTCATATTTGATACAATTTATACAAAAGACACACCATCTAACTCCTTACCAACGGCATGAATGAAGTGGCTTTTGTTGATGAGATTGCATAGTTTTGCAGAAACCTAGTTTCCATATTTTCAAGAACCACTGTAGGTAATCTAGAATAATCTAGAATAGCTAATCTGCTCCCTTCCAAGTTACCAAAGGCATTGCTTCTCAAACTGGTCCTTATGGACACCAGATGGTTTATATGTCCTATGGATTGTTCAGGCCCAATATATCCCCTGACTACAAATATAAGAATGATCCGTAATTGCCAGCCCTTTTTACACACTTTACTCTGGCACAGGTCCTTGGGATCCATGTGAACAAATGGAAGTTGGACCTCAAACTGGGACTGTACGTGCTCATGCTGTACGGTATCTTCCTCAGCTTCTCCATCCTGATCGAATACAACGTCTTCACCTTTGTTAATCTGCCCATGTGTCAAGGAGGTCTGTAGGCCCTGAATCTTTCAGCTTGCAACCAAACCAATTCCAGACCGAACCCACCTACTGAGCACCATAAAACCCTACAGACACAAGCCACCATTTTATTCCAGAATTTTATTACAAAAGACCAGTTTATTACAGCTTTTCTCCTCTGCTGTGGAAGAGATGACTACATCACCCATAAGTCACTAGGCTGCCTGTGGCCATGGAGTTTATACTTGCTTCTGCTATTCGCCAGCAGTCCCAGGGCTTTAGACCACACTCTTTGGCAGCTCTTCTTCTGACTGGGCATCGTGAATTTGGAACAATTCTGATCACGTTATCACACGCAGGAGCATGGCATGTCTTCTTTTCTCCTAAGAACATTGGAAGGCTGAACAATGACCACACAAATACTTTAAGATATGAAGACAAGGAATGCTGCCCACTGAAACGATATGAATGCTTCATACTTACATTCTCTCGTGCTTTGTCTTCCCTCGACAATGAAAATGGACACGAAAATGAACATGTTGCAATTTAGGTAATAGTGTGAAACATCTAGGTTGCACATTAATTGCAGTGGGGAAAGACACAAGCTCTTTTCCACGTCTGGTGCAATAAGGAGCAATAAAGATGAAAAGGATTCATTGTCTTCATGAGAGAAACTATTTGCTTTGAAGCATGAAGGCACATGGCATTTGAGAAAGCATCAGCGCATTACAGTATGACTTTACTAACAGCCTGCTGCAAAGAGATGCAAGTATGCAGTGTCACGATAGATCCTGCCGCTCATTCTAGAATAGTGAAGGCTTTCCTGTATGCTCCTGGTCTGCGACAGGGTCACTGACCCTTTTACCAGTTTAGTTGACGTTAATGGGTTTAATGCAAAGCTCGCAAGTCTTCGATCCGGTTTCAGTCCAGTTCTGCTGACATGAAACTATCTCCATAATCAGACTTTTGCTGTTACCTACTGTGATTACACAAAGCATTCTCAGCACAAAGTGGACAGGCTTCAGGAGAGCTCTTCACTGCCCGTTTGTGGTGTGAATTACGCGCCTGCAACCACGACAAAAACTGACATTGATCACACCGACAAGCAAACACAACCGCAAAACATATGAGCAAGCGTGACAAACAGGGATCCTGAATTTTTGCAAAAGTTAACGTTTGTTGTTTATATGTAAATATGACATCAGAGATCCTCTGGTTTCACCAGTGCTTCCTTCCAGGTATGGAGGAGTGAGGAGTGGATACAAATCTGTGACCCTCAAACAGTCACACCTTTTTTTTTTTTTGAGCGATTCACTCCAGCTCCCTCGTCCGGGTCTCTGTATTTGTTTGTCTGTGATGCATGATTTTGACACAAGATAAGCCATTTTAACTAGCAAGGCAGAAGATCACTGTCAATCTCCTGATATAAATGGCAGCTACGACTTTCCCCCTCCGCCAAAAAAAGAAAGAAAAAAAAAGTCTCTGGAGTTCCTACTCCGAGAAGAGGGCCAAGCTGTCTGTGTCTGTGTGAAACGTCAGGTGTTGTCGTTCAGTGCTAAGAGGTGCCGTTACTGTTGTCTCTGTGAAAAGACAGCTCTTTCGCTGTATTTTGATGTGCGCAGTGTATAACGACATATGCAATCCCAACAGGAGTCGACCGTGCTGGGCTGCTTACATTTAAACAGAGGGGCCCATGTTCGTGAAAGCAGCTGAAATCGCCTGTTGAATAACGTACCAAGCGCATGCAAATACTCAGCCATCTGTTCCCCTACATTATTAGTGCTACGAGGAATGGCCACTTCTGTTCCATGGCGGTATGCTATGTAGAACGGTGGCGGTGTGGCGTGATTCCTTTTTTTCGTCCTGGTTCCGTGGTGGTTGCTGTGCGTGTGCGTGTTCAGACAGGCTACAGTCTCGCAACGAAAAACGTTGAAGTCGGTCTCTCAAGTCAAGTCCGAAGGCCAAATGAATGTCACTGGAGGCTTGGACTCACGATCTGCTTGCTGTTTCCATGTTGAACAGATCGAAGAAAAGGAGAAAATAGATTGAGATTTTTCATTTGATTTGTTTTTCTTTTCAGAATGGGACTTGTAAACATGATTCTTGCACATAAATGTGAAACTCTGGCTCTTGCCGTCCTGTTATGCAGTCGTTTTTTGTTACCGAGCCGAGGCTCTTTATCTGGTAGCAGTGAGCTCCTAATCATATCTAACGATACAAACCAATCAAGCCAAATCACTGTAGGTAGGCTGTTTCTGTTTTCCTGCTCAGTCAGTCCTGTGCCATGCCTGTTATTGTTATGGTTATTATTCTTATATTTAAATTGAGAGATGAGTATTTTTGACTCACATTTTCTAAACTGTGCCGCCTCCAGAGTGACCAGATTATTGTTTCATTCCTTTCGGGGAAAAGGGTCACTTTAGGAGGCAGCGTCTGTTTGCCACTGGTTTAGCACTCTGACATGGACAGAAGTCTTGTATGCACAGAAGAAAACACCCCATGATATACCTCTTCAGGAGAGACACTTTCATTTAAAGGAAGATGCTTTAAACTTGACTGCACCCTGTCCGTGCATGAAGGAGCACACATACAGGAGAACTTCTCACATGCACAGTAAACACACACACACACTTTCTTGGTTCAGCACACACACACACACACACACACACACCTGCTTTGAGAGTGACTGAGACCTGCTGCACTGTGAGAGGACTGGTATGTGAGATCCTTCGTCCAAGCCAGTGTAAAAGGATGGAGATGCAAAGAACGTACGAGATTGGTGTTGAACTTGAATGTATTGTCTTGCTATCAATGGATGTATCCAAACAATGCATTTTACTGTAAAGCAATAATCTGAAAAAAAAAAAAAATTTTGTTCATTGATATTTGAAACATAATTCAATTGTATGGCGAGCCCAAATTAAATTCTACAGTTTATAAGCCTTTATTTGCCTACTGTGCTACTTTGTCGCCCCCTGGTGGTCGGGCGTGGCAGCCATTTTGATTCAAGGATTTCTGACGCGTTTCCTGCAGAGGCAAACCAGGATCCGGAACTCGATAAAGTGAGTAACCAGTAAGTTACAACCGTGGTTTCTGACCGTGTCGGTTAATATGTAGTCAGTATCAGAATTCATGATTCATCTGGCTGCCTTCAAGGGACCGAACGCTTCCTGCTCGGATCCTCTGGAAGAACTGCTCCCAACCAGAGCAGGAGGCTTTTAAAAACCAGTCACCCCGTCACTGCTCCCTGCTGCATGGGTGAAATGCAGACGTCCAGTTTCGTTGTGGTTCACTGTGTGCTGTGCTGTGACCTCGCAATGACGACGGTTGTCACTTTCACTTTCACTTCTCACTTCCTGCAGCTGGCCGGAAGTACAGCTGCTACCTCGACTTTCGAGTTGCTGATATGAGAGATCCAGCAGTTTGTGTGGAGCTGAACCAGAGGGAGGGTCTCTTCAGCTTCTGCTGCACTGGTCCGGCTAGCGCTCGGATTAGGACGGGCAGTAGGATGATGTTTGTCATAAGTGAAAGTGAAACACTGAACACAGTGATCCACAATGAAATGCAGCCTCTTTATTTAACCCTACACGCAGCAGGGGCCAGGGGAGCAGTGGTGGGGACAGTACCTTGCTCATGGGTACTTCAGGGCAAGCTATTGGTCTGGGATTCAAACTCACAACCTTGCGATCCTGGGGCCAACTCCACCGCTGCCCCAACACATACATACACTTGTAGCAGGGGCCAGCTATTGAAAGTGCCCAGGGAGCAGTGATGGGGCCATACCTTGTTTAAGGCTACTTCAGGGCGACCTAATAGTGTGGGATTTAAGCCCACGACTTCCGATACAAGGACCTGGTCCCTTACCATTAGACCACCGCTGCCCCATGATCAATCACGATACTCTTTTCCAAGTGTCGTCAGTAATTAGAGTGGACCAATAGTTTGCCCTGAGTTACCCTTGAGCAAGGTACTGTCCCCATCATTGCTCCCCGGGTGCTGGATCTGGCTGCCCTCTGCTACACGGCGTGTATGGGTTAAATGTAGAGGATGTATTTTGTTACGCTCCACTGTGCTGTATGCTCATCATGACCATCACTTCCACTTCAATGAGGTCAGAGAAAAAGTATAGAGAAGATTATTTCTGTTTCCCATCCCTAAAGTAAATTTCTGTAGATTTCAGGAACAGTCACACCTGAGCTTTAGGTCACCATGGCTAATGTCAGACATCAGCTGGAGTTTTCAGTCAGTTCTTTCATGACTGAGGATCTGATGAAGTCAAATGAGGGGAGAGTTTTAAAAAGAGCAGCTAGAAAAGCCCTTTGCAGATGTGATGAGATATATTCATATATTAATATTTCACTTTTCTTATGTCAGCATTCATTAGGATTTCATCTTGAAGCTGAGCTGAAAGCTTTATTGATGTAAAAGTACAGGAATATGGAATGTATCTTGTTAAACTTGATTTGATCTCTACTTTTGTGATTTTAGTGTTTCTGCAGCGCAGCATGAAGAGGTTTCTTCTCCATTCCACTAAATTAAAAGGGTTGAAATGTTTCAGAGGCTTTAGAGCAAACGCTGAATCAGGTAAAGTAAATAGGGTTTGTAATAGTATTCCTTGACGCCTTTTTTTTTTTTTTTAATTGTATCACATGCCATAGAATATTCTAAGACTCAGAAAGCCACACTAAATTAAAAATGAATCTGCTGGTTCCTCTGCTGGCCGGCTCAGGCTTATTAAGCCTGTAGACCACTTTGATGATTTGGCTAGTACCGGCTTAACCAGTCTAATCAAGCAACAAGCACAGCTGATGTTTGGCCAAGTCCAGCTGAAAACCACTGTAGTTCTGCTAGAGTCTGGTGATCATTTTCAGATTAGAAAACCTCCTACCTCCAAAGGCTGATCTGAGCTGTGTTTTTCAGTGTTTGCTTAAATCCTAGGCAAATACATGAAACATTTTCATATCGCTGTTTAAAACTGTAATCTATAAAGATGCATTATTATTTATCAGGTGTATGTACTGCAGAGTGAAAGTGAAAGTAACAACCCTTGTCATTGCGAGGTCACAGCACAGCAAGCGTGAACCACAACGAAATTGGACCTCTGCTTTTAACCCTTTTAACCACCGTGCAGCAGTGGGCAGCATTGAAAGCGCCCGGGGAGCAGTGACTGGGACGGTACCTTGCTCAGGGGTACCTCAGGGCAACCTACTTGTGAGGGAATCGAACCCACAATCTTCCGATGCAGGGGCAACGCCCTGACCACTAGGCCACCGCTGCCCCATTGGTCATATTATTTCCCATTTTGCCTTCATAATTGAAATTTCCGTTCATTTTTCGTATTTTGGTTTCTGTGTGGCAGCGTAAACGTCCATGACTGGAAGTGGCTGTTGTTTCTGAAGTGCCATTTGTAAAGCAATGATACACTTAAATATACCCTGTAGTATAGTAGAGATTTTTTTTTATTTTTTTTTAATTCTGTGATTTTGATCAGTGCTCTGCAGGCCAAATCAGGATAAGTATCTTTTAGTCTAATGAAATGAAATGAAGACAATTAAAAGTACACCTTAATTTCATTCATTTCACGTATTACATAATGCAATGCACGTGTTACGCCATTTTATTTTTTGGTGATTTAGATACAGCTGGAAAGCCTTGTTTACCATAGAACATTCGGCAAAGTTTCAAAGTAAACACTTTCCTCAAAAGTCCAGACTATTTCTGTGAAGAAGTAAAGGTAAGAAATTGGATCATCTGCCCAGAATCAAATCAACCAGTTGTTAGTTTCTTCACTTTTGCCACCAACCGACTGTTTCCCTCAATAAACCATTAACCTGACGTACCTTTAAACTGACGCAGCCTCCCGCAGTGTTTTAGTATGAAACATGCCGCTTTCTAACCTGACACCAAGTGCTATTCGCAGAATAATCAGGGAGCAGAAGCAGGTTCTTAAGAACACGTCTGGCCTTGCAGCAGGTAGGGGGTTCTAATTATTTTAAAACTATTCCAGTAAGCTAGTCATAGGCACATCTTTGATTTTTTTTTTTCCAGCATTTTCATATGTTGTCTTAATTGTGTATTTAACACACAATTACACACTGAGGCAGCGGAGGTCTAGTGGTTAGGGAGTTTCTCCGGAACGGAAGATTGTGGGTTAGATTCCCTCACCATTAGGTTGCCCTGAGGTACCCTTGATGGGGTACTGTCCCCATCACTGCTCCCCGGGCGCTTTCAATAACTGCCACCTACTGCACATGTGTGTATGGGTGAAACGCAGAAGTTGAATTTTGTTGTGTTGTGCTGCATTTCACAATGCCAAGAAAAGTCACTTTCACTTTAATTTATTTCTGCTAATTGACTTTGAATCTTTGACTTTGTTGTTGTGTGTCAATGAACACAGTACGTGTAATACATACAAGACTCTCAAACGGAAAACTCTTATCAGAGTTAACAGAAATCTCAAATTTTCTAGGATTCCTGCAAGCTAATGTTGTTATCCTGCACAAGGACCTTGCTGATGATTTTGAGGCATTCTGCCATGCCAACCGCAGCCCCCTGCCTCTTCTGTACAGGAGCAAACCTGGAGAATGGGGCTGCCCACCGCTTGCTGCACAAGCAGACATCAGGTACCATCAGAAAAAGATCTAACAATGCAATATGGCTTCACCAACACCTATCCTCCTGACAATAAGTAACTTAAAATTCCTTTTAAATGTAATCCATTGACTGTTCAGAACATGTCTTCCACAGACACACTTCTAGCTTACTTCTAAGGACAATTTATGTCAATGATTGATCTTTTCAACAGGGCCACATGTCAAGACCTTAGAATTGAGATATCTTAAGGTTATATCTGGCTAAAGTTAAAAAGATTTAGCCTAAAGTTCCACAGAGATGTTAACAAAAGTATTAAAAAAATGATAATATTAATAAATCGAAGAAGAAACATCCCCATGTTAGTAGTGAGTCTGTAATATATGCCTTATAATCAGAACATGCAAATATCACTTGTTGTAGCTTTGAAATGAACACTAAATTGCGTGCTTTGTTTCATGCTCAGAGAAGACTGTCCACAGTATTGTGTGTTTGAGAAGGGGCTTCTGACCAACAGAGTGGCCAGTTTAGCCCCCTACAGTGCTCAGCTGCAGGACATGGTGACATTCTATTTGGGCTGCAGCTTCGGCTTTGAGCAAGCACTGGAGGAAGCTGGTGTCCCCGTGCGTAACGTGGAGCAGGGCTGTAATATCAGCATGTTTAGGGTGAGTGGGAGTTTAGTGAAAATCAAGATCAGGGTTTTCATTGTCCCAAAATCCCAAAATCTTTCATTATGAAATATTCAGTTTCTGAAATGTGATACTTTTGGGTTCATATCTGAGAAAGTACCAGGATCGGAAGGTCATAGATGTAAGTCACAGATCAGTAAGCCCTGGGGTACCCTTGAACAAGTTACAGTTACCCTGTTTCCCTGGTGCTGCATATGGCTGCCCCCTGCTGCACAGTGTGTGTATGGGTTAAATGCTGAGAAGAAGCATTGCGAAGCATTGTGGCTCACTGTGCTGTGCTCAGTATTCTCAGTGACATAGTCACTTTCACTTTGCAAAGACAAGATGAACAAGGTGAAAATAAAACAAGGTGACTACTAAGGCTGCTACTACAAATCTTGCCTTGTCAGATTGTCAAAAGTCACATAAACATGGGTTGATGGAAATGTTTGAAGATGCTCTTGATCTTAAAAACTGGAAGTTAAAGTGCCCTGGTAGTTGTTCTCCATCCCAGAGCTGTTTTTTATGTGATCTGATCTTTAGCCCAGCAGTTCCCAAGCCAGTGCTTGACAGTCTACATGCTGAATGCCATGAGAGTGGTAAGCGTAAGCCTCCTCTGAACTTCACTCTTGTTGCAGACATCCGTGCCTTGTGTCAGGGTGGGGCAATTTCACTGCCCAATGGTGGTCTCTATGCGTCCGGTCCCACAGAACAAGCTGGACGCTGCGACTCAGTGCACACATCAAACCCCGCTGGCTCATGGAGGTCCAGTACACATAGGATATCCAGGTTTAACCTCACTTTTTGAAAAATATTTTTTGAAGATATTCTAAATTATTCTAAATTCTTCAATTATTTGAAGAATATCATATTTGTGTGTGTCTCACTGAATGCTGAAGTCAGAATATTTTGTGGTTAAAATGTGAGTTATTGGACATTACATTTGTGTTCTGCAGCTCTGCTGGGCATTAAAGACCTTTCTCAGCCAGACTATGGGGACGCCGTGAAGCTCAGCTCTGAGGATGTGCCTGTATTCTGGGCCTGTGGGGTAACTGGAGCAGAGGCAATCCAGAGTACCAGTAAGATCATAAATTACTGACTTCATAATGATGCTGCTTAAACATGACCTTTTATCTCTTAAAATGCACATTTACAGGAGAAGCAATAAACCTTGCTCATTTTGTAAGTTAAAGTGATTGTTTTACCAAATAATAAGGACCAATTTCACAACTACGGTACCTTCCTGACTGGGGTCCAAACTCTCTTTTTTACACTTTTTTATCTTCAGAGCCTGCTCTCGCTTTCACACATTCTCCGGGCTGCATGTTTCTCACTGATCGAGAGGTTTCTCACCAAGCCTCAGAGTCGGATTTCCCATTGACTTTCTGCATTTCTCAGAATCCCCTGCACTACAGTGTAGCTAGTAAGATGGTGGTTCAGCAAGTTCGGGAGATTGAACAGGTCATTGGAGAAGATCCAGGTGGGCCTGACTGTATATTCTGTTTTCTCTTGCATATTTTATATTTTAAAGCATTTCTTGTGTTCTAATTTAGCATATGGATAATGATTTACACAGCGGTGTTACACACTGCCCTCTATGCTTTGGCCTAAAAATAAAAAAACATTGTGGTTTGAAAGTGCTATACCATCAAAACATAAAATCCTAGTTTTTTAAAAAATAAAATAAGTTGTTAAACTATGTTTAAGTTTAGCCCTGCCTGTTTGGAGGTAGTGTAGTTATTGCAGGCAGTCTGTTGGGAAAATCTGGAGCAAATAAATGATCATTCCAAAGAAGTAGCTGGAGCCTATTTATTTCAGTCTCCAGGGGGATTCAGCTTGTTCTGAATATTTTTTTATTTTTGCCCAGACTGCACAGGTTCAAATAAAACCCATTTGATTGTAAAAGGTAAAGAGAGGCTGGAAATGGTCATGTGGAACAGTATGTTCAATCATAGTAGGAAAATAAGCATTTTAAGTGGACTTTAGAGTTGGAAAATGGAAAAAAAAAAATTAAAAAGAAGGTCAAATATGGGCCATTTAAGTTGTGTGTGTGTCTTTGGATGTGAACAGGTCAGAGGGGTATTCGTGCACTCTTTCTGCAGGATGAGTTGCTGAAGGCCTGCCTATCACTGTCCCACTCTTCCACTGTGCTCATCACCACTGGCTTCCCCACACACTACATGCACGACCCCCCGGAGGAGACAGACGGCCCCCCTGGTGCCATTGCCATGGCTGCTATGCTCCAAGCGTTGGACAAAAACGTGGTGATAGTGACTGACCAGCGGGCGCTGGAAATGAATCAACAAATAATGCAGGATGCTGTTGATAAAGGTAATCCATTGACTGTCATCAGAAGCCCAGGCGGGGCTGGTCTGGCTGATGCAAAGGCAGAGATATTCCTAGCTAGGATTAATTTACAATACCTTGAATTTGGTTTATCATCAACTTTTGTCACTTTGCACACACGTACAGCTACTCCTACTCATGCATCTAGTGTTAGAAAAGTGTATTAACAGTTCTTGATTATAGGACCCACAATCCCACTTGCCAATCATCCATCTATGCATTATCTTAAATGGGTAACCTGTGGAGAGCCAACAGGCAGTCAAAAATGTGCGTGTTTTGCCTGAAGGTGTGATAAGAAAAGCCGTGCCATTGATGACTTTTGACAGCAGTGGCCCTGATGCAGCTCTGCACTTTCTCTGCCATGATGGAAATCCCTCAAAGCCCAGGTGTAGTGCAAATGCTAAAATTACACACCTATAAGAGTACGCCAAAGTCTCCTTCACTTCTTTATCGGCATAGTTAAAATATCTTCCTCACTTCCTCACAAAAATCTACACAATTTTCTCATTCAGTTGAAGGTCTTTGGGCACTAGTTATGATGTTTTTTTATGCCTGTTTAAATCTGAAATAGGCAAATATAACTTTATTTTAACTTTGCACGTTCTCTTTTTTAATGTTTTGTTCAAATATCTATATTACACCCTAGTCTGACCTCTTTATGGCATGCACTGTTCAGGTATGACCATTTGGTGGCAATAGAGCGTAGTGGAAGAGCCTCTGATGGTAACTACTACAACATGAGAGGAAAAAACATCAAGCACTTGGTGGATCCTATAGATGACCTCTTCACTACGGCCAGTACTGTCCCGGGCATAAACACTACTGGTGAGAGCTGACCACTACTAAAAAGAGAACATTCGGAAACGCTGCATGAGAGCATTTATAACATGTCAGATTTATGAACTTGACTGATGTTTATGCACTTCTCTGTTGCATCACGTGCGGCTCTGGATGCTGATAATAACTTTTAATGATGTTCTTCTCGTGCCTTATTTTTTTAATCCCAATTTAATGAGCTCTAACATCTCAAAGGAGTTCAAATGGCAATATCATCATGATATGCTTTAACCGATGGAGTGATTTCTTATTTACCAAGATGCTGAAGTGGGAAAAGAGAAGCATTTTTTAAATGATCTAAGAAACTGGGATTTTTGTTCAGATTCCCATCTGCTCATTTCCTTTTTTCCGTTCCTTATAGGTCTGCAATTTTTCGAAGTATTTCCACATTTTTTTGCAAGTTCTGTAATGTCACAATTCTGTGCTTACTGTCTTTTATGGGACACCAGACATGAAAAGAAGCAGGAAGTCCAGTTAGACCGCAAGTACAAAAACAATGAAGAGGATGAATAAGTCCATCTGCTTGTCCGTCCGTCTGTCTGTCTATCTATCTATCTATCTATCTATCTATCTATCTATCTATTTGTATTAGAATATGGTGTTTATGCTAAAAGCACAGCTGTTTAATAGTGTCAGTAGTAATGTGCTGGCTAGAAGAACCTTGGTTTGTTCCCTGTCACTGCATCATTGCACGGCTCTTTTCAATTCAGTCAGCAGCTCTTGATTTCATTTATTGATGGACTGATTAGATAGATGGATCTGAATGTAAACACTAGCCTTCTGACAGGAGCAAGCACACACACACTCACACACACGTCAGATATTTTCAAGTGTAAATGTGAGAACGGAAGAAAGAAAAGAGAAAGGAAGTGAGGACTGCCTCTCAGTAGTGATATGTGGAAAGTCCCTCCGGGCTAAGAAGCAGTCTCATTTGCAAGCACACTAAGGAATGTTGATAAAGGCAATGAAAGCCAGCAAATCAGTTCCAGTTAATGTAATAATATAATCTGTCTTTGTCGTTGCCTAGGAAACTGCTTGTCATTATGGGATGCTTTTGTTGTATTTGTGTGTATGTAGGTATTGGGGATGGCGGCAATGAGCTGGGCATGGGGAAAGTGAAGGAGGCAGTGAAGGCTTACATGCCTAATGGCAATCTTATTGCCTGTGACGTGGCTGCTGACTTTGCCATCACAGCAGGTATGTTAAATGTAATGTTTTAGAAACATGTGCATCGTTTGTCATGTTGATCATTTGTTATTTTTTCAGAAGCAACCTAATCAATGCACAGTGGATGACGAACTGTACAGTGAAATGAATATTTGTTTTAAATCTTTCAAGTTGGAGAGCAGAAAGAAGTTTAAGTGAAGTAACTAGAATTAGAATTACACTGTAAAGCACAGCTTTTGTTTCAAGCAATGTAATTTTGTCATTTTCAGTAGAATATAGAATCCATAACACCTTAACGTAAAGCACATCTTCAGCCACATCTGTTTACTTTAATCAATCTGTGATACTTTGCTTTTTTCTTTTGCTTTTTTTTCTTTTTTTTTTTTTTTACAAAAAAGCAAACAATTATGAATAATTATGTACATTTATCAGAAGGTATTTTTATTTTAATCACAATAAGTGAATTTTACACCCAGTGGATTATAATGGCTAAACAACAGAGTCGGGGATGTATCTGTGAATGGCCACATCACATTAATGCAGACATTTTTGCTTTTATAGTTAAAACTGGATTTTCTGTGTGAAAACAATGTTTACACACATCCTGTACATGCCGTTTTTTTGACTGTAAAGTGCACCTCATTGTTTCATTGTGTATATTCATGCACTGCCCATAAACAGTGCTGATGTGCCTCATACACAGTTGCGTGCAAAGGTTTCGGTGCCCATGTTTAAATCAGTTTTTTTTTTTTCGTCAATCAAGCTTTTACCTATGACTCTCCAAAAACCCTCTCGTGCAATTTTGCTGTTTCTAGGAGTTTCGAACTGGGGTGGCTATGCTGTGGCATGCGCCTTGTACATTCTCAATCTGTGTCCCATCCATCGGCGCTATGTGCAGAAGGGTCTCGGGCTGCTCCCCACACCTGAACAGCACAGCCTGTGGGCTGCCAGTCTGCCATCCATAGCTAAGGTATGACTCATGATTCATTTCTCAGACAGAAAAAGGGGCCTGCCAGTTTTGTCTGAGGTGAATCATTTGACCTGAACTTTTTTTTTTTCTCTCTACATTGGCCAGTCATAACCCATTGAAATTATAGATCCCAATCGATTTTACATTGTTTCTGATTGTGTCACTGCACACTGATGCTATTTGGTTGTTTCAGGACTTTGTGTGGGTGTGTGGTTGTGTGTGGGGGTGTTTATGACTGAGATGAAGCTGCGGGGCCACAGGGCTAGTGGTTTTGGCTGTATCTAACAGTGACTGAGGTTATGGATGTCATTAGAGGATAAGCTATTCTGTAACACAGGCCATTTTTATGTATGTGGTCTGCTTGTACCACTTCAGAACGTGATCCTGGCTAAGGTATAATTACAATGGCCACTGCAGTTCAGCTTTGAAGTGCTGCCATGATAACCCTCCATTCACTTCATTCTCTTCTCTTTTCAACCCTGTCTCTCTTTGTCTGCCAGCCTCTTTTCAGTGGTTGACACGGTTTGACGCTGTAATAACGTCTTTCCTGTTTTTTGTCCCCCCCCATGCACCTCAGAATAAAACACTGTCACTGGATTTAAAACGGCCAAGTTCATCATGGATTTAAAGGTCACAAGAAAAAAGCTGGCAAACACTGGAGTTAGTTTTATGGTTGAAGCATCTTGTAGCAAGCAGTCTCTAAGCGTACTTGTTTTTTTTTTTTAAATAGGAAGAGGACATGCTCCATATTCTGGTGAAGTACGGGGTCCGCAGTGGAAAAACAGCAAACCTTGGGCTTGAGGTAGATGGCCTGACCTTTTACCCCACCCACTCTGACATCATACAGCGCCTGAGGGACCTTTCTGTAGAACAATGACAAGAACAATGCCACCATTACACCCCAAATGCACTTGGTTCTGTATCAGAAAGTGGTTCAAATTAGTTTACTTAAATTCAGTTGAACCACAACTGCAGTGGTTTGATGTCACTAGACATTTTTAGATCGCACTCTTTCTATTCTTGCCGCTCCATAACCTCTTAACAGACGACACACTGACGACACAACTTCCCCTTTCGATAGTGAGTCACACTGAGCCGACTTACTGTGTACTGACAGGTTTCACTTTGAATCTCTGCCACCTTTGCTTTTAACAACCTGCAAGTGGAAAATGGCTTAGAAATGACTTCTAAAATAATCTCTGGCATTAATAATTTCCATCATTTCTGTCGATAAATAAAAAACCACCCTCCTATTGCTGTGCGTCCAAGCCTTCTTCTCCAGTCAAGTTATAAAAAATACCATCCTTCCTCACATGGTCATAAACGCTCCAGATGTTCACTAAAGCCACTGTACACAATCACAGTCTGTTCTAGGCCGAGAAGTGTTCTGGGACCCACACAGTTGCTGGTGTCGGTTCATAATAGTGTTACATAATTCAGTAATTTAATTAAGCCTTTTGAATATTAGTATATATTACCTTTGACTTTTTTTGAGCAGAGTTTTTGTGCTTTTTTTTTTTTTTTAAACAAAGTTCAACCAAAATCAACATCAAAGCAGACCCTCGGTCACTAAGTAAAATAAACTTGCAGTTTTTCATTAGATTTGTTCCACCTGAGGATATTTCTCAGGGACACACTAAATAAGCTTGCGAATAAAATAAATCATTGAGTTCCCAAAAGACATAGTGATACATAGGAATGCAGTTTTAGACTCGCGCATTGTTTGTTCACCTCTGTTCTGTGTGAAGAAGGTCACACTTGTCCTTGGTTTGTAGTATATTCAGTACATACACAGACGACTACAGCAGAGCTGCATTAAGAGCAGTTGCGAGGGAACAGCAGAGCAAGCTGGGTAAAATGTAGCAGTGTTTTTCAGGCCGTTAACCAGACTCAAAGGATTTGAACTTGCAAGTTTTTATCACAATCTTTTGAATGTTTTGGGCAGCTATCAGATGAAGAAATTTGCTACCTGGCAGAATCCAAAGAGCAAAACATGACTGCTTTGGTCTGCTTATCTTCCTCTCTTTTTGGGCTGTAATAAGTGACGTCTTGTGAAGTGAGTTCTGTTCAACATTAACACCTCGACACCATCACAGGGTTAGTTTTTAACACTCTGTTACATGTAAATCCTTAAAGGAAACAATGAGATCATTTAAAGATTCATTAAGTTTTGTAGATTTCATCTCAACAAATATATTTAAATTTTATCATGCTGGAATTAGTCATTAATTTCATAAATATATATATTTTTATATATTATATATTTTTTATTTTATTTATATATATTATATATATATTTTATATATTTCATAAATATATTTGTAGCTTCTTTTCATATTTTGTCATATTTTGATGCATATATCTTTTTTAGCGTTTGGTTGAAAGCAGGCTGTTCTAATTAGCCCTCTTAAGAAACTTTATTATAACTTTTCCAGAAATGCCACGTTTAGTGAAGAAGTAGGTGCTCAAAAAATTGGTGTACAGGTGGTGTGCAATAGTATTGGTAATGTAGATTAACTATGAAAAAATTAAGGAAAGTCCTTTATGAAATAACCATTTATCAGAAGAAGAAACAATACAACCTGACTGCTGCAATAAAGAGAAATGTCTTTTTTTTTTTTTTTTTAAACAAATAAAGCAAAACATATTGGCTCCCTGAAACCAGCATGGCCTAAACATTCAGCACTTCTGGAGTACAGTCATTACTGATACACGTCATGATGCCATAAAAACATTTTTGATTCCCCAAAGAATCTTTTGACTGATGGTTTATAAAAGAATAATTTTTGCACATGATTTAATTCATACTTGCAGTGATTCTTGTATCAACATAGACTCTAAATTAAGCACTTAAGTGTTATCACGCAGAACCTGTTCTATCAAGTACAAGTTGTTGAAGTGGCCGGATACACAGGCTGTATGTGCCGTTAGCTGCCAACTTCTTAAAAGCATGCGCCACAGGTTGGGCAATGTGTCTACTGCAATGTCTGCTTTTTCTTATTACTCATAAAGGTCAACATGCACATTTTCAATTTCAAAATTTTTGTCCTTTAACTATTTTTATTATTCAGTAAATGAGATGGAAATTGAGTTAAACTGGTTTTACTGATCATCCAGTTATATAGCGACATTAGGAAGCCCTGTGATAGACTGGCAGCCTGCGCTCGGTGTTTTCTCTGCCTTTCACCCTTCGTGTAAAAGAATCTAGCAATACCCGTGACCATAGTAGATTAAGATGATAAGCAAAGGGATGGAAAGGGGAAGGGGTCTTGGATAACCTGCTGTAAGGATTATGCAAACAGCCGGGTTGGAGCTTTTAAAAGGTAAGGTCTCAACAACCAGGGTGACACAGTTACTTTCAACGATCTCAGGGATGTTGTGCAAAATAAATTCCTTAAAAAGCAACAAGCCTCTGTAACCAGTCACTGCTTAATTCGGGTTATCTCTGCATGACGACAGCAGACACCACAGACGTGCTCATAGATGATAGTCTGATTTAGAGCACGAAAAAAAAGTAAGAAATGTGACTTAGACATAAACTTTATTGCACATACATTTTTGTGCATATGAATAAGAAACAGTTTGGTCCATGTCACCGTCAAAATTCAAGTTCAAATTTCAGAACTGAATCCATAGACGAATAGGCATATCAAAGTATTTTTATCAGTAGTGGATGACCACTACAATGAAAACACATCAATACATATAAAATAAAAAAAGCTCTCAAACTCTGACCCTCAGTCATAATATGAATGTATGAAAATATACAGATTATTATGAATACCACGAATACAGTTCAAACCATGCATGAACATGTACTATGATCCCCACTGTAAACATATTGTGAATTTAAGAAACAGCAGAGACACTGTCTTCCATCTGTGTGATTTCTTTCACTTCGTTCAGAAAAGCCTTCTATTGAGGCGAAGGAGAGTAAACTACATGCTCACACACCATCGCCAGTCATCATAGCTGCATTCTACCCCAAGGACCTTGCTTTACTCCCTCCATTCTAGCGGATGGACCTTCTTGTCACTATATTCACTCAGCCGCTGCATTTATTCCGATGTCTTTCCAACTATGGGGAAGATTTTGAGGTAAATTCAAGGCCCTTGACTCTACACTTCCATCCCGTATACGTTCTGCTCTTATTCAATAAACTACACAAATGCTGCTGGCCTCCAGGGCTACATCTTTTTGTCTCTGTAGCTTTACGTCGGTTCTGTAAATGAGAAGCATTTTCATTATGTCAGAAGTACATAACATAGAAACAGTTGTATGTGAAAGTTTGTGCACAACTGGTCAAATGGCACATTTTGTCAATTCTGAAATAATACAACATCAACATGGAGCGAGCTCAAGTCTCTAGTTATCTATTATACGATACTATGGACCTATTGTGCTTCGAAGTTGTGTGAAGTGGGAAAGTGAAAGTGAAAGTGACACTTTCCCTTTCAAACCCACAATCTTCCAATGCAGGGGCAACTCCCTAACCACTAGGCCACCGCTGCCAAATATCAGGGGAGAGTCCCCCACTACCACAAATTATGCAGTCGAGATTCCCCCATTTGGGGAATTCGCAGAGGTCAGCACAGCCGGAGTGCAATAGCCGAGCCTCACCCTGGTTGAACCACCTTCTTGATCATGGTGTCAACAAAAGGTTAGAGGGAATAAAAGGATCCTATTAGATTTAATCAAATTCTGGAGCTAATTTCCCACAATCAGTAAAGAAACTGAAATCAGGTTGAATACTACAAAATGATGATCCAAAACTTGCATCAATCTTGATCAATTTTCAAAGTTTTAGAATGTCTTCACCACCCCATTCAGTACTGAATACTATTGAAAATCTGTAATTAAATGCTGTGCATGCAAGACGACCTGTGAGTATGAACTATGATCCTTCTCAAAGCTGGCTACAAAAAACATCAGGAGGCCGTGATTTCAGCCAAAGGGGTGTTGTACTCAAAGCTGAAAGGATGCACACACTCATGCATATGCACATTTTATGTTTTTCTATATTCAATTTAGCAAATAAATTTAAATGGTTCTTTTAATTTGCAGAAAAATGCATCTTCTTTACTCCTGGCAGAGCTAGCGTTAACATCTTTCCTCCAAAGAAAATCAACAAAATGTGTAATTTGACAGGACCTTTGCATACAACTGTACTTATAGAAAAGAAATATATATTTCAGCTTCCAACCTCAGTGATGATTTTAGTCTGGAAAATGTTTTTGAAAAGTAGCTGGAGCGACTTGGATCGTAAGGCGAATTCCTCCCTAAAACCTCAAATGTCAACCATTGGAAAGTGTCAAGGGAGCAGTCCCTGAGAGTTAAATCACATACACAACATCACTAGGTTTCACTGTTATGGAACAAAAGGCCAGATGAGCCTTGATCATATGAGCCAGGACACGGCGTTAGTAAGGTTTAATACTCATCACAGAAATTAAACCTGTACTTACGCCTCCACCACACCTTAAGTTTTAGGTATAACAAGAAGTCTTTACTTTTCAGTTTTGGTCTGGTTTAGCAGTGTCACCACTGAGGTGCCTACACCATTGTCGTTAGGTACTGCTGCTTCATTAGAATCTGTGCTGTAGCTGCCCTCACATTTAGAACAGCACAGGCCCTGGGCACAGGCATCCCGAACCTGCTGGATGCTCCGCTGGGCACTTTCACTCACAAAGCAGTAGAGCGCCGGATCAGCCACGCAGTTTAAGCTGGTTAGAAGCAGCGAGAAGTGGTAGTAATTGTAGATTTTCTCAACAAAAGGGCAGTCATTCTCCCAGAGCGTCCGCACCATCAGGAAAACATGGTATGGTGAGAAACAAACTAGGAAGATGATGATAGTGCTGGTCACCAGGTTTTTGATGCGAGTCTTCTGGGCTGTCTGTGTTCCAGTGCTCTTGCCCACTGCTCGCAGCACCCGAAAGTATGACCAGGACAGAATCACCAGAGGAAAAAAAAAGCCTATGAAGAAGCGATAGTAGTTGACCAGATGCTCCCACTGCTGTATGGGGTAGTGCTCAAAGCACACAGATTCGTTTCTCTGGTCCCTGATCACCTCCTTTTGGTAAAATAAGACCACACTGACTGCTAACTCTTTGAGCCACACCACAATGCTGGCCAGCACAGCTGCCTTCATGGTGCGGAGGGAGGAGAATCGCAGTGGATAAACAACAGCCAGGTAGCGGTCAATAGAGATGCAGCAGAGGAAGCCCACACTGACATATATGTTCTCGTAGAGCAGGAAACCCCACAGCTTACACATCCATTCTCCATATTGCCAGTTGTCGCTCTGCAAGTAAAGAACAAAAACGTTAATAAAGAGATACAGGAATGAGTTTGATCTGTATATTTGTTGAAACACTTGTTCCTCTGACATGAGGAAAATTGGTCACCTCTTCATGCTGCTGAACTGGTAGGTACAAAACAACGTCTTGGTTAAAATACTTCAAATGCAAAGTAACTATGAAGAATTTTTTTTTTTTTCTCCAAATATATAATTAATTCATTCCAATGTTAAATCTGGCAAATACACATTAAGCATTGGAAGTGTTCTCACCTTTCAGAACAATATACAGGGGCCAAAAAACCTTTACATAAAACTGTTACATGTGACTTGTTGAGAAAATTAGGTGATTGGGCACTGACGATCATATTCACAGCTGACACCTGAGCATCACATCAGTGCTGTTTAGTTATTACTGGAAACCTGAAGTTATAACAGCTAATATAGGAATTTCATCTCCGTAACAGTGGAAAGGATTTCAGATTGAGTGGTCCTGTTGCTATCTTTGGTATTCTAACATTTACATTTATTGCATTTAGCAGACGCTCTTATCCAGAGCAACTTACATGTCCTAATTACAGGGACAGTCCCCCTGGAGCAATTCAGGGTTAAGGGTCTTGCTCAGGGACCCAGTGATGGTACTGCTGGAGATGGGATTCGAACCTGGGACCTCTTGAGCCATTGGTACCCTACCACTAGACCATCGCCACCCACTAACAGCATCACTGCATTATATTCAGTGTGTAGGATCACACTTTGATCATGACATTTCAGTACAGAACTGCACATCTATGCTGAACAAACTGAAGCACTAATAAAAACAGAAATGTGTGGGAACACGCCTACCTTAATAAAATAATGCACCCAGAGGGGCAGTGACGCCAGATACAGCAGGTCAGACACAGTCAGGTTGAAGAGGTAGACACCCAGCTCATTGCGGGCCTTCAGCTGCAGCCAGGCATGATACAGGGAGTAAGCATTTGTAGGCAGGCCCACCAGAAGGACCAGGGTGTAGGTGGTGGAGAAAATGTACTGGTGGATATAGCGATTGATGCTGCAGTTTATTACCTCTTCCCCCATTTTTGCTAAAACAGACTGGTTTGTGGTGGATGCCCCAGAGAGAGGAAGTAATGAGTGCAGCTTGAAGATCTCTGAGATGCGTACAGTCTCTGTGTCTTCACACCATTAGATCTAGAGGAGGCAAGAGAAGCAATTTCATGTTTTCATGTATTTTTGGCAGCTGCAGCATGCATCAATTGCTTTAATTAGTTCTTGAAGCTTGTATATTACTTACAAAATCTCAACTACATGTGTTGTCTTTGTTCCTGCCTGTTTTTTAATTATTCATTCTACAGCAGCCATCATTAAAGTATGCATGCATACCCCACTCTAGTCCATACCCGGTAAACTGGTCATAAATTGATAGCAATAAAGTCTTTCCAGTTGCTGGGAAACATTCCCACTAGGGAGCACCACTTGATGCAACGATCACTGCATGTAGATCATCCTTTAACATAATATGGTATTTGCCACTAAAATCTAATGCAAATAGTCTGTAAAAGCACACAAACAAAAATTTAGTAAAGTTATGTTACATATTAGGCTACAGCAGAGTAAATTCCTATACAAATTACAAAAATGGCTACAAGCTGGTGGGACTCTCTGAATTAAGAATTAAGAGTGTCTGCACGTGAACTGGGGCAGTGGTGGCCTAGTGGTTAGGGTGTCGGCCACGTGATCGGAGGCCCTGAGGTACCCTTGAGCAAGGTGCCGTCCCCTTCCTGCTCCTCCCTGCGATGGGCTGGCGACCTGTCCAGGGTGCGTCCCCCGTCCTCGCCCTGTGTGCGCTGGATTGGACA
This sequence comes from Hepsetus odoe, assembly GCA_017165825.1. NCBI lineage: Eukaryota > Metazoa > Chordata > Actinopteri > Characiformes > Hepsetidae > Hepsetus > Hepsetus odoe. Next base: position 14,788,451 of record CM029374.1, on the reverse strand, counting down.
TCAGCGCGACCCCGTTTGGGCAGATAATGGATGGATGCACGTGAACTTTCTAATGTCAGTTACTGTGAATTGTAGGCCAAGTCCGAATAGAGTTAAGCTTTAAATATTCATAATGATCCATAATGCAGTTCAAGCATCCATCTGAGATGTGGATCTCCACATCTTTTTTTGTGGACACCACAATTATTCATTTTTACATTTTACCATATGATAACAATAGTCACCTTGTTGTCACAATAACAACACTTAGTCACTTTCAGACCTTGGTTGATGAAACAGGATGTACTTGAAAAATGGTTAATCTTCTGAATATAAAATACACCTGATTGAAACTACTATTAGGTAATCAGTCAGTCAGTCATTTTCTGCTGCTTGTCCCAAGGGGAGTGCTGGAGTCCATCCCAGCTCACACAGAGTGCTAGACATGGGACACACCCTGGACAGGTCACCAGCCCATCGCAGGGAGGAGCATGACGGGGACGGCACCTTGCTCAAGGGTACCTCAGGGAAGGGAAGGGGAATTACCTATTGGGAAGGGGTTCGAACCCTCGATCCTCCGATCATGCAGCCAACGCCCTAACCACTAGGCCACCGCTGCCCCTATTAGGTATTCAGAGTTCCAACTAGTTCATCTTCCTTGGAAACATACTTAGCCAAATAAGCATATATTGTAATTCTGATGCTTTAGGCTTTAAGCTATAGTTTCTCTTTCTTAAAACGCACAAGAGTCAGTACATACCATTTAGTCAGTACTAAGCACTTCTAATTTGGTCAGGCAAGAGGCAACAGCAGAACTACTATTATCAGGTAAGGGAAGTGCTACTGTACAGCTTAAAAATAAAAAATAAAAAAATGAAAAGTCATATGTAACATGGAAACTGAATTAATCAGACTGGGGGGGGGGGGGGAATCTAATCAGCAACACCTACACAGTCTACACCTGGTCACCTACACTAACCTATCGACCAGGAGAGTAGTTGTGTTCTTGACTGCAGTCTAATCAAACTTGCTGCTACAGCTCATAACGGCTGACAAAAAAAGTGAAGGACACTGTTGCCTGTTGCATCACTTCCTCCTCCATGCTGTGAGAAACCTACTCAAGCTTAACGTAGGAAATAGCACTGCAAAGGCTGGCAAACCGTGTATTGAGATTATAATCAAAGTTTCCAAACAATTTTGATTGTTGGTCTCTTCGATTGGCAAAATGGACCAATGACCACTACGTCCACAAGATGTATCTTTTGTGCTTTCTGAAATGTCACAGCTGTTTATCCACTGGAACATTTAAAGGGCCCAAATCATGGAAAACCAACATTTCCTTTGCTTTTTTGAAACAAAAGAGTTTGATGTGACATGGAAACCCTGTGAAAGCTCACCGCACCATTAACTCCTCAGTGCACACACTTCATATATGGCTCCCAGTTTCTTTTGTTTTTGTGATGTCATTTAAACCAAGGTACTTATACACATCCTCCAACAAGTGCTGCAGCCTGGGTTGATATCTGAATGGAGTGGAATACAGGGCAGTCAATCAGAACATTGTTTTCAATTGTTTTCAGCCTTAAAGGAACAGTAAAAGAAATCATTTGCAAATTGGTCACTTAAAAATCTAAAAGAATCTAAAATAGCAGTAAAAAAAAAATGGGATCCAGTATTCAAGCAGTTTATCTGTTCTCCCGGAATGACTGCAACGCTATACAGTGGTGCAAACTATAACTAAAGTTCTAGATACAACAGAGATGATAAAAATTGTAATAAGGATAGAATAAAGTAGAATAAAATATTAATACAAAGTAAAAGAAATCTGTACAGTCCAGAGAAATGTATATTCTTTAATATACAAGTTTTCTATCCATCCATCCATTTTCTTCTGCTTAAAATCTTTCTTCCACTTTCTAAAATCTAAAAATATACAAACTTGAGAAAACAGAAAGTATGTATATATATATATGTATATATGAATGAGAGAGAGAGAGAGAATAGAATAGAATAGAATAAGGCTACATGAGAGACTCTAGAACAACTCAAAGAACAACAGATCCCAGTATAAATATCAGATCCCTGTTTTTGCAGGTTGTTCTAATCTAGTCTGCAGATGTTATATTGGACTTGTAATTGAGGGGTGTATAAGGATCTTGTTCATTCTGTGGTTTGCAGTGGTCTGTCCTTAACTGCACATTTGGGACCACTGGCACGAGAGAATGTGAAAGGGATCAGCATCGGGCTACTGTGTGGCCGGAGGGCAGTTGCCTGCTTACAGCCAACCCAAGATACCACACACTGCACAACCACAAGAAAGCACACTGCTGCTGTGAAAGTTCCCACAAGAGACCAAAATGCTTTCCTTAAATTTCTTCTTATCACGTCTTGCATCAAAATATCACACCAGCTCACGTTCACCAATCTGAACTCTGAATTATCCACATTAAAGGGAGATTTTTCAGTAACAAAAGATCTTTCAGGATTCAAGATCACCATAAAGAATATAATGCACAGTGATCTGACTGATATTTAGACAGATACATAAAATGACTGATTGTGCTAAAGTATCCTCATTTCACTGTATTTGTAATCCTCTGCAGTGCTGCGATTCTCTCGAACATCAATCCTGGTTGATTCGATGCATAAGCATTCATAATTAAGAAAAATTATCATATACTGATTTCAGCATTATCATTCCCGATACAGAATTAACGTTCAGGATCCGGATGTGGAACGTCAGTGAATGCTCATTGATTCCTTAATTATTCCGTAATATAAAAATAGATCCTGCGATCAATTATAATGTTCAACATATTCAACAATCCTGCATCTCCTCTGTAGCCTAAAGTCAAAACTTACACTTTTAGAAGATATTCTAATGAATCTATTTAGAGACGTTGATCTATACTGTCAAAAACTAGTACAGAGTAGAATATGATCAGGATGTAGAAAATAACTAAATGCCCGTTGATTCATCTTTTGAATTTAATATATAAAACACCCGATGATCAATATTAACATGTAACACAGCCAACAATCCGTAAAAATGGGAAAGCACCTCCTCTGTCATCACTGATGTGCTAATCTTCCAGGCACACTGAGGTTCCTGAAGACACATCAACTTCACAAGTTCAGCTTTAGCTTTTTCTCGTACACTTTGAGTTGAGCTGAGCAGAACCGCTCTAAAGCCTAAATGATCACCATGCTGTCTCAGCTCTGCACACACTCAACTCGCCCCTGGCATCCCATCAAGCATCAGTGTTGCAGCACATGTACAAGCACCCTGAACAGCCTGACTCACATGTCTAAAGAACCTGTAGCTTTCCTACACATAGAACAAGCCTACAGCTCATATCTACCAACCTCATGAAGACCAATGATGGAGGACAGAGAGCACCAGGCAGTGTTTCTACAGCATGAACATCTGTCAGAGCTGAAGAGAACCCTGAGTGCAGTTTAATTAATCAAGTTCAATCAATACAAGAATATATATATATATATATATATATATATATATATATAAATAACATAAATCGTTAATCAATAACCATTTGATTAAATGCGATTAATTACACTGAGTTAATGAAGTGGCAGTCAAAAGATTTATTGATTTTCCATTTCTTTTTACCTTCTGTTTCTCTTCTGATCTCCTCTTGTGTATTCCAGCAGTCCTCACAGCGAGGCCAAAAGCACTTTCATCATCCTCATCATCACCATGCTGCTCCTCATCGTCACCGCTGTTTCCATCCAAACTGTCCGAGCGGCGAGAGCATCAGCGCGCTTCACGGGCGGCGGTTCCGGAAAGCGCACAGACCAAGAAAACCCCCCAGCAGAGCCACCAGCTCATCTCAGAGCACATCCAGCTCTGATCAGAACACAGATCGCAGATCAGCTATATACCCCAAACAAAGATCACAGATAAGCTCTGAACACAGACCACAGAACAGCTCGCCACACACAAACTGATCCCAGATCAGCTCTGAACATAGAGCAAAGAGCTGAGAGAACAGAACGCAGATCCCAGATCAGCTCTAAACTCAGAGAATAGCGCGGCACGTAATCTCTCCACCTCTCTTCTCTCAGCGCGCGGGCTGTGGAGCAGCCACTCTCCGAACTGTCGTGAGTGTGAACTCCCACACTTCCTCTGCAGAAATAGTAACCGACCCGTTTTCTCCGTCCGTGCTGCCATGTCTGAGAGTAATCTCACCGTGAACTCTTTTAAAGCGGCATAAATACGTTTAAAAAGGAAGAGCCCCCCCCATCTATTTTCCCCAATACAACTAAAATAGTTTTTAAAAGTATCCCATTAGCATACCTCTAAGATCAAACTAATTACTAATTAGCAATAAAACACTGAATATTTACAGGATGTCCTGTTGTCTACTAGACATGTGCCCTCTGATTGGCTGAAAGCGACCCAATTACTAAAACCCTCTGATTGGCTACTCTGATTGGGTATATCTTCTTCCTTCGGCTGCTGCTGTTTAGGGGTCACCAGTTTCCATTTGTTCCTGTCCTCTGCATCTTCCTCCTTCAGACGAACTATCTGCAGCTCCCCTTTCACCACGTGCATAAACCTTCTTCCTCTTTTCCTCTTTCCTGGCAGCTCAGTCTTCAACATCCTCCTCCCAACACGATCCTCGTCTCTCCTCTGGACATTTCCAAACCAACGCAGCCTTGCTCCCCTCACTTTGTAAATAATGCACTTAGCTGAGCAGTATTTAAAACACCATGTTTAAGTTCACCAGTTACCTTCAAAGCAGTGCTCGAGGTGTCCAGTCTTCATATAGCAGGTTACACGGTGCATAGAAAAGTTCAAAAGTATGCTGCATGAGTTTATGTTGAACGTTCCTAAAGAGTCCAGATGGTAGTGTAATTTATATGTTTGTTTTCACACTCTACTTATTATAGGTTCATTTTAAATAACTGCTCTTTGTGACTACTTGACGGAGCGTCGCTGTCTTCATCTGCACAGTTGTAACAAAAGCGGTTTCTTCAGGTTCAGTTAAGTTTCTCTAATTCTGACAGGCCCGTGCTCTGGACAGCAACCGGCTCAATCAAGAAACGAGATTTGATCATTTGATCACTCAGACACAAAAACGATATGCTCCTTCGATTGTCAAACGTGAGCTTCAGTCCATATCCTGGTCCGCAAAAGGTATTTAACAGATAGACATTCAGTGTTGGTGAACGGAGCAAATAGACACTTAATGGAGATCAAGCATGCTTGTGAAGACTAGCTCAAATAAGACTGCCAAGCGCAAGGAGGATAAACCTCATGGTTGGTGGTTCACCTTTTGCCGAGAATAAAAACCAGACAAACGTCATCTGGAAGTTCTTTATTACAAAGAGTTCAGTTTTTGGACAACAGCTCCTTCTATACAAATGGACAAAACCCTCAGATCAATCACAGTTCTCACATAAATTGTACACCAATTCGAAATAGACCAGGCCTCACAGATTTCATCCCTTTGTGTAGTAGTGTATGAAAATGCCACCTTTTTAAAAGGGCAACTAGCTTGTTCAGTTAAAGCCCCTGTTTAAAATAAGTGCCCTGACATGGGTTTGCAACACATTGACTTCACTAATAACCTCACTTTTACTTTTCATTTATAAAAGACTAATTGGTGGGAGGGTTTTGTTTCACTCTTTTCACACCCCCACCATCCACTTGATCTTTTATTTCATGTCAAGTCATGCTGGCAAGCGTCCCTCTTGAAATAAGATCAGGGTGTTATATTTAACATGAAAACCAGTCTTCAGACTGCTTTGAGGACTGAGGCACCCCTTCTTTAATTATGTGCCATAACCATTTTACACAGTCACAACTCAACTGTGCACTTCGTCAACTACACAAAGTGATTTTGGGGGCACACATGTACACACACACACACACACACACACACACACACGGTCATTTAATTTGGGTGACAATAAATAAACCAGGATTCCAGAACACTGGGACAGGTTTGCAGTGTTACTGGTATTAATAAAAATAAAAAAAAGACTAACCCAACACTAAAACAAATTCAAACCGCTGCAAAGAAAAGCTATTTCCTGTCAGCTTTACCTTCTATTAGTCTTCTGTTGTAAGCTAGGGGAGTACGTCCAGTGTTTAGACTCCAGTTTAGACTCTGCTTCATCCTGCTGGCATATTGCTCCATCAATGCATTTACACATATAGAAGCCACAGTGTTGAAAAAGTAATTGTCTGATGACTCACTATGTCTCTAAATGCCCTTGAGGACTCGAAATGCCTCAAAAGTAACTGGGAAAACCCAATGTTTGTCGCACCATTTCAACATTAATCACTTCACTGTAGAAAGTCCTGCTCTCAATACCACCAACCTTCATCACACTTAGTCATCCTCTGCTAGTATTTCTTGATCACCTTCATTCTCAAGTTTGTTACATCCGATACCCTGCTCTAGAGCAAGTAGCATGGCCAACAAAATGGCTCTTTAGCAAATAGGTGGTAACCCACAGCAGCGGAAAAGAGTTTCATGCTAGGTTTGTCAGCAGGGAGGGAGAGCGAGGAGCCCTTTCCAGTAACCGATCCCACCGAGGCTGTCTGAATGATGGACTCACGCTGTCCCCTCTGCTTCCTAAAGATGGATACTGTAATTACTCTGTGATTATCCAGGGAGCGGTCCCTCACACAAAAGCCCAATGTTTGATTTGTGCATTCAGAATAGAACTCTAGCTGGCCAGCCTTGCTGTCCGCAGATGGCTGCAGGAAATCAATGGTGTTTGATGGTGCGTGGGGGGGGTATATTCTTAAGCCATGTCAATTCCCAAACACATTCCTTCACCAAGCTGTGCTTGGACCTTGTGAATCACTCCAAGCCTTGTTGTTTCAGAAGCTCTCACTTCTTGGGGCTTTTACGTGTATTTGCTTTGCGGTTTTATCAGTCACAATTCAACAACCATCACTGATCCCAAATACTCTCTGGACAGAGTGGGCTGCTAAGTTCCAAGGGAATGCCAAAACATTAAACCTTTGAAATAACCTCTCCTTAACCAGGTTTATCAAGTGGAAGCCACCATTCCTTAAAGCCCTGATGAAGAACACAAGTAAGCCAGAGGGCTTTTTTCAATAAAAGGTCTTATTAATTGATATAGCTGTACAATGTCCAGGCATGAATGAGAGGAATTCCTCGTACATCACAGCACAGAGGACCACCTGGGAGTTACACACAACCATACTCATACCACACAACCTGTGGGTCGCTGTTGGGGTCTGGAGAGGCTGGGGTGCTGACGGGTTGCTCTTCTACAGCACAGTCCTGCTTCTTTAGAGGGGTGGGTTCAGCATTCCTGGGCTCAGGGTGTTCCTGTACCTCTTCCAGCCTAAGACTAGAGACAGCCCTAACTGGAGTCACCAGAGCAACCTCACCACGGTGGTGCTGGGTAGTTGAACGAACCTGGACTGTCCCAGAACGGGTCCCTGTTGTGCGGCTTCCATAACACCAGTCAGCCTGTGCGGAAGCAGAGGTGGAAGGCATGAGTGGTTCATCTCTGGGTGGGGCTTGGGAAAGGCGGCGGGGGTCAACCGACAAGTGGTTGGGGTCTCCACTCAAGGGCCTGGCTGACTGTGGCTTTTCTCGCGGTCGCCTCACAAAACCTTCAACCTGGCTGGGAGATCCCACTTCAGCCCGGTAGCTGTCAGGACCATTGGAGTGGAGGAGGTCTGCTGAAGCCAGGCTGAAGGTGCGACTCAGGCTGCTGCTGCTTAAATTAGTCCCTCCACGAGATCCTGACAGCTGCAAAGGTGAGGAACGGCTCCCGGTGGCACGGTTAGGGAGCGTTTGAGATTGAGAAGGGGTTGTGGAAGCCTCCATAAGCCGGATGCTGGGCTTAACGCTATGTCCTGGTTTTGAAGCTCTCCCATCAGTCCCAGAAGAAGTTGCCTTGACAGTTGGGGTGACATAACTGGTAGGGGTTTTAGCTCCATCCCTTAGAGGTGCTGGCCGACCTGCTCTGGTAAAGTAGTCAGTCATCAAGTCTTCTCGACTGCCTGTCTGCACCTAGGAAATAAAACAGACAAATATTTAAACAAAAGCCACTCTCACAGCCTCTGGCCAGTACTGTTGTACCAGCCTGTATGATTATTATAAACAGAGGGCCAGAAACTACATTTCCTTCATACGCCCCAGGGCACATACATAAATAGAGATAGAGAGGTAGATAGGTAGAGACAGCGAGTGAGCGAGCAAGAGAGAGCGAGAGAGCGAGAAAATGAGAGAGTGCAAACCACACTTACATGCAAAGCTATGTGACATGAGGTGGAATAAAATAAATGTGCTCTAATCCCCAGAATATCTGCAGGCAGCCAAAGTGATGCAAGAGCATATGGCTGTGGGTTGTAAACAATTGGTTTTTTTTTTCCAGCACTAAATGACATTAGCTTAATGGGCCTCACTTACAAAACATCAATACACTTTTAGCTCAAGTGTCACAGATAAACTCAAAACAAACATTAAATTTCAGATTCAATCTGAAAGGACACTATTGACCTAGACCACCAAATGTTGATGAGATCCTGTTGCTAAGGCAAGAGTTATTCGAGTCTTTATCCAATCTTCATTTTACAGCATTTTTAAAGGATGAGAGCTGTAAGGAAAGTCAAAATGAAAACCACTCTTTTTTTTTTTTTTTTATTAAATATTTTCTCACTGTTGACTTCAAATGGGCCTGAGCCAACTCCGCAATGGGGTAGTTTTCTGTGCTACAGGAAGCTGCCGCAGAGCTGTCATTATTTATAGCTGAACCATCTGAAACTCTAGAGTCTCTAATGTCCTTAACTGTGTAAATAAAATGCCACACTGAAGATGCCATAAAATACAGACATTTCGTTCTAACACACTGAAGCCCTGGCAACAACAACAGGCCTTAGCGACTGATGCAAGCCAAAGCATGCCAAGGTCTGATTTCAGTGTAAAGGTGAACTTCCCCTCCTCTCCACAAACTGAAAGTGACTATTTTGGTCATTGCGAGGTCACAGCACAGCACACAGTGAACCACAACAAAACTGGACCGCTGCATTTGACCCATGCACTCAAACACTGTGCAGCAGGGGGCAATTCTGAAAACGCCCGGGGAGCAGTGGCGGGAACGGTACCTTGCTCAAAGGTACCTCAGGGCAAGCTACTGGTAAGGGGTTTGAACCCACAATCTTCCGATCCTGTGGCCAACCCCCTAAACACTAGGACTATGGTTCTCACTGCCCCGCAAGTGATGTTTCTCACGGTTAAGGATAAAGCATCCATAAAGAATGCAGAGTAATTGTTACATCTTAATGTATAAAGAAGACAGAAAAAAGCAGACAACAAACATACAGAGACAGAAACATCAAGAGAAATATACAGAAAAATAAGAGAGGAAAAAGATTTTTTTTTTTTTTGGGCACCAAACATGACATTCATATCCATGTAACAGTTCTTACAGTGGGGGGTGAGAGGGTATTGCTCTCCTGCAAGAATTCCTCCAAGGTGACCATCTCACTCCCAGGTGATGAAGGGCGAACACGAGATGGACGAAGGGCAGATGGCTGGGTGGGTGGAGTCTCACAGGGCAGGGTGGAGCTTCGAGGCAGCAGAGAGGACTGACTGAGACGGGAGCCCTCATGACTCAGCCCAACCACATCATCACTGGACAGACTGGCTGAACGGCCTTGCAGTCGCTCCAGAGAACCTACAAGAGAGCACAGACGATATATCATTGAACTATATATTAAATATCATTTAAGCATAACATTAAAAACCCTCAAACGGAGTTCCAAGGCAATCCTGGGTGGCTTGTTGAGTAAGCTACCTTGATTGCTTATGTGTGTAAGATGCTGAGTTGATAATGTCAACAGATGTTTCACATGGTGCTGTATTTCTCCAAAAAAATATTTTATCCTCATCTTTTTTTGATTTGTTGAATGTGATTGTTGTAGAATTATTTGATGACTCACATGGCCTTCTCACCTCGGTGCCATTTGGAATAAAAGCTGTGGACTGTACGGTCTGTGCTGTCAGGACAAAAAATTAAGCTGGATAATTTTCCATGGACAATCTATCTGGAGAATGCCTTCTGACTACTTTATATATTAATTAATGTAATTATGAATCTGCAGGACAGAAACTTTCATTTCATTCATTAACCAAACAGCAGCTATTTTAAGCCCTAGAACATGAAGATTTTGTCCTTGACACCGGTCTTCACCTCTTCATATCCAATTCTGCCCACCTACCAGTGGTTCTGGTTTACACTAGCCCTCATTTGGCGATTGTTAACTGCACCACGGGCATGGAGCATATCCACGCTATGACCAAGCACACCTCACAGATGCCTGTAACCTGTAGACTGTTTAGCCCCTTCCTCAAAAAAACATCCACTCCACTATCATTCAAACAGTATAGGACCTACAGGTGAACCCTTTGTATTTGAATCTTTACTCACTCTCTTATTTGTTTAACGGTTGCCTTTACTAGGGTCCCGGGTGGTGCTGGAGTCTATGCCAGCTCCCACAGGGCGAAAGCAGGGTCACCAGTCCATCGCAGGTCAGACACACAGAAAAAGACACATACACAAACTCACACCTAGGGGGCAATTTAGCATCTCCAATCCACCTGAAATGCATGAGTTTAGTGGGAGGTGGGAGGAAACCAGAGTATCCAGAAATAACCCTAGCAGACACGGGCAGAACATGCAAACCCCACACAGAAATGACCAGCACTGGCCCGCCTGGGAATCAAACCCAGGACCTTCTTACTGTGAGGTAACGGGTACCCACTGCACCACCATGTTGCCACTTTGGATATTTAATAGCTCGTATTTCCTTCCTTTAAAATTATGTCAGTTTTTAAATGTCATGTACATTCAACCACTATGTTCCTGCAGCAATTTGGGATTTTTGATTTTACCATCAGAACGGTCCTCATAGATGATTAACCATGAGGTCCTAACAAATAATGATTGACTTGAAATTTCATCTTTGTACCATGAAGTTGGCCTGTTGATTGAGACCAGTGCTTAATAGTACACGTGTGAGCTTTTGAGGAGCTTACATACCTTTGGAGTTGACAGGAGAGCTGCTGCTTGAGGTATTGCGGCTGAAATCGGCAGAGCCAGGCCTGTGACCTGCGGTATGGAGAGAGGAAAGTAAAAAGATGATATGTTTGTACACACAGCACAGAGTAAATGAATGTCAGAAAAAGGTAGCAGTGAGGCTCAACACATATTGATCTCAGCTGGGGCTCCTACCTGCGTTTCCATGGCCACCAGACCCAAAGCCAGCATCATGGGAGTGCAGACGCAAGTCCTCTTCAGAGATTAATCCTGCAGAGCACAGACAAAAGAGAATGAGCGAGTGATGTGTGAGTGTGTGCGCATGCAAGATTAGAGTTAATTAACCATCTTTTAGCAAGAAAGATCCTGTCAGATAATGCGAGACATGACTTAACACTGAAAATGACAGCAATCAGTGTCAGCGGGGAAAGCAAGATTCATAACTTTTACCAGTGATGCCATCATGTAAAAGGACATTCAAGAGGCAGCTTAGTTCTTATTAGTTTCTTTTATGCATTTTGACCTGCTGCTCTGAATCATGTGGTGTATTTAGTATATTCTTTCATCATTTCATTTAGCCTACAAACATAATTCAACAAATCATTATATGCATTCTCATTAAAAGAAAGATTAACTGTGCTTTTTGTTTAAGCAAGCATAAAGTGTGATCGCAGCAGCCCACTGCAGCCTAAAGCTACGCCTATCTTCCTGTGAGTGTTTGGGTATCTGTTCCTGCTGGCGTCGCTTATGTAAGCTGATGGAGATGAGAAAATGATCCAAGCAATTCAAATAAACATTCAAAATCAGTGTGAAGGGCACCGTAAATACATTGAGCGCGGTCGAGTGGAAGTCTTAACGGAATACTTGGTGTAAGATGACTCCTCTCAGGGACAGTGGGAACAAAGGTCAATAGTGTTTATGTTCTAGCAGCTGTGTGCTGAAATAAGTGCATTAAGTTCTGACATGAAGGCTAGATGTTAACTTTCAGATGATTAGCACCTTTAGGTCTGCGCCCTGATCGCAGACTTGGGGGTGTGAAGCCTGGTGCATTGTGGGAATTGTGGCTCAATGGGGTAGAACAGGATGCTGCTGGCTCTATGGTTCTCCGCCTTACAGCCAGCTCTTCATGTCCATTCACATTCTCACTGCTGACCCCTGTGGGACGGTATGTCTCTCTGCATCTGGAGCCACTGCTGTCATTCAGACCTGCAGAGGCAAAGTTAGGAGTTATATGAATGACTACAAACACACACCAACACATGAGAGCTACAACACAAACACTGCTGTTGAACTCCTGCCAACACGGGGGAAAGCTGCATGGTTAGGGCAAACACTTGCTCATGGCTGTGTTAGTAGAGAAGACATGGAGGGCATTAGTAGAGCTGTCAATTTCTCAACTAAATTTTTTACTTCTTTAAAAGACACGTGACTTCACCAGCTTCATAACTACAATGCACATTCTACAAATTGTCTGTAAAAGAATGTGCCTAATGGACATTTACAGTATTTTCCTATATTATGGTGCATTCAATCTTTTCAAAGGTTTGCTTGTTGATCTTTCTCCAATAAAATATTTAAGGCTTTGCATTGCTATTATTAAACCAGCTTTTTAACCATTTTATTATTTGGCTTTTTTTTTTAAATTCAGCAAAAATAATTGCTATAATTCTCAATAATTAGCAGTGACAGCACCAGACACTGGACACTCAACATGCAGGATCTGGGTAGCACGTGACCATACAGCCTCTCAACCAGTCAACATGCAAATCTATTCAGGGTATCTGCACCACCCTGTGAGTGTTTATCATCAAGTCAGTGCATTCATAAAGGCTATGAGCAACTGAAGCTACATGTTTCTTCTTTCTAGACAGCAAGCACACCACTCAGTTTATTGATACATATCAGAAAGTGCTAATATTACTAATGGATTATTGTATTGTATGGGTTATCAAAGCTGGCCTCAGCAGATTTCAAATAACTTTCAGGACAATTACCAAAGTGGTTTTACAGGACAGCAGATAATATTGTATATATCTCTAAGGCAGGAAGCTGTTAGGTAATGCACACATGCAAAAAAAAAAAAAAATATTAACCTCAAACATCCTTGATAGGAAACGAAAAACTTATGCTGCATTGAAGGAAACCACATGAAGGAAAAGCTGCAAAGATTTTGTGCAAAGCGTGCCGTTTTGCAGAGCATTCAGTTTAAGGCACTCACATCAAAAAGGCAGGGATTAATTATAATTCATAAACAATAAGTAAATAATTAATCTAAATGGTACATGAAAAAGTAATATAATTATTTAATACGCACTATGCAGAATGCAGATACATGGGAGCTTAGGGCAGGTATGGTTTGAAACGCAGGTGTGGGATTTTCCTGTGTTTTTGATGGCTGTGACAGGACATCTCATTTAGCTGAAACCACACAATCTATCCGACTAACGTCTAATATTTCCCCAGACACACGCCTCACTATCTCTCTAGCACACCACGCACACTTCATGTGTCTAATTTGTAACTTAACCACCCCGCCCCTATTCTGCTCTCCCTCAGGCAAGAGTAAATCGCTGTCTAAACCAGCTGCACAGGGCTGTCAAATATCCTTGAATGATGACACAATGCTCAACCCAACCATTTTTGTAAACAATTAATCCAACACCTTTGGCAAAGATGGCCGATTCAGTGCGTAGACACAATGTTAGTGAGGTCTGGGTGGCAGGTATGCAAATAAGCACAGTGTTTGCAAAGATACATTTTAAATAAATATAAATTAAAATAAAAGAAATAGTCATAAATATTATATAATAAATTATAAATAAAACAAAAAAAATAATAAGAAAATATTCATGCATCTACATTATGTCACATCATGAGGCCATTCACACTAGCAGGAACCTGGTCAAGAAAAATGACGTGAGTGGCTGAAAGGTGGAATAAATGTGTGCATAATCAATGCATGAACATGGGCCAGACAAACTGCAAGAAGAAATGCCACATGCAGATGAGGTGAAGGTTCACTGAGGGTATCCAGCTCACTGGACAGGAGAGACTATCAAATCCCACCATTGCTTTCGCTGATGATGTCTCTAAACCCACCCTATGATTAACGTATCCCCCCTGCTCCCCTTTCACTTAACACACTCCATTAGATTTCTATTGACTGTCCTGGTTAACACAGGCCCCGTAGGCTGCAATGACTGCTGTCACAGAGTCCCATTCATCTTCTGTCTTCTTGATCAATACACACACACACACACACACACACACACACACCAGTTTTTTTATGCAATGTCAGCACATTTATATACATATATTTATGGCTGGCTCTTATAGGCTTTGAGTACTGCTCCTGCTTTCCAAAACAATCTTTTTTTTATTTATTAATAATTTAAAAGATCTTCTGCAGCTTAAAAAACATTCAGGAGGCCACAACAATGCAATACTATAAAAGTTGAAACTCTTATAAATCATGTTTTTTTGTGATTGTATCTTCTAATTTAAATGCACCTAGATAACCGTGATGATAACTGTGCAACAAATCCCAATTGTGGTTTTATTTAGTTTTAGTTGAGGGGAATCATGAGGGAGTTTGGAACTTTAGGCCCAAAAGACTACAATGTAGGTGGAAACAGAATGTCTTCTCAGGTCATTAGTGAAAAGTGGAGGGGGGGGGCAAAGAAAAAAAAAAACAAAAAAAAAAACTTTTGATTTATTAAAAAAAATACATTTATTTTCTTTTTACATTTTACTATATAGCAACAATCAGGCTTTTAGAAAAGCATCGCTGTCCATCCATGGATGGATGGATGGATGGATGGATGTGTATTTCAGCTGCTTTCAAATTAAAAGAGAAAACTTCTGAGCACTAAAAATAATAAAATACCAAAAGGACCAACATTATCAAGATCATTCAGCAAGTCTGTCAATTTTTTAAACCTAAGATTAGATCTTCTAATTTAATCCTGCTGTTTCTGTAGTTTCTAGAAAGATCAAGTATTTTCTACACAGAAACACACTCACAGATACGCACACACACACACACACACACAAGCAGGCAGCACACACATTACTCATGGAGCAACAGCGAAGCCAAATGCGTTTTGCACTCCATTTCAACACACTCCTACTTACTGCAAAGTTCTACTTGGAATCCACTGGCCTGGCATCATTGGTCCCCAAAAGAGCACTCATGCAGAGTTCAGCCTGTGTGTGTGTGTGTGCGTGTGTGTGTGTGTGAGAGAGAGAGTGTGTGTATAGGTATGTGTGTGTTTCCCCTAGTGTGTGGACTGGGTTACTGCCTCTAAGTAGTGTACAGTAAACAAGTCATTATGGCTGTGACAAATGTTTCCTCTGGCATTTGTCTATTAGTGCATAGATTTCTGAAATAATACATCTAAATAAAAAAAATAATAATAAAAAAAAAAATATGATAGTAAAAAAGCTTATTGAGAGATTTTGTGATGACGATGATTATGATTGATGCTTATAAAGGGGCTAGAACTGGCCTATCTGTGAAAGTGGCTCACAGGTGGAGTTGGGCATGATGATGTCAGTGGAGGCCCAGAAGCGCAGCCGTTTGGCCAGAGAGGGACGCAATGGTGGTGTACGTGGCACCCGCATTTTCTCCTGGCTCTTACTCTTACGCAAAAACCGGAACTTTTTAGTTGCTAGAGTGTGTGTGTGTGTGTGTGTGTGTGCATATGAGGGTTGCAAAGAATTAATGTACACACAGCAACACACAGAAATATGGAGGGAGGGAGAGAGAGAGAGAGAGAGAGAGAGAGAGAGAGAGAGAGAGAGAGAGAGAGAGAGAGAGAAACAGAAAGACAGAGAGAGAGAGAAGAGAGAGAGAGAGAGAGAGAGAGAGAGAGAGAGAGAGAGAGAGAGAGAGAGAGAGAGAGAGAGAGAGAGACAGAGAGAGAGGGGTGAGAGTGGGAAAAGAAGATGAGCCAGAAAGTTAAGTGTGATTATGAATAAAGTCCAAACACCCTTTAAAGAAACAAGTGCATTAGATTCAAAACAGGTGAAACGCATGCAAGATCACATACAGATTAATATTACTAGAGAGATTCTTCAAAAGATAGAAACATTGGCATCCAGAGAAGTTAGCAGAGCAGACGTCTAATGAAGTTAGAATGTTGGGATGGGGCCCCCTTGTGGAACAAAGTAGCTTTATTGAAGACTATGAAAATGTGTAAATAAAACAAAAACAGCTTTGGTTCTTAAACCTGATTGGCTGGGCCACATTCAGAGCCCAAGTAAAATATTGGATAAAACCTTGGAGCTGTGCACGCCCACATGCAAATGTTTATAACTACGTGTGGAAGAGATCTTCTAAGATGAAATCTTATTCTTGTCTCTCGAAAAACATTCTGTCCAACTTTGCAATAAAAAAAAAATATATATATATAAAAATAAAAAAAGTATTACATGCATATGGTTAATTTCTTAGCAATCTATATTAAACTGTCTGGTGAAATACCTGCTTTTAGGAATTCTCAGTTTGGAACTTTCTATTACTACACTATTTTTATTTATTGACGCATATCTCAGCATTTACTCACCTCTGTTAGTGGGTGGTGGGGAAAAGACTGGGGACTGGACGTGATTTTCGTCCGCTGAGTGGTTGCCTGGTGAGTCCAGGCTAATGCGGGACTGGCGAGGGGGTAATGGAGGGGGAGGAAGTGGTGGACTGCTGTCAGGGCAGTCTAAGGAGACAGGGATGTCAGGCAGGGGGATGTCGGGTGCACTACGGATCCGCTCGCGAGCGCTCCCTGGCCTCTCACGGGGAGAGTCCTTCTTGGGCTTGATAAATTTGGCTATTGCTTTAGCACTAACCCAGTGGCTCCTCCTGCAGAAAATCCACACACACACACAATCAAAGTTTAAAAGGCACTTCTCAGGAGGTCAGGAGACATGAGCAGATTTCTCAGCCTACAAGAAAGTAGCAGCTTGACAATCATTCTACTGGCCCTCTTCATGCTCTAAAAACTTAGCAGCCAATTAGCCCAGGCACCACTTGATGCCAGATTTTGAATATGTATTGCACCCATGAGGCTAATGAAGTTGGCAGGCATGGAAGCTAATAAACTACAATTCGCATTCTGTATACTACATGCCTTTCAAACACTAACTGACATACTCTGATATATAAAATGAACACAAGAGTCAGCTGCTACTACTGTTTTGCAGATGTAAGTGGCAATACCTGGATCTCTGCAGATGATCGTATACCAACATGCTGTTTGCAAAAGATTAAGCAGTGGCTTTTAACATCCATTACTTGTTATCTACATTAGCTTGCTGCACTCACCACTCATTGTGGGTACATAGCAAGTGTTGGTTAATTAGTTATATGTCATTTCTAAGTTTTTCTCATTATGAATTCTGATTTATTTTCCTTCTATCTGCATACATCATGCTGGGGATTCTAAACGAGCAACACGTTTTTGCTGCAAGATTTAAGATGGATGGCAGGTGGAGATAAATATAAACAAATGTAAAAAAAAATTTTTTTAAATGGTTAAAATATTTTCTCTGTTGCTGTGCACAATAATATAATAAAATCTCAGAAGCGGTTTTACAGGCTGGCAAAAGCTGCTATGCACTAAAGATTACAGAGAATAACAAATGCTGCCTTTTAAATGATTTAGTAAGAAGAGTGGTACCCAGTATGACTGGAGACTTTATAGCAACCCGATAAAATGTTGATTTTGATTTCAGCTCAGCATTAAGTACACACTCAGACCTCTGTTTTAAGTTAAGTGAACAGCTACTGCGCAAAGATAAAAGGTGAACTCACTTTTTAGGAGTTGGGTCATAGAACTTGTACTGATCCATGATCTTCTCTTCCAATTTCTCTTTCTGCCTCCGTAATGAGTTCAGCTTATCGCTGCAGAACACAGAAAAACAAGTTAAATCCAGACTACAAAGTAATGACGCCTCCGACGCCGACTGTAAAACACACTCACATGTATTGTTTCTGCTCTTCGTGGTAGAGCTCCTTGCTTTCATGGTTCTCTCCAGTGTCTGATTCTGCTGGCTCAGCATCTGGATTTGGCTTAGGAGGTGATGGTTCTCCTCTTCAAGGTTCCCCTTCAGGCGGGTCAGCAACTGCACAAGTACAGACAAATATTTCACACTTAACCACTGCTTCCTGTCCACTTCCACAGGCCAGGGCACGGAGTCAAGAGGAAAAAAGAAGGCAAGCCCTGCCCTTGGTACCAAAAAAGTAAAGGCTCATCACTGAGAGTAGGTTGAAACAAATGTTAAACTCTCTCTGTCCTGCTCTATCTGTGCGACGGGAGGCAAAGTGCCTCCAAAAGATTCAGAATTATACAATGCATGGGTTCCATACATTAAGTATCTCCAGTTTACAAAGCACTGTCATGATCATGAAATCATCTGCACTCGTCTCTTCACTGCTTCATGCCTTAGGTTAGATGGCTTTGTTCTGCGTGAATGATTCATATTCATTTATCATTTGAACACAGAGGTGCCCTATTTCTGTGAAACATTCACAATGAATAGACTTAAAGAAATGCTTTAAAATGACTCTCAAGCAGCATTAGGGACAAAGAGAGATGCCAAAGTTGCCGTTTTGTACTGTGATGACGATCCATTAGTCAAAAATGAAATTTAAAAGCTTTGGTATATTAATGATGGATTAATTGCACATGACCCTTTCAATAAGAATGGCCATTCAGTAAACTAACTTTTGAAAAAGGAAAAAACACTTTACATAACATTACTTAAACACACATCTGTTCATCTGACTGTGCTCTTGAATGAGGCCCTTTGTGTTTGGGAGCCAGCCAGGCTCTCTCACCTCACAGTGGTTGTCCAGTTTTGTCATGGAATGTCTTCAGAGAGCCCTCAGTGCTGCTCTTTGAGCTGGTCATAGCGCGCCTGCCAGCGGTTCAACTCCAACTGTGACTCATTCAGGGAAGTCTTCAGCTCCTTGGTCTGATGCTGCAGCCCGTCATATTCCTGCCGCAGTTGTGCATGCGTATGTGACAGCCTACAAGGACAGGGCCATGATATAAACCCGGTTTGAAATATGCTCTGAGAATGACTGATTCTTGGATCATGCATTTGAATACACAGGTAATAAATAAATACTACAATTTTTAAGGAGAATGCCAATTCCAGAGACATACATTTAAGCTCTCTGTACAGGATGTGTACTTGTTGCTACATATCAAATCATAAATGTCTAGAGAACACCCATGTGTGTGTAGGTGTGTGGTCATCTTGCTCTCAACAGGCAACAATATAGTAATTCATTTTCCCCAGCAGAGTGCAGCATGAGTGTCTTTAAGAAAGGTTATATGGCTGACTATCATCTCATCCCTCAGGCTGCGGTTCTCCTCCAGGATCAGAGTGTTCTCTTTACCCAAACTTTCCCGCTCTTTCTGTAGAGACGTTTCTAGGGCTTCCATAGCGTCCTTCTGTTTCAGCAACAGCACATATCTACACATAGACAAATAAAATAATACTGAATTTAAAACTGAAAATTCACTCATGTTCACAGACAATAATACAAATGACTAATGGTTTGTGATCCCCACAGCTCAGTCTCAATGGTCCTTCATTATTATACAGTGGGGATTTTATATATATTTATATTATATATATATATTTATTATAATATATATATAATATATAATATAATATATATATATTTATAATACATTGTAAGTGGTCAAAATAAACAATTTATATTTCTGAAAAGCATTTTTGTTTGTGACTTTCCACACCTGCCTAAAAACTTTTGCACAGTACTGTGTGTGTCATATATATATATATATATACACACACACACACACACACACACACACACACACACACACACACCTCTGTGCATTTTATCCAATATTTTACGTGGGCTCTGAATGTGGCCCAGCCAATCAGGTTTAAGAACCAAAGCTGTTTTTGTTTTACACATTTCATAGTCTTCAATAAAGCTACTTTGTTCCACAAGGGGGCCCCATCCCAACATTCTAACTTCATTAGACGTCTGCTCTGCTAACTTCTGGATAATGTTTCTATCTTTTGAAGAATCTCTCTAGTAATATTAATCTGTATGTGATCTTGCATGCGTTTTCACCTGTTTGAATCTAATGCACTTGTTTCTTTAAAGGGTGTCTGTATATACAGTACTGTGCAAAAGTTTTAGGCAGGTGTGAAAAAATGCTGTAAATAAAGAATGCTTTCAGAAATATAAATAATGATGGTTTATTTTCATCAAATGTACAAACAAACAAAAGAAAAATCTAAATCAAATCAATATTTGGTGTTACTACCTTGTGCCTTTAAACCAGCATCAGTTCTTCTAGGTACACTTTTTTTTTTTTGCAGGATTATAGTCAGTGTATGATCAACCAATTTTACCAAACAGGTGCTGATGATCATCAGTGTCACGATGGTTGAAACACAGTCATGTTTGGAACAACCTACCAACGAGTTCCTTTAAACCTGCAAAATTGGCCTAAGAAAAGAATTGATGCTGTTTTGAAGGCAAAGGGTGATCACACCAAATACTGATTTGATTTAGATTCACTTTTGTTCATTCACTGTGTGTATATTATATATATATATATATATATATATATATATATATATATATATAAAAAAATACACACACACACACACACACACACACACACAGTGTCGGTGATGTGATCTGTATAATGCAGGATAGTATTCCCTCAACCCGTGACTCATGGCTGGCTGCTGCCACTGTTGACTGGGCCCCTGACAGTTGCCTGCTTCATCTTTGTGCTCTAGATCTCTAGAGATCCAGTAATGCATAATTCATGAGCAAAAAAGGAAAGAAGCACAAACACACACTCAGCTACTAAACCTGGCTAACACTACTACCTCACCTCCATAAACAATAGAGACAATTTTCCACTGACCAGTGTGGAAAAGTGCTGTGAAGTGAGCATGTGTGCTACACACACACGCCCATTAACGGAATGTTTAATGTCCTAAAAATGATGTACAGAAACACAACAATGGCCAAGAAGCCACTGAAAGTTGAATTCCACAGTATCAAGATGCGTAGCTGCGTAACAGTGGAACTTAAGACTGTATCTGTGATTTTATGTTTTACGTTCACATCATTTAACATTTACACAGAAAGGTCCATCACTATCACAGAGCAAGTTAAAGAAGTGTAAGGAAAAAACAAGAGTAGTAAACAAGCTAAAACATTTGAAATATTATTCATTAGAAGGTTGGGTACACCCAGGCTCCCTAGAGGCAGTGTATCGCTGTACAGCCACTGTGTGTGTGCGCCATGTTGCATGAACAAAATGAATACAGTAGTACAGGTACTGACTTGTTCTCCAGTGATCTGTGTTCCTGCTCCAGTGCTCTCTGGTTGCTTTTCAGTGTGGCATGCTGGGAGATGAGCTGCTCGTACTCAGCAGCCTGTCTCTCATGGACGCCCAGCAGACGCTCATGATCATGTGTTGCACCATCCCGGGCTGCCTGCGCCTCCTCCTTCTGCCTCTGCAGCCCCTCAACCTCTGCCTCCACAGACTGCAGCTGAGCCTGCAGTGCCCCGTACTGAGAGAGCAGAGAGGTCTTCTGGGAGCTCAGTGTAGAGTTCTCAACCTGGACACACACAGATACAAAAAATAGTTAATATTAGTTCAAGGTTGAGGGGTTGAGTGTGCGATGTGGCACCAAATCTGAGCAATCACCACGTTCCTGACCATTTCATTCTAGCTGTGCTAGATGCCAGGTGTTAACTAAAATGCTATTTTACTATCCGAACCCTGAGCCATTTCCCTGTGTGGTTAGGATAGCCCTCCTTCTCCTCAGTCACTCCCACAGCATGGGCATTGGAAGTGAAAGTGATTGTCATTGTGAAACATGGCTCAAGCACACAGTGAACAACAGCAAAATACAACCGTTTCTTTTCCACACACACACAACGGGAAGCCATATCCAGTCCCTGGGGAGCAGTGACAGGGATGGCACCTTGCTCAAGGGTACCTACTGGTCTGGGATTCGAACCCACAACCAGTTCCAGCCCTAAGCCACGGCTGATGTAACACAAGTGGCAGTTAGTGTTTTAACTAATTTCATTTATAACGGTAAGTAAATATATTGACAACAACGTAATAAATGAAACAAACCCACAGCCCGCCCACCCGTGCACAGCTGAGCTGCTCCATTTAAGAACATAGTAAGAACTTCATAC
This sequence comes from Hepsetus odoe, assembly GCA_017165825.1. Classification (NCBI taxonomy): domain Eukaryota; kingdom Metazoa; phylum Chordata; class Actinopteri; order Characiformes; family Hepsetidae; genus Hepsetus; species Hepsetus odoe. Next base: position 14,766,196 of record CM029374.1, on the reverse strand, counting down.
TTTATAATTCTGTGCAGATGAACAATGAATGCCCTAACTGCAGTGATTGTTTCGGTACCTGAAGTTTGGCCGTGTCTTTGTGCAGCACGGTGTTCTGCTCCTGCAGCGAGGTGGCCTGTTTCTGGAGAGCCAGAGTCTGAGCATTCAGTTGTGAGTTCTGAGAGTCTAATTGTTTCAGCTGTTCCTTTAAGAGGTGCTTCTCAGTTTGCAGAGCTGCATTCTGGAAACCAAAGTATAAAAGCAATTTGCACATTTACCCATTTTATACAAGCAAACACCTTTATGGTAAAGGGTTCCAAAGTAACCTTCAGCAGTGCAGTAAAAGTTTGGGAAATCAGATTGTGATAAGATTTCCACAAAGGAAATGGTTCTGAACAACTAAGCAAAGATCTTTTGTATTTATGCAGTTTAGGCACACGACAACTCACATTCTTCTCCACGTCAATCAGGCGGTCTTTAAGTTTGAGCAGCTCAGCTGTGGCCTCTCTCTGCTCGGTCTCCCACTTCTCCTGGCTGGGGACAAAGCGGCCCTGCTCTACAGCCTTCTGGGACATTTCAGAGTGGGCAGCCTCTTCCTCCTGCCTCTGCCTCAGGGCCTCCAGGGTTTTCTTCACCTGCAGAAGTGAAACATTAGCCAGCCAAGAGAGGATCAAGGTAGCTAAAGAGGAAGTAGATGTTTTTATGTATAATGTGCAGAAGTCTTGAGCCACCCCTCATTCCTTCACATTTTGATTTGATAAAGCCTGACTTTCTTATTGTGTTTAGGATTCAGTTTAGTTTGGGAATAGTTCTCCAGGCTTCCTAAAGTTGTTGGCCCTCACTTTCAGGTCAGTTGAAGTACCTGAACAGGTTCAGAGGATTGTTTTTTGTTTAAGGCACACAGAGATGTATGGATCCTTCAAGCATAACAGAGCCATCTAATATTAAGGTGTCAACCAGTAACGAAAGAGATGCAGATGAATACAGATGATCGGGCTGGTGATTAGTTTATTGGTGGTGTTGAGTGCGGGTAATGGAACATCTTTATCAAGGCATCTTACATATTAAGCCACTTTGCAACCGATTTTTTGAAAACAAATGATTACATTCCTATAAATTTCATCTGGCAAGGAGCATGAAAAAACATTTGAAAGATAAGTTTGCACCACAAGGTGATTCCCTACCAAAAGGGAAAAAAATGAGGAATGGCTGGAAACTTTTACACAGTACTGTATATGTGCAGCTGCTCGTACGGTAATGAGCTCAGTGCGTAGCTGCTGGTTCAAGTTGCTGCTCTCCTCCAGACGAGACTCCAGGCCCTGAATCTTCTCCTCTCTTAGCTCTAGAGTCTTCTTTAGTGTTGACTCAATCTTTGTCTCCAGGATTTTATATTTACTGAGAGATAAATGCAAACAAAGTTATTGATGGTGCTGAACAGCAGAGTAAAAGAAGTGGAAAAAAAAAAATAAAAAAATCATTCTAACTGCAGCACAAAGCAAGGGTATATAATGAAATGACCATTTTTTTCCACCCAGCTATGTGAAGCTTTGGAAACAGAGCTTATTTTCACCAGTTATCCCCCCCCCCCATCCTTTAATCAATACCAAATCTTCTAGGGGCAAAAATGACTCAAACGTAAAGGAATTCATGCAACAACAATCCAATAGCACAAACACAAAGCACCACATTTCACTCAGATTATTAAGTGGCAGTGGAATGTGACTGGTAGTAGTAAATGTCTTCTGACATTAAGCGATTAGCCGCAGCTTGCTTTCACTGAGTGCTAATAGCTGCTGAGGAATGCCAGTGTTTCCGTCCAGGCTTGTTAATCCACTCTGATCACACTCTGCAACACATTTCAAACACTTAGCAATTCCCAGACACACTGTTCTGACTGAACATGAGAGAAACAAACCCACAGGCAGACACACAGAGACAGGGAGAGAGAGAGAGAGAGAGAGAGAGAGAGCAAAAGAAAACGAGAAAGCGAGAGCAAGAGACTACTCAATAGAATCAGGCAATGCCTCCTTTGAGACAACTCTCCAGGGAACATTCCAAGGAAAATGAATCAAAGAGTAGTGCAGTTTCCACGGTGTTAGCCTGTAATTACTCATGAACCTTTATAATGGCCTCTAAATAAGAAAATGATTATACACACACTCTGCTGAGCAGTCATGGCCTAGCCCCTCTCCTTGGTCTGAGATCAATACCCCACACAACAACGAAAAATCAAAACAAGTTTGAGAAAACAAGAATGTGGCGTTGAAAACTAAGTTTAAACATGCTGAAGGCTTTCACTCCAAAGCTGGCTGTGCCCTGGTTACTCACCTATTCCATCTGGAAGAGAGTGTGCAGCATTCATAGAAAAACCAACAATCAGTGAGAAATCTCTTTCTTACTGTTTCAATACCTTCCTAATTTACAAAAACAGGGTCACAGCAGTATGTGCTCACTCACTTGTCCTCAGAACTGTGCTCTTCCTGCAACAGCTTCTCTCTGTTCAAGCCAATCTTCTCCAGCTCATGACTGAGCTTCTCCAGCTCATTAGATTGCTGCTGCACCCTCAATTTCTCATTCACCAGCTCCTGCAGCAAAACCAAGAAGTAAGGTTAATAAGGGTGGACTAGTAATCAACTTTATTATAAACAGTAGCCTCTTTAATCACAGTAACTAATGACCAAACCATATACACCATAAAAGCTTCAGCTCAGCATAGACTTCATCTCAGGCCAGTCCAATTAAAACTTGAAATCAAAACTTTTTTCAGTGTTGATAATTCAGTGAATACCTCACAAGTGTATTATACGTAGCTCTTATTAGCTATAAAAGGCTTCAACTTTGAAGAACGGCTACGTCACAGAACTTTCAACTTATATAATCCAAGAGGACAGTTAGCAGACTTACCGAGCCAGCTTTGAACTTAAAAAGGTTCTGAGTTGGGGAAAAAAATGGCCACATGCTGATTCGATCTTATAGACTCAAGTTTTCAAATAAGACCTTAAATACTTTAAATGTGTTCCTAGATTGGACAACTGAATGGTGGTTATTCCACTTTCCAAGCTTCCATCATTCACTAATCACACAGAAGCACCTAACAAAGCTAGTGCCTGTAAAAGCTGCCTTCTTGCTCTAAAAATGAAATGACCGTGTCAGCAAAGACTTGCTGGCCTCAAATGAAGGTGGATCTGTAAGTGTTTACTGATTAAAATGTGTGCACGTGAGTCAGGTTGTAGTAATCTTAGGGTACTGTCAGCAAAGCGTGGGGACGGTGTATTTGAAACGCAACCAATTTGTGTGCTTCTACCGATATTTTTCAATATTGTATTTAATTGAGGAAAAAAGAAAAAAAAATTATATTATATTTATATATATATATATATATATATATATATATATTTAGCCCAGCTTAGTCACACTGACTGCCTCCTATCATGGATTTCCCCAAAAGGTCTGTGCGTAAATTTAGTTGTTCTACATTCATTTATCTGTAACTTAAGGTTACAGACAACTTCCACTGCCAGTGTTAGTACCAGATACAAACAGGGGAGCCACAGAAACCATTGCAGTACCTCCCGGAGAGTGGCCAGGGTCCTCTTGTCGATGGTGACTTGCTTATGCAGCTCCTTGTTTTCTTTCTCAAGCTCTTTAACCCTTCCAGCAGCTTCTCTGAGTCTCGCAAGCTCCCTATTCATGGCTGTGCCCTCTTTTTCCATGCTGCTCATCCTGAGTGAGCTTTCCTCCAGCGCTGCCTCCTTCGCCTCGAGCTGCCGCCTCAGCCTCTGAGCCTCCTTCTCCAGCTGCTTCTTATCCTTCTCAATCTGACCCAGCTCTTGCTCCATGCACTGTCTCTCCTTCTCAGCCTCCTCTGCACGGCTTCCCACCTGTCTCAGCTCCTCCAGCTCTCTGTGGAGCTCCTTCCTCTGACTCTCAGCCTCCCGCAGCTCATTCTCCAAGACATGAAGTTTAGAAACACTGTTGTCCAGGCTCTGCTGCAGTCGGTGGTTCTCCTGACCCAGGCTGCTGCAGCTGAGCTCTAGTCTCTCGCTGCGCTTGGCCTGGGATCGGAGCTCCTCCAGGGTGCCTTGAAGTTCCCTTCTCTCATGCTCCAGTTCACTATGCTCCAGCTGCAGCTGGGTGAGGCGAGCAGCCGCTGGACGAAGAGTGTCCAGGGCACGGCGTTGCTCCAGATTCTCTTCCTCCAGCTGTCGGTGGTCCTTCTCTAGCGCGGCTAGGCGAACATGAGTGTTCTGTGCAGCATCTGCCTGTTTCTTAAGCCTACGGTTGTCCTGCTCCAGGATGGTATTCTCACCCTCCAGGGCCTCAGCACGATCACCTGCAATCCTGAGCGAGGCTAGCTCCCGTTGTAGCTGTTCACGACCACGCTCCAGACGTGCCAGCTCTCTCTCTAGCTCCTCACATCGCTCGCTGCGCTCCCGCAGGCCTTCCAGCTCCTTGGTGGCCTGACGTTTCTCTGCCTCAAGCCGCGCCAGTCGGCCTCCTGTCTCGGAGATGGTCTGGTGTAGGACACGGTTCTCTTTCTCCACCTCTCGCACGCGGGCCTCGCTGTCTGCCTGGGCACGTTTCTGCAGGGCACTGACTGCCTGGTTCAGGTGCACCTTTTCCTGTTCCAGCTCAGAGATCTGAAACACAAAAGTATGAAAGTGAAAAGTGAAAGTAACCATTTTTGTCATTGTGAACCACGACACAGCACACAGTGAACCACAACAAAACTACACCTCTGCATTTAACCCATACACTCACACAAGCGCAAAAGGGAACAGCTATTGAAAGCACCCAGGGCACAGTGATGGGGACAGTACCTTGCTCTGGGATACCTCAGGGCAACCTACTGGAAAGGGATTTGAACCCACAATCTTCCAATCCTGGGGCAAACTCCCTAACCACTAGGTCACTGCTGCCCTGGTGAATGCAGCCATTGTAAGTGAATAATAAAGAACAATCACTGCTTTTAAATGCAGTTATAATATCAATAGAACATTGCTAAAGAATTTTGCACATTACTGTTCATTGTACACTTATTTGGTGTTGTGAATCAGCTACAGTGCAAGGCTAATGTAACAAACATCTAATGAAAGCTTAAATCTCATTGTCTAGCATGGACTATTCTTGTCATTTCGAGGTCACAGCATGGCACATCGTGAACCACAATGAAATTGGACCTCTGCATTAAACCCGTGCAAACACCGTGCAGCAGGAGGCAGCTATGAAAGCACCAGGGGAGCAGTGACGGGCACGGTAGCTTGCTCAAGGGTACCTCAGGGGTACTGGTAAGGGGTTTGAACCACAATCTTCCGACCCTGTGGCCAACTCCCTAACCACCAGGCCACCGCTGCCCCAATGTTCATCACATTTCAAAATTGTCTTAAGCTATTTACAAATTTGATCTCAAATATGATTACAGAAATGGAAAAAGCCATAGGAGCTATAACTTTAAACATGCATATAGTCAAAGAATGAAAATTGCGCTTACTTGTTCGTCTTTCTCTGCCTGCAGGGTCTCTACTGCTTTCTCCAGCCTTTGTTTTTCCTTGAGTAGCTCTTCTCCCAAGCTTTCCATGTCCTGTGTGGTCTGCTTCTCCTGGTCCAATTGAGACTGCAGACGCTCCAGCTAAGATTAGACCACAAGTCAAATTACTTTACCATTCAGAATAAAAGACACACCTCATGACAGGAGAGCTGTGATGTACCTTCTTGCTAAGGCCCTGGTTCTCCCTCTCCAGCTCCAAGGCATGGAGCTGACCCTCTTCCAGGTTAAGAGAGGCCTCACGCAGTTCTTGAATGGTTTTCTGCAGACTCTGGTTCTCCTTTTCCAGCTTCAGCAACCGACTGGAGGTGGACTCATTTAGCTCAAACACAAACGATTTGCAAGCTGCAGAAGAAGAGACCATCAGCGCTTATCTCATAACTGATGATATCTAAATTCTTTTGTTCCATGTCATATTTGATGGCTCAATATTTGTGGCCTTGTGGTTTAGAAGCCCATTAAGCAAGGAGATTCCTCATTGCTACAAATACATGCTTGAACAGTTTTTCCTAAAAATGCTACAAAACGGTGACACAAAGAAATTTCCATAATTCTTTGAAGACTTCTAGATTTTTAGAAATGAGTCATCTATGCACTTGACCAAAATGTTAACGTATGATATTTGAACATTCCTAGTAAGTGCAACAGAACAGAAAAACAGACTTGGGTAATGCGCTATCGTGCACAGGTCACAGAAATGGAAAGTCTAGCCTCCCACTGCATAAAATCCAATCACAAACATTTATTCTCGATAGGAATCTATTATTGAAAAAAGCAGAGAAGTGGAGAAAGCGCAAAAAGATGTAGTGGTGCTTCATTTAACTTCATGTGAAAACTGAACGGGTACCAAGGGGGAGTAACTTCCAGTTCCTAAATTGGGGGGAAAAACGAGATAAATTAAGTGCTGCAGAGTGTTTGACTGCATCTCTCTGTCTTACCTTCATTGACCTCGTTGTTTTTGGCCAACTGCTCCAGCTCCCAGCCCAGGTGTGCAGACTCATTCATGCTTTGCTTCTGCGATATCTCCAGAAGCATGTTCTCCTCTAGCAGCTCCTCCAGACGCTTTTTATCACTGTCTCTATCCTTCAGTACACAAACAAATACAGATCATGGGGAATCAGCACCCAATTATTTTGTTCACCTACACACACACACACAAACAAATTCTACTTACAATCTCCATGTCGTGCAGTTTAGAGCGCAGGTGGAGGTTCTCCTTTTCCAGCTCATGCAATTTATCACAGCGCCCTCTAGCTGCGCTCAGCTGTTCCTCTAGCATGGCCTTGGTCTCGAGCAGGGTCATATTGTCCTCTCTCAGCTCCTTCGGAGGAACAGGGAAATGTGCAGGGTAACAGTGGTACATGAAGGTAAATAGGGCTTTCAGAGTCTGCCTCATGGACAGGCTAGTTAAAAAAAATAAAAAGCAATGATGACAAATAAGGTTACCTCCACTCGGGCTTTGTAGAAATGGACATCGTGAAGTTTTTCTTTGAATCGAGCCAGCTCTGTTTCAAGCCTGTCCACTCTGCCTGCACGATCCCTCAAAGCGTCCACCTCATCACGGTACGCTCTTACAGAACGTGCTTCCGCCAACAGCTGAGTATTCTGCATTTGAACAAGCCTGTTCAACTTCTATATTTCTTAAACATTTACAACCATCTTTTAAAAAGAAACATTTATAATATTTTACTAATATTTTTTTATAACCAAATATTAAAACTATTGACCTTTTTTTCTTGATCAATTGACAAGGGCATCAGACATTTTTGAAAAAATAAATAAATAAATAAATAAGATGGTGATGAGGTTGGGTTCTGTAAGCACTAAAGCAGAAACAGCTAAATAACACATACAATTTGGAAACTGAATACAAATTAAAAAGATACTGACATCCTTTTTGAAGCCCCTTAAACAAAAAATGTTTGTTCAAGCACTTTTTAAGGTATTGCTAAAATGTTGTGATGGCTTAGAGGCATACAGTGGAAATGTGATAGCATGGAGGGATAAAGCAGCTACAAAAAACTAACCTCTTGCTTTAGTTTCTGCATCTCGGCATCCAGCCGTTCTAGCTCATTTTTGGTGTCCATCAATTGCTCAGTCTTCTCCTCTCTATGTGCAAGACATGTGACAGATTTTAAATGAATCATGCACGTCCAGAAGCAACGGTTGCACCGTGTGCAGCCATTCACCAGGAAAAAGAAAAGAAAAAAAAAAAAAAAAAATCAATGTTTATGCAGCAGATAGATTAAATGCTCTTGCTGCTTACAATTCTTGACGGGAGCGTCGCAGTTTGGCCTTGGTGTCGGCTAGCTCCACTGCCAGGTGCTGACGCTCCTCTTTGGAAAGCACAGTAAGCTTGGAGGGTCGTTCGGGGCTAGAGAAGCTCACAGGGCTAGGGGGGTGCTGGGACTGCAAGTAATCTCTTTCCTGGGTCAGGTCCAAGATCAGCTAACAACAAATACAGCAGAAAACATGTCAAGTTATATTCATTCATAGTTTGGTTCAGTAGCAATGTCTGTCTAAAAAAAATATATAAATAATAAAAAAATAAGGCAATTATATCTGTATTATGGGTGGTGGATATTCAATGTAGTGACAGATTATATGGTGAAAGTGATATAAATGCAGCACACAATTAGCACTACAACGTTTTTCATACAATCAGAACGATTACTTACGCAGACTGGTAAAAAAAAAAAAGAAAAGAAAAAAAAAGATAAACAGTTTAGGCTATTGTACTAACTTGTATTGGACCAATTGTACCAATATAGATATGATATGAAATCAATGTTGATATGATATGAAATCAATTTTAAAAATAGATAAAATACCCTTCATCTACTGAGAGTGGGACAAAGGATGACGATATTTAGGACCAATTTGTCCATGCAAGGACAGAGATCTAAGTTTGAGTGGAGATTTGAGGTTACCTCCGAGTACTCATCCCGCTCGTCGATGAGTTTGCGGAGGTGAAAGGCCATGGTGCGGGACAGTGGGTCCAGCTCCTCAGCTGGCATCTCACCCACCTCCAGCCACTGTAGGTCCAGGACATTCTCCTGGTTGTGGGTCACCTATGTTAAAAAGTAATATGTTTACACACCAGAATTTCCAAACTCACATAGTTGTTACTTAGAAAGTCAACACTAAGGACTGGAAAAACTGTGGATACCTCTTGGATATGAGAGACGATAGCTGCTTGTGTTTCAATGTCTAGCTGCTTAATCTTCTCGATGATCTCCTCTTTACGCTCACACTGGATAGAGAGAAATTGAGAGAGCGAGGCATCAGTGCTTCTTCACAAAGCCATGTCTGATTCTGCCATCTGTTTTTCTGCTGAAGTTGAGACAAGAACTAAAAGAGCATGATTTGATAGTATTGATTAATCAAATTAATGTTCTGAAATTTTCTGAAAATATGTCTGACATTTTAAAACATAAAAGACTACGATGGAGTTTCGCCAAATAAAGCACAAAGTGGCTCTTTCCTCTGTTTTAAATCTGCATTAGAACTAAAAGCTAACAGCAGAGGCTCCAAGGCACTCCATTATGTTTTCCTCTTTAGTCTAACCATGATGTTTACCATCTCTGCAGAGAACTGGAAAAACCTGTGGAGTAGGACTGGGAGAAGGAGAAAGAGAGCGAGCGAGAGAGAGCTGGAGAAGGAGTCTGTGCATGACATAAGTGATAAAAAGATTAGACTACAGCAACTAAGCAGTGTCAGGAACAGCTGGGACCTGTGCAGAGATGCCTCTCTTCTACACAAACAATCTCAGCTGAGGTGTGGAAGCACCTGGACTGATTCATGAAGCACTAATAGTGAAAATCAGTGTGTGTGTTTGATTTGGAGGGAAAAGGGACAGGCGTGTTCAGACAGGGTCATTTTACTGCAGCTTCCTCATTGTAGGTGTGGAAGCACAGATCGAAAGGCTCAGCTTACCTGAACAGCACAGCCCAGCAACAGCAGCAGGAGTCTCTTCATCTCCTCCATGCTCTTCCCTGGAGAGCAAACATTTCATAACACACATTCGCAAGTTAGTTGGATAAATGACCATGTTTTCACTGCCAGTTTGCATTAAATTAATGCAAGTGTCTATATTTTCTTGTATTTCCCCACTTTAACATTGTCATTTCCTAACCACGCTTTAATCGAACCCTACTTGCTACTGTGCCTTTAAGACTGAAATCTATAAATGACTCTGTATTGACTGGATCTTTCAAAAAGCAGTCCAGACTAAAACACTCTTCGCAATGTTAATCTTAAAGGGTGGGGCTGAACTGTTGTAGGTTGAAAATGCAGATATATGAAAATGACTAACATTACAATCTGCGAGGAGCTAATTTGCATATACGGATTATAAAACACTGAGGACTGCAACTCTCACAAGCTTTCTTTATCTTACTTTCGCAAAAACTGCACATATCAAGAATGGCATTATACTACAATATTCTTATTATATGCCTTGGTGATCATCTTTTCAAAATAGACACTTTGATGAGACATTTTTGTCGAACATTTGCAGGTATACTTTTTTTTTTTTTTACTTTATTGAGCAAGTGTAAAAAAAAAAAATACAATTCTCAAAATCCTTCAAAATTGGCAGTGTAACACAGACACCGAAAACAAGCGTTGTGTAGATTATCATTTGCACGGAGGAGGACTGTGATTACCCCCCAACACACCACCCCACCCCCAACAGTGAGATTCTACCAGTTCTACCAGCCAACTCTTGATTCTGCATCAATTCCCACAGCTGGATTATTTTCTACCAGTTAATCCAAAATGACAGTTCTCTAAAGTCCCCCTGCCATACTGTAGCCCTGTAGCTACAGGCCCTGTGCCATGTCTATTAGTCAGCCCTGACCCATTATTAGTGGGTCAGTCTGCAAGGCGCACCACACATGGTTCAGTGGGTTCACACTTACACTGCAACGATTCAACATCCGTTTCAAATAGAATAATGGCATGATTTCTATCTTAAACATGGGCGACTACAGTGGTTTTTTGTACAGTTAAACAGTAAGATTTGGAAAGCAGTAGTAGATGACTGCTCCATGTTCCCTGTGATATACAAGTTACATTCAAAACAAATGATCTAAAAGGCTAAATGACAAAAACAACTGTAGATATCTAAGCGTTAATTCAAATAAGGTACGTGCATGTGGTGAGGTGTGTTTTTCTCCCCATGTATGTTGGACACTCTGGGGAGAAACGGAGGGAGTTGTCATGGAGACTGTGCCCTTCCCTGCCCTACAGTATAACCCATTCATACAGAGAAAAGAGCTCTATAAAAGCTGAAGCACTTATACCATTACCGCCCACTCTTTCACCTTATGTAAAAATGTAAACGTCACCAGCTGATGTGATTTGCATGCATATGCAAGTGCATTGCTTTGTGCACAAATTCATTATGTTTAATTTCCATGACTATTCATTTTCTACATAGTTTCTTCATATTTCATAGAATTTTAATAAGCTATTAGGCAATGGGTATCTAATAATTGATCTGGAAAAGTAAAAAATGAGATCAGATGAACTGCATGATTACCTTCGTTCGAATTTACAATAAGAACCAGAATCAGAAGTACGCACCCATTTATATACATTGCTTAATATTTCCTTGACCACCATCTTTTTTTTTTTTTTCTTGGTCCAGATTTGGCCCCAGTTTAGTCATGGCCAGTTTCTACCCACCAGCTAGGATTCCCCAATACATGTTACCAAGACCCGGAGCATGAGGCCTGCATGTGCTTCCTCAGAGTTACATAAACCACCATCCCATCTTTTCCAGTTGATGCAAACACACCACCATTTGACAGCTCAACACGCTTGGAGAAGAACATTTACTGACAAATCTGTTATGGCTATTAACAGACCCATCAACTGACTGGCTGTGAGGTGCTTAGTGAGTGAGAGTGGGCATTCCTGCCCACCAATAAAGGAACACTATATGGGCAAGTTGTTCACACCATGAAGTCGTTCACCCCAATGTAGCTACAACAGTTTCCACTCTTCTGGAAAAACATTCCAAAGGTTTTGAAATATTTCTGTGGGAATTTTGATCGTTCGTCCAGGTGAGCATTTTTGAAGTCAGGGACTGAAGGCCAGCCTCACATTTTTCATTCTATGGGGTTGAGGTCAAAGCTCTGTGTGGGCAAGTCAAGTTCTTCCACACCAATCTGGATATTGTTTCCTGCACCAGAGCATGCTGGAACAGAACAGGGCCTTCCTCAAAATGTTCCAACAAAGCTAGCAGCTAGTCTCTGCTAAACCATGTTTGCTAAGCGCTTGGTTTAATACGAACATGAGAAAGAGTAAACCTAAACACGTGAATTCATGACCCCCCCCATATAGCTCACTAGGACTCGCAGCCTCAGTTGCTTGGAGATGCTGTTCTCCAGATTATTCTTTTACAAAATCTTTTAAAGGCCTATATCTTTATTTTTTATCATTTTCTTTTGACATTTTTTAGTACTCCAGAAAGGCTAGGATTTGGCTGTTTTTTAATCATTTGGTCTTTTGATAAAAGCAAGATTACTTGATACTTCATCAAGATAACATTTTGCTGGGGCAAGGCTTTCCGGGCTGTGTGCCTCTATGTTATTTGAGAGGTGCATCACGCAAATCTCTGATGGTTCTTGATAACTCATCACAGGAAACAAATGAAGCTGTAAATGTGATAAAGGTTATTTTGATCCAATGCATGCAAACGAACATGCGTCAGACATCCAAGGACAGCCAATAATGGAAGCACAAAAAAAAGACAACAAACTTTGAACATAAACCAGGAGCCATGCCACCCTCGGCACCATGCTGCTGATTATAATCTCATCGGAGACCTGTAACAAAGAGGCCTCACTATCCTTTCTGTTAGCGTCGCCAGTGGTTAACCATTATGAAACAGCTACTACATAAATAAATAAATAAATAAATAAATAAATAAATAAAACTTTGAATTTTGGCATAAAATCACAGTATTAAAAAACCTGAAGGCAAGTGTCCTGAAAATAAGAGGGTGATAGAAATGCAAAGGGTTGACACTAAACAATGAAGACTGTGATGTTCAGCTGTTGAGGCATTAACATCATTTTAATACATATTACACTAATAATACACATCGGCATTTTGTTGTTTTGACTAGAAATTTAACAAATGAAGGGGGAGTTGCACAGATTAGAACAGTACTGGGATTCACAGATAACTCTGAATACTTTTCCTTTTATGTACAAGAATAAAACTAAAGAATAAAATTAAAATATAAACTAAAATACAGATCTGTGAACTCCTGTATGCCAAAAGTTTCTCTTTTGTGTCCTGCTTGAACCTGTGATCGAGCCAGTGGTCCGTCAACACCAGGGCTTGCAATCAGCACTCGGCCTGAGCCAAGTTGCCACAGCCTTTTTCCTCCAGTCTTCCCTACGTCCTTCAACCATTGAGTTTAAAGCGTGCTTCCTTCCCCTTAGAGGCAGCAGCGTTTGTGCCTGCTGGATTGCCAGTAGGTGGGAGGCTACTCCATTACACTACTGACCTTTTAAAAAGGAAACTGGGAACATTCACTATGTTGTGGGAGAGCTATTAAATGAGTACAAAGATGCTTACAGTGCAACTATTGTTCATCTTTTACTCTGATTTTTCACCTTTTCTTTTTTACAACTAGTCCTTAAAAACGAAGTAATCAAGAAAGGATAATACCTGACAAAGGGTCCTTAGCGATGATCAGCACATTGGGTAAAGTCATCAGAACGAGCTGCTGTAGACTCTCCTGTGGTGGTGAAGAGAGACATGAACAACAGTTAAACAAGCACAAATTTTGTCAAATTTTAAAAAGAGGAATTATTTCAAGCCAGTCTTCTGCAACAGTTTTATCATGCTCCAGACACAAATGACCACAGGTCATTTTAGGTCAGGGGGTAAACCATCCACTGGCATGGAATGAATACATTAGGGCAGTGTGGTGTTACATATGACTGGCACAGACTCCTGCCAGCATGAGAGGCTGAGGTCATAAACTAGGGTTGATAGCAAAGTGGAAAAGAAAACTCAAACAGACAGACACACAGATATAGAGCAAGATCAACCAGACAGATGCGACCAAAAGACAGAACAGGGCAGATAGGCAGGACTGACCAGCAGTGGTGGCCTAGTGGTTAGGAAACGGACCCCTAAATCAAGGGCTGTAGGTTCAAACCCTGGAGCAGTAGGCTCCCCTTGAAGAAGGCACACTTCTGCTTCACTTGGTGGATTGGTTACATGCAGAAAAAACATTCTGTTGTGGTGCACTGTGTGTGCTGAGGTATGTTCCCATAGGCAGTCGCTTTCACTTCCACTGACCAGACAGACAGACAGACAGACAGACAGACAAAAAGGAAACGCTGTTGGAAATTGCAGGCATGTTTGGGAATAGGAGAGTGCATGGTGGTGGAAACAGGATGGGCAAGGCTGTATTCACAGAGAGCACAAAGCTGTAATAATGTGTGCCCATTATAAAGCATGAAGAACTGGTTTCTAACATGCCACAGTGTTCCTGAAGAAAGTTAAGGGGGAGTGCTTTTGTCTGTGTTATGTTCACATGTGTCCCCGTGGACTTAACCTCAGAAACAATGGCCTCCATAGCAACCGAATGTACACAATGGGCAAGACCTGACAGGTTTAAATGACCTTAAACAGGCATTCCAGCATATACATAAACAGAGACACACCAGCAACACAACGGCTAACCAGAAAAGAGCATGTGTACATAAATGACACCACACATGAGTAACCAACAACTGGAATATGCTTGGGGAGGATATGTTGAAGCTCCCCTAGAAGCTTCAAGAGCAGTAACAGCAATTTCAAACAGAATTTTAGCGAATAGCAGTTCATGAATGATGCATGGGATCATATAAGAAATGGTCTTCAGTAGAATTATCATCAATATCACCCTATCCAATTACATTTTTTTTTATATGACTATCAGTGTAACCTCATAAAGAGCAATTTCACTTTGTTTCTAATTTTCAAAGCCTTGAAAACAGTGGTGGTGACAAAAGTACAAAGGTAAAAAGTAGTTGAATTGATGTACTTCATGTGGGAACACGCTGGAATCAGGAAAGAGGCCTGGTGCTTCTCTATATAATCTATTGGAGGGGAAAAAAGAATGATTGTCTGAATAAACTGCACAATATAAAGCTACTAAGATTTCACTAACCTTCCCTCAGTGTGTTCAGCCAGCGATGCACGTTATTTATCCTTTAGTTAAGGGCCTACTGAAGTCTTTTGAGTACAAAGGGATGTGGCGGTTCAGTGAAGTAATTTATTACTGGCTTCGCAAAAAAGGAGGAGGTCTTACTGCCTTTTCAACCATATACACAGTACACACTGAAACACAAATAAACAATATTCCTCCAGAACCATGGTTCTACACTTAAGAAAACCTAGGGCAAGACAAATGATGTGCAGAAAATACACAAGTACAACATACAGTGCAGAAAAAGGACGACAACACAACACAACCGAGCACACACACACGCGCGCGCGCACACACGCGCACGCACACACGCGCACACACACACACACACACACACACACACACACACACACACACACACACACACACACACACACACACACACACACACACACACGGCCCAAAGCAGAGACATGAGTGTGGTGTGGAGAACAGCAATGAACACAGTACTAGTGCAGTATTACAGCTGTAATAGAGTGTTATGTCAAACACTATATTTAGCAGAATGGTGTTTAAAGTGTGAGGTGCAAAGACAAGATCTTCTAAATAATGTGCAAAAGAGCACGAAAACCAGGTAAAGTTGTATGAATATGCAAGTGTGTGTGCACAAGTAAATGGAATAAAATGAAAGTTGGTGAAATACTGAATGACTGATGGCCAACAAAACACCAGCATTTAATGAGTCTTATGTCAACGGATAAACTGTACATTCATGTAAAGTGTCCATCTGTTAAGGGTTAATTAAGAAGCGGTGAAAAATCGGTCACTGTTTCAAACCTGTCCAGTTTCGATTAGCTACAGCAACTAAATAGGCAGCTAAGAACTGAACAGGAAACTAAATGTTAAAAAAAGCTTTCTATAAAATAAGTCCTTTAATGCATAGTTTAAATTCCATTTCTGCCCATTTTTGTTAGCATTCTGTTAAAGCTTATATTGCATGGTCACAGTTTTTAAGTGGGCAGAACATACAGCCCAATTCATGTACAGAATACTGTTTGTGTGAAACACAAAAAAAGTGGAAGATGATGGAATCACATTAGGATGGAACACACAAATAACTATATGAACACACAAGATCTGCTGGGATGGTGCAGGGGTTTCCTATGACATCATTTTAAATCTCTGCCCTTCCTATTGACCCCCGACTGACAGCTTAATCTGGCCCTCAGAGGAATGAGTCCCGCAGGAGGGCTTTGTGTGTGGGGTCTGATGGGGAACGCCACTCTCTCTGATTACAATAGTGGCTCCTCAGCTGAGGCCCAGGCCAGACCCACAATGCCTTTGTCAGGTAGGGCCCTCTGAACCGTCTGTTTGCTACTGCTGTCTCTTGCTTCACTGTCCCTGCACCTCACACACAAACACACTAATACTTCAGACACCCTTCTCTCAGACTACCCCCTCTCTTACCCTTACACAAAGAAATGTATTCGAGCCAAAAAAGCAAATCAGATAAGTTTTCAGAACAGCAAAAGTGGCAGAGGTCTACAAATCGCATGGGGTCTCTGAAACACACAACTGTGAACTGCGATTCATCCCGCACTCACAGAAACATTCATCTAAAACTGCCATTTACAGTACTCCAAAGGCGAACATTGTGATAAAGGTGAACAAACCATATGTTGCACAGCTTCAGTAGAGCGTCTATCTATGAGAGGTAAAAAATAAAGCATTCCCTTGGCTGTTTTTTATTACAGGTTGTGTCCATGGAAAACATTTCCTTAATTGTTTAAGCAATTCTACCATTTCTTTGTGTTCAGCACCACTGGTCCGAGACCGTTTCTAAGGTGACCACGCACCACAGCACTCAGGAGAGCCTCTCAGATAGTACACCAGTGGTTTCTTCTGACAGCCCAGGAACATCTGCTGCTCGAGCAAACTGCAAGAGCACAATTAGCTAAAAGTCTGCGTGTTCCAACACAGAATCTGGGGGAAAGGAATGACACAATTTCAATTGACAGCCATAGAATTATTGGCTGACTAGTTCCAAAATGAAGAGACACAACAACCCTTCTGCTCCTTGAGATCATTTTTATTATGCTTGCCATACTTAGCAGGCTCATTATTGGTATGGCATCACATCCCAGACCAGGAGGCTTTTGTGTTAGCTAGCGTCAGGTTACACCTAATAGCTGAGGATTTAGAACACTCAAGAGGATCAGCTAACACCCCACATCTTCCACCACCAGACCATAACCATGGCAGCCAAAGTCAACTCAGCTGGACTGCTTATGCAACAGGCTTGTCAATACTGATAATTTGAGTCATGTATTAATTATTTTGATGACTGAATAAGTAAGCAATACTTTATGTATTATTTTACCTAGACTTCCCCTAAAAGATGCATGTTCAAGAAAAACTCATTCAAATATCTTACGTACATTCCTAAAGGAATGTAAAGCCTTAATATGGAGTAACCTAGTAATATAAAAAAGCTTCAGCTACCTCAAAACAGAAAGTGACTGCGAAGTAAATATTGGCAGACAAACAGATGGCACCTTTTATCCAAGTTCATATTGACAGGGACAGAGCAGCCTTAAGCTGCACTTCTGTTGGACACCGAGCATAACAGACCAGACATACATGCACACACCCCCACCTTAATTATTAACGAGTGAAGATCCATTTCCAAATGCAAGAGAGCTGTAAGGGGAGCTTTTGATGTATGCACTTGTTCGAACACGACGGAACTAAGCACATAAGCAGCACTTTTTTTTTTTTATCAACAAACAAAGGAAATAACTTAAAAGCAGATACAATAGAGCTGACTGAAAAGACCTGAAGGTTGAATGTTGTTTAACACCCTCCTTTACCTTCAGAGCCTCAGTACCTTTCAGGAAACCCGTGCAGAGGGAGCGGAGATCAATCCCCATCCGTCTGGATATGCAGCAATTACAGTATGGAACAACAGAAGAGATGGAGAGTCTTTGTGCACCGTGATTTCATGACCTTTTCGGAAACGTTCCTCAGCAGCCAAAAAACGAAAGACTTCAGTGCAGTCCTGCCATCTGCCAATTTTTAGAACCTCTAGGCCTGTTGGATGTGGGAAGTCTACCTCCCATCTGTCCACTCTCCTTAATTCAGGGCAGAGGGGTCAAAAAAGTGAATATTATTCTCACACTCAATTAAGGCTGGACAATATGATGATAGTCATTACCATCATCTGCACTACAATATAATTGCAATATACTTTTCAGAGCATTGCTTGATATTGGTCATACCACACTGACCAACTGCATGTTTCATTACTAACAAAGCATGCTGGCGTCTGAGTCGAAGTGGAGTTCTATGTCCGTTACTGATCCAGCCACGGCCCCGTTCATCTGCTCTGTAAAGAGTCGCTCTCACTTCGTCCATAAAACCTTTGAAAATCTGTCCTGAGATATTTCTTGTCCCAGTCTTGTGGTTTTAACTTGTGTGTCTCATTCAGTGGTGGTGGGGTTTCAGCCTTGCTAACCTTGCCCATGTCTTTGAGCACTAAACACCTTGTACTTCTGGGAACTCCAGGTAGGTTCAGTTCTGGAATATGACAGCATTAGAGGATAATGGGTTCCTGGCAGCTTCAAGTTTCTTGCGACCCTGATGACTATTTGATGTTTCTGTGATGACTTCCCAATATCTTAGCAATTTCAAGAGAGCTGTAACCCTCTGAAAAACCTGATCTCCACCACTCACTCCCTCCCTCTTTACACAAATACACATCATCTGATCTGCTTAAACCCAGTTAGCATTCAAGTTTATACAGCTTGGAGTTGGAAAAAACGCAAAAAAATTATATAGTCAAAATACTCACTTGCCTAACTGTGCACACAGCGTAAAGACAATGTGATTTAGCTGATTAATTGGCTGAATGAGATTTTTCTCAACATTCTTAATATGTCGCCCAACATGGCAACTCTTGACCACTTTTGTAGACTAAACAGGGACAGATTCATTGGACTCTCACAGAAAACATTCATTAGGAGCTTAGGAAGAAAGGCAAGGCCTCAAGGGTTGAAAAAGAAAAAAAAAAAAAAGAAAAAAATGAAAGGAGAGAGAGGTTGCAGAGGAGATATATTAGAGGAAATCTCCCCTGGCAACACATGCCCCACCCTCCACCAATCAATGAAACAGCACAGGATCAACACTGTACTGTCAATCACACAACTCCCTCCGGCCATTGAGCAATAACAAATGATTGAGCTTCTGCTATGGGAACCATCCTGCCAACCAGTTTGGTGCTTTAGAACTCAATATCAAAATCCCAGACCAGCAGGCAGACAGAGAGGATAAGAAAATGAGGTCAAACCTCTGTAACTCCCTACAATGAAATTCCTGTGTATCTGCTATTGTGAGCCTTTCAAAGCATACTTGGTTCCCTTCAACTGTTTCCTCTCAAATTTCCATTTCAGGCCAATATGTTGAATACCAGGCAAAGGGGCAGAAAAGAGAGCGAATGAATGAAGCCTTATGACAAAGAGGGTGTACCAAAAACAGCCAAGCTATGATAAATAAAACGTTCTGCTATAAAAAGCCCACTTTGTGTTCCATCTAAAATTCCTCCATTCTACACAGCTTGGAAAGGAAGGGAGGACAAAAGTCAAAGCTGAGGAAGCCTGCTGACACTATAGAATATACAGTAATTCACACTAAACAACCACCCTCCAGTGTGGAGACTTCCTGATAACAGATAAGTGTTTGAGCGGATTTGTTTACTTTCTACAGGTACAAATGTACAGTAACAGCAGTGTCACGCTATTGTGTCTCATGTGTGATCTAGTTGTTTATGCTGTGATAACCCCTGAAGTTAATGAAGTTTAATGGTGTCTGATGCATTTTTGGGTTCAGATGGTTTGGAGAGACCTGTATCCATTTAAAAATGACACTAAAGGCTTTTGTTCTTCAAAATGTTAATAACTTGCACCAAATCTACATGATCCTGACAGTCCTTGTGCATTCAAACATGGAAAATCTTCAGATTATGCTTAGTTTCAATTACAATTTGTGAGGTGACAAAAACCAGCAAAATTAGGTACATCTGCCTTTGCTATGTGGGCAAAAGAAGTTTGAAAATGAAGTTCTAAGTCATGTTTCAGCATAATCTGAATTCCTTTCTAATTAAGGAACAATGCAGTGCTGTCAATCAATCAAGACTCATGTCCCTCCTTTGTTTTAAAAGGTGACAAACTCCCCGTTAATTTGTAAGGGAATGTAATGATCATGTAATCTGCTTCAGATTGCCCTGATGATCATGGTATTATTTGCCATTATACAAGCACCAGATAACCTAAACAAAAACAGGAAGAAGAAAGACTGTTTTGGAAAAATTCAGATGTGAAGACAATTGAATCTGTGCCATTTTAAAAAGGGAGTTATACAGGGTCGGTGGAGCACACCCTGATAAGAACGTTTGTGCTTCTGGGACCCATATTATAGTACAGCTTGAAGCTGGCAGTTTGCTGAGCAGTGAAACACCCCTTGCATAATCGATATTCAATCCACCAGTCTCACGCCACACCAATGTATGAGGGAGGTCAACTCGCAGCAATTAGCAATGACATGCTGTGTGAGCGAGTCCATTTCTGCAGTTTTGTAAACCCACTTTCCTTGCCAAAATGGCTCATCTGAAGCACAGTTCATCCCCAAATGTTACAAGCAGTATAAATGAACAGAATCTGCCCATTCAGAATACAAAAACAATTAAAAGATCAAATTGCCTAAAGATGCTCTGTCCCTGTTCTCAAAAGTCCTTTATTGAAATGGCTGATGCTGTAAAGTTCCAGCCCTGCTGCTCGACTCAAAGCCCTTTCAAAAGACCTCAATGGAAGCCCTGGCTAGAGCTCAGTCTGGAGTGAGCACAGAAACATGAGGAGAATGCAGTGGAACGAAACCCTCTGCCACTAACCAAAGAGTGTGCATGTCAGAAACAAAATATTAAAGACACATTAAGGCCAGGTGAACACTGTAACCATGTGACCAAAAAATGTAGGGGGGCGCTTACCACAACTTCCTGTTAGAAGAGCTTCACTGAGGCCGTTGCCGTGTGCTCTTTTTATGGAGCGCTAGAAGCTATAAACCTACTGAAAGGACACTTTACTGTGTTAAAAACCATGTCAGTGAAATTAATGAATGGATATGATTTTTGCTCAAAGTTCTTCAAAAATAATGGTTATCTAAAAGTTTAAGGTCCTATCAAGCAAATGTGACATAAAGCAGCAATGACTTTATAAACTAGCTACTTTAACCCAACATTAAGGTTTTGGCAATAACAAGATTGACATTTGGCTTAAAACATCTGGTTAACTGAGAGTAGTGGTTCTGAAAGACTTGTACCTGGTATGATAGCAAGAAACAAGGGGCTTCAGCTGTTATGTAAGCAGACACTCACTCTTCTGTTATCCAATCAATAAGCAGAGGGGGGGGGGGGATTCCAGACTCTGTGGCAACCCCCTTGGTCACTTTCTATTGACCCAGACTAGCTTACACCTCCCCTTTCCCCCTTGCACTCCCACCAAGTCTCCTTTAAACAAATGCAGCCCAGTGGAAGATCCCAAGAATGAAGACAAGCTTGTCAAACTTGGTGACCATGTAGGCCTGTGAAAAGTTAATGCATTCAAGCATCAGCATCAATGGATCAGCAGCGTGTTCAGTACTAGAAGTTTACAACGAGAGACACAGTTACCTGGGCCAGCAGAGTCTGCTTAGGCTTTGGAGTTTAATACATTACTTTAATCATATCCTTGGCCAGGGGCCCACACACAATGCAGTTAAACGTGCTCAGCTCAGAAGAAACAGATGTCTATCAAAAAGGTTGGGAGAAACCACACCAAAGGCTACAAAATGTTCCATATGGCAATTAAAACGCTGAGAATTCTTCACCCAGCAGCAATCTGGAACAGAAACAATGACTGAAATCTGCTCATCAACAAAGCCCACAACACCACCATTCAACCAATAAAACACTGAGCCAGTTTGCCAACTAAGACACTGTAGATGCTATACATTATATAAAAGAATTATATTTAAAATAATCAGATTTTATTTAGATATATATTATAATTTTTTTTAAATCATCAGTGCTGCGTGTTGCGTTTTGTCTTTATTTCACAGAACACTGCAGGGCGATATGACAAACTTCAATTAAGCTGCCATTACTCACTAAGGTCAGAGCACTGGTCTGCGAGTTTAAAAAGTTGTGCTCTAGCTACTATGTATTATATTACACAAAGAGTGAGGCAGGCTTGCGTCATGCACTTGGCCTAGTTACAGATTAGAAGATCCATGTGTTTAAACCTACTTAGTTCTTTAAGCTCAAGTATACTGAAGAGCTACAGCATTTGTGCAAATCAACTGTGTGCCAGAATTTATATCATAGAGTAGAGTAGAGTGATCATCAACGTGTGGCTAGTTTAAGCATAGTCAGATTTGGTTTGGGGAACAATGATTTGCTGTCAGTGTCCACGTTAGTTTTTGGAAGTTCCAGGAAAGGGGGTGCAATAGAGATACATTCTAGAGGGAGAGAAGAGTGAGGGTTTAACACACTTATAAAAGCTTTGTTTATGGCCATCCTGCAAGTGAGGGGCCGGCTGCCTCAAGAGGGGCTTTCTAATGCTACACATGGGCACGTTAACACTGCCCCGTTCCTTCCAGAGATAAAGATATTGGTACAATGAGGCGCTAAGTGAATATGAATTAGGAAGGGAGGCTGTTGCATTATGTGAGGTATGACTAACAGAAGAAAAAAAATACAAGAGATTAGAAAAAGAAAAGGAGGAGAGAGAAGGCAAGGAGGCAACTCAAGGAGCGCCTGCGGCTCTGGTTGCAGTCTCCAGGGATGTGCAGGTGTGTAGCAGTGGAGAAACTGTACACCTCTGGGAACAAGGCATGTCTCTTAACCTATGAAATAAACTAGCAAACACACATCTAGATGCTCTTACAGAAATAGTATATGTGAGGTGAATAAGTGAGTAAGTGAGAGAGTGAATTTCGGTGGTTTGGGGAACAGGGGACGATGACCGACCACATGTTCAGAACAAGGTGTCTGTGAGGATACTGTCTGGGATGGGTTTACTTGCCTTGTAACCACAGATGGGAATAAGGAGGAGCATTAATCCTTCTGGTCTGTGACATACTCATCAAGCAAAAGCTTGTGATGATCCATCATGCGTGTGCATGGTCTTCCCACACCTGTTTAGCACTGATGTACATAGAAAAGATAAAAGGCTCTTGGATAGAGCTAGTTAAGGGTTGCTTTCTCACTAGCGGTACCACACCAGAGAGTGCCAGACTATTCGGCTCAAGAACACTTATTTTTTGGGTACTAGGCCGATTAGTTTGTTGCGAGAACAAACAATAACGACCCAGAACGTCGCAATCGAATCAAACCAAGGAATCAAACGCATCAAGGTTTGATTCGAATGGACTAAAGGCTAAATATTTGAAAGTAACTAAAACCTGGCACAAGGTAATTTCATAAGAGATTATCATACTTCCACTTGGACCCTGATGAGCACAATAAAGTAAACTAATAAAATCAAGTAAAGAAAAGAAAAAGTAGGGCTAACACTTCACTGAAGACCTTTATACTTTTAAACTTTATAAACCTATGACACAAAGGCTTCATCAAACAAATGTAACTTATCATAAAGGCTTATTATTAATTATGATTAAGCTTGTTATTTCAGATGGTTTAGGCCTTAAAAGGTTTATGTGCATGTCATGTAGCCTTATAACAATGGCACATGAAGTTGTTGCTGAAAAACTTCACACTTTTCACCCGCACCACAGATGTGTCTACGCTTATTAAAGACATTTGGTGCCTTCACGTTTGGCTACAAAGCCAAACAGAGGCATCAAGACAATAAACATCATTCCTCAATAATGTATGTGGCTTCTTGTACTTTATATAAAAAAGGACTTTGCTTCAAACAGTAGCAGCCACGTATAACTGTTAAATAACTGTTTGAGACTTATGATGATGATTATTCTGAAATAAGGATTGTTTCTAGTTACCTACTTTGACCTCACAGTCCAAAAGAGAAAGAAAACTTGAAATCACTATGAAAACAACCATAAACACCAGTTAAGGAAGCAAAGACTGGTTGTGCTTTGGCCTGACCCAGTTCATTACCCCCAGACCCTGAGTAAGGGCCCCAGAAAGGCCACATCTCCCGAGCTGCTCAGTGAGAGGAGTCAGCTTACAGCAGCTCAGCTTTATACACACTCTTTCCCCAGACAATAGGCAGGGAGGATCCAACATGGCACCCCTCCCCCCCCCGGAGACCCATTGTTCCTGCTGCCTGCACCTCTGTCTCTCTGAGAGGACAGTTTGTGGTGATTGAGCATGAAGCCATAGGGGAACTCAATTTTTTTTTGGGGGGGGGGGTTAAAGGGAAGAATGTAGAAAGACAGATGATCCCTGTTCATGAAACAGGGCTGCCATGGCTGGGCCTCTGACATCTAATGCAGCAGAACAGCAGCACATGGAACACCCCAATCAGGGGCACATATTAACAATTCCTCCATGAATCTGGGGCATGGCTAGTGTGTGTATATTATCCCCTGTATCTGTCACAGGCTTTAGGTTTTGTTTTGGATTCAGGCCAAACTGGAAGAATGAATCATTTTAGGTTACCCCGGAATGCCACCATGCATTACCCTTAAATCCCTACTTTCTCAAACACGCGCAGCAGGGGGCAGCTAATGAAAGATGCCCAGTGACGGGGATGGCACTTTGCTCAAGGGTACCTCAGAGCAACCCTTGTAGGGTCTTTCTCCATTTATTAAAGTAAAATAAGGTTCATGTATGCTGTAAGAGTGAGTATTAGTTTATCTATGGGCAGTGGTGGACTAGTGGTTAGGGAGTTGCCCGGGAACCAGAAGATTGTGGGTTCGATTCCCTCACCAGTAGGTTGCCCTGAGGTACCCTTGAGCAAGGTACCGTCCCTGTCACTGCTCCCCGGGTGCTGTCAATAGCTGCCCCCTTCTGCACATGTGTGTGTATGGGTGAAACGCAGAGGTTGAGTTTCGTTGTGTTGTGCTGTGTTTCACAATGATAGCCACTTTCACTTTCATTTAGGCCCTGTAAACACACAAAGTTCAGAGAGGAGTGCTTTTCAGTTTAATCACACTTTAATCAGATGCCTTTCCTGTGTGACCAAAATCTACACATACTGAATCATCTCTGAACCAAACAGACTCAACGACTGTATCCGTACTGCTAACGAAGCACTTTGATAAGAAACTACTTTCGATGTTAAGCAAAGAATTATGATCTTATTTGATCAATAAGCTTGCTAATATTCTCTTTCCTCCCACAAAATTAAAACCCAAACATGAAAGAGCTTTCTATACCGAAATGCATATTCCCCCAGGCCTCTTGGGCCCATCACAATGATTAATAGGCATTTTGTGACATGTGGGCCAGCAGCAACCAGGACTCTCCATTTAGTTTTCAGCCAGTCCTTGGTGGATTTACTGGTATGTTTTGGGTCATTGTCGCATTGCAGGGTCCTGTTCCACTTCACTGTTCCACTTCCACTTGTTCCTCAAGCACCCTCTGATACACAATAGAATCCACCATAAATTCTATGATGGTGAGCTGGCAAGATCCCACTATAGCAAAGCATACCCAAACCATGACACTTGCACCTCCATGCTGTATTTGGTTTATGCCAGACATGTCCTCTGTTCTGGTGTCCAAATAATTCAATTTTAGACTCATCTGTCCAAAGAACATTATTCAGAAGTCCTGGTCTTTGTCTACATTCTCTGGCAAACTTCAGTCTGCCCTTGATGTTTTTCTTAGAGAGCAAAGGTTTCCTCCTTGCACTCCTCCCCCATGCAAGTTAAAGTTGTGCAGTCTGTTTCTGAATGCAGAGGCATGTACTTTCACATCAACAGTAGCAAGAGCCTGCTGTAGGTCCTGTGATGACATTTTTGGGCTTTGAGACTTCATCTAGCATCTTGCAGTCTGCTCTCAGGGTGAACTTGCTTGGACGGCCAAACCTGGGAATGTTGGCAGTTGTTTTTGAAGTCCTCCACTTGTAGACTATTTTCTGGACAGTGGAATGGTTGATTGCAAATTCTTTAGAAGTCATTTTAAATCCCTTACCAGACTTATAAGCTGCTACAATCTTCTTTCTGAAGGCCTCAGAGAGCTCTTTCAATCTCACCATGGTGTTCACTCTCACCTCAACAGGTACTGAACACCAACACCAAACTGAATGTCTGAGGTTTAAATAGGACAATCCTTCAAAATTTTGAGTAACGATGTTCTAATCATGTGCACCTGATGTGCTACACCTGTGTGTGATTTGAGCCAATTTATTTGGGAATAAAGATGTGGGTGTCCTAATTTATTCCTAACCAGAATTGCATTTTTGTAGAATTACATTTTACTGAAGATTTTGAAAAGTTTACTTATATTTCTTGAATTACTTTATTGTTAAAATTGAGATTAAATATCCACATGTCCAAGAATGTTCCAAAAACACAGGCTTTCATAGGGTGTCCCAATGTCTTCACATGACTGTACCTGCCCCCTGCTGCATGTGCGGGTGAAAAAGAGAGCTTGCATTTCATTGCAGTTGAATTTTCACAATGGCAGTCACTTTCACTTCACTTCACTTCAATTTCCTGCCCCAGAACACCACATTCCAGTAAGAGTTCTAAGACAAGTCTCTTAATGCTGCACTTGCCTACCTCTTTAAGATAATCAATGAATTATAAGTAATTCTGGTTAGAACAACTGTTAAATGCAGTACTTGTCAAAAAAGAGAAATCCAAAGAGAAATCAAAAACCTTTTGCAAAGTTTAATCAGCAGCAAGCTCTTTAGTCTGTGCCATCAAGCCTTAGCACACATGGCATTGATAGGCCAGGGCAAGAAATTTAAACTAAGAGTCATACAGCCATGGTGCTTTAGTGGAACGGAAGAAAACTGAACTTACTCAGTGAACAATATGTTTTAGGCAGTGCATGCATGTGGGGATATGGACAGATTCATCACATTGAACTTACAATATCAAGGTCAATCTAACATTGCAGAAATAGGATGTAAACACATTGATCTGTTCAGGAAGTGGGGCTGGGTATCCAATACAGTATTGACACATCAAACCTTCGAAACCTCTGCCTTAATTATGCTTTTTCAATACCCCCGCCCCCAAAGTGCACCCACATCATTCTAAGTGACATAAATAACTTACTAACGTAGCTATGCCACAATTTTTATTCTTTTTTCAGCCCAGTTGACGAATAGCTGCTCACAAGATTTTGCTGAATTTTTATTTTTTTAATTCATAGTTCTCTCTGTGTCAGCTTATGAACACTGTGGAGGCAATATTCAAATCATAGAAGTGCACATACCTGCCCCAAGTCGAAATTTTAAGTTCAACAGCCTTCCAAAAGCTCTATGAAGCCCTTGCAGTTGGGTAGCCAACTTTCTCCAAAGCATATTACAATCGAGAGTGCAAACTGAAAGTTATTTTAAAAGGCATGTGTGGTAAGAATGCACACTTGGATGCAACAGCAGGCCCTAAGCAGTCAGAGGTTAATGTTTTTTACAAATATTTTTCACAACAAAAATGGACAGACTGAAAAGACTATGAATACAAAAGTTGATCATCATAAAAATTTTTGGATCGACAATACAGAAATCATACATATGCAAACAAGCCACTGAAGAAATCACAAAATGTTTAATGGTGTGCTCTGAACACCCTGACCAAAGTCTTTCCTTTCCTCGCTTTGTGTGAAAAAGCATAACAGAAAAGCAAGAGTGGATAAGCGACTGAAAGAGTAGGAAGGCATCAGGGTCAGAAAATAAGGAAAATGAAAAAGAGGCCTTAATCTAACATAAGAGAGGCAAAGCATTAAAAGAACTAAGTGCTTCCGCTAACCACTGTTCAGATATCCGCAAACCAGCTCCTCTGGGGGCCAAGAAGCCTTTATTTAT
This sequence comes from Hepsetus odoe, assembly GCA_017165825.1. Classification (NCBI taxonomy): domain Eukaryota; kingdom Metazoa; phylum Chordata; class Actinopteri; order Characiformes; family Hepsetidae; genus Hepsetus; species Hepsetus odoe. Next base: position 14,738,514 of record CM029374.1, on the reverse strand, counting down.
CAAATTACGCCAACCCATCCCCCCGTCTGGGCCTGCAAGTGAGGCTCTATGAGGGTGTGATTGACATAAATAAAGACAACACATCTGTTCTTGATCAGAAGAGCAGTGACCCACTCTAGACCCCCAGATGTTGCCTTTCTAAAGGCCCCTGCTCCAACTCCAACATCACTCTGGACACTTCATACGGTCTGCTGTGAAATGGTTTTTGAAATAGTTCATTTAAATAAATCACTGGAGTTACAAGGTCTTACAACAGCAATTTTGCTGGAGTTCAGATTGGTATTAAGTTACTACCATCAATATACAGGAAGAATAGAGTTGAACTGGTTTTAGTTCACGTGTATCTGAAAAAATACCAGCAACAAATAGAGGAGCTCTGTTAAATGCTTCCTTTAGGGTTTTTATAGTGACTCCGCCTATTATAACTCACCCACCCCAACACACACAGATCTGTTACTTATTATGAAGAACCAAACAGAAGAGCTATAAAAGAAATCAAAGGCACTCAGACATGTGAACACACCGAACACAACTCTGCTGATTGCAGCATGAGAGCAGAGGGCTCTCTCTCAAAGGTTAGTATGCATGTTAGGCTCTCACGGTCAATAACGTTACTACAGTCCTACAGTTGAGAAGAACTTTCCACAGCTTTTCAAAAAAAAAGTATCCTTAAAGTATATTTAGTCGCTTGCCACCCTTGTCGATATAGACTAAGTGTGCTGAGTGACAAAAACGCAACAGGAAACTGGAATGTAGTTATTTGTAGGGGGACAAATAAGCCTATATTGCTTATCAGATACCTACATGTGTGTGAACTCAACACTCAAGGAAAATACAAATTTAATCTAAAGTGAAGCAACTGGGCAGAGAAGCCGTACAGCCAGGAAAGGAATGCTGGGGGAGAATTAGTCTGCCATGAGATAGAGTTTCAGACTTGGCAAACAACTACTTAAAGTCAGAGTAAATGCCCAGCACAACCATGCTGGTTATAAAATCAACCTACAAATGTGCCCTCATTTTTGAGAAATGTCTTCTCAGAAACCATGCATCATGCTGCATTATGAAGCTGCCACATTCGTTCTCCGGGACACTTTTTCTAAACTCCCTCTCTTTCCTTCTTTTCTGACTCACTCTAACTCCTATCATTACCATCATTACAAGTCTAGTAAAACATTTAGAAATACCGACCACCCTCAACCACACTACGTCTTCCATTTCCAGCCTTATGAAAAACATCAGCTTCACTGGATTCACTCCATACGCTCACACAGTAGTGGCCATTTAGCAGTACCTTGTTGAAAATTAAAAGGTGCTCCAAGTGTTCTGCAAATATCTCTATAATCATGAATCTCTATAATCACATTCACATACTGAAAGAGGAAAGGTGAAATCCTGCCTGCAAAATAACAACAGTATGGTATGATGCACTATTCAAAGTGATCAGGAAGGGACGAGGTGTTGCAGCAGGAAGTGGTGCGGCGATCTTACCTGGTAGTAGTTTCTGATGTGTCTGATAACAGTGCTGAGGTTCTGGATCCTCAGGTTGACATCGTTGTTCACCTGTTTGTTAACCCGATGGTTTGTAGGATTTGGATCTCTGTTGGAAAGAGAGTAAACTGGTTCAATTCAAGCACAGGGCACTAGGACACTTCAGATAAAAACCTGTATCTAATGACTTATCTGCCAAAAGCAAGCATGAAATTACTGTCGTTGCAAAACCAGTAAAAGTTACCCCCCCAGATAATGGCACACAGTCAAGGCTAATATCCACATTTTGCTTCTTTAGTTTAGCACTGGAGGTGGCAAACTCTATAAAGGCACACGTCACCCAAATCTATTGTAAATTTGTCCTCGAATCTTTTTCCAACATGCTCATACGACCTGCAGCCCTTCATTAAGGCTTGCTGATGTGGCTTTGGACACAGTATGAAGTTTAGAAAAGTTTTGAAAAAAATTGAGTGATGGACTCCACATTTTAATAACGCCAACTTCTGGCTCCAGAGCTAAGGAGGGAGGTCTCGTACTCCTTGACTGATAAGCAACATCTGAGGTGGAAATTTGTGCAAATTAGATTTGCTTTTCTATACCATCGCTTCTTTGCACCATTGCAAAATGATAGCAGTCCAAGACACAGGGAGTTCACATATACCGTTTTTTTATAGCTTTTATAGCTTATAGCTGCCTTGGCTGTGTGTGCGCGCGCGTGTAGCATGGCTAGTGGACGGTCTCCACCACACGCACGTTGAAGCTCCCGCACAGGCGTTATTTGTCCTCCCCTCATTTACATTTGCTTTGTGAGCCTGGCATGCAAATCCTGCCAAGCTGGCTCACAATTCCTACTTGGTTGTGAAAGAACCCTAGTTAAGAGCAGAGACTGTTTTTCTACCCCACTGTCGCCTTCAAATGTTTTGTATAGCCCTCAGGCCAGGACAACGGCCATGTGATTCACCTTCAGAACCTTTTTGCAGCCATAGACACTGTGGCTTACAGAGGAGCTGGGAAATAACAAGAGCTTGTTTTGGGCTGAGAATGTGTGGAAAGGGTGTGTTTGGCACAGAGAATAGACAGGGTGCATTAAAGGCCATCTGCCCGATAGGATGCTTTCACATGAAGGACTTCTTGCTATAGGTACCTAAACTGTGGGAGATAAGCTGCAAAATTTCTATGGTGAGCCAATGCAAGCACATGGCACACAGGCATGAAGGTGTATCATTAAAGGAGACCATCCCAATGAGGCAGGTGGCAGCACTCCTGTGACCGCTTAGTAAGTTTTTTTTGCCTGAGAATGTCCACCACACAGAAACCTACTGCATATACTTGGCCTAGAAGTATTTGGACAAGGTGGCAAAACTTGGCTTTATTGTTTCGGATTAGAGGGGGCAAAATACACAGCATTCACTTCTCCGGTCTGAAAAGTTAGAAAGGCCCAAAGAACCAATGGTGCGTCACTTTGAAATTTACAAAAGCTTGAAGAAAGCGATGCACTCAGAAAGACACAGCAAAAGGACAGCATCGTCAAAAACTGATCATCAATCTAAAATGATTCAGACTGAAACAAACTCCTTCACAATGTTCATCATTCCTGCAAAACGTTTATATGTTACAAGTCAGATCTAACAGGAAATCACCAGATGACAAAGAGGACACACAGACACATGTCGTCTGAGAGGAACTCATGCATAACACAGTCGCACGCGTCATCCGCTAATCTGGGGGGGGGGGATTTTGCCCCATCCTGACCTGGTGCTCCATCACAAAGAAAATATTTTCTTTGTCTGAGGACAGACAGTATTTAAGCCTACTCATTAATAAATAGGGGGAGTGGGCAGCTTGTTAGAAAGTGGGTTAAAGGACGAAGCTGGGTGGGGGGGCAGGGTTAGTCTGGGAGCCTACAGTTAGCACAGCTGGGAGGAGCGCTAACACAGACACAGAATATTAAAAAAAAAAAAATTTTTTTTTAATTTAAAAAAAATCTAAGAATGCAATACAGGAGTGGACACCTAACATCATGAAGGAACCTGTTTTAAAGTGCTCATTTAAAAAATAAATAATAAACTGCGTCCAACGTTGAATTGTCACAGGGAAAGAAACATAAGCAAGCCTGATTGAGATTATTAAAAGACGACATGCTGTTGTCGGAGTTTTCCCTTCTGTGTAGTGTGTATAGAGTATAAGAAAACAGTGTTGCCACCATTAAACTATTTTCCCTTTTTTACATGTGATGCTTCAATGCAGCGCAGCGTATACTCTTTGAAGTATGTGAGTCATAGGTTACCCAAGCTCCTCTCTACCCGTACTGGGACACACCCCTGCACTCTGACCCTCCCCAACAAGCGAATGCAGTTCAAATGATTTTCATGTATTCGGTTTTAAGATGGAGAAGTTTCTACACTGTGCGGGTCAAACGGGAGACTAACGGGCCACAACTTCATGCAGATTTTAGTATTTCTGGAAATGATGATGTATTATTTGCAGATTTGTTAAGTTTAAAACAAACAGCAGAGCTGCTTTGAGTGTTTTACTGTGGAGTTGATTAAAGCGAAGTTTTAGACATAGGCTGAGCTCTAGGCGAATGATGATAACTTGCCAACTTCTAGTAATCATTTTCTAGTGGTTTTGATGATCAGCTGCACTTTTAGATAAAAGTGCTTTAGTTTACAAGGCTTTATACGTGAATGAGCTTAAAAGAGAGAGGAGGCGGAAACGAAAGGAGCTGCATGCTGGCCCATCGGAGCACACTGGGCCATGATTGACAGCATAATGTGTTTACATATTTGTGCCGTTTATTCCCCCCAGGCTGGTTAAAGTAATAGGTTTGAAGGCTTTGGCACATAAACCCACAAATGTTCTAAGTGGACCATAGTAGAAAAACTTGGCAAATAAGCCACTTCAGCGTCCCACCAGTACAGAAACACTGGAACAGTAGCAGCAGGTACGGTTGCAGCAAGCGCTGTTCTAGATTAAAAAGAGTATCTGACCGGTCTGCAACAGGCCTAAAATCACACAACCTACTATGACTTACTAAACAGCCATTGCTGTGCAGCACCATGTTCAAAGCAGCTCAATTATAAGTTTCGCAGCTTTACAAGAGTCTGCAAGATTTGCAGGGCACCGACTATGAAAGTCACCTGTGTCCTTTTTTAACTCACACGCCGTTTTCCGAGGTTAGAGCAGAGTAAACAGAAACTTCTGAAGTGTCACTTTCAGTTAGAAAAATGGCGGCAAACAAAATGCAGTGTTTTAGCATCTCACACCTCACTTTCCCCACTGAAGCACTGATTCCAGTTTACTAGCAGAAAGGGGTTGTTATAGAGACAGTGTCAACAAAAATAGACATTCAGCTACAGGGCCCTTTAAAATCATTTTAAAAGAATGGCAGGCTAATGAGTGTGAAGGCTCTGATGTCTCTGCACGGTGATATGAAGCAGGAGGGGATAGGAAGTGGTTTCAGCAAGACAAGCCAACAGCTGCATGATTTTGCCACACAGACACACACACACACACACACTATGTACTGCTGTTTGGGCCACTCACATGTGGGTCATGATCTTATGCAGGAAAACACCATCCACTAGCTCCATGAACATGGAAAGCTTGTCGTCTGAGTTGGAGGCCAGTGGCCCAAAGGTCTTCACCTGTTGGAAGAGGAGCAATTTAGTTAAGGGATAATATTTTGTGATGGTATATTATAGCATCAATTTAAAGAATAAGCCTGGTAGCACACACATACTAACTACTAAACTAGAACCTCGTTTCTTTGAAACATTTAGTATGCTGGATTCCACAGGAGGAGAGGTTCTCAAAAACCCTTTTGCTATTTTCTTAAGGTCTGCGACGCCTCAATAAGCCTGTTTTCTGCTTCCTTGATTTACAAGCATCTGCTGCAATCAGTTTCACTCACATTCTGTTCGCTGCGACAAACAAGACTGCGAAAACTAATTGTGAAAAATAATTTTGCTCAGATTAAATAATTGCAGTAATTCGGTCAGACATAGAACACGCAGCCGACCAACTTCATGACCTGTTGCCTTTCATGTGACAGCGCTGTGTTGTTCTCCAAGAAGTGAATTATTACTTAGAAAAACAAAGGATGCAGGGAGAAGGCAGTTGGGTGGACAGCCCAACAGGACATGGGGCCAGGGTGAAGGGTCATGGGAAGTTCTGCAGGTTTCACTCAGCTATGTCAGCGCGTGCAACTACATTCCCACAGAACACACACACGCACACACACTCATATACAGTAAACATCAATTCTTCTCTGTAAAGTATGATTCTGCTGTTGGTCAGTGAATCAGATGGTACCAGTGCCCATTAAGTGGGAAGACTGACACACATCATCAGACAGACAGACAGAAACTACAGACATGTCAGTCACAAAACAACAGAGAGACTGACAGGCAGACAGACAGACACAGTTAGATCCATAGATGGATAAACAGACAGGTGTCGAAACAGCCAGGTAGATAGACAGGTGGGGATAGAGAGAGCGAGGCACACAGATCTATAGACAGACAGCCAGAGAGACAGGTGTAGACAGACAGGTGGGGGGGGGCAGAGAGAGAGAGAGGCAGACAGATCTGTAGACAGACAGACAGGTGTAGACAGACAGGTGGGGAGAGAGAGAGATCTATAGACAGACAGAGAGACAGGTGTAGATAGACAGGTGGGGAGGGAGAGAGAGAGAAACAAAAACAGAAAACAGGACTGACAGTGAAAGTGAAACAGGTGAACTCTTAGAGAGTTATGAATAAAAATCTGCCAGATGTTGAGTCCAGCTCCTGTCTGAACTGATGCTGCTGCAGAAGCTCCTGAGGCCTTCGCGCCCTCCGCTCTAAAAGCATCAAACTGCAGATTTAAACACCTCGGTGGAATCAAACTCGCTCTCGATCTTTCTGGCGGACAGTTGATTCTACACTGCGAGCTGAAGCCGCTCAGAAGCGCTCAGTGGAGAGGGATCCTCCAGCAGGACAGGCAGATGAAAAGCAGAACCCAGCAGGTGCCATGTGTGCGCCCTCCATTCCTCCTCCTCTCAGACTCACCCAGACCACCAGCGGGGACTCCATGAAGTTGGCCATCATCTCGGACACTGTGAGATCCATGGTGAGAAACGGTGAGGAAGCCCTGGAGCGCCCGAGCACGAGTTTACAGAGCTGGAGGACGATCACTTATTCCAGCACCGCTCTCCCGGAATCTCCAGCGGCAAAGTGAGAAACTTCATAATCCGCTCGCTCGGGCGACTGCTTTCTCCAAAAAAAAGTGCAGGGCAGACTTCGAAGAGCCCGGTACTTCCCATCCGCTCGAGCGCGGCGCCGTGAAAAGAGCCGATAAACTTTCAGCGCAGCATTTCCTAAAGAAGCGCGGACCGAAAACACACGCTGCAAACTTATCCCGGCGAAACCCAGCAGCCAGTCTGATGAGGCAAAGCGCGGACGAATAAAAATAAACTTCAGAGGGGGAAGAAGTATGGCCGCGAACGATTAAAGTTCATCTCCTCCTCCTCTTCATCCCGCCCGCATCACGCTTGGCTTGCTTTACTTTGTTACGGAGCATTCAACCTGTGCTGGGCATGAACGGCCTATCACGTTGACGTCCCCTGTGAGCCAATCAGAATCGTGCTTGCGCTTAACGGGCTGAGGAAATTACCAATCAATGACTCACGGGGGCGGGAATTGATTCAAAATGACGTAACCAACAGACCACATTGATTACCTGGGAAAGTAAGCGGTTTGGTTCAACAGCGCCCTCTGCTGTTCAAATCTTTGAGCTACAAGCGCAGGAATTGTGTAATGAAATACTATACGTTTCGCGTGACGTCACACCCTCAGAGGCGCCCACGTGGAGGCTTTCTTTCATTGACCACCACGTTTTTAAGCGGTGTTGTTTTGCCAAAATACTGGATAGTTCTGGTCTAATCAGATGCAGTGAGCGAAGATGGCTGAACGTCTACAGAATCAAAACAGAAGAAGAAAGATCAGAGGCAGAGACGGGGGATTTTGCTGTTGGTGATGTGTTTTCTTTCTGGGGAGGAAATGAAAGAATGGCAACCAGCAACTCACATGCCTAATTAAAGATCAAGTATTTTAAAGGTTGTCAGGATTTTTGTTGTATGTTTATCACTTGGTTCTTGTCGTGGCCCGACGCTGTGGCCTAAGATCAGACCATTTCTGAAAGTGACCATTCTTGTCATTGTGAATACGCTGCACTGCACACGAAATTACACCTCTGCATTCTACCCATACACTCACACACGTGCAGCAGCTTTTGAGAGCATCCAGGGAGCAGTGATGGGGACGGTACCTTGCTCGAGGGTACCTCAGGGCAACCTATTGATCTGGGATTCGAACCCACAACCTTCAGATCAATTCCTTAACCACTAACCACCGCTGCCCCTTTTTTTCTATACTTTAATGCTTGTGTATTTTACACTGTATTTAGTGGGGTAGTACACATATTTGACACAGCCGCAATCACAGTAACACTTATCTAACAATAACGTATATATAGTTGAATTTAATGTGCAAAATAACATGTTATCTGGTTAAAGTAGAGGTTTTTTGTTTTTTTTTTAAGTGAAAATGACAACCCTTGTCATTGCGAGCGCACAGCAACAAAATTGGACCTCTGCTTTTAACCCATGCAAACACCATGCAGCTATTGAAAGCACCCAGGGAGCAGTGACAGGGACGGTTCCTTGCTCAAGGGTACCTCAGGGCAACCTACTGGTGAGGGAATCAAACCCACAATCTTCTGATGCTGGGGCAACTCCCTAACCACTAGACCACCACTGCCCCTATTTTCAGGCTGAAAACCAAATTCAAATCAAATTCTGAGTGGAAATACACGCAGCTGTCTGTTCTTCTGGAAACACGTGCTGCATGGGGCTTGGATGTGCCCAGAACCTACTGTTTGTTCTCCATCTTTGTTTTCTTCTGTTAAAAGGTGATTATTTGTTTGAAGGGAAATAAAGGAAAATGTCTCACCTGTGCTGTAGTTCTGTGGAGTTTCGCCCACCAAGGCAAATACAAGCATTAAACATAGTTCTGAACAATATGACAATATTTATTGTCTTCTTCTTCATCCGTTTCCATTTCTTCTTGTCCTCTGCATCTTCCTCCTGCATGTCCTCTCTCACCAAGTCTATCAACCTCCTCTTTGGTCTTCCTTTTTAGCTCTTTCCTGGCAGCATCACCTTCAACATCCTCCTCCCAATATAATCCTCGTCTCTCCTCTGGACATGTCCAAACCAGCGCAACCTTGCTTCTTTGACTTTGTTTCCACAACGTCTAACCTGAGCTGTCCCTCTAATATCCTCATTTCTAATTCTGTCCATCCTCTTCACAACACATAGCATGCATCCTAACCCCTCCACTTTCCCCACTTTCCTTTACACTCATGTACTCTGTCTTTACAATACTTACTGTCATGGTTGATAAATAATAATTACAATATTCTTTTCTGAGTATATTGTGGTATCTTCAGTAATTATAATACCAAATTCATGTTTTGTTGCAAAGGGAGCAGAATTACAGCAGTATTGATCCCTGGATTGTGTGCAGTACAGTACAGTGTGTAAAATGTTGATAAACATTGCACTTATATTTTCATACATTATATTTTAATGCTTCGTTCTTTATTTAAATTGATCTGATATAATAAAATATCATGTCTTTAAAAGTATTGTCATCATTTCTTTTAACAGCCAGATATTACACAGGTTCGGAAGATTGTGGGTTCAAACTCCTTAGCAGTAGGTTGCCCTGAGGTACCCTTGAGCAAGGTACCGTCCCCGTCACTGCTCCCCGGGTGCTTTCATAGCTTTCACTACTGCATGGTGTGTGTTTGTGCATGGGGTAAATGCAGAAGTGCAGTTTCGTTGTGGTGCGCTGTGTGTTCTCACAATGTGAGAGACACAATGTGTGTTTTCACTTCAACTGAGGCAGCCTGGCTCTACCTCTGCCAGCATGAATTTCCTTTGAACATCAAACAAATGACAAACTCAACTGCAAACAAAGAGTTTATTGATTTCTCAGGTTTTCACACTGGCCTGTAGCATATTGTGCATAATTTCCGCACTGATGCAGGTCAACTCTGAAGTGAGTGACAGATATGGATCATACAATATAATTCGTAATGCTGTTTACAGACTGTTTACTAATTGGACCCCTTGAATCCATTCCCAAAAAAAGATGAGTGTTTTAAAAGGAACTTTCAAGAAGTCCTTACTGGGCAAATATGGGCAAATGTGCTGTGGGGTGAGTGTGAAACAGGGGTTCTGACTCAAACGTGTGTAAGAAGCACTCCAGCCAGTTTGGGTTTAATCATATATTAATGATACATGATGCTACATCATACAGATTTTGCACAAATGCTACGCACTAAATATATTGTCAAAGTGATGTACAAGCATTAATGAAATGTCGGAAGAATTGAACCTGTACAAAAACTGACATTTGTCATGCTAGAGATGTGCTGCTTTTGCAGCTGTCCTCAACCCTGACATTGTTTCCTCTTTTTTAACATTCATACTGACTCCACACATTCCTTCCAGGTACATTCTCAGTAACTATGTTTGCGGTGAACAGGAAAGACGCAGGCTTTTCCTTGCTGTATCAAAGTCTCTAAGTTCAGGTCAATCTGTGCTAAAGATCAGAAGAGCAAAGAGTCTGAGAGGTATTAGAGGGTCAAACATTGCATGTAATCTCTTAGCACCATATTAAATGAACTTTCATTCATGCATTACAAAACATATTTTTTAGGCATAATAGAAGTTTTGGGAAATGTTTTTTCTTTTGGTATTTTAACTCTATTTTTCTGCATTAATGCATTAATGAATTCTGCATCACTACCATTCCACCAATTCATTCCTGAAGCTATCGCTTTATTTCAAGCTAGAAAGGCTGACCACTGTCTTTACTGCATTTGTGCTAATTCTATACAGTAGTGAAGAAACCAAACCTCATGACTAAACCTCTATATGGATGAACAGCCTTTACAGCAAGCACTCCAATTTCTAGGGAAATTCTAGAAGTTCCAACACAAATAGCACAGTATCACATTATTGCAACCATTCTTTAAAAGATTAAGGCAAATAGACAAAACTGCTTACTATGTGATTAAAGAATGCTACATAATATTAAAAAAGCATGCGGACAACATCAAGTAATGAAAACAAGAGGGAAAAAATGTACAATCTTTGGTTGAGTGTGAAAATGGCATTCTGGTGCTTTTATTTGGATACAATGTGAATCTGCTATATTTTCGAGAAAACAAAGTTTTTAAAAAACCAAAGAAAACAAGTGGACCTTTGCAACAGTTCACTGGCTTACATACAGGCAGGAGTATAATTTCAATCATACAAATTAATATAATGTAAAAAAAGTAGTATGGCAATATAAACTTCTTCGTTTCTCCACCTGCCCACCGCGTTGTTTAAGTTTTTCTCTTTCTCACTGAGGTCCGGGACTAGTGGGGATGCCCTCACTTTTTCTTGGCAAATAAACTGAACCTCTTCTCCTTGTCCTTCTTGGCTGAAGGGGCTTCAGGGATAGTGGAGGAAGATGGTGGGGGTAGGCTCTGGGCTCGAGGCTCTGAGGGCCCTGCTACTGCCTCCTCTACATATGTATCAGACTCTGCTGCTTTCTCTATGGCCCCAGTCCACGTCTGCAGCTCATCCTGTGAAAGAACAGAGATAAAGATGCTTTTGTCTTGTTTGAAAATTTGAACTGGATCCGGTGTAAGCCGGTGAAAGTTATGTAGTGACATTAAGCTCTGTGAACAAAACTCACCTCATCTTTACACTGGAAAAGGTACTCGCTGCCATCTCCAAGTCTGAGAAATAAAGAGGGCAGAAAAGCAGGGCTGTCAGACTTGAGTTCAGTTTACCATTCTGCCACAAACACACCTGCTTAAGATCAATTAATTAGCAAGGCATGTGCACCTTTTTTTGAAAGAGAGAAAGATCTCCTTCTGGAGAATTAGATTTATTTTACCATTAAAAGGATTGTTGTGACTAGATCAATGCACTTGGAGCACAAAAAGGAGAGGATATAAAACACTGTCAGTGATGATAATGAATGATGGTAATACTGGGTTCAGTCATTCCAGAAGCTGCACATCATCAAGCTGCACTATGATGTCAAAGAGTGAAAAGTGATACACTTACCGTAGTTTAAACACTTGCTTCTTTTTCTTGTAACTGGTCAGCACCTCACATGCAGCATTGCTGAGTGACAGGGGGTCTTCACCATGGAACGTGACCCCATGCGCAAAGCTCTTGGCATCCTTGTAGGCTGAGAGCTGCCCAGGTTTTAGCACACAGTACATGTTGTTCCAAGACCTGAGAAAATACAATAAGAGTTACATAAATCTTCACTGAGCTGATGATGGTTCTAAATTGTAACTGGCTTCATTTTTGGCCACAATATCCTTATTTTTTGTATTTCTTGTGTTGCTGCTGTTAGGGTTCACCGCAGCAGATCATCCGTTTCCTTTTTTCCTGTGCTCTGTGTCTCCCTCTTTCACACCAACTGCCTGCACGCCCTCTTACCACATCTATAAACCTCTTCTTTGGTTTTCCTTTTCTCCACTTGCCTGGCATTCTGCTGCGCACTGATCATCACCTCTTTTCTTAACCTAGCTTCACCTACTCTTTCCCATAAGTGTATACTTCGGCTGATCAGCCTTATCCCTCTGTAGTTACTAAAACTCTGTGCAACAAACCTATTACCAAAAATGGTACCAGTTCACTTGTCAGCTCTTCAGTAACACCCAGTGCGTTAAGACCTTAACGAGGTCTTAATTCCTCCATGAGAGTCCTTTCTTCAACTTCCACCATTTGATTCGACCACAGCCATTTCCATCTATCTTTTTCTAAGTCAATTCAGAATATGTTGCCACTAAAATTGGTCATTCACCAGACAGTGGAGGATGACAAGATGTCAGAAGAGGTCAACATAAAAACGGTTAAGGTGGATATCAATCACCTGTTGCTAGCTCTTTTGTTAGGTCCTTCCAGCTCATGTTTTCGGGAAAGCGTGCCTTCCAGCAAGGTTGTCTGAGGCCGTGGAGGCTCCACAGGGAGAGTTGCAGCCCGTTCTGCCTCCTTTGTGACCTGGAAGGACATAGATGACTCCAGTTCCATGGACCCCTCCCTCTCCTGAGCTTCTGAAATGATGGGCACTGTTGAATCCCCCGCAGTGCCATCACCGTGACCTGAGCTGGGCTCCACTGCTGGCAGTCCAGACTAAGCAAATGAAAGGATTCAAGATTACCCTTGACTGTAATTCTAAAGAGAAAAGCATTACAGCTGTATAAAACCAATTCACTATACAAATGTGATGTATGTGTCTAGTACCTGTGTGGTGACAAATGGTTCTCTAAAACGGAAAAAGTGCTTCACACTGGATTGAGTCTTATCTTATATTTATGGTTGCTCCATTAAGTATAGCCAATGTTTTTTTTTTTTTTTTTTTTCAGCATTTTTTCAGTGAATTCTCTTTTTGTATTAAGCTCATAAACTATAACCAATCTAGCCATTGAGACAGAACAGTGGCTTGATCAAGTTTGATGATCTAGACCTTTTTTTAGGTATAAAAGTTAATAAATCCATTGTTAAATTGGTCACATTTATACAAATGACTGAGTATAAATGAACTGACATTTTGTTAAATGTTTCACACACTGTGCTGCACTTAATTCAGTTCAACAAGTATGTTACGCTTGTAATGAAAAATTCAGTTAAGCAGATTTCTCAACATGGCCGGAAAAACTTGTTACATAATGTGACATTGATGGTTATAATTATAATTATCTCTTTTGGAATTGCAACTTAAGGAATGAACTTTTCTGGCTCTGTCTGACTCTATAAGAAACAAACTTAACTGACCAATCAAAGCATTTTAGCACATATGCTAAGTGAGATTAAAATTGGAATTCACTTTGAATATTAAAATATGAGTATTGCTTAACCCCTGGTATCATTGCAACTGAAGTATTGTAAGTATACTTAGTAAGTATACTATTCTAAAGTTGAATGCCTGCAGAGCAAAAGGGGGAGAGATGCATTTTGGTCAGAAAGGTTAATGGATGAATGGGTTATGCTGAAGACTGGAATCTCATTACACTAACCAGAGATTGTTCCTCTATTGTGTAGAGTTGTGAGGACTCCTCAGCAAATCCCGTGTCTTCTCTCCTGCGGGCCAGAGTTGAGGGGTTAAACTGAGGCATAGAGCAAAAACTAGGACGTTGTTTTGTATTTCTTCTTACCTGCTTTCCTTTTCCTGCTCCTGCATGTACATTTGCATTTCTTGTTGCTGCTTTCTGATCTGAAAAAGTTCAAGCTGGGACAAAACAACAGCCAGCTTTTGAATGCTTTTCATTGTGTTAAGAGCTAGTTTTTAAACAATTGTTGAAAGCATATACTTAAAATCTTCAGTTTAAATCCCAGAAAAGATGATGAACCGAGTTTATAACAAAGGCATTAAATGTGTCCATTAAAAGTTTCCTTTGTTTCTTCAAAAAAATCTCTAAATGTGCTTCTGTTTCCTATTTCAATTTATTGTAAGCCAACAAAGAAAAGATTTTTGATCTATTTAAGATAACCTTACTGTTGTGAGACGCTCCAGTGCAGAAAAGCGCTCCTCCCAGGTGGCAGTGGACTTCTCAAAGGCTTCGTGCCTCTTAAGGAGCTTTTCCACCTCATCCACAGTCTCACCCAGATCCCTGCTAGCCACATAAGGCTCCTGAGCTATCAGCCATGCCTCTGCCACCGATGCATCCCGAGCAAACTGGCACACCTCCAACACTAGGGGGAGAATAGTATACTTACTAAGTATACACTAGGGGGCGTACTGTATGTAAACTATGTGTTTATACAGTATTAATGTACAAAATGATGCATGTGTGCATAATGTAAAAAACACACATACATAATCTAAGCCACTCCCATCTGTCATTCCACTTAAGCGTCATTTCTTTCCTCTTCTCTATCAGCTGCATCAGCTTCTCTTTGATCTGTTAGAGAAGAAGGGACACATTATAACAGTGGCCTCAAAGAGAAGGGTTTCAAAAAAACAGGATGAATTTCTTGATAAAAAAAAAAGTGTATTCAAGAACAAATCGAGCCTTCCGAACATCCATCAAACAATATGGCCCAAGCACTAGTTCCCCACCTCGTCCGAGTCCTTGTGTTTCCGTACCAGGAGGGTCTGACCCAATTCCACACAATTATTGAACTTTGGCTCACGTGTCTCGATCTCGGCATGGATTCCTTGGTGATACTTCATTAGTAACTCCACTGACGACACATCTCTAGAGTCGTGTATAGGACACAATCAGGAAAAATGCAGAGGACGCTTTCTAAAAACACTCAGTTTGCTCTTCTTCTGCATCTCACCTGGGTTTCTCTTGGGTTTCTATCTGCTGGATAATGCTTTCCATCCAAGCCATTAGGTCCCTAACCATGGTGAAGAAGCGGAACTTGTTGGCTGTCTCCTCTAGCTGTTTCCTCCTTCCAGCACAAGCAGCAAGGAGACCCTTCCAGGTATCTACCACTTCCTTCTCTGTTGTCTGGATGGCCACTGCCTGGTCCCCAGCATATTGGGCAAACAGACGAGCTGCTGTCTCCTGGAATTGGTGCACCTGGAAAGACGAAAAGATACACGGACTCAACATCTAAAGCTGCCTTTTAACAACAGCCACTGTAAAAAGTGCTACATAAATAAAGCTGACTTGACTCGAATTATGAAAACTCGACTGGTTGTCAGTTTTCTTACAACACTGCTACTCCATGGTATAAAGAGAACAAATCTTTTATAATTTACCTTCTTTTTCATTTTAGAATCCAGCACAAAGTTAGGACTGATGCTAATATATCAAAGTAATATTGACGTGATGCTCTACCTGTTTGCCCAGGGTGCTGATGTCTCTCTCAAAGGCAGCATGCATGCGATGGAAAGACTCTGCCTTGCTGAAATCCTCCCCGAGATCTTCAGGAATTTCATTGTGTTTCTCCTGGATTTGTCCCACTAATTCCTTCCCATCATAAAAGTACCTGGACAAGTGGATAGTTTAGAGTGAATTATTTTTAGTATATTGGTCAGTTTTATATTTATTATGTACAGTGAATTCAAATGAACACGTACTTGGTACTCATCTGTTATCTATATTATTAACTGATCAGCTGGATAAAAAACTATGTGAAACGGAATGTACTATTTCTCTCTACTATTTATTTAATCTGATAATCATATTTTCCCCATTACTCACTTGAGAAGGTCATAAGAAGCAGTGAGGAGCTGGTTGCGAGTGTCAATGAGCTCCAAGAGGTCTGCCCAGCTCTCATTCACTCCATCCTTCCATTCTGCCATGGTAACTGATTCACTGTGCCCACCTTCTATCAGTTCATCAATGATCTGATTCACAGCGTCCACCCGCTCCTGTCCCACAGTCCCTGTCTCCCTAGCAAACTCCCTGAACTTGTCCCGCAAGATCTGATCACAAACAGCAAATATATGTAAGAGTGAATAGATATAAACATGCAGTACTGTTGAAAACTCAGGAAATCACAATAATGTATACAATCATTGATTTCAAGTCATCACCCTTGAAATTTGTTCACTATTTTACAAATACTTAGCATCTGGAATTTTCAAGAATATTTTTGTGTTTAGTAAAGAAGTATTATGCATCCAATTGCAGCTCTTGTTTATCATTCTAGACCAGTCAGAAATGTCTTATATTTTTACATTTTATATACTAGGATATTTTTTGTAAATCCTACAAATGACTTCAAACAAGTTGCTAAGTGATAGCATAATATTAGAATTAAACTATTTCATGCACTTGAATATAACATTTCTTAACATTTTAACACAATGAACACATTTTAACTCAGTGAACACAACTTGCACAAAAAACATGATTGTACTGTCTGACAATGAGATTTTAGCCAATTCCAAAGTGTTTCTGTGCTTAAGCAGTTCGAATTACATCAACCGTGACATTACCGTGACATGGTCAAGGTCCTGCCCCATCTCCTGTGATGAAGCCACCAAATCACGCTCAGCAATCCACTGCTCCAGATCCTCAACTTCGCGGCTTAGTAGGAAATGATGGTAGGTGTGGTGCAGTTTCTTCCTACGGTCCTCTGCCAGATCCTTCAGTCCTGCATACTGTTTGTCCACCTGACCCTGTCTTCTGATAATGGCCTCTCTGCAGAAAAAAAAAACACACAACCAACCAAGAAGTTTTGACACTGAAGGAATTTAAAGGATTATTTCATAAAACTAGTTTAAAACTGCCATCAGCGCAACATACCCTTCTGGATGCTCCTCAGCCAGCATCTTCTGAGCACGTTCAGCCAGCTTTTGGATGGAGTCCGTATAGTCATCCACACCTTGTTTCAGAATCAAGTGCCGCTTCAGCATGACCAAAGCACTCTGTTCATCCTATGGAATATAGCAGATTACACACTGACATCAAAAAGTTAAATCAGATTTGTGTTATTTAATTTAATTTAATTAACACAATATCCATCCATCCATTTTCTGCCACTTGTCCCAAACGGGGTCGCGGGGGAGTGCTGGTGACCAACCCAGCGCATACAAGGCGAGGACGGGTGACGCACCCTCGACAGGTCGCCAGCCCATCGCAGGGAGGAGCGGGACAGGGACGGCACCTTGCTCAAGGGTACCTCAGGGCAACCCACTGGGTTAACACAATATAAAAATGTTAATTAATGTAAAAAAATATTAATATTGCAATCCAATCATTAATAATAAAATAATAATATATTTTTTAAGTAGTTTTCTGTATTTAAGTAAACATATAGAAGTACTTGCGTTTACCTTTTTTCAAAGAAATTATTCATTTCTGTTAAGTTGAACTATGTGGTTAGCAAATATGAGCTCTTCAAGTTCTTCATGGCTGCAGTCAGAACTTAACAGAACTTAATCATCAGAATAAAACGATAATAATTTATGTAATAATAACTTTAGTTAAAATATTTTACATTTGATACCTAATTTGATTCAAAAGTATTTTACATTTACCAGACGCTCTTATCCAGAGCAACTTATATTTCTTAATTACAGGGACATTCCCCCTGGAGCAACTTGGGGTTCAGGGTTTTGCTCAGGAACCCAGTGGTGGAAATACTGGAGGTGAGATTCAAACCTGCAATCTCTTTGTCTGTAGGCAAGCATCCTACCACTAGACCACCAGCACTCTATATCATTCTACGTATGTAATATCTTACCAGGAGTATTAAGTAAAATGGCCCTGTATATGCTCAGTCGTTCAAAACATTTACATTTGCGGCATTTAGCAAACGCTCTTATCCAGAGCAACTTCCATGGCCTAATTACAGGGACAGTCCCCCTGGAGCAACTCAGGGTCTTGCTCAGGGACCCAGTGGTGGTAGTGCTAGAGGTGGGATTTGAACCTGGGACCTGCTAAGCTTCTGGTCCATAGACAAGTATCCTACCACTAGACCACCACCACCCTCCATAACATAAGCACAGTCATTGAGCTACCAATCTCCTCTCCCTAATAGGCACACCTTAGCGTTCTCATCAGCAATCATATAGAGTTCCTGCTCGCCAACCCAGGCTTCAGCTTCATCTGCATCATTGTAGTACTGCTGGGCTTCTTTTGAGCCATTAAGCCGAGCTCGTCGCTTTTCCATCTCATCCTGCAGCCGTGCCCACACCTCCTCCAGCTTACTAATCTCCTCAGACATGCGTTCTTCATTTGGACTTCCTGCTGCAGCTGCCACCATACGCCGACCACGTTCTAGCACCTCATCAACACGTGGCTGGTGACCTTCAATCTCCTTCTGGAGAGTCTGTGCACAGACAAGGATGAATAATAGACAACACCCGGTGCAAGGACTAAAGCTTAATGTCTGAATTTAAAAGGCACTTCACCTGATTTTTCTTCAGGAGAAGCTGGACAGTTTGAAGATTGTTTCCATGTTCCTGTGACATGGCCATGGGAAGCCTCTCCTCAACCCAGAGCTAAACAGCAAGAAACAAAGAAACAAAATAACAGTTAAAGCCAAAGTCAAATTCATACTGAGCACCTCATTCCATGGAGGTGAATTTAAACTCACTATTTCATCCGCCAGGTCTCTGTAGAACTGATACACAGCTTTGGATGCCTCCAGTTTGCCTTTACGCTGAGCCAGAGGTGTGAGGAGCTGTTGAAAGTCTTTCTGGAGGGCTTGTTGCTCTGCCTCCATCTCAGGTTGATCTTCTCTTAATGGGCCATGCTGCTCCACTGCTTCCTGAAGCTCTTCAAGCTCCCGTGCCCGATCTCTCACTTGATTCTCAGTCATCTGAAGTAGCACAGCGCACAAGTCAAAGTTGACTTTTAGTTGGCCAATGGGATACAGTTTATTTATCAGTGATTAAAAAACCCTGGACATAAAACTGGAGTTGGAGACCTATGGTGAAGCTGGAAAACACCATCCACCCACAAATTAAAGACTGAAAGTTTCAGAGCTGTACCGTGTCTTCTCTCATATGGAAATGTGAAATTCTAAAGTAAATAATTGGGTTATTCAAGAAATAACATCAATGTCTACCTGATGCTTCTTAAGCAGTATATTGGCACTCGTGAGATCTTTAACCTCCCCTTCCACATCTCCCTGGAGCTGTTGCTGCAGATTAGCAAGCCATTTCTTCAAGTCAGCCAAGCTCTGATCAAACAGCTCAGAGCGGTTGGCATCAAACAGGAGCCGAGCCTTCTCCTGTGTGGTCTGTTCCAACTGATCCCACAGCTCATGAAGTTTAGCCAGTCGTTCCTTCACTATAGGCTCAAATTCTGGCTTGGAAATCATCAAATCTTCACCCTCCTAAATATATAAGCAAGGTTAAAAGGTCACATTCTGAAATGCTATGAATAGCACAGTAGAAGCCCTGTGGAGCATTTGTCTTACATGACTTGTAGGTCAGACATGTACCTGATCAATTTTTTTGAGCCAATCCTTGTTGGATGCCAACTCAGCCATGAAGGCTTGGTGTTTCTGCCATTTGCTGTGAAGGTTGCGAGCCTCATCGTAGGAGGTGTCCTGAGCAGTCAGCATCTTCTCATTTATCCATAGAGTAAGCTGAGAAGTAGTAGAGATAGGAATGTGTTCATGTGAAAGTACATATCACGGTGTGATTTGACAGAAACTACATACAGATTTGTTCAGCAAAACAAATTTCAGATTTAAACAAAAGAAAGCTCACTCACATCCTGAGTGTTTTGAAGAAAGTGCTGAAGATCTCTGTTGTCTTTGAGTTTTCCAGACACTTCTTTTGCCTTTTTACGGTTTTTCTCATATCTGAAAAAACAAACACATATACATTTGTTAATTTTAAAGATATACTGAAAAATTCTGGTTTTAGCTCTTTAATATGTGTAGGCATGACCTTCTTGTACTGTTCCAGAATCACAGTGAAGAGGTTTCACTGTTCACAGCGCAATGCTCTGCTCTCACAGTGGTGTACTCTTACTATGAGATCAATAGCCATCCGAGCAGGCGCCCAGCTCTTACTACAGCAGATGCTTCCACTTACTGAGAAAATATATGCTTCCCCCTCCACTGCCTAATGCTTCTGTATCAGTGCTGACATAGCAATAGTCAACAGAGCCCGTTTATTATCACTATCCCTAGATGCTGAAGGAAAAACATTTGGACATTTACAAATGAATACTGTTTTATACAAATGATTATCAAATCTAGTTCTAGGACCATTAAATTTTTCTCTATCCTGGCACCCAAAGTAACTTGATGCCAGTGAGCTAAAATAAGCTCGTTAGGAAGTGAAGATCCCAATACTGGGATTGGGAAATACTGCACAGCTAAATTAGTCAAAAGATATTTTCTGCTATGCTTGCTACACTAATCAGCCATAACCTTAAAACCACCTGCCTAATGTTGTGTATTTCACCCTTGGACTGCCAAAATCATTTAAGCCCTGCATGTTTCAAGGGGTCTCAATGGATCAAACTTTGCCCAGCACATCTCACAGATTAGGATCTATGGAATCTGGAAGCCAACACCTGAACTATTTGTCCTGACTCTCAAACCATTACTGAATTATTTTTGCATTATATCTCTCAGTGAACATTATCATGCCGAGAGAGGCATAACTACAGTTAAGGAATAATGTTGCAATGAAGGGGTAAGTAGGTGGTGTGTCAGAGTAATATGCAGAAGAATGACAGGAGGCAAGGTTTTCAAGCAGAGCATTGCAAAAAAAAAAGCTTCACGCTGCCTCTGCCCACTTACCTTTTACCTATAGTGCATCAAAGTGTTCTCTACCTCACTTAAGCAATGCACCAGACCTGCTTTTGGAGATGGACTGACATTTCTGGCCATTGCAACTTGGCCCTTAATTAAGCTGCTCCAGTGCCCATTTTTCCTGCTTCAGCACATCACATTTAGGAATTGACTGTTCAGTTGTTGCTTAGTTTATTCAATTCACTTGTCAGTTGAGTTTTTAAGAACAAATAATGCTTAAAGTACATGTAAACCAGATTTCAGTCAATATCTGTGGACACTTTTTTGTTCAGCCAATAAAGGACTTAGTAATTACCTGGTTGCATTTTATGAAAAATTTATATTGCACATAGTCCCCCAAAACTATAATTGATAGGCCCAAGCATATTATACATTCTTGTAGATTAAAGTTAATGTTGCTTCTTTAACAAGCATAAAAGTTTTAGCAGGTAAAACGAGTCAGATTAGCTGCATTAAACTTAAGAGGCATAATGCATTGCTAGAACACACTGGGTGTCAGTTATAATAACATTTCAAAACATGCAACTCTGTAAATTGTTATTAATCACACCATAAATAAATAAATGTTCACAAATAACACAAATAAATGTTCCGACCTGTCTTGGATGGAGTTCGCTTTGTCGTTCACTTTTGGTGAGTAAAGGTTTCCACTGCCCACTAGCCTCTGACCTCCTTCCAATGTATTGTGTATCTTGTCTTCATTAGCATCCATGGTGGTGACAAAATCCTCATGCTTTTTTAAAGCTTTCTCTGCCCCATCCAGGGTGTCTGGCTGGTCCAAGTGGGCTAAAGTGTACTCCTAGTAAATGGCGTGGATAATATTTTATGTTCAAGTAAGTCATTCATTTTATCATTAATTCATCTGGCATGCAACAGAAAAAACTGTGGGTATCTTTACCTGATTGTTTAGGATGGTTTCAGCTTGCTTAGCATCTCTCAGGAATTGCTGAAAGCCTAAACCTTGGTCCAGGAAGCTTTTACGGCTGTCCCATATTTTGTGCAGCTCATCCCAGCCCTTGTCCAGGCCCTTTAGCCTCTGCTCCAGCTGCTGGTACTGAGGATCGTCTTCTTGTCCTTGAGTTACAGCTGCTCCAGTGTCTCGTACACGGTGGTAGTCTTCTTCATGGGCATCCATATCACCTTTTACTGCATCATGGAGGCTCAGGAGCTCCTCTGCCTCTGGGAGACTTGTAGGCATCTCCTCAGATGCAATGGCCTTTTGGGTCTTGAAAAGCCAAGCTTGGAAGTCATCCAAATCCTGCAGGAAGGTTTGGAGCTTGCTGACTTCACCCAGAGAGTCTTCACGGGCCTTCAGTGTATTCTTCAAAGTGTCCCAAGCTGTGTTTAGCTCTAATTGTCTAGCCTGGATGTCAGCAGCATGCTCTGGATGATCCTTCACCAGTTGTTCGGCCTCACCATGCAGGAAGTCCAGCTTATTCTGAATAGCAGCCAGATCTCTCTCTATTCCAAAGAGCTTCCTTTGTATGGTCATTACTGCAGCCAGATCATTCCCAAGGTCCTGAGTAGATTCAATGAGTCGTGTCTTGTCCTTGATCCATGCCCCAGTTTCATCACATTCAAGCCCATAGTTGTGCAGACTGAGCGCTGAATCAACCTTATGTTTTTTATCTTCTACCATTGCCTTAAACGCCTCCCACCTTTGAAGGAAACATTACATATCAGTTAGTGATGCACCTTGTAAATCTGATTTGGGATTCTTGGGAATTGCTCTTACCTCTTATTAAGGCGTGCTTGACAATCCTTAACCTCTTTTGACTGTGGGTGTCTGCTGTCCTCTAGCTGCTTTGCTGATTTGTTCACATTGTCTACCCTTGTCTGCATGTTGCCCATATCTTGAGCAAGAATGCTTAACCTAATAGCACAGGAGAAATGAAAGTAATTCACATGAGATTATTGCATTGTAAAACAATTTTTACTCTCCTTAGGCATGTACATTTGGCAATTAATCCCATATATTTGCTGTCATTTTGAAAGAGTTTTAACAATGTGATATATTCATAAAGTTAGTAGCACTAAATGTACTCCACTCAGTACTCTTGACATTCTAATTCAAGTTTGGGCTTTCAAACATGCAAAACTACATACCTATTCTGGACCACCTCTAGATCTTCTAACTTTTCTGGTGTTTCTAGCCCCACCAGCCATGTCTCTTTCTGGCCCATCCAAAGCTCGCAGGCATCTGTCTCACTGAAAATGGTGTACAGAGCCATAGCATCATCCAGCTTCTTCTGTCGTAGATCTGAGAGAGTCAGCAGCTCCATGTAAAGATCTTTGATGTCCTTCAGACGCCTTTGGATGTCTGGTGTGTTCTTCAGCTCTTCAGGCAGTGAATTGGCCTGTTTGTTCAAAGCGTCAATGGTTGCCCCATTCTTAGCTGCTTCATCTCTTAGGGCACGATGCCTCTTGATCAGCCTCTGTGTGGTGTATTCATCATGCCCAGTGTCATCACTGTTCATCTGTCGCATAGCATCCAACAGCCAGGCCTTAAGGTCATCAGCATCACCTTGGAACTGAAAGAAACGCTGGGTGTCTTGAAGGTTCTGCTTGCGGAAAGCCGCCAGTTCTTCCAGCTGTTGCCATTGTCTGTGAATGTCATCCATGCGCTGCTGTACCTTAGGAGCACCAAAGTGTTTGGCTTTCACCATACTCTCACCCTCACCCATCACCTGTTTCAAGTGATCACGCCGGGCTGCCAGTTCATCTTCAAAGGCACTGTGCTTACTCTGTAGCACCAGCACACTGGTCAGGTCCTTGCCATAATCAAGGGAAGAAAAGATGTGCTCCTTCTCCCGGATCCAGCTCTCTAGCTCTGCAATTTCCCAGAAGAAGTTCCAGAGACGACGGGACTGCTCTAAGTGTTTTTTGCGCTGGGCAGCAAGTGCACACAGCTCTTGATAGCAAAGGTCCAAGTGCTGTACCCTATCTCGAATCACTTGTGGGTCACAAGGTTTGTAGCCTGATAAAAAAGAGCCAGAGTGAGCACTAATTAGTCAAAATCATGGTAGAAAGTCTTTTTGTTAATATTGCACAATTATGCTCCTGTATCAGCTAGGTTTAGGTGTGCTGTATCTTCTATAAATAAATTACTAGTACAATGAATCTGAGTAAAGTGTAAACATAAAACGCAGAAAAGGTCAGTTATACTCACTGTCTCCATTTGCAAACTTGAGAGCAGCTGCATTTGCAGAGTGCACTCTGTCTGCCTGCACAGCTATGTCTGCTTCCAACAAAGCATGCTTCTGCAGGAGGTCTTCAACCTCCAGCAAGTGTTTTCCAAAGTCAGGAGACAGGAGACGAACCTGGGTTTAACATGGGGATATACTTAGCTTTCCAGGAGTAAACTGACATAATGTAACAGATCGTATTTCACCAGTGCACTTCAGATACCCTCAATTAATGTGTTTGTACCTTCATCTCATCCATCCAATTAATGATGTAAAGCATCTCTTGAAAGATTCTCTGCAAAGAGAGATTTTTGTCCAGACGGCTCCTGCGAGCACTCAGTAGCTCCTGGAGGTAGTCCCACAGTCTCAGTATGTTGTCTTTTCGTGCATCAATGCGCTTAGCATCATGGTACCTCTCTGCCTCAAGCTCTTTAGACAAGGCCACCAGAGCTTGCACACGTTCTTCATACGCAGCTATGTCTGTTTCTATGGCATCATGTTTCTTCTTTGCTGCCTCTACTGCTGGCAGATCATACCCAAAATTGTCCTAAAATAAAAAGTATTGGATATTGTTGGATAGTTACTAAATGCAGCATTTTGTTGATTGCATTTTGTGCTACAAAACAGAATAATATTAAATTAGATTTTTTTTGTACATAATCTCATGCATTTTCACATTCTTGTGGAGTTGTATGACTAAGATCAGGCAAAATGTTTTCGTTTTTGATACTACAGTGTTTCTCCTACTAAAGCACAATACAATGTATGCATGTTGTATATCCGTGTGTCATATAACTTACCTGTGCTACCAGTCTCTGATTCTCCATCAGCCAGGTCTCTCTCATGGCAGCTTTCCTGTCAAAGCGACGCGCCATTTGCTCCAGCTTTTCCTGCCTGATGAGTTCATCTCTGAGTACACGTTCTCTCTCATGCTCAGCGCACTCCAGCCTCTCCCATGCCTGGGTCATATAATGCATATTTATTGTGTCACACAAGAAACAGTGATCCTATCCTTGCTAATAACATTAGTATCTTTTAAGGGATGTCACAAAATTGAGTGACATTTGTTACTGCTGGAACAGTGCCTCACCCTGTTGATGTCTGACACCAGTGCCCCTTCTTTAGGAGTATAAACCCTCTGATTGTTGGCCCTCATCCTACTTTGGATAGTGAAGAGCAGTACCTCCAGGTTTCCTTTCTCTTGGAATCTTTGAATTAAAGAGAAATAATAAGAGGTTTCATCAAAATCAAATAAAAAATAAAGGGGAATTTTTATTTGAGTGTAAATTGAGTGCTCTTACTTAGGGGGCTTCTCCACAGTACGATAGGAGTTGAAGGCTTGCAGTTGTTGCTGAACTCCACTGAGGGAGTTGGCAAGTTTGCGATTGTTCAGGACAATGATGGTTTGTTCGATCCATGTTAACAGGTCTGAAGAAAGAGTCTCATATTTATCAATCATCTTCTCTGTCTCAATGGCATGGTCCAGAACCTGGAGAATGTCAGACCTTGTTACTACAAGCCTAAAATGCCTGAATCACATACACAAAAATAGTCTCTTTTTACCTTCCCAACTCGCTTGCCTTCAACTGCCAGAGCTTTCATTTTAGAGAAGTAATGGTAGAATGCAACAACATATGTGATGATTGATTTCTCATCTGGGTTTTCGGTAAACACATCTGCAAATAACAAAACCCAGAAGTTATTTCATACAAAGAAAAAATCTAAACTTGCTTGTGTTTTCTTGGCTCACGAATACTTTTCCTTGCCTTCAGGATCCAGAAGCTTGGTAACTCCAAGCTTTCGCTCTGCCACATTGAAAGCTTGCTGAAGGTTGTGGGTTGGATTGGATCTCTGCAGGCTACCATAGTCCACCAGATCTGGCCTATAGAAGTAAAGAAGTGTGAAATTGCAGAAATATAGGTTAAGTATTGTGTGACAGAAAATAATGTCTACATGTTTGAAACCCTTTATGGAGCTGTTTCCCTGCACCTGTGTTTGTGTATAAGTGCACTGAAAGCCAATCCATCCTTCCAGCTTGTGGTAAAGTTTGTGATGTTTACGTTCCGGTACCTAAAACCACAAAATAATACCAATTACTAACAAAGTCATTCTGATCATCAGTATTTGTTATACTGGTAGAAGAAGTATGATTTTTACCCAGCTGTTTTCATTTGGCACCAGAGGAGCAAGGCATCTTTGGCTGAGCGTGTCTCCTGCTTTCCTGTCTGGTCAGCTTTTCCTGTTTCCACCACAATGTCTTGTATCTGTGGTGAAAACCAAAACAATAAGAGCATTGCACTTTCCATTATGCAATGACGATTTCCCACAAACAGAAACATTACATCAATTTTTACTTAATACTCCATAAAAGTCAATTTTTTTTTTATTGGGGGCTAACAATTTAAGCCCCAATGAATTAGAGCAGAGCGTCAGTCATTCTCATGCACTTGTTTTCATGTTTTGTTGTGTTCAGTTAATAAAGGTCTCAGAATCCCGGTTCTGTGATTACCTCCTACCCACATCACCCCAATGTTACATTGATATCAATTACAATATCCATTTGTCTGTAAGGCTTCAGCCTTGGGAGATGCAGAGACATTGGAAGCTAAATATAGAGATGGTCACTTTAGTTTGTATATTGGAATACAGGCAGAAGAAAGGATAGTCAACTCCTTCCTTCCCTCTGTTCTGCTTTTCCCCTTTCAGAGCGATTGAATTATGCAGCGGACCATATTGTTTGAACTAGCTGAGCTAAAAATACCCTGGCAGTCAAATTGCATGATTAAAAATAAATACGAGCCTTGCCAAACATCAGATGACACAATACAAAAATCTTGTCGCTGTGGGTCTTACTGTAACACCAGATAAGGATGCCTGGTGCCTGGCAAACTGCATTAAGTGGTAGAACAAACATCTGGATAGCTTGAGGATTGTAATACACAAGTATAAAAAGTTTTCTATTAAAAAAAAACATCACTGATCCCAAACGGGGTCGCGGGGGAGTGCTGGAGTCTATCCCAACTCACACAGGGCGAAGGACGGGGGACGCACCCTGGACAGGTCACCAGCCCATCGCAGGGAGGAGTGAGACGGGGATGGCACCTTGCTCAAGGGTACCTCAGGGCAAGCTATTGGGAAGGGGTTCGAACCTTGATCTGCCAATCACGTGGCCAACGCCCTAACCACTAGGCCACAGCTGCCCCGAATTCAGGACTTATTAAAAGGTAATGAACTACAATTTAACAACAATTAAGCTCATATCTAGGGCATGTATATCCAACATTTTACCTGGAAGCGAAGAATGATGGTCCAAATGAGGCCCAGGATCAGACGATGGTTGCCATCTACAATATCATGTGATCCCATGTTCTCCAAGTGCACTCTCTGTTCCTTTAGAAACTGAAGTGCCTTGTCTACATTCTCCAAACAGTGGATCCTCATTCGGCCTTTGGTGGGCTTGGGCTGGAAAATTAAATGTCAGTATATTTATAGATAAGCAGGCAATAAAATAATGAGTAATTATTCTAATAATTATTTATTATATTTACTACTATTTGAACACAGCAGCTGAAACTCACCAGCCTCTCTCCTGACAGAACTTCCAGCAGTTTGATTAGCATCCTCCCATCCCTCAGATCTAGATAGAGGTCTGAAATGCGGCAGCTGACTCTGGCCAAAATGGAGTTCACCCATTTTGTGAAGGTCTTCTTTTGCACAGCCTCTCGTTCATCTGGTAAGGCAAGGTGAAAAAAACCTATAAAGCTGTCCAAGCACAGAATATGCTTACATGATACTTTTCAATATCCATATGTTAATTTTTTGACACAGATGTATGACTTTGGGGGCATTATCAAAACAACAGGCAGGTTTTCCTGTGCACACAAGTTTGTCTTTTCACAAGTCTTGCCTGAAAGCTGTTTTAATGGAAAAATCTGGACTACAGAGCTTGTGCAAACAGCAGGAGATCCATACTGCTGAACAAAAAAATGGTAGCATGCACAAGAACCATGTTTACATCTAAATATTCAGAAGTCTGTTGATTTAACTAAGCAAGTCATACATTATAATATATGTTATAATTAATATATTATAGATAAACTAATTTATTGCATACAAATTGTGAGCTCCTTTTTGGTGGACAAAGCTCCTCATGGTGGGTTTTATAAATGATTTAGGCCTCATAGCAACCAGAAACAAGGGGGGTGGGGATGAAAGGTAGTTTTGCAGGGAAGCATCTGAAAGGAAAGCATTAGAATGTAGCAGAGAAGCACAAGCACAGAAAGAGGACCCATGCTTTTAGGCATGGGCTCCACAAGACCCTTGAGAGTAGTGAGACATTAGCCAACTGCCTTTTCCACTTCAGCCACAGGAAAACAGTGTAGCAGTGTAGTCAGGCAGTATCTGTCATATATGGCCCTGTTCCACCAAAAGAGAAATGTACAAGTTTTACACTGCCAAAAGAAAGTCCTTGTCTTTAAATAAATCATGTTTCAAGTCAAGTCAAATCAAGTAGGTTTTATTGTCTTCTCAACCATATACACAGAACAGTGAAATGAAGTAATGTTCCTCCAGGACCGTGGTGCAACACAGAAGACAACATGAAACGACACAAATGCAGAAAGAACTGCGTGGAGTGCAAAAGAAACAATGAAATACAACATAAAGACAGAACAGTGTACAGTGCAGCTGACACAGAGCAGGGACAGTATGAATAATGTATTACAGTGTAAATACAGCATTATAGTGGGGATTGAAAGTTATGGCACATATTGTGATTAGCAGTAGTGATTAAAAAGTGCAAACTGTGCAAGATTTGCAAAAATTGCCCATAAATACAATTAATACACATTATTAAAATATGTGGAATAGCTTGGTGTTGGGTTCTAATACATGTAAAAAATCATCTATGGTTTAGAAGCCTGATGGCCTGGGGGAAGGAACGTTCTCATCCTGGTAGTTAAGCCCCAATGTAGGAGGGAAAAAAAGACTGTAATAAGGGTGAGCAGGGTAATCCACACTGCAGGCTGCTTTTGCAGTGTATGATGAAAATGTCCTGAAAAGAGGAGAGAAAGATCCCAAATATCTTTTCAGCCATCCTCACTTCTCCTTGTGGGGTCCGAGGTGCAGCTCCTACCAGGCCGGAATGCAGCTGCTGTGGATGCTCTCTATGATCCCTTTAAAAAAAGTCATGAAGTCTCCTCAGTCTCCAAAGGAAGCAGAGAAGCTTCTGGGATTGCTTGCATACAGAGCCTGTGTTGAGGAACCATTCAAGGTTTTTCTGTGATGTGAACACCAAGGAACTTGTAGTTCTTGAATTTTACAAAGGAGCTGTTGATGCCCATTGGAGCATGATCACAACTCTTCAAGAACCATCACTTTAGTTTTATCATCATGAAGAGAAAGACTGTTGATTTTGTATCTGCCACTGCACTGCTGACCTCCTCTTTGTAAACTCCACTGCTCAGACTCTCTAAGATTGTATAATTAGAGAGACTGATGATGTGGTTCGAGCTGTGCACCACTGTGGGCCATTTGTGTGAACAGTAGAGGGCTGAGCACACAGCCCCTAGAAGCCTCTTGTGTTCTGATCCTGGCTGACTGGGATCTCCAAGTCAGGAAGTCTAGGATAAAGTGGCAGAGGGAGCTGTAACACTTTAGGTCTGAACATCCTCAAATAAGTGTCCTTTTCCCAGAAGGGAGGGTGTCAGGAGAAGGGTGGTGGCGATAGCATTATGCACTGAATTGTTGGGAATCTGTGCAAAAGGCAGGGGGCCCATAGAGGGGAAATGTGCTTCATGATGAGCCTCTGAAGCACTTCATGATGATGGCCATGAACGTGGCATGATGGTAGTCACTGAGCGATTGAATGTTAGCTATTAAATCCTGTGATTCTGACAATGGGGAGCGGAAAATGCAGCACACTAAGCCTGCCACAGCAACCACAATCATTCATGCTTGAAAAGCTGTGACAATTCGAACATGCAAATAATGTGAATGTCTTTGTGCACTTAGAGGTTCAAACTGCAGTTCCATTAAGATCCTTGGCCCTGCCTAAATACATCAGACCCATCCACATCAATGCTCTCTTGTTCTACCAACACTATGCCTGGATAATACATTCTTTAAAGGGCCTCATATGTTACTATTAAGCACAGCATGTCACTAATGTAAGTTTGACTTTTTGTTCCTGAAAAGAATGTTATGTTGAACTGAATACTTCACCCTCTTAAGGGGGATCTACATGGTCTAATTAAGCCTTTAAAAGAATGTGAATGTTTAAGTTAAGACAAAGTCTGATAATACATTGGGGACTTCAGATTATTCAGTGACTAATAAAATCCAGCCAATAATCTGAAAAAGTGCTTGTCCTACAGACACATTTAAGTGTTTTTATGGCTCTTTAGCAGCCCATTTCATAGTTGAAGTAAGTATGTAAAGGCAAGGCACAATAAATCTGCAGGCCAATGTGACTGTAGAATCAGAGTGGAGAAGAACCTGACTGAAGACCCATGCAAGGAAATAAGAGAGAACTGGATGCAAACTAGAGATGTGTGTGTTGTGCCTTGTGAAATGCTACAATAGTGAGGCGTTAATATAAATAATAAAAATTTTAATTGCTATAACCAATTTGTGTGTTTCACTGATTTGAGGCCTCCAGCTGTTGATCTCGATCTTTGATGGAATGTCAGAGTCATGTAGAGTAATATTTCTCTTCCATTTTCCAAGTACAGTCTGGAAATAATGCTCCACATGCAGTTCAACATGGAAAGACTCCTTGCAGTTCAACTGGACTCCTGCATTTTTCATCATCACACAGCTCCTGCAGCTCTCAGGCTGGTTGAGCATGAGTGTGAAACAATTTAAAGACTGCTTAACATACTGCTCCTTCTCAGGTGAGATCAGTGGAAATCTAAATGCTCCTCAGCTTCACATGGCTCAAGCTGGTCTTAAATCTCTACGCAGGTTCTTGCGACAGGCCAGTGAATTATTCATACTGATGGACTTTCCCTGTAAAAACCAAGCCTATGTCTTTTCCACAGTCAGCACATACTGTGGTCCCATTCACTGTTTCTAAATTCCTAGTTCAAATGTCTTTCTTGAACCCTCCAATGCCTGCCGACTCTCTTGAACCTCCTCAAGGCTGAAGTGTGTTTGAAAGTTATTAGAAGTAAGGGAGTGGTGTTTTACAAAAGTCAGCAACGGTTAGAGCTCATGAAACCATCACTAGCACATTACAGTTCTTTACTCTAGCAGGGTGGTGGTCCAGTGGTAGGATCCTTGCCTATGGACCAAGAGGTCACAGGTTCGAATCCCGCCTCCAACACAGCACAGAATTTAACTTGCTTCAGACTGTGTCTGAAATCAGGAATTGTAAGTTGTTCTGGATAAGAAATGCCAAATACTGTAAATAAAATATGGATAAATGTATACATAGTAACAACAATTAAAGTAAACCAACAACAAAATTATAGTTCTGAGAAATGTAGTCAAACAAAATGATTCTGAAGTTTGCTTACTTTAATGTGGAATAGAAGCTAAATAAACCTATGTGATCTTAACTAGAACTACTTGACCATAAAGATGATAGAAGATAGAAGAAGAAGGTAGAAGACCATCTAGCACTGCTCGCCTTGAACCCCCAACACTGAAGAAAAGAGTAAGGCACGCATCGAGACTCTTCTCAGTTCTGTCCCCTCAGTGGTGGAACGAACTCCCCCCGATGGTCAGAACTGCTGAGTCTCTTGCTGTCTTCAAGCGTCAATTAAAGACTCACCTGTTCAAGGAAATTCTCAGGGAATAATCCTCCCAAACAGTCCTGCTCTTTTCCCTCTGCTCTTTCTTCACCCTTCCTCAAACCTCTTATATTTATACAAATAAAAAAAAAACACTAATCGCACTTTTTTTGTACTAGTCACAGGGTTACTAAGCTTGTTACTTAGGTTGTAATTGTTAATCAGCAGTTGGTTACTAATATGAAGATCAAATATGGAAACAAAGCACTGTTTAAGTCGCTCTGGACAAGAGCGTCTGCTAAATACTGTAAATGTAAATGTCTCACATTGAAAAAAGTCTTGGAGAAACTCTCTTGAAGATTTGGAGATGTCTCTATAGCAAATCTGTTTTTGTAGATACTGATATAAATGCAGAGCTAGGGTTAAAGCTGTCCTTAAGCAAGTCCCCCCTCCCTCCATCTTCTAGCATGGGAATGCTGAGACAGTTCAACCTGTAGTAAAGAAGTTAACATCATCATGATTGTCTGTGTCTCCTCTTGTCTACTAAGGCAGAGTAGTCATCAGACAAATTCATGATGATGCCTCTTCCTCACCAACTCTCTAAAAATAAACATAACATGAGCAAGGAAAATAAATGTTGGTATGCAAATTATGCACGTTTTACAAATACCTTCTTTGCTTCAAAATACAGGGAGAAGAACAGCGGAAAAAAAAGACAGAAGGAGATATAATGAAATAACACAGAGGATGAATGATTGTAAAAGGAGTGTACTTTAGATAAAGGGTGGACACAACAAGACATGAAATAAATATTAAAATGCTTTGTTTAAGTGGCCCAGGTTTAAAAAATAAAAATTATTTGTAGAGTTGTGCCAGTAAATATTTAATGTTAAACCACTGAGCAATTGGGGCATAAGCTCAACAGCAGAAATGAATGAAATAAACAGCTAAGTGTGTTTAAAAAGAGCATGGAAGCAGAGCAATTTACTCCCACTTCAATAAGCACATCAGCAGACTCGAAACGTGTAAACCTCCCTCCTTCTCTCACAACACCCAGGAGACAAGGAGGAGGGGCATGCCTTCTGTCCCATAAAGGGAAGGCAGCAGGATGGAGCTGTGGAAGAACTCTACCTTGAAGCTGCCTAAACCTCCCGTCCAAGATGGAGTTGAAGCAGATATTGGAGGTGCTGTAGCTAAGCCAGCGGGCACGCCTCATGCCCTGGGAGGAACAAGATGATGAAGATGAAGGAGGTGGGTGTGGAGCAGAGGTCCGGGTTAATCTTGGGGTGTAGGAGGACGATGAGGTGGAAGAGGAGACGGTAGTCAGGGTCAGAGGAGCTGTGGTTGGTGGTACATCCAGCAAGGTGCCATTCCTCTCAGGAAGATGTTCTGGTTTTTGGCCATTAGTCTTGGGCCCTCTCTTGCTGTCAAGACGCTGAGCCCTGCAGACCGGAGGGGTGCTCCTGCTCCGGCTTGGGTTGGTACTGACCCGGACTGGCATCTCTTTTCCAGTAGAATATGCCCTGCTGCTGACCTCCCGGGCTACAACATTGGATCGAATAGCACTGACCTCTCTGCTGGTCTTCAGGGTGAGCTTGACTTCCCGCAGTCGGCTCTGGTTAACCGGTACATGGGGGCACAGACACGGACTACTCATCTTCAGTCAAGAAAGTTCAAGAGATAAACAGTGCTCCGCTTCCTTTGTTCACTCGCTGATTTCTCCTTTTCTCTTCTTCTTCTTCTCACCCTTCTGTCTCCCACTATTCTAATCTTCCTCTCTCTCCCTCTCCCTTTCCCTCTCTCTACTGAGCAAGACTCCTATGCCTCTCCCAGGCAGCACAAGAAACAGAGTGGTTCTCCAGCGCCCCGCTCATGCATATAATATAGCCCTGCTTACTTCTTCCTCTCCACAAAAATACACACACACACACACACACATAATGATGTCATCATAAGTGCAAGGCTGCACGCATTAAAACTGATTCAGTATTTTGAGTGTACAATTGGTGCTCTCAAGTTAGTCCAATTTAACTCTATTTAATGCATTCAATGCATATTCAATTTAATGCAAATTAACAGAATTTACAAATGTGAGTGGAGATAATATGCATACAGTAGGGGTATCGTCCACTTTTAAAAATAGCCTCACAATTTTATGTAAAACTTAAAAAGTAGCAAATGTATTAAATCCATTCTATATTAATTTTCTCAATTATTATCACTTCCAAAATCAATATAGTTAAATCATCACCTTTAGATGGATGCATCACAGAGCTCTGCTGCACTTACACCCCTAATAACATAGAAAATTAGACTCCTTGCTCCATGTAAAAATGACAGCATAAGATAATGGGTGTGAAAAGTACATCACACTTTGCGTGCTGACTGTTTGTGTGTATGTGGGAAACATAATATTCCTGTTAGCTTGTGCGACAAGAAGTGTTTGTGGGAAGATAAGCTCAGACATGTATGCCTACCATCAGTCTTTGAATGTGTGGATGTTTTTGTAATGTAAAAATGCACGTCTTTCTAAGCTTGCTTTGTAAAATATTTGTCTATTTACAAGCACAAAAGAACCGTCTCTCCGTGTCTGCCCTTTCTTTCACTCGTTCTCTGCCTCTCTCAGGCAGGTAAGCCTAATTGCATTACAGAAGCATCCCTGCACACACAGAGCCCATCAACCATCAGCTCTCATTCAGCCTCATGTTTCAGCCTTAAAGAGATACAACAGGAGCGAGAAACACAAATATGAACACATTTCACACTAATACATGAGTGCTGTTAATCATCCAAGAAGCTTGTTCATTAAAAACAGTATGGCAGGTAGTGCTAGAAACTACATAAGCCAGTTTATTTGATGTTACAAAACAACATTTCATAATGCTAAACTGGGAGCTATAAGATTCTATTACTTCTTAGCCAGAAAGCCATATAGTTTCATTGTAAAACAAAAGAAGAACACATCTCCCCAAAACCATTTCTCTTGTAGGCATGTGGTAATGGGCAGAATTGAAAAGCAGGTTTAAGATGTCAATATGAAATGTTTCATCCACTATACAATCATTTAAAAAAGCAAAAAAGCAAATACTTATTGGTAACTAAGTACGGAAAAGATAATATTAAGCAGTCATACCATGTACCACTTTCTGTTCCCAATACCCTCACTTTCTGCCTAAAAAATCAAAGTAGAGCTAGAGCTTAGAGATGCTCTATAATGCTGTGTTTCAATGTGAAATTTGTCACAGCATGGGAGGAAAATGCCTTCCTGTTCATGCCGACTTCAAAGATCAAATGCATGTGTTTGACTGTAGTTCAACTGTAGGTAGTTAAAAAATCAAGATGCTGCTGTAGAAAGAGCTTTATCACAGACTGTGGTTGTTGGAAGAAGTAAACCAAAGATGGTTTAAAGAGCGCAGAGGGGACGACAAGGAAAATCATTACGATACAAACGAGGGAGAGTGTTACGCACTATTATAGTCAAAATCTGCATTGACAGTTTGTTTGGTACGTTTCAGCTTGTAGTGAATAAAGAACAATTCATGAGAGAATAGTGGCTAAATACTACATATATCTCATCTAAACATATAACTGTTTTACAGGCAAAATAGCAAGAAGTGCTGCCGTAATTCAATAGTTAGCTGTTCATTATGTTTTGAAAAAACACATTCAGTTTATTTAAAATTCCCTCCAAGCTCTCTGAAATTCTTTAGTGTTTCCATATTCTGACAGATTGTAATTGGGGCAGTGGTGGCTTAGTGGTTAGGGACTAGGCCCCAGGATCTGAAGGACATGGGTTCAAATCCCAGACCTGTAGGCTTCCCTGAGGTACCCTTGAGCTGTCCCCTGTTGCACGGTGTGTGTGGGTAAAAAACAGCGTTTGAATTTTGTTGTGTTTCCCAAAAACCAGTCACTTTCACTTTACGTTCACATATTATTGGGGACAAATGGCTGGTTTAGAAGAAAAAAATTGGTTGTTGCATAGACAGATCTTTATATTATGGATCTTCTGTATGTGAAGAAGAACTACTGTATATCATGTGAGGATTGTAGGTACTATGTTCTAAGATTCCCCACAGTATTTTAGCCAGATGTAGTTTGTGCCTCTGCTTGGGACAGCCTGGTTTGTGTTGCTGACTTTCTGGAACACCTATGTGTCTGTGGCCTCTCAGCTATTTTAAGGTCTCTGTGTCAGGGCAGCCATCCCACAGGTGTGGCAGTAATGACAAGTTCACAGAGGCTTCAGTTCTGAGACTCTGGGGCAAACAGGCAGGGCAGCTGTCCATCCCTGTCACACCAAGGCATGCCAGGCATGCAGCAGACATCTCAGTGAGCTTAGTGAGTGAAGAGGGAGTGCATGGAGTAAAGGGTTCAGTCTTCTAGATTCATACACTTGAAGGCTGATATCAGGGTTTGGACAACTGCATATTAAAAAGCATGCTTTGCCAAACATATCCTGAAATTCAGGTCCTTATGTTTATTAATTGTGGATCCTGAGAGAATATTGCAGTAACCATTCAAAATGCAATGCCACGGTTTTCACCCCTAAGGACAATTGCTCAAAACTCACCTGCAAGAGCTTTGATGCGTGAACGCTCAAAGAGCCGTGCCGAACTGTTGTCATTGTCTAGCTCCTCATCAGACAGGTCGAAACGTGTGTTGATCCGACTGTATTGCTGAGTGATCTCAGCATTGTCAAAGTCGGTGGTGGTGGTGGTGGTCATTGTTGCTGGAAACAGAGAGGGGGACGGGAGATGGGAGGAAGTGAACTGGGGCAAATGGACAGTCTGAAAAGAGAAACAAGATGGTGCTTTATTTCCGTCTTTTCACGTGGTACCACAAACAAGCATCCAAGTGACATGGCAACCTCTTTAGGCCTTGTAATTCCACATTTAAAACATAAAAACATCTGGGGTCACATTTCTCTCTGAATAGAGGAAAAATCTTCCAACCTTGTTAAATGACTAATGAAATGAGAAATGAGCACAGTAACAAATACCTCACACAGCAGAAATCTTTTTGCTCAAGGTCATACTATATACATGATTTACTGTGAAACTGCATATGTGCTGGAATTGAACATATGTCTCTCAACTATCAGTTGGTGCTCATATGCTTGGTCATTAGAAACAATTAGCAATTAGAGCAACAGGTTCTGATTTGAAAGACTTTAAGGAAATATAATTTTTTACATTATTGTCTTCTTATCACAAATGTAATCTATACGCCAAGGTATATTTGGAGACTGAAGTGTGTTTTTGAAGTGGAGGCTGATGCTGCTACAAATTATTCGAGAAGAGTTCCACCACCAAGTTTGTGGCCTTTAGCAGATGCTCTTATCCAGAGTAACTTACATGTCCTAAATACAGGGACAGCCCCCTGGAGCAATTCAGGGTTAAGGGTCTTATTAAGGAACCCAATGGTGGCAGTGCTAGAGATGGGATGCAAACCTGCAACCACCACCACCATGCTCCAAGAAACCAGTCCAACTCTTGATTACTTCCTAACAGTTTATTTATGTAGCCATGTTTTAAATCCCACCTTGAAGTAAGTAAGTAATGTCTGAAAAGAATACTGGCAGTTCTCTTTGTTATTGTCTGTATTGCTTTTGTCCAACTGCCTTGTCTGATCTGCTCCATTTGGAATGAGAAAACACTGTAAAGCTTATTTTTGTGTTTCTTTGATATCCAGATTGATATCCATTGTGGTTTTACACAACACAAACTGCAGTCACATATAAAAGTTACACAACTCACCACAAACACATAGTATCAGACAGCATGACACATACATCACATGCTAATATTGCATAGGCTGCCATTTTCAGCATGCCATGTCCCCTCGCTGGCTCAGAGTGAGGGTGTGTGTGTACGCGTGCCTCTGTGGAATGGTGGGTGAAGGTTAGCAGCTAAGATAGCTCATATCTTTTTGAGGCATGCCACTCTTGGATGGCCTTATCACCCCAGACAGGGGCTGGGCAACCCCATGAGTAAAATAACACAGAACCCTCCACAGAACCACAGAACGTCTTCGACACGTTTTTTTTTTTGTTTTTATTTTCCAATCAATGTGCGCATTTCACATTTTAATGTATCTGAAGCTGTGATTCGAACATGCATGTTCTCAACAAAGAGAAAAAAGTGCTTGCTTTGGTAGTGGAGCCCTATTTTTCTGCTCCCAATAACATTGCAGCAATGCTGAACTTGCTATGGCTGCTTGGCTCCAGATCCTGAACCAGACGTGCTGTAAAAACTCCTACATAACCACTACACAACTCCTACATAAGACTATCACACATCTCTGGAAGGGATCTCTTTTTTTAAATGATCTCATTGGGACTACAAGGAGAAAAGGACAAAAGGAATAAAGTGTGCTCAGAGAAAAGGCCCTGCTACTTCTTCTTCTCTCCACTCTCTCTGCCCTGTATCAGGAGCTTGCAGAGGGGATGTTATCAGAAAGTGACGTGCCCTCCCTCGGCGGGAATTCCGTTATCAAAGTACACAGAGCCCGCTCTTTATGCCTCTACATACGTTTACGCTCAAACACTAAGCACATGAGTTCATTGTATCAAATTAGGTTTTCAACATGAGAACAATGTGAGAGGCAAGGAAGTGTGTACAGTTACTAAAGTTCGGATTATTATAAGGTTTTAATATCTGTGAGGAGTGCCGCACAGAATATAGACCATAAGCTGCAATACAGTGTCTTCAAAGTAGGGGGGTATAGAGGAATATTAATGACGTCTGTGAAGATGAGCGATGACACTAGAGATGGGTGTGACTTGATTATGCATGGTGTGTACTATGGTGTCCACTGCATGTGTGCTATGGTGCGTACTGTGATATGTACTGAGGTGTATACTATGGTGCGTCTAGTTTTGTGTAGTTATGGTGTGTACTATTGTGTGTACTGCGGTATGATTGTATAGTATGGTATAGGTGGGAGAAACAGGCACTATGGCATGTAAAGGTTGCTGCAGTTTTTTGAAGATACAATTCAACCACATGATTCACTGGAAAACATTAACACGATGCAAACATTAAGGCACCACAAAAGAGACAAAGGCAAAATCAAGATCTGCCAAAAGAGCGGCAACAAATTCCCTCTCAGAGAGTTTTAGTGGATGATTGTACGCATGTTCTTCCACACCTTTTGTTGTTGCAATCCTGAAAACGGGCCTTGCACTTGCAGCTATTCCCAGCAGTGGATTTAGCAGCAACCTTGCATGGATCTGACAAACGGCAAGAGCCAGTGGAACAGACGTGGAAGGACGATCGATGGAAAACTATTCCTGGAGTGTATTTACTGTAATTCAGTGTGGATTTAGGATGCAACCACCGTTGCACCAGCCAGTTTCCCTTATAAGGCCAGGCCTCAGCAGCTCACCTAATTTCAGTGTTATTTCAAAGGCTGGGCGACAGCTGTTTTCCTTTCACTGATGTTATAAAGCCACACTGTTTATTTAATGGAGAGAGAAAGGGAGGCAGAGCGGTGAGAAAACAGGCCTGTGCGGGGGATCCTGAAAAGCGTATTATTTCTTCTTGCAGGAGAGTTTTACGGCGAGACACAGAGCTGTCTGTAAAAGTAACGTGAGATAGGAAAGCAGAAAACACACTAACCAACAAGCAGCAAAAGCCATGAAATGAACTTGAGCAGGAAAACAAGCTCACGCACATACACAGCCCACACAGAAAGCAGAAGGCTCTCAAGAGAGCCACACTCAACAGGTTGCATAACATTTTCATGCAAAATAAAAAGGTGCAGAATAAAGAAGGCCAGAAAAGACTTTTAAGAAGATCCAAAGTGTTGGGACATTAGTGCCAAAGATGGGCGGAAATAAGGATTCAGGACATAGAGATATAATACTACTAATAATACTTGAATAACTTAGGAATAACTCAAGAGTCTGAAGTTGCACTGAATGCTGGAGTAAGAAACACTTACCAGGACAGTCCTTTTCTCACACTGGTCTCCTCACTTCTGTGGTGCTTCTTGAAGAAAATCCGCTCTTGGTTGTGTTTTAGAGACCCATGAGAGGAGCTGGGGTGCGGGTCTGGGTCGTGGTGGTGAAGGGGGCTGGGAGGGGGTCCTGCTGCTGCAACATGGAGCCTCTGGGCACGTTAAGGGCCACCCGACCCACCCAGAGGGGATAAAAATAAAGCGGCGGCGGAGAGCGCTGCCTCGCTGCGCACAGGACGCGCATTCCTCTCCACAGCCGCTGCCTTTAAATGGCAGATAGGCGCTCCTGAGCGCAAGAGCCCCACACCCACCCGCCCGGTCACTACAGGCCCTCTGCCACACTGCCCCCTCCCCTGCAGCCCCCTGTGCCCTCTGAGCAACTCCAGCAAGCACAGGCTTCCTAATGGGACCCGGTGGCAGCAGGACTGTGGAGGAGAACAGATGGAGAACTTGAGGAGGGAGCTGGAGAGTGTTCTCTACCAGTCTTCACTCCCCACCAGCAGCAGCAGCACACACTGCTTTATGTCTCAATAAAGTCCATTTACTTCCTTCTGTGCGGTGTACCTGCTGCTTTTACTGCGCATGTGACTGCACAACTCAAATCCTCAATCACACATTTCATCCAGTCTTCTGGAGGCTGCCTGAGTGTCCCTTTCGCTGGATGCTGGATGGATGTTGTTGGTTAATATTATTCCTCTCTGCCTGCTGATGAACAGGGATGTAATCAAAGCTCTAAAGATAGAAAGATGGCCTTCAAACAACATATTTGTCTTCTAACTGATAAGGGAAGATGTTTATTCTACCATTTATTCTAAGTTCTTAAGATTTAAGCAGGGGTTTACAGACTTACCAAATCAGATTTGTCCACCGCAGTGGTAGGAGCAAGATGTAGGAAGCATCCCATCACAAAGTGTTTATTTGATTTAGGGATGGATTGAAAGATGGATGAAAGAAGGTTGGCCTAAAATCCTTTTTTTTTTTTTCTTCATTTATTTTGATGTAGAGGAACATGAAGGAACAGGATCAGTTGAAAAGGTTTTTAAACCACCCTTTCACCATTATTAGCCTTTTATATAAAAACTTAGGAGGAGGGGATGCTTTGGATACTATGTAAAATGGTTGCATTTTGCTGCAATAACAGTAAAAAAATTTTAAATATAAAAAAAGGGAGAATTTCCCTAAAAGAAGACCTACATAAACTTAACCAGATAAATGATGACCTCTCTTTAAATGCAGGATTACAAGATCTCTGTGGGGGCAGAG
Source organism: Hepsetus odoe (assembly GCA_017165825.1). NCBI lineage: Eukaryota > Metazoa > Chordata > Actinopteri > Characiformes > Hepsetidae > Hepsetus > Hepsetus odoe. The sequence goes on along the minus strand of CM029374.1, from coordinate 14,697,586 downwards.
GTTTGGGACTCAACCCCATAATTGTAAGGCACAGAAAAGTTGGCAGATCCTTGGAGTACAGTAATTTGCGAGGTGGGTTCTCCATGGACCAGACTTGACTGTCCAGCACTTCCCACAGTTCCTCAGTTGGCCCGAGATTTGTGGATTCTGTGCGTTCTGATACCTTTCGGTCAAAGCCAGCATTTGCTTTTTCAGCAGTTTGTAGGACTGGATCAGCAACAGCCTCACCTCTTTGTATTTGCCATTTTTCCTGCTTCCAACACATCAACTTGCAATCTAAAACATCCCTCGTCAGGTACCCCTGTAATATGAAATGTCTCAATAAGTGCACTAGACATGCGAAGGGAGGCTTGGAGGCACAGTAAAAAACAGTCTGTCCAAACAGAATGCATCCCAAACTCTTGTTTCTACAGAGGAAATCATGAAAAACAGACAAAGTCATGTGGAAAAGTCAAATATATTTAGGAAAATAATGCTTTTGCTTATAACTTATATGTCAGTAAAGGATTCCTTCCAAAAAAGTATAAAAAACACAAAAAGTTAAACAAGCCACAATTAAACAGCAACCATTCTTTACAGTAAAAAGTGACAGAGATTACATATCAGAGCTATTGATATTGGCTGCATGAGATTTCTGGTTAAAACAACCATAAGACTCTAACAGCTAACAAAGGAAATATATTATTCTTTCTGTTTTAGTGGAAACGGAATGCTTCAGCTCCTTCATCTTGGGCTCCAAACAGAACCGCTGTACTAGTCACATTCTGCAGTGCTTAACAAAAAGCTTAGTCAATAAGGCATTTATGGCTTTCATATTAAACTGCGTACACAGCTGTAGTATTTTGTCAGTAACTCTAAACACTTTCTGAATGCCTGTAATAAAAGAAAGCATTTTTATTCAAGTCATTCAGCTTATCCTACGAGTCGGAATGAATACAGAAATTGGGGGATGAACTTTAAGCCATCATGCCACTAACTGCTTCATCACAACAGACATTTTTAATAAGTCCCGCAGGGCTAATCCGTTTCAGTAATGCAGGATATCCATTGACATTTAGATTTTGCAATTTTTCTGACATAGTGGCTCAAAGCAAGTTGCATATTTTAAATACAATTGTCCTAGTGCAACCTGAAGTTAAGGGCTATTGCCCACAAAATGGTCTTACATTATTGAGAATGACAATGTCTACCATTAACTCCTGCATCAGATAGCATGCGACACTAATGCTTCTTCGACCATGATTGTGATTTAGTTGTTTGCTACATTTTCCATTGAGAATAAGCTTACACCACAATAATGCATATTTTTAACAGGAAAAAAAAATCCCTTTCAAACAGCTATTAAAAGTAAAAAAGTCCATATTATAAGACTTCTCAATAAAATACAATATCCTTACTGCTGGAAGTTTTAGAATAAAGGAATGGGCTAACGGAAAATGACCTAAACTACACCAGACATGAATTGTAAACTATACATTCTGACACGCTCAGTCAAAAGGTGTCTTTACAATTTCTGTCAATTTCAAGTTTCAAATATTTGAGCTCAATAAAACTAGCTTTATAATATCATACTGCACCCATATTTGCACCCACAGAATACTGGATTGATCTGATCCAAATTTGCCTAATTATGCCTAGTTATTTTGCGTCAAGTGCTTTACATGTGAGAATAGAGCTTCAGCGTCCCAATCTGTCCACACTTTGGCACAAAGAAACACCATAAAAAAGCATACAGAGCTAAAATAAAACAATCAAACATCAAAATAATTTCACATAATCATCATCAGTGCGCCATGGAAAAGTCAAGAAAAATGCTGAGGTGCAAATTTGAGCAAAGAACTATAGAATAAGTGCTCATTGCTACATGGAATCCGGCAAGTCAGGATGAGAAAAAAGAACTGAGGTCCGCAATCACAGACGCCTGCCTTCGAGCCACTATGCTCAGTAGCCTCTGAGGCAGAGAAGGACGGCCTAAATCCACCTATGGGGAAAAAGACACACAGTGTTGCAGAAATGTCATTTTCTAACCCTCTACCTCATACATGCCTAAATCTTATTATTGGGTTATTGTCTTTAGATCTTAAAATGTCTTTATTTTCTCCCAGATATGGGAATTTTTCTGGTTGAATGCTGAATGCCAAAATACAATTGATTAAAGAATCATGAAGCATAATGACTGAGGGGTTACCTGCAGGAGATACGTTACTGTAACCATGTCCCGACCCTGCTGTCGGCTGGGCTGAAGGATCCAGGCACTGGGAAGCATCTCTCCACGTACTGTGTCCATACTGGGGCGAGGCAGAGACTCTTCAAACACAGACTGCATGGCCAACACCCACATATCATCCTGAAGCAAAAAAAAAAAAATGTACTAAACAGTAAGACAACGTCAGTAGGTAAATTACCATATCTTCACATGCGATACTGGGAGCTGAGAAACAGCAGTTGTTATAGAAATAATGCTGACAGCATGCATGAAAGAGAACGGCAGAGCAGCCAGAGGAAGAAAACCCACCTTTTTGGACTCAGTGCTCAGGCAACAAAAATCCCGCGGCTGTTTCAGCTGACATTCGGAAGGATCGGACAGCAGGTAGACTGGTGAAAGCAATATAATCATTAACAATAAACATCTTATTCAGATTCTCTTCAGCAAAATTCTTCCTCTTTTACTGTAAGCGAATTTGTGTCAGAGCTCTGAACCAGTTCGAAATGAAAATGAAAACGGCAAATGAATGGCCTTTTGCTGGAATCATCAGGAAACATGATCATCCCTAACAGTCCTGGATATATATGTATATTTAAGTCCATGTATAAATGGGATGTTTTCAACCCACTTCGAGTAAAACAGAAGAAGGTTGCTGTCAGTGTTGTATCTATTAGGTACAATCCCATTTTCCATGATTTTGCTCAGGTTGGCTTCGTTTTGTCAAATATTAGGCCATGGAAGATTAGCCGCCATATTACATATTTTTCTTTGCTGGCCAATGTTAGCCAGCACATCTCTACTATCATCGGCTTGTATTTTTAAACTTGTCAGTAGGAATTCCTTGAGGTATGTAAGGTTTGCGTGTAACTATGCATAACACAAACAACCTGGTCTGTTTGCCATCAGTATCTCCAGGATGTAATCAAGATTACCTGTGTATTCATTTCGGTTTAGGAATGTTTTGAGGTTTAAACAAAAGGACAGAACATTTTAAAAATTGGTTCTACTTGGAGAGCAACGAGTAACTAGTAAGTTCTGGTTTCTGTTACCTAGTTGTGTGCTGTCGTCAAATGGTCGTGTCCAGGCAGACTTGAGGGACTTGTTGTAGAGATGAGTCTTGGAGTAGTCTCTGATCAAACACCACAGATCGGTCAAAGGTCTGTCTAGTTGTACAGCCCCAAGAAAACCATGGGCTGAGGGTCTTGAGAAGGGCCTGTAGAAGGTATGAACCCCTCGCTCTATGCCCTGATGCCTGGAAAAAGAGGTTCGGTGCCAATACGTCATCTACATTTATTTTAAACATATTGGGTCGTGCTTTGCCAGAAATATGGCTGGCCTTATGTGACTTAGAAGAAGAGATAGGCTTAAAATTCTTGCAGCAATTGTTGGTGAAGACAGACATTAGATGTACAGACTAGATTTAAGATGTCCCTTTGTTAAGTTATCAAGATTTTTAAAGTGCATTTACAGATTTATATTACGTCTGTACGTTACTAACCTCCAGCCAGCTGCAGCCTTCCCTTTCAGCAAATTCCTCAAGTCTCCACCAGAGGCTAAATGAACCTGACAAAGAGAAGTAAACTGAATACTCTTAGTCTGAATATACTTAATCAGACATGCTCACTAACACAAGAGAAATCCTGATGTACCTCCGAAATGGCACTGGCAAGAGTGCAGTCTGCAATGTCCTGGTAGGATGTAGAAAGTGATGCTGGAGAACAAAAGGAAAAGGTGCGCTGTTGTGCAGGGGGAGATGATGGAGAGGAGGAGGACTGAAGCTCATATGCAGCAGACGAGGTCTCCAGGCGAATATCTAAGAGAAAATTCTACTTAGATAAAATACTAAATGCACAGCTAGTGCTACTTCAAAGTTCATCACTCACCCTGAGCTGAGAGCCATGCACGTGGAGCCTTTAGACTGTGAGAGGGGATCACAGGAGGTTGAGTCCTGAGTCTTGATCCCATATCTGAGACTCCAGTACCCTAAGAAACATATGTAGAGGAAACAGCATCCTTTAAAATGTTATATTCCACATTTTTACTGTATTTTACTATTTATTTTCTTTCTTTTAGAACTCTCTAGGGTTAACCTGGCTTTTTTTCTTTAACACCGTTAATGCATTCTGTTCCAACAATATTCCTTGTCTTGAAAATAATGGTTAAACCCTAATTCAATTCTCACAGACTAAAATCCACTGCTGGAACTGTGAAAGATGTTGAAGGTTGTAATACAATTGTTTTGCCAACAGCCAAGAACAACTGAGTAGGGGCCGTATAAAGAAGAAGAAGAAAAAAAAAAGGTACAATTTACTTTGGCTTTTATTTCATTTCAGGCAGCATGAGCCCAAGATTGTTCATGTTTTATCAGGTCAAAATTATTTATTCATTCATTTTAGGCCTACAATACACTCAAAAGAGACAAATAATTAAGGAGATGATAACTTTTCTGTTTTCACGCAGATTACATCACGTTTAAACATATGCCAGCAGGTTGTTACCGAGATTTGGTTCAAAAGCAGTATCTGAGAAAGGCCTAGGACCTCCAGCTTGTGCAGCTTGTAAATGCATGAGAAAGGTTCCTCTAAGAGAGAATGAAAGGGTTTTTCTTTTTTTCTTTCATAATATCATTAAATAATTTTTAATAAAAGGAATCTGGAAAAGGTTTGGTGTGTAAAGGGCAAGTGAGCAAACCTAAGCTGTACACCTGTGATGTCCTATCCCTCAGATGGCACTGTACCATCAACTATTACAAGTGCACAAGGGATTACTTTAGAGCACCTATAGCACAACTTCTTTTACTGGGACATCCAGAAACGAGGTACTTGGCAGGCCTGCCTGCTGTCCTGAACTCTCCCCAGTAAAAAATGCATGGAGAACTATGAAAAGAAAATTATGACAATGATGTACACATAACATTGCTTCTTCAGACATATTTCCCGGATGAATGGGACAAAGTAACACCTGAAACACTATAGCTGCGTATCCTTGCTTTAACCTCAGCTTTCTGGAATGCGTTGTGGGTGTGAAATGTAAATTTAAGAATAACATTTTTTTAAATTAGTTTTTTACATTTTCATCTTTATGACCGACACCACACAAGCACTGTGTCCATAATTGGACTGAGAAGTGCAGGGTTCATTCGAAACCATATTTATACAGTTTATAAAGTATGAAACAAAGAGGAGAACGTTTTGTTTTCCCATGTATCCCATATCTACTTTAAATTTCCTTAATGGTGACATGTATTAAATAACAAAATAATTCTTGTCTCACCTGTATTGATGGTGGGATACCGTCCTTCAGTAAAGCTGCATTGCTGCTGTTATAGCCAGACGTAGGTCCAGAGGAGAGACTTAGATTGGAACCAGTGCACAAGGTGCTGTTGCTAAAACGTGTGTGAAGTCTCATGTCATCCTACAAGAGCAAAAGAGAAACAACTTAAAAAGATTACTCCAAAAAAGCTGGAATATTGCTGGCCAGATACCACAGTTTAATTTACCCTGAACACTCAACATTTTTTAAAACCAACTTAATCCATTGACAACATCATGCTCTGCCCCAAAGGGAAAAATGAAGTGAAAGTGACTATTCTTGGCATTGTGAAATGCAGCACAGCACAACACAATGAAATTCAATCTTTGCATTTCACCCATACACACACGTGCAGCAGGGGGCAGCTATTGAAAGTGCCTGGGGAGCAGCGATGGGGACGATACCTTGCTCAAAGGTTCCTCAGGGCAACCTACTGGTATGGGATTCAAACCCACGACCTTCTGATCCTGGGGCCGAATCCCTAACCACTAGGCAACCGCTGCCCCAAATATGATTTGCTTGTGTGATAAATATTGGCACTCACTTTTACAGCCTGTGCAAGAGCCTGTTGCTGTATTCTCCTTTTTTCCTGCTCTGTTCTCTCGCGCAGTCGCTCTCGCGCTCGAGCGATTTCTGTCCTTGCCTCCTCTCTCGCTCGAGTGTAATCACGCAGCATGAGCTCAATGTCAGAGGGACAGTGACCTTCTCGCCTTGCTGGACACGGAGCTCTAAATACAGAAATTTGGGTTCATTATTTACAGTTACTGAGTCTTTTTTTAACAAAGCAGTAATAAATGTGTAATTTGCAATGAATGTACCAGGATCAACATTTCAAAGTTTGGATTCAATATTTAAAAAACAAATATAATAACAGTGTTATATTTCAACTGTGGTGACCAAATCATGATCTAGAGAACGATGAATGATTTTATTGATCATCATACCTGTTAGAACTGTTAATACATTAAAATTCTATTCAACACAGGTCTGGGGGAACCACATATTCACACTATATGTCACTGAGTCCCTTGTTTTGATTTCATAAAAATAAATAATCATAATAATCATCCATCCATTATCTGCCGCTTGTCCCAAACAGGGTCGCGGGGGAGTGCTGGTGCTGGTGTCCAACCCAGCGCACACAGGGCGAGGACGGGGGACGCACCCTGGACAGGTCGCCAGCCCATCGCAGGGAGGAGCGGGACGGGGACGGCACCTTGCTCAAGGGAACCTCAGGGCAATCCGCAATCCCGATCCGCCGATCATGTGGCCAACACCCTAACAACTAGGCCACCGCTGCCCCTTATAATAATCATGAATAATCAAAAATAATAATCATGATAAGAATTTAAAATATAATGCAGTAATTCACCTGCTCATGTGCACTACTTCTTGACGGAGCTGTTGCAGATATTCCCTCCGTCGGCTTGGCAGATCTGAGGGTCTTTGACACTTCTCCGTCTCCTGATTTGATGGGTTTGGGTGCTTGCTTGGGCTTAGACTTCGAGCCCGGCGGCAATTTTGAAGACGAGTTTCTCTCTCCTTCCGCAAGCCATCAATACTCCTTCTGTGCCTTAAAATACATGAACAGATCAGACCGACTCTAAGCTGTATTCCACTGCAATGGCAGAAATTGCTGCAAAAGACACACTTTATTGTAGTGAACATAGCAAATGACCATTTTTTTATTTCTCCTCACTAGTTACAGACACAAAAAAAATGTTTTAATAATATTTTTATATAATATTTCTATTCTTTTATAATACGTATTAAGGTTGACTTTAGTTTTAATGTTTTGATTTTATTTTTTGTGTTTCAATAAAAAAAAATGTAAATTAGACTGACCATCTCATATTTAATAAGCAGTTCTAAAATAATGTTATTATGCCTAGCAGGTAGTGAGAAAAATGTTATTTCAAGTTATTATACTTCATTAGTTCCTGAATGTAAAGGCTGCTAACAAGTGGACAACGAATGCTATAGACTACATGTGCATGTTTATTAGTTTGTTAATGATAGATCTCAGCTTATTTCAATTAAAATTGTTAAACACCTAAAATCTAATTATAAACCATAAAAATCCTTGACCTAGGGCAAAAGTATGAAATATAAATGTCTTCTCATGTTTTAAAGCAGCTGTATCTCACACACTAACCAGGTGATACCGGTCTAATTATTTTCACATTTTGGACTGCAGACAACATTATTTCCTGAGATCATAAAACAAATACAATATTGTCAATCTATGGGTCTTTCTTAAATCTGGAGATCTGAGGCAGATTTCCACATTTTCCAAGATTTCAGCAAAGAAATGCACACCTGTCATAAAGCTGCTGCTTGGTAAAAACGTCATGTTCCTCTCTGGGGCTGGACTGCAGCATCTTAAGAAGAGTGTCTGTCTCCCCCAAGCCATAGTGTAACTTGGCTTCTCTTAGCTCAACACTCAGTTGTTGAGGACTTTGGGTCAGATGCATGGAGGCCAGCACCTGTTCCCGTTCTTTCCGCAATATCTCAATTTCCCTTGTCCTCCTATTAGTTTTTTTCAGAAACTCTGGTTTATGATCAGACTCAAGTAAAAGTTGTTGACTTTCTGGAGGGTTGTTCATGGTTGGATTGCTCTTATTTCCTGACCTTGCTGGTGGCAGCTGGTTGATGCCGGACCAGTTGGTAAACTTGTTGTGCATTGGCAGGTCTTCAGGAATCCATTGGAAATCTTTAAGAGGAGTGTTTTCAAAGAGTGGGTTGATGCTGACAAGGATGTCTGTATTACACTCACTCGGAGCCAATGACACCATATCCTCTTCCTGGTATTGGGAACTGCTTTTGTGCAGATCTCCCCAGCATTTTACCGAATCTTGAGAGAGTCTGTGATTACAATCTAGTATGCTGGTTCTATAGCTCTTTTTGATAGGTGTTGAGGACTGAAATTGGCTACTACTTTCATGGTGCCTGCGCTTAACTGAGGAATAGTGACTAGGAGATGGTGGGCTACTTAAAATAGGCTGACTTGCTCCTTGGCTGTCAACTCCATGATGGAACCTCTTTTCTTCATATTGTCTGCATCTGCTAGATAAGGACAGGCTCTCTGTAGAGTATCCATCAGACCCATCTCCATTTGCACAATTATGTTCACAAAAGTTTTCAAGACACATAGATGAAACTGACCTCTTCTCCAAACCCTTTTCTTTGTGATATGTGCAAAAATTGCCCCTTCCATGCAGTGCTTTACTTTCAGTGGTAGACTTTTGTTTGCTTTCAAGTGGATTTTTGAGGGTCGTTGAGACAGTGGGGTTGTGCATTTTAGTTGTCCTGTGGTTTGATAAGCGCTGATCAGACTTTACTTTTGTTTTCTGGGAGCAACTTGACACCTCCACAGTGAGAATAGGTGAACAGGCACGATCCATTAACAATACCTGTTTATCAATGCAATTCTTTGGTTTAAGCTTCAATGGAAGAGTCAGATTCTCCCCTGCCAATATATCAGAAGCGTACATGCTGTGGGCACAGTCCCCAAAGCATTTGGAAGGTTTCCTAGGTGTATGGTCTACAGTGTTAGCAGTTAAGACTCTGGGGTCAGGGTAATGCTTACTTGGTACAACGGTCTCTAGTGAGAGTACCTTTGAAGCCAAATCCTCAGACTTCTTGTTTAGTTGCTTATCTGGAGGTGAGCCTCCAGAGTGCAAGTCAGGCATACTTTTAATAGTTTCAAAGCTCTGTCTATTGTCATATTGATCCCTAAAGCATTTTTCGCCATCTTGCTTGGAATCACTGCAAACTTCTGAGCCAATAACTCTGACAATTACATTGACTTCATGAGGTCTGGTATTCTGTCCTGACTGGTTTTGGGGAATGTCTTTGCTCTGATTCATTAGCAGTGGAGCTTCAGTCTGGATCCCAATATCAGCAGTAGTTTGACTGAATCCATCTTTTCTACACTGAACATTGGAGTTAACCATTGAATCTTTACTACAATGTTTTAGGTGATGCTCAAATTTTAGACCCTTATCCCCTGTTCTCATACACTGAATATTTCCCAAAAGGTCAGATGTGTTGAGAATCAACTCAGAGAGATGCTCTGACATGTTCTGTAGACTTGTCCATGTGGTTGAAGTTCCATGTGTCAGTTTAGACACAGGAACCTGGGTGTTGCTCCTCCTATGTCTGCTGTTCTTCTTTGTGTTCTCATCAAGCATGACTGTCTGTGTACCATGGTCACATTTTCTTGAAACCTGATGCCCACTTTCTTGAGTTTCGTGCTCAGAAGAGTACACAATTACAATTTCATCAACTTGGCCTGAGCTGTGACCCAAGTCTGAGGTATCATTGAAAGAGTCATTGCTTGAAGCTGCTACGGTCTTATTAATTGAAACAAAGGAGGTGTGACACATTTCTTTCACTTGTGTCTTTGTGGAAATATGCTCTTTGGAATTTTCGACACTGCTTAATGTGCTAGAAAGCCCCTTGTAAATTGCATAAGTGCTCAAATGAGAATTAAAAGGAGAATTATGGACATTCAATCCATTGTCCACACTGCAACATCTTGTTATATGCTTGTTACAGTTTTCTAACTGAGAAGGCTGGCTGGAAATATTGATAGCACTTCCAAATCCCTGATGTTTGTGCACAGCTTTCAGCACCTCATCACCTTTTCTTGCATGAATAAATGGGTTGATGTCACTTGAAGCAAAATGCAGCATAGGTTCTCCATTCTCAAGCGACTGAGCTCTTTCAGGCTTATTTTCATAGGAAATATGTTTTGAAGAGTTGGTCCTGGTAACATCAGTTGCTTCATCATCCTTTAAAAATGATGTTTGAATTTTAAACTCTTCAGCAGTGTGAGGAGATTGTCCTTGTCTGGAACTACATTCCTTGTTTGCTGTATGAGATGTGCCACCTATAGTTACCTCTGCACCACAGCCAGCCTGCAAAGTGTGTTTTTCTCCTGAATGTAACACCACTGATCTTGGTAGTAATGGTGGGTTTTGGGCATCAGGTGGGATATTCCCTACTCCATTCTGAGCTACTACATTTGGTCTTCCAAAAACCGTTGTGCCAGGTTTAGTTCGAGTGGGCATGGTAGAATGATGGACTCTGGTTCTGGGCATCTCATTAAAGGATGATTCAGGTGTGGAGTCTGTGGATGAACTTGGGGCTCTAAAATGCGCTCTTCTGTACTTCTTTGGCTTTACTTTCTGTTGGTCATCATTACTACTGCATAAATGCAGTTTTCCACAATCTGTTCTTGGTTGATCTTCCCCTCCAGTAGCCTTTTCATTGGTTTCATTTTTATGTTTATGGTATTCTTTTGGGTTTCTATTTAATGGCCTACTTTTCTCAGAAGCACTTGAAGATTTAAGTTCAAGTTTATTTGCTTCACTCACATCTTCCTGGTTTTCTCTCTTTGCCAAAACTGCAGACTCATTGTGGGTAGATGATTGTTGAGCTTGCACGTGGCTTTCAAACCTTTGCTTATTTTCACCTTTATCATCCATCGACTGCCTTTGAATCTTGGTTCTATGAAGATTTGGATTATCTTTACAGGACAATTGGTCTTCTGTTTGACTACTTTTATAGGTTGCTCCAGTCACGGGCATTTGTAGGAGGCAGGCTTGATCCTCACTTTGTAGTTGTGATGATGAACAGATCTGGCCAGATTTAGAAATTGTAGATTCTTTATTCACTTTTCCAGAACAAGTGTTGTTTTTGAAGTCCAATAGTTTATCATCTTGATTAATGTTACCAAATGTATTTGTATTCTTCTCACTATAAAGTTGATGTCCAGTTCTTTCCAAGGGAGCACATTCTTTTTGTTCTGACTTGTTAGGCACTATAGAAACAGTAGTCAGAAACCTTTCAGCTGAACTGAGGCAAAGGTCTGCTTTAAATGAGCTTTCAATCTTCTTATTGCACTGAATCTTTGATTCCGTGGTGACTTTCATGACTTGCTTAAATTCATTTGTCAAGTCTCCTCTGCTAATGTCCATGGATTTAATGTTAACCTTTTCCTTATTCATGTCTGAAGCAATGTGTTCCTCCTTAGGACCAAAGGCCTGAAGAAAACTTTCCTTTGTTGAACATGAGATTTCTGAAAAGCTGCTTTCTCCAAAAGGTAGCGATGATGGTTGTCCAACTTCATAGTCTTCAGTTCTTACAGAGATAGCTGTAGGAGTACTATTATTACTTGTGTTTTTGATGGATGCAGGATCAGTTTTTTCCAGCACATACTGATCATCTATTTCACTTTCAGGGCCTTGAGTGACTTTAAGACTTTGTAAATAAGTAGACATCACTGTAAGTTGAGTGAGCGGGTTTTTCTCCATGACCACTTTATCGATGAAACCCTCCTGGCAGCCAGTATTTAAAGAATCATGATGATTATGAGTTGGTAAAGCACAAATTGCAGTGCAATCTGCAGTACAATCCTGCACTGCCTGAGAAGAGTAAGTACTAACGAATTCACTCTGTGGGTAGTTTAGTAAATTTTCTTTTTCTGTGGGAGCATTTTTGACAAAATCTTCTTTGATACAGCAACTTGCCTTTATTAATTTGGTGTTATCATCAATAAGGGACTCTGTGACAAATATTTGTAAGTTTTTGCAAGGCTTTGTTTGAGATCTTTCCAAATGAACTCCATGAATGTTAACATCATCCTTGCTAGCTGCTGGAGATCTTTTGCTGTTTCTCTGTGATTCTTCATTAATGTTTTTGCCGCCATCCATATTCAGAGACATATCAAGATGTCCTTTTACCACTTCTGATATTTTCTCATTTATTGTAAGACCAATCTTTTGAAACTCTCTGTTGTCAAATATTCCTCGGTCTTTTGCTTCAACATAGGCAGCATCATATTTCACTACCTTCAAAGTCATATCATGTTCATGGTCTGTAAATGCAGATTCATCACTTGTGTTACTAAGAGCAGAATTGTAGCTGTTTTGGTCCATAGTGTTTCTATTCACCGATGGTGCTCTAGGGTCTTGCTCAGAGACACTAGATGAATTGGCAGAAATCTCCATCTTTATAGGTGATGGTTTCCCCACTGTGTCTCTGGTGATACTAGAATCGTCAAGCTTTATTGCCTCTTTTTCCTCTGCAACAGCAAACTCTTTTTCAGCAACAGTATTAACATACAATCTTCTTGAAATGTTTAAGTTGTAAGGCAATACATTGGGAGAATCATCGGTTCTTATTCCTGAGGAAATCTTTCTGAGAGGCAAACCATGAAGTTCTTGATCCAGCATGTTTTTTTCATCACTTACAGTTTTTTCTTTCTGTTCAGCAAAGTGCTCAGTTCTTCTCTGAGACCCGCTGGAAAATTCATCATCTAATTCCAAATTCTCTATTACTGAATGACAGAGTTCTTCCTTTGAGCTCTTGAATAACTCAATATTAGTATGTTTTAAAGCACTTGGAGCACTAGCACAATGGCAAAGTTCTAAAGATTTATGACTTCCATCCTGTTTTGAGATGCTATCAATGTTTCTTAAGGGGCCACTGGTGAGCTCAAAAGCATCAAAATCAAAGTCTTCTACAGATTGTGTTTCTTTTTTAGACTGTATAAAAAGCTCTCGTTTTCCAAACCTTTCAGCCAAGAAACTCTCACCACCTGAAAGAATGTTATCTTCTTTATCAAAGACAGTTTGGTTTGCTGCACTGCTTTGCTCGTCCATATTAAAGGATTTATCTGGGGAGTGCCCTGAAGAACCTAACATAACACCACTATCCTTGGAAGAAGCACAGACCATTACCGGATCAACTCCATAATCTTCCAATGACAGTGATTCTGATGGCACTTGAGGGACCTCTTTAGGATCAGAAAAATTGCTTGTCATGTTCTCACTAAAACAAGGCTCTCCTGTAGAGCCCTGTGTAGTAGAATTACTCAACTGTTTATTGTTTTTGTGCAATAGGGTGCTTTCAGGTGTGGAACATGTAGTTGAATCTGAATCACTCCAAAAAGAATCCAAATTTTGTTCCAATTCAGAAGGTACGTGACTTTGTTTAAGCGTTTCATCTTGACCCTCTGTAGAATCAGAAAGAGATGATCTTTGGCTTTCAGACTCAATCATTGTAGTAGAAAGATCAGTGCTAGCTGGACTTTGGCTGCTTCTGTTCTCTGGTGGTTTGTGTGCTGTCTGTTTCAGCAAACTCTCTGAGACTCTCAAGCTTTGTGGACTATCTGCTGCGTCAGTGGATGACCAAGCATCTGTAAGGGCAAGTGAACTCTCAGGCTCCTGGACACGGACATCACAGGAGGGTCTGGTCTCAAACAATAGCTGTGAGTTGCATGAAAAGTCCTTTTCTCTTTGAGACTCATTTTGCTTCCCAGACTGAGCTCTACCACTCAGGCTCCAGAAAACTTCTGCAGGCATTTCTTTGGTGTGCTCAACTTTTTTTGTAGTTATGGTTGGTAAAAGGCTAGATGAGGGAAGCACACTTTGACTCAGAGAGTAACTTGGTTTCACTGCTCTTCTTGCAGTAATGTGTTTCCCACTTTTGTCCATCACAAGAGAGTCCTCAGACATCTGACTGTCCTCACTTTCTACCTCGCTTGGTTCACACTCCTCTTGCTGAAGCTGCTTTGCCAAAGCCGTAGCATAAGCTGATGAGAGCGAGTCCACTGAAAAAAGACTGTCACAATCTGAAGAGCCATCAATCTCTTCATCATCATTCTCTATGCATCCGGTCAGCCCTTGTTGCATCCTGACCCATTTTTTGGTTGTATTTGTCAGTGCCTCAGCACTATGCCAGCGCCTCTGCTTCTTGTCTTTAATTGAGGTAAGATCCTCTAAACCTTCAAAAGACTTTGTTGTTTTAATAGAGCACTTCTGCTGCTTGGGTTCCCTGTTTCCCCAAAGTTTATCTTTATGTCCTCCACCCCCAAATTTTTCTCTGCTAGCACACTTGGCACCTCTGCCACTTCTGCCTAAAGGAGGCTTCCGAAACATCCTTGAAAAGGCTGTCTTTATTCCAGAACCAACTGATCGGGAAAGGACTTTGCGGATTGTCTCCAAGCCTTTATTTCCACCATGGGAGAAACCCTTCCCTGCCTTGGATGAGCATTTTTGTGAGCTTGATTGTTTAATTATTGGTAGGACCTTTTTTGTGTCTTTATTATTTGGATCCAGTGAAGATTGGGGGGATATATTATGCTCTCCTCCATGATTCCAGCACGGTTTAGATTCAGGTTTAAAATCAGGCTTAGATTCATGAGTTCTTCTCTCAGTCATTCCAGCACATGGTTCATTTTCCTTCAGCAAGAGGTTTTCAGAGGAACCCATCCTTCCTGAAGCCTCTTGATTATATCTTGAGGGCATAGTGTTAGATCGGCCTCTAGTCTTTTGATCAGGTAAATATTCATCAGATGGCCATTTCCTGGAAAATTCAAAGAGGGATGACTCTGATGACCTATTCCTCCTTAGATACTGTCTGTCAGAGAAAAATAAATAAAAGGGACGTGAACTTTTGCTTTTCTGAACAGGTTCTCATTACTTAATTAAATGTATCTCATTTTTCATATCAATATCTCATATCAATAAAGTATTTTTAGGAGGGTAAAATTCAATGGCTGCTACTTACTTCAAAATGGGTGAATGCTGAGGATAAAGTCTTGACAAAAGTTCAGCAGAAAATGAATGTCTTCGCAAGGCCACTGAATGTCCTTTGCACTTTGAGGATATCCCTAACTCAGGGGAAGAAGGCCCATCCACTCCAAGTTGAAGGTTGCTCTCCAGCCTCTGAAGTTCTCGCTTTGCCTCCAGTAGGTGTCGCTTACGAGCAATCCTCTCGAGCTGGTAATGTAGCCGTTTGCGGCGAATGCGATTCTCAGCTCTTCGAAGTGCGTGATGTTTCAGGAGCTCTTCTTGCACTACCTGTTTCCTCACTCCCACAATCAGTGAAGGAACTACTGTTCGTGCATCAAGCTCATTCTGAGAATTCCGATTGCGACCAGCCAGTAAAGGCAGTGGAAAGAGATCTGTCTGAACCCCTGACTCCAGCGTTCCCCTCTCCCTGATTGCAATAAGACGCTGCTTTTCTTTCAAGATCCACTGCTGGACTGCAAGGCACAGACAAAACATAGTTTCACTATTGATACTAAAGAGTCCATGTGGATGATAGTTTAAACGAATGACAAACTCAGATGCCATTAGGTTTTTGTAAAGGATTGCATTATCAAAAGACCTTTGTTTTAATGATGAAGCAGCAATTAATCCCATGATTAATGTAACAAAAGGAAAAAGATGCCATAAAAGTGTTTAAGTGAAATACTGACTCTCTGTGTGCTGCTGTCGCAGAAGGGCCTGTTCTCTTTCCAGGTCTTTTTCCGCTCGTCTCTGTTCCACCTGGATCTCCTCCCCCAGACACTCTACGTAATGCTGCTGCTCTTCCAGTTGTTGCCTTTGAGCTGGTCTAGCGCTGAGATCCGGTCCACTAGCACCCACTGCCCTAAATGCATAACAAGGAAACTATGGCACACGCAGATACAGAAATTCCTACCATCTGCTAGAATATTAAAATGAATAAAGATACATTTCCAGCAAATACACTATACCACCAATATCTACTAAACGGTACCTTTAAAACAATAAAATAAAAGAAGAAAATCTACCTAAGAGTATTCAGAAAGTATCTGGTATCAGTAGAAAGTTGATGCCTTGCACCAGAGAAGACTTCAGCATCCTTCAGTTACCAAGTAACCAGGTCAATTTGGTAAAAACAAGATAATAGCACTCTAGAGAGCTCATTACAGGTCCAACACTTCAAGTCAGCAGCATCACAAACTTTCTACCACTTGCTAAAACTTTTAACCCTTTTTTTCTACCAATAGTAGTGATTTTAAATCCTTTTAAGTGGTTTAGGATATATCCCAAGAAAAATGTTATATAGCTCAGAGAAGAAAGAAAGTGCACTTACCTTGAATAAGTATTTAAGGAGGAAAGTAGACCTGCTTCACAAGTCTGTGAAAAAACAAGAGTAAGCTTCATCATCACATCTGTTTGTGTAGCTTCTGATGGTAAACTTGTGATAAATGAATAAAATACTGGTAATTTAGTAAATCATTTCCTGCTATTACCAGCAGGTGGGGTTGTGCTAAAAACATAAACGTTCTTAAGTAATGTAGAGCATTCCATGAATTCTAGAAAGATTTCTAAATCAATCAGTTCTCTGAACTTTTTTTATGTTAGTGCCTGGCTGAAGGCACTTCTTGTACTCAGGTAGAAAATACAATATTTATTGTACCCGTCTCCTCTCTCTCAGAACAGCTGCCTCTGCAGGATGGTTGAACCGGAACTTGTGGACTCCTAATGTTATCACCGCACCTTAGAAAAGCACAGGACAAATAAAAATGACAGCTCATATTCCATTTATACATCCACACATTCCCACTGTGCATTCACCATAAGCTGTATGAAATATCCCTGACTATGTCCATGTAAACAATCTTTTGCGCTTTCTATTCACCTTGTGCAAGTCTACAGGGTTCAGTGACCTGTCTGCCATTGACCATGCAGAAGCTGTGCGGGAGGGGTCTGAGCATCACAACCCCATTCTGATTCTCAATTTCACACAATGAACCTCCTGGAAGGACTGAAATATTATAAAGCAAAAGATTAAACAAAGTTCCCTTTTATCTTTTATATGCCCTAGACCGGCCAGCAAAATAAAAAAAAAAGTCAGCTTAATATGCAGAGATGAAAATAATCATTTGAAAATAATGATACTTTTTATCACCACAAAAGATACACAATGAAATATAGATTTTATCATAGCATGTTGAAATGTTGAAACGTCTGAAAAGTCTAAATTGATTAAAGGCCTCAGTTTCATTATTTTTGTTGTATAAAAATGAGCAAGTGATACCTATACAGCATTCCTCCTCATTCTGTTCCTGAGGTCCCATTCTTGTCACCCCGTCCTGTGGCAAAAAGAAGGGTGAGCAACGATAAGAACACTTCATATAATGGCATATCTGGCCATACTCATAACAAACTTTCATAACTACTCTGATTATAATGTTATAGGCTTTGTTTTCTCTTAGAGTCGGTATGAAAGAAGTGAAAGTGACTCTTTGTCATAGTGAAACAGTAGTAAACAGTAAACCACAGCAAAATGCAACCTCTGCATTAGACCCATACAAACACGTGCAGCAGGGGGCAGCTATGTCTAGCGCCCGGGGAGCAGTGACAGGAACGGTACCTTGCTTAAGGGTATCTCAGGGCAAACCTCGTGGTCCAGGAATCAAACCCACAACCTTCCGATTCTGAGGCACATTCCCAAACAACTAGGCCACCACTGCCCCCTTTCATACCTCTGAAGCATATGTTTATGCTTATTAAAGACCAGACACACCAGAGTAAAGACTAGTCCTCAGTAGCAATACTGAAAAATGCTGAAACTGCAGTCTGGGACCACCTTCAGGACTACAACCTCTGCAGTAAAGCCTGTCTAAACCAACCAAGACCCTAAATGATTGAACGAACAAACAGAAAGAGAGAGAGGGGGAAAAAAAGCCTCAAAGACAGAGGAATCTGTAAACCAGAACTGCTTTACCTGCCTGCGAGGGTAGGCATCTCAATGTGTTTTGCAGAGAAAAAGCAATAAGGAAGGGAAAAAAAGGAAAATAAAAGCAGGAACAATATAAACAAATAGCTGTTAGTAAGAGAGTAGGAACTGGAAAAGATGCCAAAACATACAGATCCATATAATCAGAGAAAAACTAAATTCAAACACTAAGTTGTGTTTTTAAACTATACAAATGTTTTGTTTTTATGATTTGGACGGATGAGAAGTTGTCATTACATATAATAATATGTAAAATATATAATAATTTTTGTAATTTCCTCAAATTGTCAGCTATCAAACTAAACAAAAGTTAGATTAAATGCATTGTATAATTTCTTATGTAATGAATAATATAGTGAAATGCTAATGATCCTTATCATCCAACAATGGACCAGATCAATACCCTGAGGTGATAGATGGTGACTCCAGTGCTCAGGACATCCGGCTCCATGGTGATGAGGTGGGGCAGCAAAGAATGTATCTGAACCCCTGCTCTGTCTTGGTTAATATCGACACTGTACGCTTCCAGCAGTGACTGCTTGTGCAGCCAACTTTCTGACCAATCTTTAGTCAGCTGCTCGACCTGGAGACAGAAAGCAAAAGAGAAGTCATTAGAGGGAGGGGGGGGATTTTATTTTTTATTTTTTTTGCATAACCTTAATAAAAAGTTCATTTGCAAAGTTCTAGGTATAGAGACACACCTTTAATTCATTCTGAAGCACTATATCGGAAAAGCTTCCGTCTCTTTCATCACTTGGTGATGGGCTTGGGTTTCTCTGCTGCAGAAGCAACACACAGTCAATAACCAAATCCACAGTTGGAGCAGTTACTGGTTTATTATCTTATATTTTCGTAAGCACCAGAACCTCTACTTTGCTGCTGTACACACAAACCAGCCATAAAACTATGCAGTTATTGTACATTGTACAGTTACTGTCTTCCTTTGCTGGCAAAGGCGCCAGAAAATGAGTGTGTCAACATTTTTCCACCTTGCTGGGGTATCAGCACCCATTAATTCCCAAGAACTTTTTATCTGGAACTTTAACAATGGGTGAGTGAAGAAAAGTGCCAAACTTTATTTATAAATAAATAAATATATATATATATAAATATAATTATCGGTATAAAATTCCTTTTAAACTGCAAAAGTAAATAGTTAATATCATTAGTAAATAGCTGTTATATGTCAATATATCTTTACGTGAAAGGGACATATAATCTGATCTTAGTCAAGCTTTTCCTCTATCTAGGGCAGTAAAAAGCAATAGAACTACAAACTGAAGGGATCATCCCCTGTTCAAACTGAATATTTCTAATAAAGTGGTGTAGGTATATTTTCCTGGAGAACATTTCTTACCATTGAGAAGCTCAGCAGCATGGTCTTCAGACGATCTATCTCCTCCCGAAGCTCCCTGATTAGCCTCACGTTGGCATCCTGACAACCATAAAGACATCATCGGTGAATCGCAGGAACTATCACGTCGGTGAATCCCAGAATCTATTCAGCGAGTACACAAGCCTACCTCGTTGACTCTTGGCTTGTTGACAATGTTCCTGGCATGAGCTGCATACCGGAGGGTGCTGAGAGTTTCATTATAGCTACTGTAAGAAGGCGATATTGCTGCAGAGATTGAAGTAAGAAAGTAAAATGTGTGTGTGCATATACATATACATATATTTAAGTATCCATTACTGTTGATACTAAAACAATGGTAGACGTCTCAAGGACAGAGACAGACTCACTTGCAATCATGATGGTTTTAGAGTTGCCACCCAAGCTGTCTTTAAGCAGCCACGTGAGAATGGAGTCTCTGTATGGGATGAAGCAATGCCTGCGGCTGCTGCTTGACACAGAGCTGGAATGACTGCCTACAGTGCTGCCCTCTCCCTCACTCAGCATGCTGTTAATGCTCTGACTGCTGCTACACATCTGGGAGTTCTGAGCTGGAGGTGGTCAAAAACATGGCAGTTAGTGAAAGACGATGGAAAGAAAGAGCAAAGGGAGAAATACTGTAATACTGTCCTTACCAAGAGCTGATATAACGATCCCCAAAGTAACCAGAGACTTGTTAATGTTGGCTCCTTCAGTTATGCGGTCTCTGCAATAGTGAGGGTCTGCTCTCTCACTGATAGACCAAAAAAAATACAAATTTAAAAAGACATGATAAGCACAACAAATTATTTTTAAGTGTTAATAGCAGCACATGTCCACAAGGGGCAATGTAAACGGTCACTACATCTTTACAGCATGTTTGAGTGAAAAGATGATGATGATGACGACGTTACAAAAAAAGTTGTTTAAATATTGCGTTTGCACTGGGCTGAAAGATCTTTATGAAATGCAAACCATTACCAACCTGCCTGCAAGGTCCACCAGGTTGATCTTGCTCACGATTTCAGAAGGAAGGTTATTTTCTAAAATAGCCTACAAAAAGACAGTCGCCCAGAAAAAATCTATTAGAAAATCAGACCAGAATACAGAAAAATGTAGAGAAGAATAAACAGTAAAAATAGGTAAATTAATCGTATTTAATTAGTTAAGTAGTTAATTTGGCACTTCAATTAAGAGTTTATTTAAGATTAAGCTAATACAGCAAATACTCTGCATTACAAGCTGTTCTCTATAAACGTGTAAAAGTACAGTCAAAAGTGTGTGATGACAAAAGATTTTTAACTTCACTGCCTTATTAATGGGTTTGTTCATTTGGAAACAGAGTAATGGAAACCAGTAAGCTCAGCTGGTGCTGTTTAGTGGTTTTGAGATTGGGACCTGCGTGTACTGTATGCTGAAGATGGCATGTGATCGGCTGCTGGCGTCATGAACATGTGTGGCTGCTGTGATGCGGTTAGCAATGCCCTCCTCCAGCAGATTTACTGTTTGCTTATAGTCCGAAACCACATGCTGAGAGAGACCTAAAGGACACAAACGCGTACACACACACACACACACACACACACACACACATAAAAATATTGTTTTGCATTATAACATTCTTGTCCTTTAATGTGCATTTCAGAAATATACTGACAATAACATAAATGTTAAATTCAACAAAGTACACTTTCAAAAGTCTGCTGATTTAAATGATTCATTGAAATGTTCTGTCCAGCATTCTGCAGCGGTGGCGGCAGAATGCAAGAATAGTCACTTTCACTTTCAAGACACTGCCCCAAGTCATCAGTGTTGCTAAGCTTAAAAACATTTAAATAAGTGAACATGCAAGGGGCCCAAGACTTTGTTTCATTATAGTTCTGGCTTAAGAATTTAAAAAAATAATAATTTTAATTGAGAAATAATATATTTTTTTTTCACATCAGAATACATCTCTGTTTACATCTCAGCAAATAAAATACACAGAGATTGTGGAAAGCCTAAGAAACTCTGATTTAACCTTTAAGCAAGTAGAATCATTACTGCATGATCACTGTAATGATTTGATAAAGCAGTGGATTTAAAGGTCTTTTAAGAAGGAAGATCTGGTCAGACGTGTGTGTGTATTCCACTGGGATTCTTGCAGCCACAGGAAGATGAAGTCACTTCCTTTGCTGTTCTGGGGTTGCTCCTGATACACACAATGACTGGATGTTGGACGCTGGACAAAAACAAAGGGGGCAGGGAACGGAGGTGGGGCCAAAGTGCTATGCTGTGAGTGGCACTGGTTTAGATGGGAGTTCAGCTGTGAATGCAGCATGAAAATGGACAACCGTTTACACACAGTTACCGCAAAACTAAAAATACACAACCACCGATCCATGCCCTACGGATTCTCTTTTGCCGTAAGTCATCTACAGCCAAACACTTTTGAGTTAGGTCATTTCAAGTCAAAGTGAGAGGTCATTTAAAGCTTGCTTTGGTCACATTATTTTGATTGGCTGGATTCAGAGAAGTCTCACCCTGCACATATGGGCCCTTCTCTGGGTGCTCTCTCACACGCAGAGGGGGTGGCTTCTTTTGCTCCATCCCTCTCAGCAGATCACGCACGCGCTCATTATAGATCTCCAAAAAACTGGAAGAGGAAAACAAAACAAAAACTCTTTCTAATGAGCTTGAGCAATATCACAGGATCTTCTTCTGATGATGCCAAATTACTTAAAAGTTTGCTTTTCTGGGCGCAGTGGGTTTCGTCAGTTCTTCTATAAATAAAATAACTAATTAACGTGTGCACGTATTAGAAAAGAAAAACACGGTTTAGGTCAGAAATGCACAGTGTAGAAGTTCACAGAGCCTGTGAAGGTCTCCATCAACATTCACTGTAGTAGTCTGCCTTACACCATTTCCCCACTTACCCCCTGATGTAATCGATCAGCCAGGACATGCTCGCAGTCCAAATATGGTTTTTTAGTTTCTCTTTATTCATGACAGTCACTGCCACATAAACTGGTTCTAGATCAGCAGAACCAGTCCATGCACTCCTACTCGTGAAAACAGACCCTTTTATTCTAACAGTGGTCACAGTTTTGCAGCATCTTAATCAACAAATCAACAAGTCTGGTTCAACCGGGCCATGAGAACCCGGTCCTTTGACTTTGACCTAGAAAAATGAGCACCAGTTCCTGGAGCTCCATGTCTTAGATGGTGGACCTCTCTACGTTAAGCAAAAAACTACATAGCTATGATGTTTGGCTAAACTACTCCTTCAAATACTTTCCAGACATATGTAATGTGGTGTATATTTTTCTATACTGTCCATCTTCAAAACATTTCACATTATGAAAGAGGTAGAGGTAAGTGTGCACATACAAGTTTGAGGGTTACCTTATTTCAACTCTGCATTTTTGTCCATCTGAAGAGTCCATATCAGATCGGAAAAGACCCTGAAATTAAGCAGACAGACGCAGACTCTTAAAAGCTTCCTATCTTAGCTCTTAGTGCTGCAGTTAGCTCTTCTTTGGCCCATGTTGCCTGAGGAAAAGAAGCTGCTTAATAATTATGCACCTTGATATAGGATGTTGATCTCCACCACACCCTCCCTCACTACACAAATACACATCACCTGATCTGCTTTAAGCCAATTAGCATTCACGTTTATACAGCTTGGAGTCGGAATGTATGCTTAAAAATGATGATATGGTCAAAATACTCACTTGCCTAATAATTGTGCTCACAGTACACAACCATTAACCTGACTACAAACATTTCCTCATAGAAGAAGTTATCTTCTCACTCGAAGTTATTATCAGAGACTTACTTGACAGATCCTAGGTGTCAGTCCAGTAGAGTCCTGTTCAAAGGGAACAAAAATATCAACATCTAAATAACCTGTTCCTACTTTCAACACTTTGTAGCACTGCCGCGAAGTAATACACAAAGACTGCACTCAGTGACTCACTGGGGTGCCCATCATGGTGTAGGTTTTCCCTGAGCCTGTCTGTCCATATGCAAACAAACAGATGTTGTAGCCCTCAGCTGCCCCAGCCAGCACTGACACCCCGAGGTCCTGGAACACCTACAGCAGGAGAAGATACTGAGGATTAGGGCTGGACATTAAATGCAATAAAGTTGCATTGAAGTTGGAGGAGAAAAAAATAACGATTTCTAATACATATAAATAATTTCTAATATTTTTATTCAACAGTACAGAATCCAGAATCCCAGATCGGACTCCGTGTATTTTATTTCAGCATCAAATGACCACAAGAATGTCTGAAATCTTTTTTCAGAATGAGCTGCTAAATAAACCACTTTTATGTCGCTAACCAACGCTTTTAACACTGTGAAAGGACAAACAAATATTTAGTGATTCTATTACGAAAATGCATAATACGTCAAACAAATGCAACATGTCTTAATATATTCCAGTGACTAGCATTAGAAATATCAAATGGTAAACACAGGAAGTCATTTGTCAGAATTGATTTATGGTTCAGACTGCATTTCTGAGATTAACTTCTTTTTTTTTCCTTTTCCACACATAGGTAAGGGCGTCCTCTTCACATACACTGCACAGCCAGCCCAAGCACACCAACACAGCACATACTCCATGAGCAAAGATACACACCCCGATATCTATTACACCATGAGAAAGAAGGTAAGAGTTCCACAAGCCAGATTAAACACAGCATCAAAGGAGATCAAATCCATATGGATACTCCACTGCACAGGATGTGATTTATACAGAGGCGAATGCTAATCCAGTGATCAACACACATGGTGTAAAATTTCAAACAGCCTTTGCTTTCTGACTGAACAGATCATTTATAAGCAGTAGTGAAAAGCTAAGGAGCAAGAGGGGGAAAATACTAATACAGTATTGAGTTGGTAAAGGACTACCGAGCCACAATTTCAACTGACCCTGCATATCAGCCAAGCCTCAGTTACACATACACTTATCTTAACCCGGAGTGTAAACAGTCAGGCAGGGCAGCTTTTAAAAGTAAAATAGAGAAAAATACTTTTGTTTTTTTATTGTCTGCATTCATTTAAATACCCTCCAGTTGCATTTGTTTCATTTTTACCATTTTTACCTTCTTAACTCCTACCTCATGTTTGAATGAAAACACAAAATGGGCAATTTCTATAATAATAGCTGACGCTATGAAAAGCATGGGACCCCACAGATCCATTTTTTTTTGCCTCATTCCACATAATTTTATCCAATCTGGTGAGATTTCAGGATCATTTCCTGAATCATTTCCTTAAAAAAATCATTATAAGGACAGAGATTTAGACTCCAAGAGGGGAAGAAGGGGGAAGAAAACCCACATGCATCCGGCACACTTTGGTGCTTCAAACAACAGATTGGCCTTTGCATGCCCTGGTGTGTACTAAAGGTGTGGGAAGGAGTTTGTTAGAGGTAGAAATCTGACCTCCCTGTTTAATTGGTGATACAACCAAAGAGGGTAAAGCTAAGGAAAGCAGGTACGTTTGGCGTTAACATTATTTAAGTTGCAGTCCTGTGGTCCAGCAGATTCCGTCTCCTTCAGCGGACATTCTGAATGGAGACTAATTGGCATGCTGTCTGCAGGGAGCATGTGAGCAGGGTGGCAGCAGATTCACAAAGACCACCAGTCTTCCTCTCTTATAATCAGCATGAGCTTGACTCCTCTGCTTTAAAGAAGCAATGAGGGGTTGTTATAGCAGCCTGTCTTCAAGCACTCTCCACTGAGCTAAGGTCACACAAGAAGCAGTCATGTCAGACCATGAACTGTACTTCATTCTTTCTGTGAATCCAACTCACATTTCTGCAGTTCATCCAAGTCCTAACACTGACACACACATACACACTTACTTATAGTGTCAATCAGTCAAGCAGTTGTAGTGTCTAAAATGTGCTACTTTTATTTGGTACTGGAATTACACCACTAAAATAATGCAGTTTAGCTTCTAAAAGGTGGCATTAAATGGACTTCCTTACCTGGTTCATGACTCAGTATGAGATCTGTTAAAAATAAAATAATATTATCTGGTTAAGTGTGCACCAAACTGAGGCTCCTCTATGACCAGTACTGTCTTTACCCATACTTCATACTTTCCCATTTTATAAACAAAAGTGTAAACAAAAGGAACTGCAATGTCAGAGTGAAAGAAACTGCAAAATAACATCTGTTTTAGAGGATTTCATAACCTGACATACTTTGAGGCAAGAATGATGATTTAGGCATGCAGCTTGCATAATGCTATTCTGTGAATACAACCTTCTTGTTAGATAAATTAGCCACGTTAACCTAAAGAAGCAGAAAGTTCAGACTGACAACGCCCTGATATGGGAATGGTGGATAAAAGCTGATATGATCTGTAGATACTAATGTTCACAAAATGTGGAAACTGGCACAAAATCTACCTGGACAACAATTCTACAATAGGATCACTTCACACAGCTACGCTTTGGGATAAATGTTAAGAGGAAATGGTGTTTATTTGACTTAGTTAAATAAATTTAAACTCAGTTTAAAGTTGGATACCCTGAAGTAAAGGTACAAGACTAAAAGGTCAGTTTGATGCTCAGATGAGCTCACTGCATATTCATCCAGACTGGTATTCCTGCCATTGTCCTACATCGTTGTTACACTCTATTAATTTGCAAGTGCTACATGATAACAGCAGCCTTCATTGTGTGCAGGAACAGTGATATTCACCAAGATCTCCAAGACCCAACAATAGGCTCTCACTGAACAACCTACTTTCCATAGAGCGGGCAGAACAAAGCATAGTAGGCAAAATGCAGTGAGGATGGAATGGGGTTGAATGGTTGCAGTAAGTGCAGCCAAAATGGATTAAATATTGCCAACAGCAGGAAGGCTACTTGCATCTGAGCCAGGGTGTATGATCCTAAAGGAAATCCATCAAAAACAACAGCAAATACACGTATATCCTTAGATTTTTTTTCGTTTGTCTTTCTCTGATTACAATAAAAACAAACAACACACTCACGCACACACTCAGTATGGGAAAGGTGTGTCCAGAAGTGGGTCAATACAAATAAGTTCAGATGGTCAGGCTGAGAGAAACGTCATCTTTCCATAATGAATGCCAAAAAGAATAGCAGTGTTTATAGGCCTCAGTAAAACAGCCTGAGTAGCATTCTCAGACTGAACAGACTCAGAGTGAAGGGTTTTCTGATCAAATGGGTGCACATTAGTGAAAGCAAGGGAGAAGGTAATACCCTATTAAGTAGCTGCTAGTTGTGCAGAATCGGTCCTCTTTAGAAAAAGGTCTGTAATCAGTGACTGTGGTTGACTGCAGAAAGGAGACTGGTTCATGTGGGCTGCTCTGCAGCAGATGCTGGGAAACTCCTTAATAACCCAGGAGCTCCAGGAAAAGTAACTGAGGGGTATCCAAGGCAAGCATCAGTCCTTAACCACAACTCAATACAGCTGTGCTGCCTTACTCTTTGATGATCAAAAAAGGGGAGATCTGCTTCATTTTTAAATGGACAAATTATCCAATTGTGATTACCTTTCTACTTCTTACATGCCTGCAAATATACTGAAAACAAAATGGTAAGCATGTTTGAACATATTAGTGATGAGTAGCACAGGAAAGCAGAGGTTCACAGTTGTTAACCCCTCACCCTGTTGCAGTCTGAATGCATTTTCCGCTGCTCTGGAAAGCTTCCCAGATTGTGCTTTTTGTTTATTATTGGGAAGGGACATAATTCAGAGCATGTTAGTTAGCAATCAATCCAGAAAAAAAAGATCCTAGACAAGCATCTCTATATGAAGGTTTATTTCATTACTAGTCGCCTGATTTTGAGCTCTCAAAGCTTCATTTTTATTACCTGTTAATAACAGACCTACTCCAGCCTGCAGCATGATATGTGACACTGCTTGGTAGCATCCGCATTAAAGTAACCAACCAGATACAAAACACCATTGAACTGGTTTATTTCAGCTTTCTGTTCTTCCACCCTTTGATTAACTATGCTGCCTTAGATCTGAGTCACTGTCTTTAAATCTCAGCCAGAATCAAGCCTCCTCTGATGCGACCAGAGCTTAAGTCCTTTAATAGTTGCAGTGGCTAAGATTTAAGAAATGTTACATTTTGATTGTTTTTGATTTTTAAATAGGCCTAATGCGGGATGAGACAACATAAAAGCAGTATAGGTGTTTTTACATATTCCCTGGTATCAAAGTATAAAACATCACAAAAATAAATGTGGTTATTAGCAGCACTACACTCGTCCAGGTCATTCCCACTCTTGGAATGTCTTTGCCTTGGTCATTATTGGTCGTCTTGGTGTTTTCTTGTCTACCCAGTCATTTCGGCTCAACAAAATTTGTTAATTAGCTGATTAGTCAAACAGATACTGAAAGGGAAATGGTTCTTTTGCATACTTATAATAGTAAAGGCTAAATGATGCAGAGATGTAAACAAGTATTTATTTAACTAGTGGTATTCTTTTTCTCCCTGATCTTAGTAACAGGACTTCCGTGAAGCTTTCGTCATTAAGACCGAATGTTTTTACAATACAGCTGGAAAATATTAGAACTGCAAAATCAGAAAGATAAGTATTGACGAATGTGGAGTTATACATATGCATTGCGATTTCCTTTAAATACATATTTTCTCTGTGTATGGTTGCTGCTAATTGTAATGTTATGTCTTAGTTTTATGGCTTGGTTTCTAGCATAGGCCAATCCGAGATCCTGTTTATATCTTCATGTGAGCCAGGAAAACAGGAGCACAAATAGAGCTGGAGGATGCATGTGTGGGAGCGAGGCTGAGAGAGCTAAGAGAGGGAGTTCGCTGGCAAGGATTCAAATTGCCTCTCATCAGTCATACTTTCTCAGTTTTGTAGGTCAAATCTGCATGGTGGAGGGAGATTTCAGCTAGACTGGACTCCCCTCTTACTGCACAGGGGTTTAGGAGAGAGTCTGAAGGTTGTTCAGCAAGCATTCCCAGCCACCAACTGTTGCCACAAGTGTGAAATTGGAAGCAAATAATAAAATACAAGCACAAACAATAAAGTTCCAGCAAAGAAAGTAAGTGAAGGGTCTCTCTCTTGCTCCTCCCCCACCACAGCTGATAAAAGCTATCCATGTGTAGCAGCTCTTATGAGGGTAAATGACTTCCACAGCCTGCAGAGTAATTTAAAGCTCCATAGTGGACACATGGTACAGTGCAGCATGCTTGTTTCCACTGTTGGTGGACACAGATGGCCCCTGGAGCTACAGCTAAACAATGTGGGACTAAAATTGAGTTACACTAAAATGTTCGTTTTGAACTCTGAATTTACCACAATATTGGCCTGGATAAGTTCAATCAGAGTTATCATGCTGTGCTGGACCTTCTGTTTACTGCTTAAGTGCTGCGTGTGATTTATTCTCAGAATGTGTAATCAATCAAAGAATCACTGCTACCAAATGTCACCCTGAAAAAACGCTGACCAGCGTGTGTGCACTGACGACAACGGTTGAAAAAAAAAAACTTACACGCTCACAGTGCAGCTATTCTTTGAGCCTAGCATGCCTTACTGACACACAGACCCAGAAATACAAGGAGCATTATCAAACCTCAAACTGAATCCAAAGGAAGAGAGGGAGGAGAGGGAGAGAGAGAAAGTGAGAGAGTGAGGAAGAGACTAAAAAAGAGAAAATGAGAGACAGAGAGAATTTTAAACACACGCACACACACACACACACGTACACGCACACACACAAACACACACACGCACACTGACTTCAGCTGGAAAAGAAAACCGGCATTGTGTGTCGGCTCTTCTCCAGTGACGTCCACGCGGGGCAATCTGTCTGTAAAAGAAAAAAAAAAATCACTGACTAATGCAGCTGTGCCTTTTGGCTACAGAGGGCCTGGAGATTCCAGCAGTGCTCCCCACCAGCCCCCACCCCATACAGCTCTGCACTTTATCTGCTGCTTTCTCAGCCTAACTCAGACACTGCTGATTTACACTGACAGACTTACTTTACAGTAGATGTTTGCAACCTTGCAGCTCAAACATCTTTAAAAATGTTGATATCTAAAGAGAAATCCCTGAAAACATACAGACACAAGTTAAACCTAAAAAACTAAGCTAAAAGGCAGAATCAGCACAACAGCTGGTTCCCATTACTCCTCTTTATCTACCCTACTCTAAGGCAGAATGCACCTCCTTAATCCCCCATAACTCTCTTGCTTTCAACCTGAGTGTATACACACGGTCTGCCCATTACGTAACGAAACAAGAAAGGAGGGGAAAAAACAACTGTGCTAAATATTTTTTGGGAAAATTGTTTATACAGCAATAAATGTGATAATATTTAAGAAGGCTCATGACACGCAATGCAGGGAACGGATTATCATAATACCAACTAAGGCAAGCTGGGTGATTAATAGGGATGTAACAACTGTTAAATCTGAAGCTGATTCTCTTCTGAATTCTTAACAGTGAGGTTGGCTAGTGAGTGATGTCTTCTTATAAGCCAATCTTAAAAAATATCATAGATTACACCATCACATTCCAAGTATTGCATTAGTTAAAACCTTTATTTAAATAATCAAACTGCCAGCCACTAAAATATAACAGCACTAATATAATATTTTCAGAAGTAGCAATTCTGCTTAAAAGAAGTATACAAGATCAAATAACATCCAAAAAACGAGAGATGCAAGAACGTGACAAGGACTAAACCAAAACACTTCCACCATGAGCAAGCACTTTAATGACAGCAGGCATGAGTGGCAGGGCCTTGTATTTGAGGGATGCCCTTTTTAATACTATTGGTTTATTTCCATTGCATCGCACCAATGTTCCACCTTTAACACACAAAAGTGAGCTGTGTGACTCGATGTAATGTTTATAAGGACATCAGTGTTTCAGTTTTAGTGGTTTTAATCAGTCAAGAGCAAGTAATACTGCACTTCAATATGTAGTAAACAAATGTCAAATGTATAGACAGCTCTATTGTTTGGGGAAATGGTAACCTTGGGGAAGAATACCTAGAGGTTGTGGGTTGAGCCTGGCACTACGCTCTCTCTCCAGCACTAGCACTGTCTGAGCCAGAGCAAGGTACTTAACCACAGGTAGCTCCAGGGAGATTTTCCCAGTCATTAGGAAATCTAATATCTGCTGTTTAAGTACATTTAATTGAAATATATCTTTCTACTTAATTAGTGAAATGTGATGAAGAGACAAATTAGTATTTGTGGTTATCTGTATTGTGCTGAAATGTTCAGAAAATACTGAATAGTTCTTTGGGGTTTTTTTTGAGAAAAAATTAACGAATATCATGCAATCTTGAAAGAGACCTAGACTGAATTTGCACAAACTTGAACTGTCTGATATCTAATTTGTTTGTGTAGATGGAGTTTGATCATTGAGTCCCATCTTAACTGAAGCGTTCCAATTAAAAACAGCTCATTTTAGAGCTTATAGTATCCCATCTATATTGATTTCGCTTGATATTAAAGGTTCAATGCCAGTAACAGTAAAGAAGATGCTGTACTGTGCTGTTGCTAATTACATCAGCAGCAGCAGTGATAACAGCAACCGGCAAGGGTTCAACAAGTTCAAACTGATGTTGATCAAAAACTGAAAAAACTATTTTGAGTTGTCCAGCTCTGCACTAACCCACACTAAAAAGAGGAGATTTTGTAAAGAGAGTCAAAGCTGTTTTCACCTCTAAGTGGGCTTATGTTAAGTCTCAGAAGACTAGCCTTGTTGCATCTAGCAGGATAACTTCAGATCTGTCCTACTGATGACAAAGCCTTGCTTTATAGCTACTTTCTCAGATTTAATTAAACTGTGTTTCACTGCTTCACTAGCGCCTGCAGTTAATTGCCTTTTTAAATGAACAGAACCAAAAATTGAAAAACCTCTGCAATTATGTTAAGATGAGTTGTCGTAAGTGAGAGCTGAGAGCAATTAGCTCAACACTACACAAAAGCCGACGTATCTTGGAAAGGCTGTCTAGCTTTTCTGGGTCAGATCCTCATTTTTCCCACCAGATCCCACAAAGAGGTCAGTCTTTTGCAGCTGATCAAGCCGTAGGTCGCATGAGGAATGCAAGATTTAGGCCCTGAATTGGAAGTTCTGACTTGGCAGAACTGAGTGAGTGAGAGAGAGAGAGAAAGTGTGAGGTAGATGCTGTCTGAGTTGGATGGTTGGTGCCATCCACTGTGTGTGGGCCATCACAGCTCTGTTTTTTAGGCTAAGCACACAAAGAGGTTTTTGAAGAGGAATACTGAGGAGTGGCTGAGAGGAAAACAACTCATGTGGATCTAATCATCCAATCTGCTAAATTAAAAGAGCCCATAATCTACAGGTTTTTTTTTTCCTGCGAGTGATATACAACACTGCAGTTGTAAAAGCAAAAACAGGTATTTAGAAAAAGAAACTTACAAAAGGAAAATTTAAGTAACTTAAGAGCACCAAACTTTCAGACCATTTCTGTTGATTCTTTCATCATGAAAGGCTAGCACAAGTTTAAAGGCCCCAGGTCACTTCAAATAGTTAAACTTTCAGAATTTCCATATATGGTCAGAATGGACTGAGAAGTAAGCATCACATTTTGAAACTTTGACAAAGTTTACCTACAACACCAAATCTGTTTCTCCACGATATCCGCACTTTAAAATGAAATGGGAGGAAATAGGACAGGCACCCCTGGGACTATGATAGCACTAACAGCCATTCCTCGGAGAAACCCTAAAAAGATGAGTGCTTTTCTTTTGAAGAGCAGTATACCAGCATGTTTGCTTCTAGTCCAGATGTTTTAACTGCTTTCTCATCCTGGAGCCTTGTGGCTGGCATGCAGCAGTCCCCACCCAAAAGTCACACAAGGCCCAAACAAGGGCCATCAACACCAGATCAACATCATGTTGGTGCGTAAAAGGCATAAACATGTTTGAGATGCAGCTCACCTCTTCTTGTGAGGCATAGTTGGGCGCCTCAGGGTCCACAGACCAGTAACAGTAATCAAAACCAAACTCCAGCAGCCTCTCTCTGGAGTCACCCGGAGGCTCCGCTCGCCCATCCAGACGCCCATCCTGCTGCAATCGGAGAGAGAAAAAAAATATGACTGCAACACAAAAGCACCGCTGATGTCATGTTTTCTGTGGGAGAAGATGGGGTGAGGTCTATTAGCCTGCATTAAACCTCAAACTACAGATAGCAAACTCTTACTGCGCCAATATTTTCTAGTGCTCTCTTTATCCCTCTGTATAACAGAAGTTTATGAACTGCATTAATTATTATTTTTTTTAATTATCCATAGGCACATGTAGCATAAGTAGCCTTAGTTAATGTACACATTCTCCTCCAAGACATGTCAAGCCAAACATGTTTGTTGTCTGCTGGTGTAGCTTTTAAACAATGATAGCTTCCATATTCCCAGTTAGGACTGTAATGTTTTTTAATTAACTTACAGTAGTAATCTCTGGTTACTGACACATTGTGCCACACTGAATAAAAATTAAAGCTGGCCAATAAATATTTTTGGAGAAATCATTAAATTAGGACATAATGATCAAAGTTTCGTCATTTAAACCCACAAATTCAGTACATCTGAGACAGGCTCTGATTGCACCGGAGAGGGCGACAAAGCCTCTAGGCTCCCCCTCCACGAGGTTTTAGAAAATAAATAAATATATAAAACACACACAGTGAGCATCTTGAAAGAAGAAAACATTGTAACATTTAACAGTGGTTCCAAAGTCTAAAATGTGACTAAAAGCTTCATGATAGTGATGTTTCAATCATTCGAAAAATTAAAGAGAGCAAGTTTGCTTCAAGATCATAGTTGGTCCTGTAGTCTGTATACTCTTTTCAATGTACAGAGCAGAACTGACTTTTTATCCAAGGTCTAAACCTTTAGGCCATATTGGTTTCTTCTTTCATTGCATTGCAAAATTAAAATTCCCTTTTTCTGATGATAGTGTTCCCCTATGTAGCAGAACATCAGCATGACATTCACTCATTACTTTATGTGGAAATTAAATTAAAGCACGACTAGGGTTTTCAATGACAGATCAGCACACATGATGCGCACGCATCCGAATCAGAGAGGAAACAAGGAATTCTGCATTTCAACAAATTGGTAAACATTCCCAACCGTATATATATAAATGCAGCAGACAGAAGCAGCATAAATAGCCTGAGTTAATCCATTTCCTTGTTAGCAACATTATCCCCACTGCCAACTCCAAAACAACCAAACCTCCCTCCCTTACTCACTCACTCACTCATCCACTCACTCATCCACTTGTCCCGAGTAGGGTCGCAGGCAGTGCTGGGGCCCATCCCAGCTCTCACAGGGCGAAAGGCAGGGAAACACCCTGGACAGATCGCCACTCAGTTGCAGGGCAGACACACAGACAAACACAAAGTCACACCAATGGGGCACTTTAGCATCTCCAATCTGGCAGACATGCCTGTGTTTGGACGTTGGGCTGACTCCAGAGCACCTGGAGGAAACCCAGACAGACATGGGAGAACAGCTAAACTCCACACAGAAAGGATCCTCCTGGGAATCAAACCCAGGACCTTCTTGCTGTGAGGCAACAGCGTTACCCACTGTGCCACTGTGCCACCCAACAGAATCAATTAAGCATATTTAGGCAGCGGTGGCCTAGTGGTTAGGGAGTTGGCCACAGGATCTGAAGATTGTGGGTTCAAATCCCTTACCAGTAGGTTGCCCTGAGGTACCCTTGAGCAAGATACCTTCCCTGAACTGCTCCCCGGGCGCTTTCATAGCTGCCCCCTGCTGCACAGTGTTTGCATGGGTTAAATGCAGAGGTCCAATTTCATTGTGGTTCACTGTGTGCTGTGTTGTGACCTTGCAATGAATAGTCACTTTCACTTTTTTCACTTTCATTTTCCTCTCCCCAGTTATGATCTACAATACATTTGGTGTCCAACCTACTCCTTAAACAAATGTACTATGGAATAAATGATTTGGAGCACTTAGACTATAGGTTAATTAAGTAATTCCTATTTGCCAAATCTAACAGTTTATGCTCATAGTGGAAAAAGGTTTATGCAGGAAAGTTAATGGTAAAAATAGTCTGGACCATTCTAAGGCTTGATGACGAATCTGACCAGCCATGAAAAACACTGCTGACAAATAGGAAATCACTTTTCCATTTACTGTCAGCATTAAGCTACATCGAGAGGCACACACAAACATGAACACATGCATTTCTCAGCACTTTATCTGCTTCATTACACTGCTTGCTGCTGCATCATCTGCTGCTCGTATCGTCTGCTACTCGTGTGTGTATGTGTTTCTTTAACACAAAGATCTGCCAAGCCAAGTTGGCAGGAAGCGTGCAAAAACTTGCCCGAGCATGGGCATTTGTTTTCCCAGGCAACACTGTGTTTACAACTTTAGTGCTGTGTTTTCCAGATTCTGTTTAGCTTGGGTTACCTCACTACAGAATGCTGACCCACACTTTGTTAATGAGCCTTAGTGCTGGCAGTTTCATTTATTTCCAAAGTTTAAGAGTTTAGGTAACGCATGTTGTTTAAAGCCTTCATATCAAAATAACTTCAGAAAGGCACAAAGGCATGTAAGGCATAAAGTAGGCTTGCATAATAGTCAGCTTTCAACAAGGCAGAGCTACTTCAGTCTGTTTCTTTTACAGTCGTTCACACAATTAAACCAGCTACTGTATGATCTGGAGTTACCACACTTAAAACGAAAATGAAAATGAAAGACCATTTTCATTGCAACTTGTCCAAATGGACATGCTTCAGCTTATGCATCCATTGGAACATTATGTAATGGCGGTGGCGGTGGTCCAGTGGTAGGGTACTTGCTTATGGACCTATGGATTAAGAGGCCCCAGGTTCGAATCCCACCTCTGGCACTACCACCACTGGGTCCCAGACTCTTAACCCTGAGCTGCTCCAGAGGGACTGTCTCTGTAATTAGGACATGGAAGTCGCTCTGGCTAAGAGCGTATGCCGTTAATGTAATGTTTTATACTTTATACTTAACTGTTTAATAGCCTCTTCATCAATATTTTCATTTTGACATTGGCTCTGAAACTGATAACTTGTCCTCCAGTTCCTAAAGAGTATGGAAATGATGTACACTAATGGGAATTGTGGGCTGATGCCAAATTAATATTAGTTTTCATACACATACTTTAATGTATGATACCCATTAGAAAATAGGGAATTGATCTACTTGTAAAAGCATTATTAGTTTCAGCAGAGGATCAGACTTTGTCTAGTGTTATTCCAATATTTTTCATGTAATCATTTGTTGATGTGAACTGAAAGTGACTGTTCATCATTGTGAAACACCGCACAGCACACAGTGAACCAAAACAAAATTAAACTCATACATGCACATTCAGCAGCGTGCAGCTATGTCCAGCACCCAGGAAGCAGTGATGGGGACGATACTTTGCTCAAGGGTTCCTCAGGATCAGAGGTCCAGGATTTGAACCCATGACCTTCCGAGCCTGGGGCCTAGTCACTAAACACGAGGCCACCGCTGCCCCAGTGAAAATATGCGTTTCAATATCATTGTACATCCCAAGTAGAAACCAAACACTGGATCAAGCAACATGAGAGCTTAAGTTTTTTTTAAACTTTGTCCACTCCCAATCTCGTTATAGTTTTTCTTTCAAATGCCCTACATTCTCCAAATAACTCCTCTTGGGACGATTCTGAGCTGCACTCTTTGTTTTTATTTCCTCCCCTCATTTTTTTTCCACACTGACAGCAGGTCACCAGATGTGAGGCTCCTGTCAGTTCATTAACCCCTTATGTTACCCACGTATGTTGTAACACTGCTTTAAGCAGTCACAAATTTGCAGGAATGTGTTCTAAAGTTCATCAGTAGAAACAGACTCCATTTCTCACACATACACACACACACACACACACACACACACCTTACAAATTAGGTTTGGAGCTGTCATCTCAGTCAGAACTCAGGTATGGAGAAAGCATGCCTCATGCAGTGTTTACATTGACTATAAGGCTGTGTGTGAGTGCGTGTGTGTGTGCGTGCGCGTGCATGCGCGTGTGCGTGTGTGTGTGTGTGTGTGTGTGTGCATGCGCGTGCATGCGCGTGTGCGTGTGTGTGTGTGTGAAAGCATTAATGAGATAAGGCTGATGCCCGTGTCTGCTTGGATGGTTTCAACTCCACTTTCAATAAACTGCAATGTAATCAAGCAGGAAGTGGACAATCTCCACTGTAAATTTCCTGTTGCTGAGATACCCTCAGAGTAACATTCCACTGCCCTTCACTCCTTTAACAAGCACCCATGTAAACAACACGCTCTTTCTCTGGCGCTCCTTTATTATGGCTATATAACTCCTGTGATAACGAACCCTGTCCGACAGTAAAGCATTAATAATAACAGATCACAGACTTACCTTCACATTTCTCACTCTCACCACTTTGTCCTCCACCTGCACAGCTAACCTCCCTCCATCCGTGCTCTCCCTGTAGAAGACATGAGCAACCGACAAAAAGAAATATTATGCATCGAATCTTCTGGAAAAGTTTGATTTCTTAAACGTTTTAATGGCAATCGAAAAAACAGGCACTAAATGAGAGGTAGTGGTGGAAATCTGAGGTTAAAGAGAGATATTACTGGCCAACGTAACTTTTTCCTGCCTACTGGTGCATGATGTAATCTTAGATGTTTTTAGAGGGGAAGCGAAAGTCCTTACATTTTCAAGGAAGATGGTGAACAAATGACATAATAAACAGCATTTACCAGAATCAGGGACCGAAACTAACAAGGTAAGGAATGATTTCAGCTCACTGAGCCAGTACTAACTAGATGTTCCTTCTGCTTCTAGCCATGAAACATTTTAACCCCCACTAGTTAATGCTGTGCACAATGTATGCCTAATAAATCACACGTGCCTCAACTTCCTTAAGTCTGCGGACATAGTCATATTAGACATGTTGCTGATTCTAAGTGAAAAGCCAAAACATAGTATAAAGAGTACAAACTGACATGCTATTTTATGCTTATTACATTTATTGAGGAGTTTAAGATATTAACATTTAGAATGTGCTCGCTGTAGAGAATGTTTACTTATTTTCCTAAAAATTCATCGAAAATGAACCAACAATCATTTACCAGTGGGTGCAGACTTATGCATATGATTTGTTATGACTAATAAACAATAACTGTACAGCTGTTCAGGTAAATCTTATTTCAATTATTTTAAATCATTTTAATCTCAGAGATGCCATCTTTTGGAGATAAGGAAGTGACAATAAGGAAGTGTATTTAAGACTGGAATTATTTTAAGCACCATCTGTCATTACAGAATAATGTAATACAAAACCCTTTTTACTTTAAACAGTTTGAGTTCTTTTCTTTGGTGAGACTATCCAGTCACAGACACCGGTCAAAGCAGCGAGGTGGTGAGGAAAATCAGAGGCCCTGAGGCTCTGAGAGAGTGCTCCCCATCTGCAGCACTGCAGAGTAGGTCAAAGAAAAAAAAAAACAACAGATCAGTGATCGATGCCATGAGCTGCAGAGCTGACAGAAAGGAGACATATGCGAATGTGTGTGTGTGAGTAAAGGAGTAGAGAGAGAAGTGGGGACAGCTGTGTGTGCACTCCAGCTGTTGAGCTCAGATAACTGATGCAAGAGAGTGAAATCTGAGGCCGAGCAGTGTGAATCTGAACTCAGCGTGAAACAGACTGAATAAAAGTTTCTTTTAGAGGCCTTTAAGTCCACTGCAGTGCTGCTGTTAATTTTGGTCAGTTGGACGTGCTGGCCAGGGCCCTGGACTGGGTGAGGAGCTGAATTAAACTACCTAAGATGCAAAAAGTAAAATTAGTTTCTTTTCCCAGTTTAATTAGGGCTTTACTTCCTATTAATCAATTGCGTTGAAATCAGGAAAACTGGTTTTTGATGCTTTCTCAGCGTTCAGTATCTGTCTAGGGACCTAGTAAATGACTCCTGCTAGATCTGAAATACCAAAACCACTTCCCACGGTCAGCAGAAACAGTGCAGAATGGTCAAGCATGAGGTCACGTCATATTAAACGCATAAAAAAGAAGGGGGAAATGAAAAAAAGAGCATTTATCACAGAGGGGTTGAGCATTCTTATTAAACACTATTAAGATTACCATCAGCATCATAAACGGAGCAAATATGTGTTTTTATCCCAGGCCTGGAGGCCTGACATGACCGTCAGGGTGGTTTCTTGCCTCACTATCTGTTGTTTAAGTGCCTGACAAGTCTGTCTTTTCTCGATTGAAGTGATTTGTTCGTTTTTCATTCTTACACACAGAATGATGAAATAATCAGACGTCTCTTTCTGCCAACCCTCGAATTCAAGCCCTTCCCAAAACCTCAGCAGTCTGCCTGCTCGCCTCAGACATGGCTGGCCAGGAAAAAGAAGAATGAGAACGTGGTCATGAGGGGGAAATTTGTTTTTAAGTACACGTTATCTGGATTATTCTGAGTGTTTGCTGCTCGTACAAGCTCGGCCACTTGTGTTAGCGAATGCAGTGGGACAGCTTGCCTTAATTCAGGTGTACTTTCACAAAGAAACTGATGGAAAGGAGACCAAAAAGCAGCACTGAAAAAAAACGGCTCACAACAAGTGAAAGTGACTATTCTCATCATTGTGAAACGCAGCACAGCACAACACGACGAAACTCAACCTCTGCATTTCACCCATACACACATGGGCAGCAGGGGGCAGCTATTGAACGCGCCCGGGGAGCAGTGACAGGGACGGTACCTTGCTTAAGGGTACCTCAGGGCAACCGAACCCACAATCTTCCGATCTGGGGCAACTCCCTAACCACTAGGCCGCCGCTGCCCAAGGACATTCCCATTCAGACAAAAGCAGCAGCGAGCACTGAGGAGCTCCTTTGTTAGACTTGTTTTGTGGGACAGTTTAAATGCCAAGGCCGGAAGGACAGCAGTGCTGGACGGGCCAGGCCGGTCTGAGGGACAGCTCTTTGTGCCTGGATCTGCTCAGGCTGTACCTCCCACCCTTCTGCACCCCAGCACACTGCTGGGATCTGGCTGGTGGGTGGGACACAGGCCGAGGTGTGGGTTTGGTTGGTGAAGTTGGGGAGCTGAAGACTTTTCCACTTATTAGCACCGCAGGCAGTGACGTCAGTAATGCAAGATCTGCTCCAAACAAGCGAGCAGCAGCTTCTAGACGCCCTTTCACCTTCAGCCCCATGAAGATGGGCCGATACTGACAAACGAAGGCGTTCAGAGGGAAAGAGAGCAAGTTGTTCACCCTTTCCACATGCGCGCCTGTCCAGAACCTGCACAGCCCACAGCAAAGAGCCGCGCGCTCCAGACTGAGCAGAACTGAAAGCACGCCGTTCCTGTTCCCCCTCAGAGCACCACGCTCTCAAAACACAGCACAGCAGCCCGACTGGCAGCAGCACCGCTTTCCTCACCTGGAGTTTAAAGGACGGACTCGAATCGCGACTTTCACGTTAGCCATTGGACTCGTGGAGCCCGGAGGAACCGCGGGACGGAAGCAGGAGGTTAGAGTCCATAGAATGAGCAGTCATCCCCCTTCATACCGTCTTCATCTCCGTGAAGCAGGACAAGCGCTCAGAATCCCGCCCTTCATCCCCGCACACTCCGCAGCACAGCACAGCACGCGCGACAGAGCCGCTCCGACTTCCTGCAGCGCCAACTTCATACAGGAGGAGGGGGCAAGAGGAAAAGAAGAGGAGGAGTAACAGCTGGAGGAAAAGAAGAGGAGGAGCTGGAGTAGCAGAAGATGACAGAAAGAGGAGGAGAGAAGGAAGAGATGGAGCAGGAAGAGAAGAGGAGGAGTAGCTGAAGAAGGAAGAGAAGGAGCAGGATGAGAAGAAGGAAGAGAAGGAGCAGGATGAGGAGGATAAAGAGCAGGAGGAGAAGAAGGAAGAGAAGGAGCAGGATGAGGAGGATAAGGAGCAAGAGGAGAAGAAGGAAGAGAAGGAGCAGGAGGAGAAGAAGGAAGAGAAGGAGCAGGATGAGGAGGATAAAGAGCAGGATCAGGAGGATAAAGAGCAGGAGGAGAAGGAAGAGAAGGAGCAGGATGAGGAGGATAAAGAGCAGGAGGAGAAGAAGGAAGAGGAGAATGGAGCCATACATTCCTGTAAATGTACCCTTAACTCTTTCCTCAAAAAGGTTTAGTTTTTAAATGTTGCATTCGAAACAACCTGGAGCATCCAGCAAGTGCTGGTTGATATAAAACAAATGAAAGGAAAAAGCTAAATATAAATAAATATATATAATATGTCCATCTACATTAGCAGCGGTGGCCTCGTGGTTAGGGAGTTTACCCCTGGATCAAAAGACCTAAGGTTCAAATCTCTTATGGGCAGGTTGCCCTGGGGTACCCTTGAGCAAGGCACCATCCCGTCACTGCTCCCTGGGTGCTTTCAATGGCTCCCCCTCTGCTGCACATTTGTGTGTGGGTTAAATGCAGACGTGTAATTTCGTTGTGGTTCACTGCGTGTTGTGCTGTGTACTCATGACAAGAATGGTCACTTTCACTTTCACATGTATCGTGCAGCAACATTTGGAATCGAACTGGTGGGCAAAAAAAAACCAAAACAAAACTCTGGAATACTTATATATCAAATTTATTATATTCATCTTTGAAATTAAACATACAGTTTAAAACCAACTGATAAATGTCCAACATGAACCAAGACTCCATTAAAAATGTCACCCGGAAGCATTCACAGCAACTAACAGCCTACAGTTACATGTAGACATACGTGTAGAGCAGCAATCAGAAAAAAATCTCCCTGCTTAAAGCACATCACAAATAAGATAACGCGATGTACAGAAATGTCTGGAACAATAAGCCCTTTAAGGCGTATATATGTGGCACATGTGCCTGTTTTAAAACAACTGCTCCTGTGTTGTAGAGGGACCGGCGTTGTAATGCGGGGGGTGGGGGGGTGGGGGTGGTCTCCAGGTTTGAGTTCTATGCAACAGTTCCCTCGCATTATTTTGCTGACACCTAAAATAGAATTTCTAAAGAGAAATATTATACATTTTTGATCCCTTTGCTATATTCCTCCATTACTACTTGTCTTTTTTCAAATCTGACCAATTAGAGTGCAGCACGCTCCACTGCACTGTGACAGTGTAGCAAGTCTAAATGTGTTCGCCAGAATCAAGGCTAGAAACAAGACAACACTGAAATTAAAAGGCTGATAGGACACATTAAGGCTTAGCCCAATAAAGGGTATTTCAAAGAAAAATCCACCCACTCTTTCAGTCCAAGGCGTGCATCTGATGACGCAAATACTTTGCATGTTGTGAATGAAGTGCACAAAGTCATCTGTTGTGGTTTTTTTTGTATGCATGTAAGTGTTTTGCAGAATTCATCCATCATGTAGTGTGAGTGGCTCCCTCTGATGGTCATGGTGTGACTTGCAGTATGTCACTGTGTTTAACCGAAGGCACGGGTGAAGGAGAGCTCAGTGAAAGCTTCTGAAACTTCTCAGTGGATTCCTAGAATAAAACAGAGTAAAAACCATGTTCGTTACCATTCGGGGATTTTGCAGAATGTGAATGGGGTGAGCTTCTCTTTTTAAAAGTCAATAAATCTGGATTCTCTGATTTTAAAGTCACGCATTTACTGCTCCACACCAAGTCCACTCCTCTCGGGGTGACATGAAGGATGAGATTCAAAGAGAGA
This sequence comes from Hepsetus odoe, assembly GCA_017165825.1. Classification (NCBI taxonomy): domain Eukaryota; kingdom Metazoa; phylum Chordata; class Actinopteri; order Characiformes; family Hepsetidae; genus Hepsetus; species Hepsetus odoe. The sequence continues at coordinate 14,655,460 of CM029374.1, read as the reverse complement.
TCACTGACGTCTATAGACAGTTACAGATAAACTCTTGTGTGGCCCATTTAGCTGTGAGAATGAGAAATGAGACCGTATTGTTAATATCACTGGCTATGTGAGATGAACAAGGACACAGACACATCCGAGTGAGTTGTGCTGCTCCTTTCAGAAAATGAATTATGTATCTGCAAAAAAAGAAAGCTGAGTGTAGTGATTAACAGCTCAAAAAAAATCAACCTTTAGGAATCACAGGTGTCAAAACTTAACTACAGCTTAACTACTGCTTTACTACATAACTACAGCTGAGCTGGTCCCCCTCTAAACTCCACTGCAGCGATTTAACGTCTAACGTTCAACCCTTAGCCGGTCCTGGATTGACACAGAACGCACATTAAACTTCGTATCAAAGTCATTTTCAAACTAATCATTACTCTTCACGTGGCCATTTCCTATTACCAACTTTTTATTTAGCTAGCTTCAATATAATTACATTTCTCTGCATAGGTTAACCTTTCTACGTACTTCACTTGAGCAAAGCCACTTTCCATACAGCAGTAAAGGTAAGAAAATATGTTTCTTTATTTAGAACAAGTAACTTTGGAATTTACTTTTTTTTTTATTATTCTAAATGGTAAACTATCCCAATACAGTTCTGTTTATGAGTCACATCACTCTCACATCACAGGACTCCCATAAACACAGGAGAAACAATGTGTTGGCTGTTATTGTTCTGGATGCATGTATGTATAAGATCATTACCACTGGCCAGGATAACTCGGGTAGTTTCATCCAGCGGCTTCCGACTTCGTCCTCTGTTAGAAGGCCTTTCCTTACGAGCAGCTTTACCAAGAGCAAGTAGTTGTGTCTCTGTAAAGAAAGAAAAGAGCATTCAGTCTGTGCTGTGCGTGGTCAGTTAACCACATGTGCAGCCTGCGAAAAATGACCAGGCGATGACTGCTTTTACCCATAATCCTTTCCCCTGTCTGCTCCCCTCCTCACATAGTACTGCCATAACATGTGCTGTTATATAGTTCCTGTTATTAGTGTGCATTTTTCCATGCAGAATTTTAACATACTGTATCAAAAAATATTCCGACACCACTGCTTATGTGGCAAATACATTGCTGACATTTTGTCGGCTGTATTGTGTTACGTCGTCACCTGCAAGTCACTGGCATGAAGAATAGTGGCGAGAGCAGATTCACTGAGGAGAAGGTGCAAAGGTGCAGGTGCAGAGGGAAGGCGAGTCCATAGAACAGCAAACTCCTCCAAAAGACACTCAACATCGACGAATGCTCTCTTGGTGCTCTCAGCTGAAGCTACCAAGGGTAATTCTCCAGATACTGTGCAGGCATAAAAAAAAATAAAATTTAAAAACCACAACACAGACAACATATTACACAAGGACAGCTTTCTCTTTCATGAAATTGGTCCTGAGCTGCTCTAGTTATTCCACTATTGAATTCTTCAATACCTAGTTTGAAAGCAAGCAGGACAGTGCAACGCAGCAGCATTTGCTCAGCTACTGAAGAGATGAACTGCACAAAGACCACAAGAAAGAGTCATGAGGATATGTAGGTCATTACAAGATTAATGATTTGGCATGAGAGAGACAGGAAAATGTGGAGACAGCAGAAGTGACTTGTGGAATATACTTTTCGGCATCTCAGTGTCTGTCCCACTTTTTCAAGCAGACAGACAATCTGCTGAACCGTTAAAACCTCTCCTTCGGTCCTAGGTCCCACTGCAATGCTTAGCACCTCCTGAAACACAGTAAAGGAGTAAACACACTTAATCTAAAGAAAAAAGAAACCTTTGCAATGTTTGCCATTTACAGTACTGTGCAAAAGTTTTAGGCAGGTGTGAAAAAATGCTGTAAACAAAGAATGCTTTCAGAAATAGAAATAATGATTGCATTTTGTAAATTAATAAAAATAAGCAAAGTGAGTGAACAAAAGAAAAATCTAAATCAAATCAATATTCGGTGTTACTACCTTTTGCCTTCAAACCAGCATCAGTTCTTCTAGGTACACTTGCACAAAGTCAGGGATTCTGTAGGATTATAGTCGATGTGTGATCGACCAATTTGACCAAACAGGTGCTGACGATCATCAATGTCACACGGAGGTTGAAACACAGTCATGTTTGGAACAACCTACCAGCTGAGTTCCTTCAAAAACCGTGTGTGAGTGTACCTAGAAGAATTGATGCTGTTTTGAAGGCAAAGGGTGGTCACACCAAATATTGATTTGATTTAGATTTCTCTTTTGTTCATTCACTGCATTTTGTTGATTGATGAAAATAAATGATTAACACTTCCGTTTTTGAAAGCATTGTTTGTTTGCAGCATTTTTTTCACACCTGCCTAAAACGTTTGCACAGTACTGTATATATATTTATTTATTTATCTCCCTCTCAGTATATAAACACCGTCTCTGCTCCGTGTCTGATGGTTGTATGTTGTTGTGTTTCACTGTGTACTGTGTATGTGGCTGAAATGACAGTAAAACCTGCTTGACTTGACTTTTGGTAAAAGAGGCATAACCCCACACCTTTAAACATTTTCCAAGTGGACTATAATTCACAATTTTGTTTTACCTTCCATTTTCAAATATGCCTAACATTGCAGTTCAGCACCTCCAAAGAGATACTTTACATGATTACACTCATCATATCACATTACATGCAAGTCTGTACCTTTATTTCGATAATGACATCTGATGATAGAGGAGCTTTGTGGGAGCAGTCAGGGGAACATGAGAACCAAGTATTCTGCACTGCGGAAATCCTCAGCGTCTGCAGACTCCTGCCTGTTCCATTTGCATCCACAGACTCTGTGTTGCCAAGGAGCGGCACGCTCTTCATCACGCGATCAAAAGTGCTTTTCCACTCCCTCCTTATCAGAGCTGTGTGAAAACACAAGCACGAAGTATTCTTCACTTCTTCAGAGCAGGGACATAATCCTATGTCGACGGGAAATACACTATGTGAGTTACTTGTTTTGATTTGAATTTATAAGTGTTTCAGTACTTGTGATATTTGAAGAGAGCCAGCTGCAAGCTTTCTCCGTTGCCAGGCGGGTGGTAATGCTTTCAGCTGTGGTCAGGACCTGTAACAGACAAACTCCGTTTATGGCATTTAGAAGACACTCTTATCCAGAGCTATTTCCATTTCCTAATTACAGGGACAGTCCCCCTGGAGCAACTTGGAGCAACACATTTTGTAAGTAACCTACCTCCCAAACAGGGCCATGGGCAAATTAAAATGATAAAAAAATAAAATAGTAATTATAAAGCCACTGTATGTGGTTGCTTACAGTTTGAGATGTCTCCTCAGGCAGAAGAACCCGAACAGCTCTTGGAGCATTCTCATTGCAAAACCTAGTAACATTCAAGCACACACACCATATTCATGAACAAAACCATCATATTCCCACCCACATGTGGCATAAGGAGGCGTTGAGAGAGTTGAGAGAGATTCTGACCTGGTGGCTCTCTCTAAGGCCTGCATGCCATGATCACAAAGCTGAGCACAGATGGATTCATTCAGCTTGGCTACATTAAAACCTTCTGAGCACAAGCCATCTCTGAGGGTCTTCTCTCCACCCTGCACTAGCTCTGACACCAGTGTGGCCCTGTTTCACAAAATTATAGCAGTGAAGCATAGAAGAAACACAATCAGTTCCAGCATGCATCAATACAAAAACATAAAATGGATAATAAAAAACAGAGGACCATTTGAGGTGAGACTGACTTGATGTGTTTGACACAGTTGGATCCAACCCGCTCTGCCACAAATTCCACAGTGCGTTTCAGTGAAGGGGGCTGGTTATGAAAGAAAGCCTGCTCAAGGTCCAGCTGCATTTAAAGAAAACCACAAAAGCCACACTTAGACAGCAACATGTAATGCTTAAATCAGATCTGGTCTGGTCTGGTCAGATCTTTACATTTCAAATGAGCTCCAGAGGAGGGGTGTAGTCCACATTCTCCTCAAGTGTTCAGATTAGGGTTGCCATTATTGATTCTATTAGTTCTGAGTAATCTAGTGACGATTTAGACAATAAATTGAGTAATCATACACAACAGCAATAACAGCAAGCACTTGACTACCTTGAAATCCTTGACTACAAAAACAAGCATTGCAATCCTGCTGGTGTCTGTTTCCTCCACTGATAACAACAATAATTTTAACGTTAGTAGCTCCTTGGGGAGATGCTCTTCATATCATTCAAAGTAATCTCTATTCTGATTCAGCATGAATCACTCATTTTCAATCTCATATGATTCTGACACGATGACAGCGGACATGTTGACAGCCCTAAAGTTACAGATTTTGAACCTATAAAATCATCCCATAACATGACAAATACCCTGCTCAAGAGATATATAGCACACTTGAATATTATGACTATGCTAATAAAAACTGAGCAGTACATCCGTTGGGCCAAGCAGGGGAAACACATATTCCTACTGGTTAAAACCTTAAAGGCCCAAAGGGGTGCATGCTCTGTCTGTGTGCCTGATTTGTACATCAGAAGCCAGCAGGAGCCTACACACTTGCTTTGTGAAATTACATGGACTTCACTATACATTCATCTAACAGACTAATATTTTGCTTGCTTCAGTGAAAAGAACAAAAGGTCATTTAAACCTTTTTTTTTTTATTTTAATCAACTTCCAGAGATTTTGAAAGGGATATTAATATTAATGCCTGCACCATTAGAGCTGTTTGAAGCATTTGTTTCAACAACGAAGATTTCCATCGTCACCTTTTCTGTGGCTAAAAAATTACATAACTAATTGCAAAGGTAAGATGTTCATTTTATCCCTTGTTTAAACACTGGCACAAAATAAAGGACCCTCTGTCTCCATAATGCTCCATCTCAGTCTGGAGCCCAAAACTGAACAACTGATTGAAATGAAAATAAAACAAAAGTAACATTAATAACTCTTAATAACAGCATTACATAAAGTTTTTGCTGAGAGCGGGTGGTAGGGGGTCCTCTTGGTTCTGCAGAAGTGGGAGTTATCTTGCGGATCAAGCCAGCTTTGGATGAACTTCCAGACACAAAAGCAGCTAGCAACTTTCGGAACTCCCCTGATGAATTGATTAGGAAAAAGAAAGTGAATTAAACTCATTAACACTCATTTGCAACCTATGTAAAGCAATATATTATAAAATACAGAATATGTAGGTGGTACTAAACTCACCTAAATATGGGCAGCAAGTGTAGAGAAGCTGCTGTTCCACCAAGGGCAGATTGTCCTGACAAGCAAATACACACGAAATTCAAATGGAAGGTTTAGAGCAGGGTTGTCCCATTTTGACAACTAAAGGCCAGTCAGGCTTTGCTCAAGGGTACCTCTGGTTTAATCTACTGGTCTGGGATTCTAACCCATGACCTTGGGCCATTGGTCAACGTCCTAACTACTAGGCCACTGCTGCCCCAACCGGTGCCTCAACTGATACTGCAGCTAAAAACACAACTGCATTTTGTCAATAAGTCTTTTTTTTTCAGTTAACTTTTTGAACAAAACATTTATTATGGTCAGAAGTTAGTGTAATTAATTCTAATTATGTTTATATATACAGGCACTCTCAGGTAAATGCAGAAATATCATAACCAGGTTCCTCAATTACTATAATGTATTCACCAGTCCTTGGCTGCTTGCAGGATTCTCCAGTTCCTTCAATTCATCTTTAACATCTATGCCAAAGAAGAGGTCGTCAGGGAAAATGGGTATCTAAGACAGAGTACAAAAGAGGAGGAAGCCAAGAGCGTGTGAAAGGGTGAGAAAGAGACAGAAAGATTAGATAGAGAGGATATGAGTAAGTGATTTAGTTCAGTCGGGAACTAAAATCTATTCAAGTGTGTTTCAAGCCATTCTGGTGCAAAGCGCATTACCTGGAAAAGCCAGCCCAGCATTGCAACCAAGAGCAGCTGATTCAGGTAAAACTGTCCTTTATCTAATCTCATTTTTCTGGGAAACACACACACACCCACAAAGTTATTACACTTTCATGCACTTTCACAGTTTTATTAACAACGCATAGATTTGGTTTTGAATGCAATAAACCTGTAGAGCTGAAGAAGCAGGCACAGGGCAGTTCTGTAGCAGGGTAGAAATGGGCCAGTGTAGTCCAGCATTGAGAGGAACTCTACCAGCCAAGGGACTGTCAGTACAGTACGCTTCTTGTACATGCTGCTCCTGAGCACTGCACAAACATCCAGAACTGGAGCACTCTAAAATACACATAGAACATAATTCCAGAATTTCACGGGACTAAGAATAACTCAGGAGCCAAGGGTTTAAAGCTCTTTGTGCTCAGAATCAGACCTTGCTGCGAAGAGCAATGGCAGCTTCCTGAATCTCTCTGGATGGAGCCTCAGAAGTCTGGTAGGGCAAGAAGGAGATGAATCCAAGGAACTTAGCCAGCAGTCGAGCTACAAGCAGAAGAGAGGAGAATCGCTGTTTCTCATCCTGCCAAAACAAACAAACAAAAAAAGTGTCTGTGTGTGTGTTGGGGAATGTCACTACTTCATGAAACAATTATACTCAAGTTACATTACTACTCCACTTGCCCTGGTCACATTGTTCTAACCTGCTGCTCCATGTCTGCATCTGCTCCCTCCTCTCCTGCAGCTGAAGTGGCCTCAGGGCACAGGATCGACACTTCATTTAACTGTAACAGCTGCTGGCACAAACCATCCTTCAGATGCTGGTTCAACTGGCAACTATATCAGAGAGGATAATGATGAGAAGTAGACTCTGAAACTCAAACCAAATATTAGCTAATGGTTAATGCTAAATTGTTTTGATGTAAAAAAGGAACGTAACACCAAGTTAACTCATCAATTACCTGACAGTTTTATTAGTTCTGTCATTTTTAGATTTTAAAATGATATTATATTGTATTAGAATACATGTAGAATAAAAAAATCCCATAAAAAAAATGTTACTGCAAAGCATGTGAACCAAAAGAATGACTCAAAAAGAAAAAAATCTCACCAGCTGGCTGTCTTCAGGAAGTCTTTGAAGAACTCCTGGTGTCCAGGAAAAGATGGTGGAGGACAGGGTCCACTTAAAACCTGTGGCTGAACCAGACGTTCATGCAAGCGTTGGAGACGTCCCAGACTGTCTGCCCCAACCATGCCGAGGAGGTCCGCATCAGGAGCATCACCAGGAGATCCTATCACCCTGGGGCCCTTACACATCTAAAACAAGAGGCACAGTGAATGTATGATGGTGTATAGCAGGACCCAAATCCAAATGAGCAAAAGTAAGAGGAACCACTTATGGCTTACCTGGACCAGCTGCTTCTGGAATAGCCTGGCAAAATGTGAGTGGTTTCCTGCAGCTGTAAGCTGATTGACCATTGCTCTGTGAGGAATAAAGCAAGACTCTTTAAAACAATCATTTTTGTACACACATTAATAAACAGAAATTATATCTGCCAAAGAATTCTTACCTGACTCTGTTGCCTAGGGCTGCCTCAAACTCCCAGCCAGGCTCCTTATGGTAATCTTCCCACTCTCTCAATAACTCATAAAATATATCTCTGTAACAGCACAGGCACAGAGGGAACAAATCATGAGTATAAAGCAGCAGGGATTGCTTTTCTCCCCATTTACAGCAAACAATGATATTAAATTAGTCTCTAAAGTGCCCTCTACCTTTGCTTTTTAAAGATGTGAAAGGCTTTGTCACAGCTGAAGTTTGAGCGGTTATCAGTGGCTGGCTGGAATGGTACTGAATGAATAAAAGTGGTGGGATCGGGGACCACCTAAGAAAAGAAAAAAGAATTTACCAATTAAGGAGGATCACTCACAATATATTTAATCCTACAGTCAAGATCTTTTTTTTTTTATTAATTCATTTATTTTTAAAACACAGCAGTACTGGACAGCAAGTCTGATAATTAATAGATAATACATTTCTTTCAAATATTGTAAGGTGCTAAATGTCATAATGAAGGTGAGCACAAATTTAATTGCGGAATCAAGACACTTGCGCTGCCCCAACTTTGCTTCTTTAAATTAATGCTCGAACTACAAGGCTAATGTTGCTTGAAAACATGAATTCTGTGACTAATGACTAATGACCTACATCTGGTTCTTCATTAAGCTGGAGCAGACTTCTTAATATGGTTTAGAATCCAGTTGGACGGTAAAAGTTATCTTTTTATAGCTCAGTGTAAGTCCCTCGAAGTTTTGGGGATGTATTAAAGAACAATGAGTGATGACTATCAGTTTATTAGCTACATTATCCTAAGAAACACTAGCGCTAAAGATGCAAAGTTTAGACACCAAAACATGTTTAGGTTCAACAACTTCTGGAATAAATTATTTGGAAAACAATTTTTTCAAGCGGTTTATTTACTTTGGCTGAGCAGGTTTCTTGAGTTTGCACCAGACGATCACGCAAGGTTGGAGAGAAAGCCCCCACTCTTTCATTCTCCGCCAGGAGGCGCCGTGTGCAGCGATCCAGGTGTGAGAGCAGTCTGAGCAAAAGTAACAAATCAAATAAGGGATCAGTTAGGAAAAAGAGCTAAGCACACATGATAATAGAGGATAAACACACTCACACAAATCGATTGTCCAGTACTCGCACTGCAAAATACACACAGTTGTGGACATTCCCCAGATAAGACCTCTCAAGGGCATCTATAAAACAACAGGGATGAGAGAACAAAAGGTTGAGAACAAGCATTGAAAAAAAGGATGACTGATGAGAAGATGATCGCGGTAAAGCTACCTGTTTTTCCCCTGCAAACACTGGGATCCTGTTCCACGGTTTCAGATGCCGCCACACTTCGTGTGGTCAGCAGCTGCAGCACAAAGAAGAGCTCCAGGAACACACATGGTACCATATTCTCTATAATTACAACAATTCCACACAAACATATCAGCATTGATCAATTCATAAAACTATTTCTATTTAAAGAGATGATCAAATAATAATTTAGCAAAAACAAAAGGTATATTTGCAATTTTCCTCTTATGCCAAAGTGTAGTCGATGAGGACTTGTTTGATGTCTTGCATCTTGAGTGTAGCATAGATTGCCTCATGTTAACGTGCTACACTAGCTGCATTGTTAATTTATGCAGTTTCTTAGAGAAAAGTCTATGTTCAATAGAGGGAAGGTTATGGCAAAAATGCCACTAACCAATACAAGAACGCATTTCTATATTACATGTGATTTACACAAGGTAAACCATAAACATTACTTAATTTTACAAAGCTATAGTATTACATGTGTAATTTTTTTTTTTTTTTTTTTTTAAGGGACAAAAGCAAATCATACAACTAAATTAGCAGCATTTGCCACCTGAAGTCTGCAGAGTGCCTCAAACTGACCTAAGGAAAAGGTCTCTATTTTCTTGCCATGTCCTTACTATCTTGTTCTGCAACACCCCCTAGTGGTATCTCACCTGAAATGCAGGCACAGTAAAGCTCCGCTAAAATATTAAGCTCCAGTGCATGAATCACTTTGGTAGGGTCAGGGCAGGGCAGCTGGGGTTCAGGAGTCACTTTAGAACCGGGTCTCACTGGTCTGGTGGGGGTGCAAACGGCCGGAGCAGGTTTCAGTGGGGAGCCAGCCTGCTGTGCGAGTTTTGACCTTTTAAAAAAAAAAAAAAAAGTATGAAAAAGTGAAAAGTGAAAGTGACAACCCTTGTCATTGCGAGGTCAGAGCACAGCAAGCGTGAACCACAACGAAATTGGACCTCTGCTTTTAACCCATGCACACAAACACCATGCAGCAGTGGGCAGCTATTGAAAGCGCCCGGGGAGCAGTGACGGGGACGGTACCTTGCTCAGGGGTACCTCAGGGCAACCTACTAGTGAGGGAATCGAACCCACAATCTTCCGATGCGGGGCAACTCCCTAACCACAAGGCCACCGCTGCCCCGTGTGGGACAGTGAATCAAGAAAAAAAAAGGAAAACAGATGAGAATGCCTGCATACCTTTCTTTCTTAAGAAGCTCCCTCTCTTCTTGGAGACAGAGGGAATTCCCAGTACTAGGTCCTGTACCTACGGACTCTGGGATGGAAGAAGGACTGCACGGTTTGCTGAGGGGTGTGGAGGTGAAGCAGCTCTTCGGTTTAGAGTGAGGTCGTTCTGCACTGACTGGTGTTGGATTAATTCGTCTGGATGGTTTAGTTGCTCTGAGAAAATAATACATAAGAGGACCACAATAACACTATACACCTTTAATCAATTACCACCATTGCCAGTAAGAGCTTCATAAACTCTGAGTAAAATATATTTTACGTCAGACTTTTGATTTGAACTGATTATTCCTTTTTTATATGTTTTAGTCCAAATGGTCATTGGAAGAAACTTGGTGACACATCACACGAGCATTATAATGAGAGCCACGGTGAGTATAACTGATGTGGAAAGAAATATTCAAATCTAAAATCAACATTTTTTTTCTCAATGAACTGAGAATACACAAGAAAACATAATATGAAGTTGCTTTTAAATAACTCACATAGGTGAGACATGGGCTGAACCCACCGGTGGAAATTCCTCCAAATTGTTGAAGTTTAGCTCTACTTGTGTGGGAGATGACACCGACTCACTAATCTTCCCTCCACTTCTACCTTTCCGTCCTGCACCCTCCTCCGAATGGCTGCCACGAGCTCCAGTTTGCCGGCCGGCTGCAGGTGCCCCGAATGGCCCACTCCTCCTTCGGCCTCGATGCTGCTGTAAGGTAGGGCTCGGCTGGGTCTCTGGAGGTGAAGCCATGAAGTCAGCAAGACAGGGTTTCAGAGCAGATCGCCGTTCAGGAGTGTGCCTAGCAGCAGGGCTCCATCCGGAACTGAACGATGGGCTGCTGAAATTACTGATGCCAGTAAGACCCTGTGAGCTGACAGGAGTGTCAGGCTCGTTTGGATTGTCCAGCTGGGATGCATGAGGAGCAGGTGAGAAGAGCTGGACTCGGCTGGCGCTGCGGGATCCGTGTCCTGTTGATGACCTGTTTCCCCTGCGCTCACTAGAAGAGCCCTGGGCTCTGAGGGGCCTAGAAGTACTGGGTGTTTTGGCAGGAGTGGTGGGACCATGGGTCAAAGTGTTACTGCTCTGGTCCCTCAAGAAATTAAGAAGGAAAGGCACAAACTCATACTTCTTGACATTTAACAGCAGATCCTGGTCATGGTCTTCATGCTCCTGCAATAACAAAAACATAAATCATGAGCTTATGCAAGAACACCATGCGGTACACACTTAAAGTTGATGAAAAAAAAAAAGAAAAGAAAAAAAGTTGATGTAAATCTGCCACAGACTGCCGCGTTTCTTTGAAATGTCACAGTCGTTTGATTATGTCTAAAAGGCGTCTTTCCCTAGCTGCACAAAAGCAGCGCGGCCTTAAAGGTATGGAAGTGGAGAAATGTGTTAATTTACAATATCTGTATAAAGAGGGCAACTGCTTGTCACCCCTTTAGCTGTAGCTTGGTTAGCTAGCATCAGCTCCTAAGTTGACTAAGTTGAGCCTAAGTTTTCCATATTATTTCTTGCTTTACCATGACAGCTCAATTTCTCTATCTTACAAGAAAAGGATCGTCTGCTGCATTTAAATGCATATCGACTCGCTTACAGTTAGTCCTCTCAGCCAGTTTAAGGCCTTGTCCAACTCCACTTCTCTGTTGAACAGCGATTCCAAAAGAGCCGCCATTCTGCACTGCACACCGAGACGCTAGAAACAAAAAGCCAACATCCATAACAACCACAATCTTTCAAAATAAAAGTCCGTGTCTCTGCTCTGTGTAGCAAAGGTTATGCAGGTTAACGTTATTATGAATATATATATATGTAACAACACACCACACAAACACACACACACACATTGCACAGAATTATATTTTATTATATTTTTTATATTATATTTTTGTGAATATATTTTATGAATGTTTGTGTATTTAATATAACAAACTCTAGAAAGCAAAGGAAATAAAATAACTTGTCTAGTTTATATCCAACGTGTGTGTGTGTATACACACACACATTACACACAAGATTTAGAAGCAAAATTCAATAAAATATCTTGCCTAGTGCAGCGTTTTATACTAACTTTAATGACAATACATATAAGGACAGACTGCATATCAAACTTATCCTCCAAAAAATAATTTAAGAAAAGCGGTTTTTTTGTGTATATATATATATATATGAAACTTAAGAGTTTAACGTCAGACTCCGGTGCAGAATGTTGTCTGTCTCTTGAGGTAGTTTGGCCACTTTTGCCGCGCTATTGGTCCAACTTCCTTCACCGTTAACATCCTCATTTTGACAGACTGTAAATGTGACAGTAAAGCGGCTCGGCTGTTTCTGGGAGTGTTGGAGGGTTTTCTGAGAGTGCGGCCGCTGCGCTCCGGGACTCGCTGCTCTGAGAGGCGGTTCTGTTTGGGGCTCGGTCGGCGTGCTGGGCAGTGTTGTTTACTGCGGACAGGACTAAGCTGTGGGACGCGACAGTGCGCTGCTAACGTCGCACCCTGCGCTCTGTGTTTGACTATGACTGACTGTACACGCCTTGTCCTTGCCCGCCTGCCTCGCTGAATCGCCGCTCGCGGATTAATGTCGGCCGCCGGACTGAGGACTCCGTGTAGCTGCTAGCAGAGGAACGGCGGCTGGCGCTGGAAAATGCCGCCCCCGAGAGAAGGCTCGAGCGGAGAGGGTGACCTGGTCACGGTGAAACACGAGCTGACAAACGGTGAGTGAATGTTGTTGGAAGCATGTGCTCCGGCTCTCTGCGCTCTGCAGTGCCGACCTGTTAGCCGAGCGGCTAACCGTGCCGCCATCGGGGGAGCTGTCCGGAGCGCGCGATCAGAACACAGCTGGACCGGGGCTCCAGCAGCTGCTCCACACTGAACCTCCTCCGAGCTCTCCGAGCAGAGGAGGCAGAACCCGCACACTCGGCCTGGACAGCGCGAGAAGAGCGCTCGGTCAGCAAGAGACCCTTCAGGACCTGCTGGGTTGGGGCAGCGAGGGAGGAAAGTCAGAAAATGGGAACAGTTTAGTCCTGCAGTTGTAGATATTTACATTTTCTGCAGTGTGTGTGTGCGCGTGTGTGTGTGTGCGCGCTGTCAGCTCAGTGTAGGCTCTGCAGGTGCAACTTTCTCTCAGCAGGACGAGGGCCAGGACTGGGCAGCAGGACGAGGGTCAGGACTGGGCACCAGCACGAGGGTCAGGACTGGGCACCAACACGAGGGTCAGGACTGGGCAGCAGGACGAGGGTCAGGACTGGGCAGCAGCACGAGGGTCAGGGCTGGGCAGCAGCACGAGGGTCAGGGCTGGGCAGCAGGACGAGGGTCAGGGCTGGGCACCAGCACGAGGGTCAGGACTGGGCAGCAGGACGAGGGCCAGGACTGGGCACCAGCACGAGGGTCAGGACTGGGCAGCAGGACGAGGGTCAGGGCTAGGCAGCAGGACGAGGGTCAGGACTGGGCACCAGCACGAGGGTCAGGACTGGGCAGCAGGACGAGGGTCAGGACTGGGCACCAGCACGAGGGTCAGGACTGGGCAGCAGCACGAGGGTCAGGACTGGGCAGCAGGACGAGGGTCAGGACTGGGCACCAGCACGAGGGTCAGGACTGGGCAGCAGGACGAGGGTCAGGGCTGGGCAGCAGGACGAGGGTCAGGGCTGGGCAGCAGGACGATGTTTCCCACTATCGTGATAAATTACAGTCTCGATATTTTAACCTGTGGCGTCATCAGTGATTCAAAAGTTCGCCAACTTTGTTTCATTGAGCAGAATTAGTCCTGTTGAACAGCCAAGCTTTGATTCACTCCTTAAATCCTTTCTGTATTTACCATCTCTCAAACTGATCCGATGGCACTTGAATATTGTGCACGTCATGCCTTGTGAAGTTTTCCAGAGCTCTTACATGTCTGCCACATCGCCCAGCCCTAACTAAGGGCCTTGTTTTGCTCCAGTCCGCCGTCCGTCAGCCCCCACAGACTGGCCTATAAACTGGAGACCGGAGCAGGAGAGGCTGGTTATGTGAGCTCCCCGACCACACAGTCCTCTCATTACGAAGCACCGCGTAGAGCAGTGCTACATGACCTGACGTTCACGTTTCAGGGATTAAGGAGGAAACCCATCAATCTTTCAGACTGCCTTCAAAATGAAATGGTTCAGATTTACACAAACCCCTCCAGTGTGGTTTGCTATGAAATGTTCTCTCCTGCAGAACTTGTAGAGAACAGCAGTGGTGATAAGAACCAGATGTCCAAAGTATTTAATATTGCCTCCTCCACTGAGTTTTTACTTGCAGTGAGATCAGTTCATCCTGTCTGGTGCCTGACACGCTGGTTTTAAAAGAGGGTTTCGAAAGCAGTCTTTATTCATAGCAGTTTGGAAGATGCGAGGCATTTTATCTTTGCAACAGTAACACCTAGGCAGCTGAAACCAATAGTGGAATTACAAGGCTTAGATGTTTGGTGAACTGTAGTGCATGAAAGATACCAAGCAAAGTTATTGGGTTTAGAGTAATGAGCACGTGCCAAAAACGTCTGACAACCACACTTTCAATACAGACACGCAGCCTTTGGAACAAAATCAAAGTGAAATACGACCCATGTGAGAAACTTTCCAAAATGTGAATACATATTTGAACTTCTATTTCTACTTTTTTTATGCAGGCGTGTAGGTGTTACCATCGCATATCTGAAAATGGCCAGATAAGCATTATCTGTAACTCCTAAACTATATGAGCAAGACCACAAACATGTCTTCATATTGCCCCAGGGGCGAGAAATCGGTTCTGTTCTGAGATGATTGAGCGTGGATGATTCCAAATATGGAACGATCCCAGTGGAAAGAAGCATGGTTTTCTCTGCAGTGAACCTTTTCATAGTAACACACTATAAACAAATCTGTTTAAATCCCAGGGATCAAAATAGTAATAAATGTTTTATATATGCAGTTATAAATGTTAAATATTGAATTTGGGAATTTTCAGACCATTTTACAATTGTATTTTATGTGCGATCATGTTCTGCAAATTAAGCTCCAGGCCTTTTTGTCCTGAAGAATACCGGCCCAATTTTCCGGCTTGAGGCGTGAAGGCTGAATTTAGCGTGCCAGACTGGCCGTTCACAAGCTCTGTGCTATCAGGTTGAAGTTCCCACTTAAATTCTGAAACAGTGTAGAATAATGTTGGACAGAATTAAAACCACTGCAGTTTTGGTATTGACGTGATGAGCTGTTCAGGTCTGCTGTTAGTCTGGGCTTAATTTACACAGTCTATTGAATTTGGTTAAAACCTGTGAAGCAATTTGTCCCAGTTTCACCGACGTATTTCCACAATTAGTCTCGTATTCAAGCAAATGCACTTGTGAAATGTTGCTTTATTATTACTGTCACTTTCAAAGAATGGCTTTCCAGTTCATTTCGGACGGTTGTTGCTGGTCTATTCACCATTCGTCATGAATTTTCCAGACTATATACAGGCTTGACAAATAATGGAATGTACAAATAAAGCAACAAAAAATGCAAAACTGTTTTCATTTTATTCTGGAATTTATATTTAAGAATATTTATATTTATATTTTACAGTGTATCCCTCAGTTTTTATAGGTTTTAATGGGGAATTCCACCCAAAAAAATCTCATTTAAATGTAGGTGAATGCACAGCTCAGATTTCTTTACAGTTTTAGTGAGAAGAACTGTATCCTTAATGGATAAACAAACAGGACCATTTTATTTACTATCCAGAACAACCTGTGGACAAGCAGAGACATGAGTGAAAATGTGTTTGTGTGCTTGTTTTTTTTGTTTGTTTGTTTTTTTTTTTTTTTTGGATGGATGGAAATTAGGGCTCCAACCTCCTGTCTTTTTTAATGACTCCATTAGTGAATAAGCATTTTATGCGGATTTCTAGAAATATGGAAATGAGGGTACTTCTATTTTGTGTAATTCCTTCAAGAATTCCTTAGTCAGGTTTCCCTTATTCCTCCCAGTTCCTCTGTGTCACATCATCTTTTAGGTCACCGGACGTTATACACAAACGTTGACTTGAAAATATATCAGCACATATAGGCTAATGGGACGTTATTGAATCCACAAACCTGCTTTAAAGTTTTACACAAATCTATGACTCATTCTGCATATTGACGAATCAGCGAATGAGTTATTGTGGTATGGAGAAGTGCCAAAGAGAAGATAAAGAACAGCAAGCTTTACGTTTATTTTGTGAGCTTGTGGTTTATGTTAGGCTTGGTGTATTTCCTTTTAATATCAGTTGCTCAAGTAGCTCTGCATGAGGCAAAACCACATTTTTTTTGGCCTCTAGTTTATCAAGTAGGTCATGAAAGACTGCAGGCACTTCAGTGCAGTAGTAGACATGCCTTTTCACCATCGTTGTAGAGAACCACAGCACTAATGTTAATGCTAAAAACAGTACATTTTGTATCCTTAGTATCTGAGCACTCTGGTCATTTCTTAAACTCAATAGGAGTGATTGTTATACTTCAATACGTAAACACGTTACGTGATTTTTTTTTTTTTTCTTTCTTTCGTTTCTTGTGTGTATGTACATATATATGTATGTATGTAAAAGATACAGTATTTTCTTGTTAGTACAACCTACCTTTATACACAGATGCCTATTAGGCAAGTTTGCCTGGAGCTTTGCGCTTTTAGTTGCATAAAAAAATATTATCTTTATATTATTTATATGAAAGTTAATCTGCAGTGAAAATTGAATGATCCTGGCTGGACTACCAACAATATCATTATATAAACTCATTCTAATTAATAACGCTTTGAGTATACTTGATTCTGACGTATCCATTCTGTCCATGTAAAAACACTTTATAACAAGTGAATTATTTCCTTTAAGTGGGAATGCATAGTGGAAATCATTTTTGTTTTCAGCAGTCCTGCGCTGTGTTACTAGATTGAAAGTGATGAGAGATTAGCTGCAGTGTGTGTGCTATGCAGTGTGCAACACTTTCATCTGTGTGTGCTATGACAAAAATATTTTACACATCAGTGGGCAAGCTTATAACAGTCACATGAAGTAACATATAACCTCGCAACCCATACACTTCAAAAACGCTTCAGTGTGCAGGTTCTACTGAAATACTGTGACACGTGCTCATTTGGGCTTCATTCACTTTCAGTACTGCACCCTTTTCAACTTGCATTCAGGCATATTATCCAGCACATTTATGTACTCATGTGAGCGAGAGCCATTCTAGGCAAAGATGCATCACATCTCAGACTTGGGACTAAAATCAGCAGCAATAGAACAACAGTCCCAGGTATTGTTACATAGTTAAACTGATCCTCCTTCCAGAAAGTAGAAGTGAAATCATCTCCACAAGTGAATCTTTGCTGCTTCTCTTACCACATCCTGAAAGAAATGACTGGTATCTTTTGTGCAACATAAGAAAAAAAGCATTAGCCTTAAATGAAATGGTGTATTATATAAAACTAATTTATCAAAAAAACAAAAAAAAACCTAGTTTAGTGACTGTGTTTGCCATTCCATCTAGCCCATGTATACATTTTGTTTTAGATCAGGGCATAGGTGCAGTGGGTAGCACTATTACCTCACTCAACACGGTTCTGGGCTCAGTTACTGATTGGGGCGATCAGGGTCCTTTCTGTGTGAAGTTTGCGTGTTCTTCTTCTAAAGGTTTACGCTGGGAGCTAAGGGTTCCTCCCACAATCCAATGACTTGCAAAGACATGTCAGGTAAATTCAAGATTCTAAATTCCCCCCCAGGTGTGAGTGTATTGTGTGTGCCTGCCATGCAGTGGATTGATGACCTGTCCATGGTGTTTTTCTGCCTTTTGCCCTTTGTGCGCTGGGATAGGCTCCAGCACTGCGAGCCTTGTCAAGATAAGCAGTTAATGAGTGAGTGAGAGTGACTAAATTATCCCTAGATGTGACCGTGTGCAGGCTTGTTTTTGTCAGTGTTTCTGCTTTCACGTTGGACTGGACTATTCATAACCATGAACAGCTGCATTAGGCAGGGTATTTGTATCCATTTAGTGTAAGACATTCCTGTGGAGTAACTACTAAAGGCGCTATTTTCTGGCTTCTTCTACCCCCAGTGTGATCAGTTCTGACTGATCACAGTCAGACTACAAGTTTTGACTACAAGTTTCTCTAGCATGGTACATTTCACATCAGTCTATTCTATGTAGTGATTTCTCACTGGCTGTGCACTAATAAAAACTTCTGTTGGAAATGCATATTGTAAAGGTTGACATTATTGGATGTCATTGTTCTCAAACATTGAAATCAAACCAACCAACAAGTCTGGGCACACAATTTTAATGCAAGTGTAATTTACTGCATAACACACTGTATTACTTGAAATGCTGTTATGTAATTACCGTTAAATACTATTGCACAGCAAATGTTTATTATCTGTGGTTGAATGGCTTGGTAATTCCCTTTCCTAGCAGAAATAACTGTCAGCATAGAAACGTATGTTTTTTTAATATGTAAGCATAATTGTTTACATATATATATAATGTATGTATTGCTTGTCAGGTTACTGTACAATGTTATGAACTAAGATCACCTACATTATCGGAAACACCTGATGAATATTGCATAACATTTAGGTTTGCTTGTTTTCCCAGCCAACCTAACAGGTCATGTGGAACGTGTGGGCATTGAGAACTTTGAGTTGCTGAAGGTCCTGGGGACAGGAGGTGAGTTCCCGCATGTTTTGCAGTCACCATACCTTGCTCTGTCTCCATCGGATGCACTATTTTTTTTAACACTGTTCTTATCTGCACAGCATATGGGAAAGTGTTTTTAGTTCGCAAAGTAAGTGGGCACGATTCAGGCAAGCTGTATGCCATGAAGGTGCTGAAAAAGGCAACCATTGTGCAGAAGGCGAAGACTGCTGAGCACACAAGAACTGAGAGGCAAGTCCTGGAGCACATCAGGCAGTCCCCGTTCCTCGTTACGCTGCACTATGCCTTCCAGACAGATACCAAGCTGCACCTCATCTTGGGTAGGTTCTCTCTGTTCCTGTTCTACTGGAAGGGCTCAAAATGTGGACAAAATACTAGTACTCTGACTATGCAGCTATATATTGTGAAAGTGATGCACCTTGGATTTAATGAACCACAATCCACAGTACAGAACCTACAGAAATCCACAGGCAGACACTGCATGTGATGTGAACCACCTTTATTTTTCTTTCTGAATAAGTGGCTACGTTCAATGAATGTGTCTGAAGGCTCTGAGTAGCATGGCACCCGTTTGCGAATATAGATTTCATTCACTGTTACATGTGCTTGTGTCAGGGGAATCCGTTTAATGCTAAATGTGATGGAGATCTGTTATATTCCAAGAATGTGAAATCCCACGCTGCACACATCTATTGCAGACATTTTGCAAACATGACTTATTTATGACTAGATTTTTCAGTAGGTTGCCCTGAGTTACAAGAACGGTCACTTTCACTTTTTCACTTTCATTAAAAAGCGATGGTTCTGAATTAATTGTATTTCTTAGGTTTAATAAAATGTGAGAAACTTTAAAAAGTTTAGAGTTTGAACTTGTGTTGAATGTGTGTTTTAAAGTGTTCTTTTTGGAATATGTCAACATATTGCAAAGCATTCTGCTTTCACATGAGTGTTTTCATTCAGGTTAATTTGGCTTACATTATTAGGGAGTTGAATTCTCAGTAGCTACAGCAAAGATGCTATATTCCTAAACTACACCTGCAAACAGCAGTGAGGTTTGGCTGATGACAGGATCTGATTGCAGACTACGTGAATGGGGGAGAGCTCTTCACACACTTAGTGCAAAGGGTTCACTTCAAAGAGCAAGAGGTTGCTTTGTACAGTGGTGAGATCGTATTGGCACTGGAACACTTGCACCAGGTAAGGAGCATCGCAAAAACTGTGTGATATAAGCAAATTGAAATCCTTAATTGCCATGTTGATGTTTTGATGGTTTGTTAAATAGCATGTTCAGTTTGTTATTTTTTTAATGGTTTGACCTAACTTTCTATTTGAGTTCATGTAAAAGTAGCTCCTTCCTCACCTCGCTAGGCCCTTCACTTCTCCCCTGTCATCACACATCCCTTCTGCTCCATTTCTGATGTGGCAGAGGATCCAGGCCAGCCAGTTTAATGGGCACAGATATAGTTGGAGTGTTCTCCAAATTTCTCTAAGGCTTTGTTTACTGAAAGGGGAAGAGCACTATTTTTGCTTTTTTCTTATTCCCTTCACAGCTGCAATTACTTGGGGTGGGGGTGGGGGTGGGGGTGGGGAGTATGGGGAAGATGTTGCTCTGAGGGCTTTTTGTAGGCCTAGTCCAAAACAGACAGAACACATTTTTTTATTGCATGTTGCTCTGTTTATCAAATTAATTTGATATTATATCATCCCAGAAAATAATTTTATACACAGAAGCTTCATACAGAATGCTACTGTTAAGATGCAGGCGTGACCCTCTAGTTTTTCTATAGTAAAGATGTGGAGACATAATAGCTTCAGTTTTCAGCCATTTCTCTCTCTCTCTCTCTCTCTCTCTCTCTCTCTCTCTCTCACTCTCTCGCGCTCTCTCTCTTGCTTGCTCTCTCAAAAAAAAAGAGAAGAGATTTTTGAGAAGAAAAGAGATGTTTGTTTGTTTGTTTGTGTTTAGTTAGGGATTGTCTACAGAGACCTGAAACTGGAGAACATTCTTCTGGACTCAAATGGACATGTTGTCTTGACAGACTTTGGTCTTAGCAAAGAATTTGATGAGGTGAGGCAGCCCTCTGACCACACATATGCTGTTCATAGTGTCTGCTTGAAAAGGTAGCAAATATAGACACAAAGCTGATTTTGGACTTTTTGGTATTCTGTGACTTAGATTATACTGGAAAAAAATACTGCAAGTTTACTTGATCTATGAATTTACTTGATCTATATTTATTTCACTTAAATGAGTATAGTATTCCTGCATGAGCCAGCCCTCGTTTCTTCATATTTTGTTTTCAAAATATTATTTTTTCAATTTATTTCCCCTGAACTCGACCGGTTCACAATGACATACACAATGCCACACAAGGACATACATTTCAAAACATAGTCATCTAACATAAAACATGAAGCAGTGAAGAAACATATGCAGATGATTACAGATGATCATGCCAGTGATTAGTATGATGAAGGAAGGAACTCGGCTGGTAGGTTGTTCCAGTTGACCTTGACATTCAATTGTCATTGATGATCATCAGCACCTGTTTGGTAAAACTGGTTGATCACACACCGACTATAATCCTACAAAATCCCCGACTGTGTGCAAGTGTACCTAGAAGAACTGATGCTGGTTTGAAGGCAAAAGGTAGTGACACCAAATATTGATTTGATTTAGATTTTTCTTTTGTTCGCTCACTTTGCATTTTGTAAATTGATAATAATAAACAATCATTATTTCTATTTCTGAAAGCATTCTTTGTTTACAGCATTTTTTCACACCTGCCTAAAACTTTTGCACAGAACTGTATAAATGCGGAAATATTAAATAAGGGACACCGCAGCTAGGAAGGAGACATTAACTGGAATCAGGTGTAAAGGGGAAGGACTAGGACAGGGGGAAAACAAAAAAAACCACAACAACAACGTAAACAATGCAAATGTAAACAAAGACACATTGACGTCAAAACTTTGCTGTTTGGTTGTCGGTACTGTTTTCCGTGCTTGCATCCGGGCCAAAACTCATGCCGCTTTGATTTCGCCTATGAAGACTCCATGTATTGTTAAAAGGTGAATAAAAACTTTAGGGTTGTGGGCAGTGCGGAAGCCTTTCACAGGGCAAAAGGCAAGGAAACACCCTTGACAGGTCATCAGTCCATCACAGGGCAGACACACAGACAAACACACACACACACACACACACATGCACTTACACTCTTTGGATTGTGGGCGGAAACCAGAGCACTCAAAGTAAACCCACGCAGACAGACGGAGAACATGCAAACACCACACAGTAATCAAGCCCAGGGCTTTATCTCAGTGAGGTGACAGCGCTACCCACTGTGCTACCCCTTAACAACGTTTATGGCCATTTATCGATACCAAAATGATTGAAAGGTCAAATTGCGGAAAAAGAATGGAAATTTTATCTAAACCATGCAAGTTCATTGCTGTCTTAAAGTAATGTCATGGCTTGGGCATTCATGGATGCATCTGAAATTGGTTTAATATATGATATAATGCACAGTGGTAGCTGCAGAATAAATTCTGAAGTTTACATAAACATTTTGTCTGCCATTTTAGAGACAAATTCATCCAAACAAATCAGGAAAACTTAATCATGCAGAAAAACAATACTCTAAAACACTTCCAAGTTAATGAAGTATTTATAAAGTATATATACAAATATGAAAATATAATGGAGCTACAGGTTGTCAATTTTATACTGTAGGTAAACGAAAGTTGGTGTAAAAATGGACAGAATTTGCTTTCATACAGAAGTGTCTCAGGTTGACATGTTGTACACAGCAAGATAAGAAGGGCCTGAAAACGCACTTGTTAAAGTAACTTTTCCCCACAGATTTGAAATCGGTTCACACCGGTTCTGTATGATGAGCCTAGATCTTGATGTGTCCTCTAAAGACACAGAATGATCAGGGTATATTTCTTAAAAGTATTGGACTGTTTTTTCAGTGAAACCTGAACAAAACATGACATATGAAAAGAATGACTTTGTCGGCCCATAATTCTAGCTAAAAGGCAACATCTTGTGCCACTCACAAGAGAGATGGAAAGAGAGGAGAAATTAGACAGCTTTTTAAATTTCCATTCATGACCTTACAAAGATTTTATAGCAGAATCAAAGCAAAAGTATTCCTTATTGTCTTGTATTAAAATTTAAATGGTCAACAAAGTGTCAGCCAGACTTTCAGTCTCTTGACTTGGCTTACAACCCATTGAAAGTGCATTTTTCTCTGTTAATGGATAAGTGTTTACTCCTAACCAGGGACCACCCAGCCTCTCCACTTGCATGTTCTGGCATGCTCTGCTCTGTTTTTAGTGCACCTCCAGTTGACCCATAGTTGCAGTATGCAATGTTTAGCTTTACTTTGATCTTTTTTGTCTGTGTTGCTATATGTAAAAGTGGCATTTTAACACTTTTAACAGAGAAGCTTTGACATGTATCTGTTATTTACTCCACTGATCCTCCTGTATTGGCATCTTAGGTAGAGCGGGCTTACTCTATCTGTGGCACAATAGAATATATGGCACCTGAGATCGTAGAAGGAGGAGAATCTGGACATGACAAGGTACAGTCACTGCACATATATCCATTCACAATGCCCCATTAATACTATATTATATATCCTGACTATATTACTTACCTTTGTGTTTTAACCTTAGAAGTCTAGAAATACTGTTTCTAGAAAAACTGTTTCAATAAAAAATTGATTTACATAATTATTTTAATTTTGTTAAGAAAGTACGTTCATAATTTAAAATGCATTAAATAACCTGTACTTTTAAATTTCATATCATATCAAGGGGGAAAAAAGTGAAACATATCTGAACAGTAATAAGTTCATTTTATACATTTTTTCATTCATTTGTTATACGGTTCATCATTGTTATCACTGGCAGAGATGCAGATTTGAAAATTAATGAAATGTGATGGAATAAGCTTATATGTAGCTTAAATCTGTTGCAAGTGAACTGCCATCATCCTATTGTAAGCATGTGCGTTTGCTCTTGCAGGCAGTGGACTGGTGGAGTTTAGGAGTCTTGATGTATGAGCTCATGACTGGCGGCTCTCCTTTTACTGTGGATGGAGATGAAAACTCGCACTCTGACATAGCAAAGTAAATACATACATCCATTTTTACATGAACAGTGAGCTGTTGATGGCAATAACACATCAGATCTTACCATGTTACTTCCTGTTTTTGACATTTTTTAACCCACTGTACTTTATTACTTTATTAACACAAATATATGTTGATATTTCGATCGCGTATTGTATGTATGCGGCTTACATGAAATTCTGCTCCATAAATTCTTCAGTGGCACTAAACAACAAAAGTAATTCGAAGATCGCTTTAAACCTTATGCTTTCTTGGTTTCTTTTTTATCTCGTAGGAGAATCTTGAAGAAGGATCCTCCATTTCCCAAGGACATGGGGCCTCTGGCCAAAGACATTATTCAGCGACTTCTTATTAAAGACCCAAAGAAAAGGCTAGGATCTGGGCCATCAGGGGCTCAGAATGTGAAAAGCCATCCATTTTACCAGGCATGATAAAAAAAAAAAAGGAAATAAATAAAAATGTTATTTGGGTTAAAAGCACAGTGGATCTGAACTCAACGCTTTTGTCTAATTCAGAAAATTAACTGGGAGGATTTGGCTGCCAAGAAGGTCCCTGCTCCCTTTAAGCCTGTGATCCGTGACGAGCTAGATGTGAGTAATTTTGCAGAGGAGTTTACAGAGATGGACCCCACTTACTCCCCTGCTGCACTGCCTCAGAACTGTGACCGCATATTCCAGGTGAGGTTCAGAGAGGCCTTCACTTTTCATGAACATTTTAAAGTACACTTGTTGTCTTTATTTAAATCTTACACTGTATTGAAATCTATATGCTTTTATACTTCTGTAGATAGATTGTGATAGATAATGATAACCACCTTTACTGATTTGGACAGATTTTTCCACAAGATCAGATGTTTAATAAGGTTAGTTTGCAAGATTCTGGAGTTGACCCTCTATTTGCCTTTGGAGGAAAGTAAAGAGCAGTATTTGACATTCTATAATGATCATGTAAATAATGTAAGCCAGGCTGTCTGTGTTGGTATTGAAATGAGCAGGAGGGCTGTTTAGAGACATGTAATTATGCTGATGTGGAGATGGTTTTGAGTATCAGATGTGAATGACTATTTTTGATGCGACTTGAACCATAATGTTGCCTATAACATGATGCCAGCTGATGTCGGCGGCATTGAATGGGATCGCATCTATGATTGCCTTCTGGATCCTCCACTCTGCAGGATCAATAGCTCCATTAACAACACTGTCATGCAATGAAAGGTTGGCGTCTGCTAGAATAACCATGCCTGCCTCGATTACTCCTTCAACCTCTGATTACCAACTTCAGCTTGACATTTTTTTCCTAAACGCTCCCCTTTCATGTACCGTGGAATTTTGATCCTTCGTAATTTGCAGGCGTTGCGGCGATTGCGTCTGCAGTGATAACTTTCAACTCGTGTATGTCGTCTACCCCCTGTTCCCCCCGCCCCCAAAACTCTTCACAAAACCAAATTAAGTTGCATTAGAGGACCGTGATGTGATTTCAAAAGCAGAGCAATCAAACAGCACGGCTTGGCAGTTAAGAGCATTTCACCCATTCATCCCTCCATCCTTCCGTCCATCTATCCACTCCTCCCTCTGATGTGGCACCCACAGCTGCAGGCTGAGTGTGCGAGGGAGCCACTGCTGTCTGAGGCTTTTATGCAGTGACAGCAAGACTAAATGCCACAGATGATGCAATTATCACAGATGGACAACAAATGTGACTTTGTGACTTGATCGCTCAGCGTGAAGGAGGAAAAGAAAGAGTTCCCAGGGGTTTCTCAGGAGTTATGCTTGTTTGGCTTTTAAATTCCATTTTAAATGTAGCCAATGAAATGTTGTTAGTAACATTCTAGGATTCAGCAAGTCTTTTGCTCACAGTCCACATGAAAAAACTGATGTTTAGTGATTACCTTTCTTATTTCTTATAAAAGTGTATGTTACCTTGATTTTTCTGTGCCATTTCAGTTAATTTAACATGAAATTCAAATTCACATAATATTAAACAGGTTTTTTTTGTTACAATGTTTTTAGGATTTTAGGTGTTTTTGTTTATTCCTGGAAGTTGAGGAAAATTTAGTTTTTCATGACACGGGTTCTTTATGCTCTAGCTTGCAAGTAACCTTGAGTTCTGTGTGTATCTGTGAGCTTTGCAAGAAACACTGTAACAAGCAGTTTTTGCTAAAATGCTACATTTTCTTCAGTCTGCGAGAGATGTTTGTTCACTTTTGGCTTAGTATTCCTGTCTTTGTGCTGGTTTGCACAGGGTTACTCTTTCATTGCGCCGTCGATCCTCTTCAAGAGGAATGTGGTGATGGATGACCCGGTTGAGCTGTGTGGTGGAGCAGACAGGCCTGGATCCGCTGCAGTAGCTCGCTGTGCCATGATGAAGGTACCTGAGCATCAAGCATATTATCATGTTATAGCTGCTTAATTAAGGAATTTTGGGACTTGGGAATTTGGGAAAGCACCTCCTCTCTTTTGTGGTTTGTCTTATACAGGACTCGCCATTCTATATAAACTATGAGATGGATTTGAAAGAGGCAGCGCTGGGGGAGGGGAGCTTCTCCATATGCAGACAGTGCACACACATAAAGAGTGGGCAGAAATATGCCGTAAAGATTGTTAGTAAAAGGTACTGCCTGTGGAACACAATCACAACTGCATTTACATCTGTACATAACCTCCATCCTGAATTAAATATTTTACATCAATATCGTGATTGGGAAATAAGCACATTGGAAGACCAAAATGCCATCTTCTTAATTATTGGCACTCTTGATGAAGATGATGCAGAAAAAAGAAACAAAAAGTATAATAGTATAAATGTGGTTAATGAGCTTCATCTCGCACCAAAAATGTAAGAGAAACCTTACCTTTAATTAAAAAAAAGAAAAGCATATGTCAATGATTGGCAGCCTACGATATTGTTTTGGAAAACATAACCCTAAAATGTGTCCTATTTGTACTCAGGTTTCAAGTTTGATTGTTCATGAATACCTAACCAGTCCACTGACTTCCTATTTCACTGGGCATAAAAATGAGGTGACAGAGAGGCCAAATTTCTCAGATTAAAGATTAAAAACGAGAATAAACAAATAGAATGATACTGTAGTGTGACCTCCAGAAATCAGGCAATAGCTATAAAAAGGTACGCAGGTGTACAAGCCCTTATCCACTGTGGGAGCAGTTGGAGCTGTACGGAGCCTCTCTGCAAGGAGATACATATTTATTTTAACCATGAAGACAATGAGAACAATGTTTAGAGAGATGGACATTTACTTTCAATAGCAGCATTTTGGAGTCACTAAGTCTCCCAAACTACAAATAAATGCCACCTCCATGTTAGGTGTGGCAGAAGAAAGCCTTTCTTATCTAACCACAAATGTAAGCAAAGAGGTCACTAGAAATTGCTGGAAATAGATGACTGGAACTAAGCTCTATGGTCAGTTAAGACAAAAACAGCATTCTGAGAACGTTGGTGCAAAAAAAAAAAAAAAAAAAAAATTTTTTAAGTATGGTGCAAGTGCTGTGATGTTTCAATCGAGTTTTTCCTCCGAAGGCATTGCGAAACATTTTAGGATGCATGCCATAATGAAATATCAGGAAGTCGTAAATAAACCTCTGGCTGCCTGTGCCAAAAAGCAGTTTATTGGATCTTCCAGCCGGACAATAATTCAAAACATATACTCAAAATCACACAAAAATAGTTGAGCGACCATAAAATCATTCCCCTGAAACTAATGGGCAAAACTCATTAAATCATAAAAGAACTAAATACAGGGGTGCCAGTAATTATGAAATGTGTTATATTTGATAATTAGTTTTTTAACTTTTTTTTTTTCTTTATACATTGGAAAACGCATTTATACATCATAGGTTTATACGTTTTCTCTCATAAATTACATCAGTGTGTAATTGAATTCCATTCCATTCATCTTACCACTGGTGGCAATTAATGTGGAGCTCAAATTTCATTCAAATATATGTTCGCTCTAAAATAAGGAGCTATTTTCACCATCTCTGAAGTGTTTGAGTTCATTAGCAAACTCCACTCTCATCTGTATGTTTTAACTCAGGGATTTTGTTAGATGTTTTTCTTTTTGTTCCATGGTCTGTGTTTCTGAAGAATGGAGGCACAAACACAGAAAGAGATAGCAGCTCTCAGACTCTGTGAGGGACATCCTAACATAGTGAAGCTACATGAGATCTACCATGACCAGGTAGGACGTGTGTGTGTGTGTGTGTGTGTGTGTGTGTGTGTGTGTGTGTGTGTGTGTATGAGTTTTGTCTGAGTGTGTGCATGAAAGAGGCAGTAAAGCAGTGAAGCCGTTTTAGGTGTGCTACAGCCTCGTTCAGTCAGGGTAAATGGAATGTATGTATGTGAATCACCTCTCCTCAACATTGCCCTATGTTCATAGCACAAAAGCTAGTGTGAGTGTTTGCTTCTCACCATTTTGTTTCCTAAAATGTACTTCTTTATTGTGTTACATATCTTTGTCTATTATTCTGCAGCTGCAACCCAGTGTTGAGTAACCACTGTGAAACTTACCCAACTGTTGCTTAATACAAAGATCCTTCCTGTTTAGATTGTTAAATTTATTAGAAATGGGCAAAAAAACAATGTGCATTTATATACGATGCAATTTTAAAGCTGAATCCATGCCATGACATTGATTTATGCAGGCTGTTGTTTATGGACTTTTTAAGAAGTTGTCTAAATTGCCATGCAATAAATAAAAGGAGCCTGTCTGTTTCTATTATTACCTTGGAGTTATGACAAATAACACTACATTTAAGTATCACACCAAAATTACTGCAAATCACAATTACTGATTGCAACCCTATACAAAGCACCCTGGATTGAGTGTTATGTTCTTGTTTTAGTTCATTAATGTAGTATGTTTGACTCAAAAATGTCAAGATCCCAAAACAGTATCTGCCTCCAAAATTGAAGGTAGCTACCTCAATGCCTTGCTGTCTTATTATTAGGGAGTGTTATGATAAACTTCTCTTTAGCCTATTACCTACATCGCAGGTAAGATGATTTGATTTGGACATGAGGAGGTTCCCTTCCTGCATGAGAAAATGGCATGTGCAGAGAGAATTTCTTACATTTTAGACACAACCAACATAAGTGTCTGCGTGAATGCCGCTTATTATCGTTTTGTCTGAGCACCAGCAAACATTGTTCTAATATTTGTCTGCTCGGTCACTATTATTTGCCTCTCCTCTCATGCAGTTCTGTGTGTGCGCTGGTCTGTGTGTGTATCTGTGTGCAGCTGCATACATATCTTGTTCTGGAGCTGCTCCGAGGTGGTGAGTTGCTGGAGCGGATCCGGAGGAAGCAGCACTTCAGTGAGACGGAGGCGAGTCGGATCATGCGCAGGCTGGTGTCTGCTGTGAGCCACATGCACGATGTGGGCGTGGTGCACCGAGACCTGAAACCTGAGGTAGAAACCCTCCAAAATCCAATGCAACTGTGGTTAAAGTGAGATTCGGGGGAGGGGGGGTGTTACATTTTCAGGCCATTCCACCTACCACAAATACGCAGTTCCCTCCAAAGGTACTGCAACAGCAATTCATTTATTTTTACTATGCCTTGAAGACATTTGGGTTTGAGATGAAAAGATCAATTTGAGAGGGGAAATCAGATTTTCACCTTTTTTTCCCTGGTATTTACCTCTAAAGTAGTTAAATTGCATAGAACATAGTGTTCTGTGTGTCTGAGCACCCCATTATTCAAGTATTAAAACAGAAAGTGTTACAGTAAACTAAAATGAAAGGCACTTAATATTTGGTTGCAAAAAATTCCCTGCAAAAACTGCATCAGGCCTGCCACCCATTACCTGCCACTCATCAGTCTGGTTTTCTGATTTTTGCAGCTGATGAATGGTAAGCGTTGGTGATTGGACCAATGTTATTCAGTACACCAGTGCTTTCCTCTCTTTCAGGACATTCCAAGCTGGCTATGCCCAGTGTTTGTTAAATGTTTCCAATTGATTTTCACTCTTTTCTCAGCTTCAACATAGTATGATTTTCCCCTAGACAGCTCTCTATTCTTCATGTTGATTTTCCCTTTTTAACAACAAATGTGGTCGTCCCAGGTAAGATCCAGAGCTTTAACTGAAAGTCGAGATCAAGAATTCTTTTATAGTTTAAACTTGTGTCAGCCTCTTGTGTTTCAGCACTTTTAAATTATTAGATGATGGGATACAAAATGTGAAATGTTCTGTGTAATTTAGCATATCTGGATGTAAATACTCACACAAAAGCTGAGAATCTGATCTCAAGTGAAAATGACTGTTGTTGTGAAGACAGCACATCACAGCACAGCACACAGTGAACCACAATATGTGCATTTAACGCTTCACACATAGCGGAGCAGTGGGCAGCCGGGGAGCAGTGATGGGGATTGTGCTTTGCTCAAGGTCACCTCAGGGTCTGGGACAGGGTCTAGTCTCTAATCACTCAAGGTCACCTCAGGGTCTGGGACAGGGTCTAGTCTCTAATCACTAGGCCACCTCTGCCCATCTCCAAACTGATATTCATCTTTTGATTTGTAGTTGGCATATATGATGTCTAAAATTTGCTTCTTTAGTTTTAAACACTACCCATGAAGCTTTTACTCTGATTAGTGTTACTTAAACTTCATAATGAAATTATTACATACTCAAGCTGTGTTGGATCGCCAATGAATCTCAAATATAATATCCTTCATGGTTTCTTTATAAAATGCTGTTCTCTGTAAACAAGTACAGAGAAAATTCAAACCACAAGATGGCTACCATTACCGATTTAGGAGTCTGTGTTGTGTCACACAAGCAACAATGTGTAGTAAAAGGCCACTTCAAGACATCCACCATGGCCTAGCTGAATTAATTAAACTGGGGAGCTGATTTTTTGCCAGATTATTATCTCAGCTAAAAGTTATCTCACCTTTGGGCTCAGGAGAACCAGTTTGACAGCTCAAGAAATAATCGGTGCTGCTTTTAGGAGCTGTTTCTTTTTTTTTGTTTTTTTTTTTTTAAATGAATTTCTGATTCTGATAAGTGATTTTTGTGTGGAGATTGCATATGCAAGGACAGAGTACATAATGCATAGATCAGATATAGCAAATGAAAATACCCACATAGTCGATGTTGGTCTCCAGTGTACACTATGTAGTTATATTATATCTTATATCTCTACTAAGTCTTGAAACTGACATTGGAAGTGTGTCTAATAGAGGAAGGTTACACGATGGGAGTTTCTGAAGTGAATCTTCACATCTTTATATGAATAGTAAATGTCTGGAAGACAAGGTGTAACTTTGTAGAAAATTGCTATATTGGTGATTTTTCAGTTATGCTGTGTTTAATTTACTGCTTCATTTTTGAATTACCACAGTTTTTCACTGCATTTGTTTATGAAATTCTTTTTAGAAATATGTGTTTAGCTCTGTTTACTCTGCTTCACATAACAGCTGCTTCTGTTTTTGGCATTGCAGGCATAGTGAAGTCCTAATTTTAAAAGTAGCTTTCATGTTAATTTGTAATTTATTCAACAATTAAATCGAAATCTATTCAAATACCTTTTCATTTGAGATATTTTTCAAGGCTGTCCTTAGTTTATGTACAGGTGACGTTTCTTTTCTGTGGTGTGCTGGAGTTGGTGTTAAGCCTTTCTAATTTTATCTCAGAACCTCCTGTTCACAGATGAGAGTGAGAACTCGGAGATCAAAGTCATCGACTTTGGCTTTTCTCGGCTTAAACCCCCTGACAATCAGCTTTTGAAGACACCCTGCTTCACCCTGCAGTATGCTGCCCCAGAGATCCTAAAATATGATGGTTACGATGAGTCCTGTGATCTCTGGAGCCTTGGGGTCATACTGGTAAGAGCATATTTGTATGTTTGGAGACAGTGGTAGAAAAGTAGGCAGAAGTTTAGTAGAGTTTAATCCAAACTCCACAGCCATTGTATATTTAGGAGATAGAGGGATTTACATTTTCACACACACACATTTTTATTTGTTTAATAATATTTAGAAATATTTTCTCAGCATTCAAGAGAAACCATCTGCTTCTAAAACAAGTAAGTAGATCAGTAGGCTAAAAAAACTTTATCTTAGTTTGTTTATTTGACACCCTGCTTCCTGACAACTTGGCATTGTCACAGAGCAGTTTTACATTAATCAGGGTCCGAACCCCCAGTAAGTGAGCCAAGAACACTGTCAAGAAAAAAAACCCAAAATAAGAACAACAAACTTTGAAAGGAGCAAAGACTCAAAAGGGTATTTCTTTATTAGACACTATCTACAATAACCCATCAGGATTAGATACAATAAAGAATGAAAAATGTACTAATTTGTTTCATTTTAAAGACACAGTATAGTTTAAGGCAGATTAACTCAAGTTGTTTTATAATTTTTAAGTCTTATATGATGCTGTGTTTTTTTTTTTTTTTTTTAAGTTGAAAGGTTGAAAAAGGCTTCAAACTAAAAACCCACAGGTAGACCTAAAAAATGAAATGTAAGTCTATTGTGCAGGTGCTTAAATACTTGAGATGATAAGAGGCTTTTTTAAGAGCCATTATTGTTTTCAATTTGGTTTTGAACGATTCAGATTTGCCTTTTATCTTTAAAGTTTTAATGTTTGTTATATATAATTTGCTTAGGTAGGGCAGAATGCACTGTTTCATTTTACTGTAAGAATGTTCTGTTTGTACATATTTCAAATGAATTATTCTGAAAAGGTGTAATGTTCTACGGTTAGCATAATATTACCCACCTCTGTATTCTGCTGAAGAAAATCAGGAGTAAAATAGAGGAGCTGTGAACTCATAGCTGTAATAATTGTGTGCAACAGTGTGTATTCATGAGGAGATTAGGATATTATGTAGATCTTTATAATCATATGTTTGGAAGCTCTTTGAGTATAGTGTCCTGTGGCTGTCTTTTTATGTTCTGTTAAGAGTTTTATCAGAGCGGCTGTTTTCCACTGCCCAGGGGAGCACTCTCTTTATTCCTTTTTGTTATGTGTGAGTGTGCATGAGTGTATTGCTCTGTGGAACAGTTAAGCCTTGCTATAGTCCCCTTGGGGTTAAACACAGTAGCGCGGGGGCAGCATTGATGGGATGTAAGGGTTTTCCTCAGGGACCCAGTGGTGGTGGTGCTACAGGTTCCACAAACCTGTGACCTCTTGGTCCACAGGGGAGTACCCTACCACTAGACCACCACCACCCACACAACCAGACAGATCGAGGGAGGCTCTGAGTGTATGAAAGAGGGAGAGATTGCAGGGTGAATGGCATGTTTATTGTAAACTTCGGTAAAACTCTTTAGCAAGAAAGATGACATTTAAACCAACATTATATATTTCTTTTTCTGTAGGTACATTGGATCTTTTTGTGATCAGACGGATGTTTGCATATGTAACTCCTTTGCTCCCTGCTTTGTTGCAGTACACCATGCTGTCAGGGCAGGTGCCTTTTCAGTGTCAGGAGAAAAGTCTAACCCACACCAGTGCAGAAGAGATCATGAAGAAGATCAAACAGGGAGACTTTACTTTCCAGGGAGAAGCCTGGAGGAACGTGTCTCAGCAGGCCAAGGAGCTCATTCAGGGTAAGGGTTGCTTAGATATAACACTTCAGTGTTTTTAACAAAAGCTGCTAATATATTTTATTGAATATTAAATATCATAAATGACTGAAATGTGTTTAAATAAAGGATATAACGCACAATGTTCTGTGTCTAACACACGAGTTCTGTGTTCAAATGGAAACATTTGGCGGTGTGCCAGTTACTGGTTCTGGTGTATGTTCCTGAGAAAGGTGTGTATGTGTGTGTGTGTGTGTGTGTGTGCATGTGCGTGCGTGTGTGTGTGTGTGCGCGCGCACATGCCGCTTGAACAGAGCTGCTGACTGTGGACCCTAACAAGCGGATAAAGATGCGTGAGCTGCGCTATAATGCCTGGCTGCAGGACGACAGCCAACTCTCCTCCAATCCCCTCATGACCCCTGGCATCCTGGGGTTGTCCACTGCCTCCGTGCACACCTGCGTCAAAGCAACCTTTAATGTAAGAAAGAAGGAGGACCTGAAGGAGAGATATTGGCAGAGTTGGAGAGAAGACTGAAAGATGAACCCTAGTCACTAAACTAATCTTGTTTTTCTGTTTAAAAAAAGTTCCTTTTTAAAAAGTACGCTCTGTAACATCTAGATGAATTCAGAGGCTACTGCTAAATTACTGTTGCGGTCTAAATACTGCCTCCTGGAGTTAAAAGGCACAGTGTTTTAAATATAGATAACAATGCAGTCTTCTTTCCATTTCTTTTCATTTCATCCTTATTTGTGCATGTTTGCTTAAGGCTTGCTAATACAGACAGAAAAGAACAGAAGGAAAAAAATGCTTTTTAAGAAAGATCAGAAACATTTAATGCATTAGGTATATTAATGTTTAGCACCCATAGACCACTACAATCTTAATTCTCAGTGTCCATGCTTTTGCCTTTTTCTTTATAGATACATAATTATGGCCTTTTCAACAATATGGAGGTTAAATAAAAGTGACATCATCTAGACCAGAGTGTCTGTGCTGTTGTTTAAAGTAGTATTTTGTCCTCCCCAGGCCTTCAACAAGTGTAAGCGGGAGGGCTTCCGGCTGCAGACGGTGGATAAGGCTCCCCTGGCCAAACGCAGGAAGATGAAGAAGACCAGCACCAGCACAGAGACACGCAGCAGCTCCAGTGAGAGCACACACTCATCCACATCTTCCTCGCTGTCTCAGGAGAAGACACCGCCAGGCAGACAGATGGCCACTGTGTCTCAGCCATCCATCAGCACTCCCTTCACGCTAGGGCCTGATGATGATGAGCCTTCCCAGGGCCAGCCCCAATCTGCCTTTACCTTCACTTGAGTGAGACATGAAAAAACACCCATCATATCCTCTCACTGTCTCTTACATCTCCCTTTGTTACATATGGACCTAACGTAATCCTCTGTAACAAACAGGAGACAGTCCCAGCAAAAACCCTGCCTACTCTCAAGCCCTTCGCTAGCAATAGACATGCAAAGCAGGGACTAGAAGCGTGGGAGAGTGTGAGAAAGGCTTTGACCGATGGCTTGGATCAGGCCTAGTCCCACGCTCCTGACCAAATATGACCAGGCCTCTGGTATCTGGTGTATCTCACACACTGAATTTCACTCCAAGAAGCATAACACCACCCAAAACTCTAATAGAGGGGCCAGTTTGTGCTGTCTTGCCACTGCAGGGCGTGCAAAAAGATTTTATTATATAAAGAATTATTTATTCTAAAAGAAATAGAACATGGTAAAGGCAAAAAAGTTAAAATGATGAGCTTTATTGTTTATATGTTAAGTTATTGTTCTTATATTTGATCGATAAGACCCTCCCAGTCAGAGGTTGTACTTGTGAAATGGTTTGTGAAGTTTGTTTTCACTGGCCACCTTGTAGGTCAGATCTGTGTGAAACTGTAGCTTTTGGTTAATGTTGTGCGGGTTTGTTTTAGTCCGAGGCCTCTTCCGAAACAAGTTTATTGGTGAAGTAGCAATGATTTGTTGGAACAAATTCAAACAGATCTTTTTCTTTTCTTTTTTTTTTTTTTTTTTTTTAAACCTTGACAGGGAAGGCCAGACAACAACCTGTTCTGAATTTGTAATTTTAAGCAGTTAAAGCAGAGGTATTTTTTGGTAAATAGGCTTGTTTTATACCTGAAACTAGTTTTTAAAAAAGTGGAAGGGAAAACATGCTTGGACAGCCACTGCATGACAGCACACAGTGCTAGACAAGGGCAAAATAATATCGTGAAGATGCAATCAGACATTTCAGAATTTTTTCTTACTGCCGGCTCTGCTCCAGCTTTGTCTCTAGCCAGTCATGTTGCCTGGGGATTACAATGAAGTCTCTCATTCAATTCATAGTGAGGGGTTTGTTGCTTGTTGGCAGCCAGAATAAATCAGGATCTGCATCAAAGCTACGGTAAGTAAATTACTTTTATTTGATGTAGGGATGTCCCGATCCAGTGTTTTCTTCTGCATATCTGAATTGTATGTAGTGGCCAATGTTATAGTAATAAAGGGCACATCATTTTGGAAAGATGTCCTAAGCTGCCACCATTAATACGGGCAGTAAATACTTTGGTTTTTCAATGACTATTTATTATGATGTTTAATATTAAAATACTGTTTTATTGACTGACCTGATAACGAGGCTACCAGGTTTTTTGGTTGCTTTTATATATGTATGCAATGGTATACATTCTAACCTGAAAGCTTTTGTTTTTGTGGATTACTAATTTAAAACAATCAATTTAATGTATGCACAGTGTCCTGTTCCAGCTTGGTACATGCATCTGGTAGCATGCTGCTCATGCTTAGCAGCTGAAAGTAGACTTAGTACTACTAATACTTAGTACTATTCACTTACATTTGTGTAAAATACTTAAACAGTGCACTCTGATCTCTGTTTACTTCTGAAATGTGCTTAAGTTCTGCAGGCTGTGTCCGACGCCAGTTTACCTAGTATGTGTACTAGTAGCATACATATAAAAAAACAAAGGATGAGGCTTGTGTAGTCGGTGTGTCATATTTTAAATATAGCAGGGTTTGCTCCATTCGCATTCCTTTAAAAAGATTTGGGACATCCCTAATTTTAAATAAATTTTTGTTTGATGAACAGTACCTTAAAGCAGTCAGAAAATAGCTTTCTCTGGCGGTTTATAAACTTGAGATGTCTGGATGAAAAGTTTCTTCTCCTTTCTTACACTGGTCAGATATACAGTCTATGGCCAGAAGTATGTGGACACATGACATCATACAGACCATACCTCCTTCTCCAAACTTGACTGTTGGCACTATGCATTCTTGTAGGTAGGATTCTCATGGAATCCACTAAAACCTACGAGCTGCTTTCTCTCCTGGATGGTTCCATGTCACCACAACTGTACAAATATTTGACTGGTGTAGATCTAACAGCCCAGAAATTTCACAACTTGTGGCAAATGTGGAATCCTGTAACTGTGTAACATTTTAAAGTTGCTGAAATCTTCAGTACGAGCCATGGAGACTGCATGGCTATGTGCTTGATTTTATAGTCCTGTTGGGAATGGTTGTGGCTGAAACACTGTCCACACACTTTGGGCCAAACAGTGTATCGTCATGACAAGCAGCAACAAGGTGAAATAACTGCTAAAATGTACTTATTTCATGTACATTTTAAAGTTACCTGACCTGCAAATAACTGAGAGGAGTAACTCTATAGCTATCATCCATGCCATTTTCTATAAGAATAAATTAGACACCTAGGCAGAAGAGAAGACTTTGCTTCAGCTACTGATCAGGCCTCGTTTGCATTATGTTAATGGTCAGCTGCCTCATCATACACTGTGACTTTAACAGTTCACAGAGCGCTTCTCTCTACCTCTCATGCTAACAGCAGGATCTGGAAAAGAACTTCTCCCTTTATGCACTCTATGTTGGGTTTTTTCCTATTATATGTTTACTTTTTAACCAGCACGCCATTGTCTTGAAGGATTCTTCTCATAAAATGATTAGTACAGTAAGTGCTAAAGTAAAATGCATTTTGCAGTCTACTCTTGCAGGCACTACAAAGGCTTTCCACTGATAACGGAAGGCACTAATCTCATCAACATTGTTGACTTGCTATGCAAAAATATCCAATTTTGCTTCCTTCAACATTAATTTGTTTCAATAGCTAGGGCCGTTATGCAAGTTATACAAGCGAGCAAAAAGATTTTGTCTCATGAGGGCTCTGAGAAGCTGACCAGGCAGTATGAGCTTTAAAACATTAGAGGTTTCTTCATTTCTGCATTGAATCGAGCCATCTTCAAGCTTAAGTATGGAAAGCATAGTCTTTTGCAAATACACATGCACACTCTCATTCTCAAAGACAACAGTGGTGCTCCTGCCAATATGACACTGCAACAGCAATAAGAACATTCGTAATGCAGCTCACTTTAATGTTGCAGAGAGTTGCTTTGTAAGGCCTGTTCAGCTGTACTCCATTGCCACTCTGTGCCACTTCCCTGGAGCCCATCATTACGCTCCACTCTTTCTGTTTTGGTGTATTAATAGAAAAGAAGAGAGTTTTTGTGTGTGTGTCCTACATTGAACCCTCCTCGGGGAGTGGAGGCTTTATTAGCTTCTGCAGCCCAACTGCAGAGGACACAGACAAGCTGCATGGTAACATAGGAAGAGGGAAGAGAGTACAGTGCTTTATAGACCTAAGCCTCATCCACATTTAGCTGCATATTTCCAACCAGTAGAGGGATTAATAATTCTAATATTTGATCTTGGACATCTCAAGAACATTGTGAATGTGTGATCTGGTTTACACTTCTACACATTTATTGTTAAGTGTTCTAGTGTGTCACACTTCTCACATGTTGTCATGGTGACTCACTTTATGGGTCATTTCTGATTACGAAGTGTCCCACAAATATTTTTTGAAAAATATTTGAAAATATTAATGTTGTGAGGACTTCAGCATGTAGGTGTCCATTAACCAAACCACAAACTGTAAATGTGGCCTTTGGGACAGGATAGATAGATGTTCAGACAAACATACCTATATAATTCCTTATTTTACATAGATTAAAAGTCAGTTTTCTGCAAGAAAATGAAAGCCAAGAAAAAGGAAAGAATACAAATCCACTGCTTGCTGCCATGGGGTTGATTTAATTGATTACACAGAAAGGCTGCTTTCTAGCTTTTCATTCATGCTAATTTACAGAGTTATATTTCTAACCTCGTGATCATCATGTCCAAAATTTTAAGAATCATATCAGTATTAATATGTGCAATCAGTTACACCTCATTTAACAGATGTCAGTGCAGTTACTTCTGGTACAAGTTCTGATGCCCAATTTGTTTGAAAAAACAAGCAAATGTAATGTCTAAACATAACAACAATAAATCAAATTCCAAATTGCCAGCCACACAAATAATTAATCAACACTCATTGAACAGTTATATTTCAGAGATCTGCTTGTTCAATTAAGAATAAAGTTAACAGAGCAATGTGTGTGTTAAAAAAAAGGTTTGCCAGTCCACAAAAAAGGCTTTAGCGCTCAAAAAACTCAGACTTGTAGAGGCTTTTTAAATATCTATTTTCAGTGACTGAAAACAATGCTTTTGTTTAGACAAAATGCAGAAAAAGTATTTCCGTGGATAGGGTCTTAGTTTGAGGCTGATATTTTAAGGGTGGCGATGTAGCAATATATCATCATCATTTTAAGTAAACAATTTGCTCATCTTGTATCATGGATGACATCAGCACTCATAGAACAGTTAAAGACTACATCTACCACAAAAAGGCACATGTAGGCCAATCTATCTGCCGACAAATGTGTGTGTGAAACAAATATTACATGATTGGCAAAGGTTTGAAGGACTTAGGTAGGTGCATATAACGCACCGCTTTTTTTCGTATGTAATCATAGCTTGGCATGGTTGCAAATTTCATATGTGGTTCTTAACTTGACTCAGAGCAGGAATGGTCTTAAAGCTTGTCCAACCTTGGACTAGTTGTTAAGAAAGACATGGGCAGGGCATCGAGAAATCTTTTTTAAAGCCTCCAAAAACAGCGTACAAAAACCGAATGGTAACATGAAGGGGTATAACAATACACAAAACTTGGATTTGGTACGATACAGTGGTGTCTTTGTATGACACTTTTTAATGGAGTAACAAATATGGACATTATGTTCATTTTTATGCATTAATGTTCTGTGTTAAATAAAATCTCGTGTTTTTTGATACGTGTTGCAGTCGTAACACTGTTAGTGGCAAGTAGCGGATCAGTTGTCAATCCATTATACTTTAATCTGATGGTTTACTATTTATTCAACAATTTTGCGGTTAGATTTTTTTCCCCCTGACAATATCTGTTTATTTTTGCACAGATGTCCACTGTTGTTTTTCCCAAGCCCAGAACCAGTAAACATTAGTATGCATATGCTATGTCGCCCACCCTTATGCCAAGAGTATCTGGCTTTAATGAAGACATACTGAAGCTGTTTAGACTTCAGAGAGCTTATGCTTCTCTGTCAAGCTGAGAGGTCAGCACTCTCTTCTACCGTTTCATTCAACTCTAAAGCTCTACTGTTTGAGCCTGTCAATGCCAGGAGCTTCACGTTGGGCTGGCTGTGTGAGGTTTCATGTGTAGTCTAGTGGGTACCAGTTACCGTTTGCCGAGATGGAGAGAACACAGTGCGTAACTGTGTGCCCTTGAAAAGAGCTTGTTCTCTTTGATCTGAGCACTCCTTCATCACGAGTTATTGTTGGCCTACTTTAATGCTCTCAGGAGCTTGGTTAATTGTATGGCCCTTTTTTCCTGCTTTTGTGGAGAGGGCCCAGTGTGAGTACATATCTACTCTGCAACGGCAGCGGTCAGCCCTGCCGGGTCACTCTTTCATCTACCTGTGGAGGTGGAGTGATGGTGTGGGCAGAGACAGCATCCACATATCTCTCAGGCATTCAGTCCTGCACTCTCCAGCCTGTTTATCCTGTTTTTGGAGGGACTGTGGCTCTCGTATGCCTTTTTTTTTATTTATTTTTTTTTTTATATGAGGTTGCGGCTTTATGTGTTGTGGAATGCAAAAAACATTCTGTCTAAGACAGAAAAACACTGAAAAAAGGAATGCAATGAATTGTTTTTTTTAAAAAGTCATCATTCTCACAAAAATAAATCTTGAAAAATATATTATTTTCACTAGTAGAAATAGTGTTGGCAGTAGTTGCGCTGAATAATGGCAGTTGTGTTGCACTTCAATACAGTTTTAACTTTTAGTGGGATTACTCTTTAGCTGTGTGGCAATAATTGTATGGATGTCACATTTGATTCCTGTGTAAGTGTGGAATGCACACTCCATTCAAATAAATTCAGTGCATTCCTCAATTCAGTAAATGTTTTTGTTTAAAATAGTCTTAGTCAAGCTGGCATTTTTAAAAGTGGCAAGGGAATAAAAATCATCTGCAGACCATGGGATATTAAGAATGAAATATAAAGCTGTTATGGTTTTGCAGTACCTTCCTTTTTTATAATAATGAATAAGCTTCATTGTTGAACATTATTTGTGCTTGGGTGATATTTTTTTCAGCGTGTTAAATCAAGGATTGTTCATTGAAAGTAAGATAGAGTTGTTTAATCCAGCTATGTAAGCTGCCTGCACTCCCACACTGTGTAATATTGTGTGAACTCTGAAGCTTGTGTTGTTGATCTCTTTAAAAGCCTTCTGTGTTCTCTCTGTTTATCCAGACCCTGTAGCCCCAGGTGGGTTAGTGTCTCTTCTCAATGTGAAAGAAAAAAGAAAAATCAATCATGGAACTTCATTTTATTTCATCCATTTCTTTGATTTTTTTTTTCCCCTTTTTGCCAAAGCTTTGATCTGTAGCACTGAAGCTTAATGCAAATCTGCAGCTTCTTACATCAACAAAAAAACAAGCTTTAAACTTTTGCTCTGTGTTAACATACTTCTTAAAACGTTTAGTTTAGTGTCAGGAAAAACAATCAAACAGAAAAATCGTGCTTCCCTCTGGCAGACGTGTCCAGCAATCACTGCTGGACCATGCTTGCTTATATCGACATGTATGTGTCAGTGTTGTAACAATGGCTCACAACATCCAATGAGTTAACTAGCATGAAAAATGAACTTCACTGTGGCATCTGTTCAACCAAAGGAGTGGCACAAACTCTCATACCGCCTGCCTTCAACTAGCTGTACTTTCATTCTCAGTAAAAAAACAAAAAAAAAAACATATGGCATACCTACATCACTCAGTCACAACATTAAAAACACTGGAGAAGTGAATAACCTTGTTCATGATATTACAGTGGCACCTGGCAAAGGGTTAGAAATATTGGGTAACAGTCAAGAAAAAGAGCAGCAAGCATAATATCTGTGTTTTTCTAAAGAGACATATTTTGATGGCTAGACCACTGGGTCAGAGCATCTTCAGAGTAGCAGGTCTTGTGGGATGTTCTTGATATGCAGAGGTTAGAATCTGTCACAACTGGCCCAAGGCAGAACAACCAGTGAAAGGTTCTAAACCAGAACTGGATGCACCGTGGCAAGAAGGCAAGCTAGAGCAGGCAGTGTGATGCTCTGGGTAATGTTCTGCAGGGAAACCTGCTACTTTGATATGTTCCACCTACCTTAAGGTTATTGCAGACCAAGTACAATCCTTTTTTGGCAACAGTAGAGGGGCCTCTTTCTCCAAAATAAGCCTGCCAATTGGCAAATATTGTTAAGGATTGAATTGAGAAACTTGGAAACAGTTAACGCTGTTGACAGATCAAGGAGCTGTGGGATCAATGAGTTCCTTAACGTGCAGTTACTTACAGAATAAAGTGTCTGCTGCTAAATTTCTGGTGCCACAGCATGCTATAAAGGTCTTGTGGAGTCAATTTCCCGACACCTCGGCAGCACCAAGGAGACCAACACAATACTGGACAGATGGTTTTAATGTTATGGCTGATCAGTGTGATCTACTACGAAGTAATCACTGTCATCTTTTTAACCAACTTTCAGAAGTGACGTCGTGTTTTTCGATGTCATTGTTCAAAGAGTATTTATTGCTAGTTGTAGGAACACCATTAGGGTGGAAGATGCAAAGAATATTATTAAAAGGGATCTGAGAGTGTTTTACAGCCAAATGTGCAATCAGAGACTGCCACCAAGGGGCAGTGTTTACATAGATTTCAGTGACAGCTTGCTTTGAGGGCCATTTCAGCTCCACCTACTTGAATGGGAGAGGCTCTTCTGTGCCCAAGCTCATTAGCCATTGCTCACTGTGCAACATCAGCTGTTTCAGCACAGGGAACATAATATTTGGAAAGTATATAATATAATTAGATTCTTTAGGTTATCTAGCTGGGCTAGACATTTTTATTCTTGTAAGCTATTAAAAATGAGTTATTAGATTGTTATTAGATTAACTTAAACATATATACAGTACTGTGCAAAAGTTTTGGGCAGGTGTGGAAAAATTGCTGTCAACAACGAATGCTTTCAGAAATGTAAATAATGATTGTTTATTTTTATCAATTTACAGAATACAAAGTGAGCGAACAAAAGAAAAATCTAAATCAAATCAATATTTGGTGTTTCTACCTTTTGCCTTCAAACCAGCATCAGTTCTTCTGGCCCCCACAGAGCCCTGATCTCAACATCATCCAGTGTGTCTGGATTACATGAAGAGACAGATGGATGTGAGGAAGCCTACATCCACAGAAGATCTGTGGTTAGTTCTCCAAGATGTTTGAAACAACCTACCAGCTGAGTTCCTTCAAAAACTGTGTGCAAGTGTACCTAGAAGAATTGATGCTGTTTTGAAGGCAAAGGGTGGTCACACCAAATATTGATTTGATTTAGATTTCTCATTTGTTCATTCACTGCATTTTGTTGATTGATGAAAAGAAATGATTAACACTTCCATTTTTGAAAGCATTCTTTGTTTACAGCATTTTTTCCACATCCCTTTACATATATTTACAAAATATATGTAAAGGGAGAACCTGAATAAGATATTTATGGTGAGTCTTTCAGCTGCATATTTTTTGTAAATGCTAAGCCATAAATGCAAACACATAGGAACATCTCAACTTCCTTTATTTGACGTATGGTTTCCTCTTGAAATAAAGTTTTCAAAAAAATCATACATTTTGAGATTTTTTTTTAATTTTTTTTATTTCCCTTCTGACCTTTATTAGGAAACTTGAGATGCAAAATTGTATGTTTTGTTTTTTGTTTTTTTTGTGCATGTATATTTAAGACTTCAACTCCAGTTCCATGGAATAATGGGAGAACATAATCTGATTGTTTACTAGTCTTGTTAGCAGGTGTTTCTCGCTGGTTTTGTGCTTTAAATGTTAAAAGTGTTTATGAAAAGAATAAAGGGCTTTAAAGTTTTGAATACTTATTGAACAAAACGTATTTAATGATGTTACCAACTGAAAGATGTAATAAAACATTTCGCAAGAAGGCACACCTCTGCTTATTCTTTCATTCTGTGTATTTTCGGGCCTCTTCTGGTATCAAAATGGGTTTAAACTACTCTTTAGCACGCACACTAATTCTCCAAGTTTAAAGCTTTATCAGTGGACTTGTTGCACATTTGTACATAATGTGGCTGATTTAAGGTCACAATCGATCATTTATGCATTTGGAATATGCACATCAGTTTATCAGACTATTTGAACTTGGAAATAATTACCTTTTTAATCACCTTAAGTATTTATAAAATTAGCTTACAAGGTGTTTCATTGAACATGAATTTTCCCCTTTTTCAGTAGAATCTTGCTAAAAGATAATAAAAGCAATATGACTGAAATAACAGTGATCGAATAGAATGATGATACAATAATATGACAAAACAAAACAAAAATTAACCACTGGAGTCTTTCTGTATACCTTGTAAAATGCACTGTAAGTTTATTT
This sequence comes from Hepsetus odoe, assembly GCA_017165825.1. NCBI lineage: Eukaryota > Metazoa > Chordata > Actinopteri > Characiformes > Hepsetidae > Hepsetus > Hepsetus odoe. Next base: position 14,611,242 of record CM029374.1, on the reverse strand, counting down.
ATATATATATATATGTATATAAACAAATTCTATATATTTGAGGGGAAGGGGGTTAGATTTAGAATTAAGGGCTAAGGCGGGAAACTGTGGAATTCTGCCACATTTGCTTTTGTTAAACTCCATTTTTTTACCGGCCGCCCTGCCGTACGATGATGGGGCTTTTTCTATTCTTCTCTCCCTCAGTTCCCGCTCCCAAAGCGCTCAGCATTCCAGTAGCCCACCATAGGAGCTGCTTTAGTGAGAGTCCGCTGGCTCCTGGGTGGCCTCTTGTGCAGGGGCTGCAGAGGGGAGGAGACGATGTCTTATTAATTGACTGGGTGTCTCGGGCAAAGTGGAGGAATTTGGCCAGGGTAGAGAAGGGGGGGAGAGAGGTGGACATTGTGCAGGCCCTGGTCTTACTGTATGCTTCCTCTTAGTTTTCTTAACCTCTTAAAACATAAGAGCCTACACTCCTCACTCATTATTCATAATTCTCATAATCATACTCATACAAACTCAAAACGAATACTTGAATAAAATGTCTTCACTGGAAATGGTTAGTCTTCATCATGAATATAAAAAAGAGATTGCTGAGCAAGGCAAATTTTCACTATTTTAAGCGAATAGTTTGCATGTGCGACAAACAAAAAGGAGGAAGAAAGCAAGTCCTCCAAATAACAAATATCCCAGAGGGTTTTGTGGACATGCTGGTGGTGAGCATGAACACAGTGTCCACATGTATGTTCAAAGTCAATTTGGGAACTATAAGCTTATCAACGTTTCATAACGATTCCTTTTCAGCCTTTTCTGTTGGCCAATTTGTCATGAAATGAAAAAGCTTAGTTTACATTTACAAATATGAAAAACGGGAACACAAAATGAATGATAGTAAAATAAAATGTTATGCAAAACCATGATAGCTCTGAAAGCTGCAAGAGTGACGCGGGCCTAAGTGAGGGTGTTTCTCTGAGCAGGCTGTGGGAATGACCGGTGCAGTCCTGGGAGCTGTGGAGCCAGTTGAATGGCTTGCTATGGCTGAGAGTGTCAGGGGGATGTGATTGAGTGGGATGTTCTCAGGGTAGGGCAAAGGGGGGCAGACAGGGTAGGGGGAGGAAATTTTGCGAGTGCTGTGGCTTCCCATGTGGTCCAACCCCCCCACCCCATGCACCACCAGCATCTAGACCCCTAATCCTGTTACATGTGTCCCCATTAGCACTAATGGGCCTTGCTATTGTCTCCCTGGGTGTCAGCCAGAGTCACCAGCCGGGCCCTGCCATGTTTGGGCTCCTTCCCACACCCTGCTATCCCCATGGCAATGGAGCATACACACACACATATATGTACTTCATCAGTGGAGTGAAAAGTCAGGGCACTAGAATTAGTTCTGGACCATCTATTGAATGAAATTTCAACAAAAGAATTGAAAAACTGGAGATAAAAAGAAGATAAAAGAAAGCAGTAGTTTTATAGGTTGTTATGCTATTTTTGTGTTGAAATACTGTGGTTTGCACTCCTTGTCCAAATTTGTCCATCCATTAATCCATCCATCCGTCTATGCAAACTGAACTTTATGCAAAGGAAGGATAAAAATTCTAAAGGAAACTTTGGAACTTTTTGGTACTTTCTTCTTCAGGTGTTCCCAAATGATGACAAATGATTTTTTCAAAATGTGTAAAATATTATCCTTAAAAGTGACATTGATATGATGCAAGAGTGATGGAAAACCACAGTAACATATGGTTTATACCTTTCACCCTTAAACACAGTCATGATTCAGAACTGATCACCATTCAGCTTCCATTGACTCCCAGATCAATCCCAGTCCCAGATCATGGCCACATTTCATACACAGTTCAGAACTTTCTCTTACTGCTCTAATGTCTTATTCACCTCATCAGCTAATTGCCAAGTGCTTCGGGGGCTGAATCAGGTGAAGGAACAGCTAAAACTTCCAGCACACTGATGACTAAAGAGTTTTGTCATTCTTTAAAAAATCATCTGTTTTCTTTTTTCAAGCGTATAATGGTGATAATCAGGCATTGTCGTATTGTCGTACAGGAGAGTGTGCTGGTGCATACCAAGCCATCATGCAGTGGCTGAAGAGCTGGATAGATGGGACTGACCCCAGAGCAGCCACACCCCCACTCACCCTGTTTCCTGTTCTTTGTGGGGCAGCACAAAGCCTTCACTGCTATGTGCACACTCACACTAAGGCACCGCTGAGAATGAAGGGGTGAGACAATGTAAAACAGAAAACTGCTCAAGATACTTAAAAATTCCTCTTTTCACCCAGTATAACTATAAAGCAGAGCTAAAGTGGGAACAAAATCAATTTTTTCTCAGGAGTGTGTGTATATAATTGGATATAATAGGATGGAGATAATTGGTTTTATTGCTCATTAAGAAGCTTTAAAAATATAGTGTGAATACTTTTTACTAGACGTTTTTATTTAACTTATAAAAGAGTATCTTGTTTTCTATCCCTCAAACTTTATCTCTTGAAATTACCCATCACTGTAGCAAGACCTTTTACTAAAAATGGGCAACATTTCAGATGCTTTCACCAGCAGATTTATATTTTTTGGGGAAATGACTCAACAAGAGCTGGTGGGAATTACGGCAGGGGTGCCTCTGGTGTATGACCAAGCCTGTGCTGTTTTGCTTTCTCCCGACGCCTCTCTGGAGTTGAGTGGCTCTTTGATTAGAACGTATTAAGTATGTGATTGGAGGTCAACAATTTCACTAATGCATGCCATGAATGGGAATTCAAGTAATTTGTAGCATGATGCCGCATTAAGTCAGTCTCGGCCGAGTCTCCAGTGTGCCTTTACTGTAGTGCTCTATTACAAATGATGTGCTTGCTCTGACATGCACAATAGGATAAAGAAAACTGAGCAAAATCTATTGAATGCATAATGATGAAGGAATAAGGAATAAAAATGGTTGCTGTTGTTGTTGTGTGTTTGTGAGAGAGAGCAAGGCCCAGCAAAGCATTGCAGAATTGGTCTATTATATAAAATGTATCAAAAACATAGTTCGATTATAAAGACATTTTTTACCATTTTTTTCATTCCAGCAAATGCAAACCTAGCATTAGATATAAGGGCAGAGTAATACATTAAAGTGTGTAAGTGTGTGTGTGTGTGTGTGAGTGCGCGTGCGTGAACCATAGCATGCCCTCTGTTGATCTTAAGTACTGGCTGGTTACCATGACAATAGTGCTCTGTGAGGGTTTGGGGGAACAATCACCTGTGAATCCTTTAGCCCTGCTTGCAGTTTGCTCTGGGAGCAGATGTCCTTTCCTCTGAGCCTGATATATATTGCAGAACACATATCTCCCCCTATGAGGTTCTGCAGTTGTCTCGTTGATGTGGAAAGGATTAAAAGCACTAAAAATGCCACACATGGCAAAACTGTTCTTATTTCGAGAACAACATGAAGATGGCGATGTTTCTGAGCTTGCCTGCTTTATTAGAACAGGTCTTCATATGAAATTCAGGATTGCTGTTGATTGGGTTGGTAAGGGGACTAAATATGGGAATGAAGAAATGTTCGGAACATAAGAAAGGACACTTTTTCATTTTGATTTTCTTATTCAGTAATAAATTGCCAAGAGCAAATCAATTCATTTCTATTCATTGACCTGTGGCTCACTTGTATAAGCTTGGAGCAGACTAATTCCTCGTCAGAATGCTCACTGAGACCCCGGCTGCGGCCCCTGATGGCTGAGTTGAGGCTCTCTGACTACCGAGCTCATTTGCAATGCTAATGGGCAAGAGACAGCTGCCATCCTGTACCGAACGCAACCTCGGCCAGTCTACCAAAAAGAAAAAGAGTGGGGAGAGTGAGTGAGACAGTGAGAGATAAAAAACGATGTCTGAGAAATAGGGTTGGCTTATTATCTCTTGGGTTTTGTGCACATTTGGTCCTTGGGAGATTTGAATGACAGTGGTGGAGAAAGAGCGAGAGAAAGAACAGTTAGAAAAGTGGGTGAGAGAGCTCTTTCACCAAACTCTCCTAATCATTTCCAGGTTCCAGTAATGGAAGAGAGGCTTGATATTGTATGATTTTCCCATGATGGGTGTTTTATATCTTTTGGGGCCCCTAAGTAAATGGGCTTCAACTCAGCATCCTCCACCTGTCTTCACAGTGCAGAGGAGGTAATATGTATTTTGAACGCATATTTTGAAATTCACAAACACTTCCAACACAGATTTTCTCTTAGCTTTAGTGGTCGTAGGTCTCAGATACCACCACTGCCCTGCACACAGGTCACGGGCCCGGGAAGGATCATCACTGCTGTAAGGAAAACAATGCTTAGACAAGATTCCTAAAGATACATACCTTTACTGTGTAAGTCATTATGGCTTAAAAGTGTCTGCTAATGACCTAAATATGAAGCTTTAAATAACTGTAGAAACCCAAGACTTCACTGCAATTGGTTTGAAAAATAAATGAATGAATAAAATTATTAAATGCATGGTTCAGCAAATACAAATAATTCTCCGAAAGGTAGAAGCATGCAAGCTACAGAACTGAACTAAACTAACCAATTGCAGCACAGGATTCAAGCAGATTACAGAACTGAAAGTAGCCAAAACTGAACCAGACAATCAGGCTGCAGCATTCAAAGAATCTTATTAGAGTTGCAGGGTTGATTTGAACCAACAAATCGCAGGATGCAAGTTGGCCAGACAATGGGGTTTGCAGGAATTAAGTATCCAATCAGAATTCATGGTGTAAAAAGTTCATCAGATTGCAGTACTTTTGTGCATTTGTGGATAGAATTAGATCCAGATCATTTGTCCTACGAAGCTATAAAGCATCTGTGAATAATCTTCCTGTTTATTACATTCCTCACTTTTACTGGAGGCGCAACTCAGTTGCTTGTTTTGTTTGACTCAGTGAGAGAGAGAGAGAGAGAGAGAGAGAGAGAGAGAGAGAGAGAGAGAGAAAATAACATGTAAGAATGGAAGAAAACTGTTGTAAATTGTTTTCTGAAAGCAGAAAGTACCAAAATTTCTTTGAGAACAGTTTTGTGATACCTGTGGTAGAAATAATCCAGTTCACTTTGGCCAGCCGTTGTGAATGTCATGACTCAACGGCTGGTTAAACACTAAAGACCGATGTGGTTTTACTCTTCTGTTGGTTTCTCATTTATTGGTTCTGAGCGACAGCCAGTAACTTGATTCTGTTTCAGAATAAAACACAGTCTCATTATTTGACTTGACTATTTAAAATTTTTTTCAATGATCTTAGATATATTAGGGTTTATATAATATCTGTCGCAATTCTGACTGGAAAGAAGGTAATTAATCCATGCTGGGTTTAAGGGAATGTCATACAGCATTAAGAACACAAGCTTTATTCTCAGTATATTTGTTGATTGTGAGTTTGTGTGTGTGTGTGTGTGTGTGGTGTGTGTGTGTGTGTATGTTTGTAGGAGGCCCAGAGGGAGTGAAGGCCTCTCTTCACAACTCTTTCATTACTCATGTAATTACACTGGCTCTCTATAGTGTCTGTGCTTTCCCCTACTAATCATGTTTACTCAGGTCGCAATTGGGAAATGAGGTGGAAAACGACGTGTGTGTGTGTGGGTGTGTGTCCTAGACAGTGATACTGGGAGGTAGGGACAGCTCCAGTCTCTCTCAGTCCATCACTCCTGTTTCTTTTTTCTCCCGGCTCCACCCTGTGGGTGTCACTGCTCAGCTATAATCCCTGCACAGCACCGCCTGGATCATTATAGACTGTCTCCTGGAGTCAGTGAAAGGAGGAATTAGCTGGGAACACAATTCCGCTGACCTTCGTGACCTGAGGACAAAGGCTCAGCTGCTGGGGGTCCCAGCCGCCTAAACCAGTCCATATGTCCGAGACAAAACTGTTACAATGGTCTACATAAAGAAAACACGGTGGGTGGGAGGGACTGCCTGTTTGTGTGTGTCTCTGAGGAATTATTTAAAGTTCTACACAATATTAATTGTTTTACATAATCATGGAATTGGCTACTAAACGTTAGTTTGGATTCTATATATTAATGAGAAAAAAAGCCATCATTTAAGACTTTTTTAATAGGATTTATAGAATTTATAAAGCACTGTGCAAAACTTTTAGGCAGGTGTGGAAAAAATGCTGTAAACAAAGAATGCTTTCAAAAATGGAAGTGTTAATCAATTATTGTCATCAATCAGCAAAATGCAGTGAATGAACAAAAGAGAAATCTAAATCAAATCAATATTTGGTGTGACCACCCTTTGCCTTCAAAACAGCATCAGTTCTTCTAGGTACACTTGCACACAGTTTTTGAAGGAACTCGGCTGATAGGTTGTTCCAAACATCTTGGAGAACTAACCACAGATCTTCTGTGGATGTAGGCTTCCTCACATCCTTCCGTCTCTTCATGTAATCCAGACACACGGGATGATGTTGAGATCAGGGCTCTGTGGGGGCCAGAAGAACTGCTGCTGGTTTAAAGGTAAAAGGTAGTAACACCAAATATTGATTTCATTTAGATTTTTCTTTTGTTCGCTCACTTTGCATTTTGTAAATTGATAAAAATAAACAATCATTATTTCTATTTCTGAAAGCATTCTTTGTTTACTGCATTTTTTCACACCTGCCTAAAACTTTTGCACAGTACTGTAGATTCTAGAATTCTGTGAAGGAATGATTGTCATTCAATCCTTAATTGAATTCTATGCACAGCTTACAGGGAAAAATTGACTTTTTGGTCATTGTGGCTGTTAAGTGGTTTTGTGTTTTTGTTCTGTAAAAGTCACTAAAAAAGTAGCAGAATTTGCCTGGTGTGCAGCTTAACAATATGAATCCATAACTGAGTCATATGTACACTTCAGGTGCATAGAAGTAAATGACAGCAATAGCAGAGTAAACCCACTGGGACAGTTCTTTGGTTCTGCCATGGTTCTCAATCTCATCTTTCACTTTCTCTAGCTCTCTCTGCCCCCCCGAGTGGCCCAGTGCTGCTCTCCAAAGCCGTCCTGCTGTGAGGATGTTAAGCAGCTCTTTGTGTGTGTGGAGAGCAGGGAAATCCTCTGTCCATCTCCCACACACACACATGCACACTGAAGTAGGCGCTGCTCAACATAGGCTGATGTAGAAGCATACTGTGTTTGCAATTGTATCACTTACTGGGGGAGGGATCTGGAGAACGGTGGGCTTGGCCCATGACCCTGTGTACCGTCTCTTCTGCTGGTCAGTTGGATAGAAATGTAAATGAATGGTGCTGCTGCTCCAATACGCATTTTCTACAGGATTTTCACACCCAGTAAAGATTATCTCTGGTTAAGCTATTTACCTTTAAAGGTGGCTGGTTGCTTACAGTGCTGCTGAAAGGACACTTTCCTCCATCAACAGTTTCAGATAGGCTCACTCATCCACAGCAAGAGGTGTTAGAATATACATATTAACAGCTTGGGGTTGCAAAAACATGCACACTACAAAATGAACTTTGTATTAAAGGAAATTTTATTGGACAGTAATATTAATTTGCACCACTTCCTCGTGTCTTTGTTTAGTATGTGGTGTTTTAGTACTGTGTAAATGTTTACAATCACAATTAATACCTATATCACTTGAAAAAAGTCAAGTTTTAGTGTTGACTTGTGCTGACCTCCCCTAAAGACTGGCCTGTCTGGTATTTTGCAACTCATCCTTGGTTGGCCATTGTTTTGTTCCACTGTATTATTTGACATTCATTGCTGTTGAAGAAAACCTCATAGACTGGTTTCCCTAGATTGAGCAGTCTTGGACTAAACAGAAGAGTCAGTGGTGAGTCATTCATTAGTTTGTTTATTTGCAACCTTCCTTTCTTCCTTACTGGGCTTTTATCTAATTTGGGTATAGGGCTCCATGCACCAAAATCTAAACTTTTCAGTAGAGGGAAAATGTTATCAAAGGATAATGGATAATGAATTTTAGTAGTTCTTAGTGTTCATGCCAGAGACAAGAAAAATGGAGAAGCAGGGCTTTGTCCCAGCATCGATGATATACAGGGTATCATATCGTATTTTGTAGGGCTTGAATGTATTTCCAGCATCTCCCATTTGACCATGCCATAGCATATCTCCCCAGCATACCTTAATATAGTCCAACCCACGTTATACTTATCAAGTTTATTATTAGAGCCCATGGAGTATTCAGTGCTTACCCTTGTTCTTCCTCTCTTGCTATCTTCCTGCCTCTCCTGGGTCTCCTCTCTCCTCTTCAGTCCCTTTCTTATTAGCGGGCCCCCAGCTGCGTGGCGGCCAGGATCAGAGGCTGCCTCTATTAGCCGGGTCCATTTGTTGAGCGATTGAATCGCTCTCAGCCCTCTGCTCTCGCACGGCCTCTAACCCTCTCTCTCCAGCTCGGCCTGCCATAAGGGCCTCTCACAAGCCCGGCACACAATGGAGCCTGATAGAAGCATTCTTCCTGAGATAAACCAGATGCTAGGCAGGTATGAGTGAGTGTATGCATGAGAGAGGTAGAAAAGGTGGGGGCTGGGTAGGGGGGCATATGATTTATTTACTGCCCTGTTGTATTACCAGGTTTTGAGGTCAGCTCTTTATTGAAGCAGGAATGTATATACAGCACAGCTGTAGGTGCGAAAATGGACCAGTAGGTGGCATACTTATACAAGACCTGAGAAAACCATCAAGCTCTCTCTCAGAGCAATACATGCATGCCAGGGCCTAGTCTATACTCTTCACACAGACTCAAAGTTACTGTACCTGTAGGTGCACAGCCCTCTAGCTCTCCCTCAAGGGTCAGTGGGCAGCAGCTTGCAATGCAAAATAGCACAGCTAAAAAAAAAAAGGTGCAACATTGTATAAAGGATAGCATGCATTTCACCGGAAAATGATAAAATATCAGACCTGCTCTCCATTACTGGAGAACTTGGAGATGATTAAGAGAGTTTGGTGAAAGAGCTCTCTTACCCACTTCTCTCACTCCTCTCTCTCTCTCGCTCTCTCTCTCTCTCTCTCTCTCTCTCATATTCTGGCCTGCACTCAAGAGAAGCATTTGTGCTTAAGGAGAGATGGCGCTGAGGTGTTCTGCATGGCTGCATCTGAATGTCTCGCTCTTTTTCCTCCCAGTTTTGAGGGGCTCACTTGACCGCCCCTTTCTGGCGCACTGAGAGATGGAGGAGAGAGGTTAGAGAGCTACTCACTCATACACATGCCACATACACACTCACACACACACACTCCTATGGGAGTCACCCACTTATAGTACGCAAGCCGACAGGACGACGCCTTGTGCTCCTGACAATGGGCCACACTCTATATACACACACAAAAAAGGTTCTTTGGAGCTATGCAAGAAAAGCCTTTAGTTCTCAAAAGAATCTTCAGTAGTCGATTCCTTAAAGTAATATTTGGATTTCCCTTCATTTTCGGCAATAAAAAGCCTAAACTAACAGCTGACGTACAATTTAGGCAGAAATTAGACATTTCCCCTGTGCCCAGTAAAGGTAACAGCTGTGCTGAAGCTACTGCCCGATGGAGTGAATGGGTTTTCTGAGTATGGGAAGAAAAATAAATGAAGACCATATTATTTTCAGACCCTTTTCAGAAAAGGAGTCATACCAGTGTTGTAATGGCATGTAAATGTGTCTGACACTGGTACGAGTACATCGATGTTGATCTTTCAAGCAGTGCTTGGGGAAGATTAGTCTGCCACCCAGAATAAGATCCGTCACTGATCTTGTGGTCAGAAAAACTAAAGGATGACTGACATAAATTGCTCTAAAAAAGATGATATTGTTTCTTACTGTACACCACCAATGTACTTTTCATTTAATTTTTATTTTTCTTCAGACTTAGAAAATTCTAAACTTAGTGTATTATCTTCCTCTGACTGATCTGATCATCAATAATTCTGTAATTTTCAGAAAAGTATCTTTCTGTTTAATTTGAGTTACTTGACTAAATGATGTGTCCCGAATTCATGGTTTATTTCCTGAACCTTTCCGATAATAAGCCATGTTTAATAGCAGAAAAACTTCGAAGCATGCATTACCCTGTGAGGTTCCATTTGTTGATTTTCTTCAGGGTGAAAAGTGAAATATGGCATTTTTGTGCATTTAAAACTCTGTCTATTTGCTGAGTTTAACACACTGGAAAAAACAACATAAAATATATAATAATGTGCTATAACATTTGCACATTCCATGTTTTATTTCTCCCAAAATTTACTGTGAATTCAAATGGACTGAAGTGTGCACTTTGTAAAGGATGTGTGCTTAGTTATGCTTAGAAAATCACCAAAAAAGGGTCATTTGACCAGAGGTGCCAACAGTTGCAGATTTTGCAGCAAAATTTCAAACTTTGGCTTTTAGCTTACAGGGCACAGGTTAAATCTCTCTCTGCTTCTCTTAAACTACTTAAACTATGCGTATTAAACTGAATGAGAACCTGTTTAATTCTTTAATGTTTAAATAAAGTGAAAATAAAAGCTTAGTTCCTTTATAAAGGAATTGATGTGTCCAGTGGAGCATATTTTAGAGAAGAAAATCTGTTATTGCTCATGGGCTTGGAAATGAACTTTAAATGTATCAATTAATTTATATCGTTTAGAAGCCCTGAACAGAAGAGTTGCTGTCTCCAGAGGCAAAGACATATGAGCTCAAAATGTGTGTGTAATTCCTCTGAAATCTCATTGTTGTTTAGCTTGGCAGTACATGAGGTCTCGTCCTTTGCTGTGTCCTTTGATCATTGCTGCTCCTCTGTTCTCTCAGACTCCATCTCCATGGAGATGAAGAAGGCTCAGTGCCCGTGCACAAAAATAAACCCATCTGGGCCAGCATTCATAAAGCAACTCGAAGGAACTGCTTTTTCTGACACATCTCATGATAAACAGAGGAAAAAGCTCATCCTAAATCAATATTACAATGTGTTCTCTAAAAAAGGAGGCCTTGGCCTTGTCAAAAATCTGTGGCCCCTTGCATATACTCATCCTAATGGACATTATGCTTTGTGTACATTATGTGGCAGCCCTGCCCTCGCTCTGGATGATGGAACCTCACAACCTTCACATAACAAAAATGAGACCACAAAGCTACTGGCCTGGAGGAAAATACCTCAAGGGTCGCTTTCTGTTACTTGTCAAAGGCCTCCCTGGGCCTTGGCCCACATGTCCATTAAAATGCCCTTCCTTTGTTCAGAGAAATCTACTTTTCTCCTTCTACCAGCCCCAGTGCACTGATGAGATGAGAGTGAGATTCAGGGTAATTGTGGTCGATTGTATGGCTGCACGCACTGATCAGAAATTGAAGAATGGTTTACATATCTAAGCCCCCACCTTTCTCCAAGGCGCTGGTCTGTGGAGGCTTGTAATTTGTCTACCTTTTCACACCTGAAGGTCCTCATCTTGCCTCTCTTCCTTTGAGAGGAAACAAAGAGCAGGCTGCATTCCTGTAGCCATCTGAAGAAACGTCTGCACTTTGCTTTCTACCACACCAGCCACAGCTGCTTTTCACAGAATCTGCAGACCAGCAGAATTTGTATTTACTGAACTAGGAACAGGGATTCAACCCTTTTCATAGGACGCAGGATGGAGAGCACAGAGGCCTTGAGGTCTAACAAAGTGCAATCATGACTGAGGAAGTCATGAGGAAGACTGAAGGGTCCTTCTAGGCTTTGCTTCTTCAACTTTAGGGGTGACTCAAAAACCATTTTCTTCACTAATTTAATTTTGTGGCTTAATTTTGCTCAAGGCTGGAGTGGGTGTACAAACCGCCTTGAAGGTCCCTGCTTCAAAACTTTAAATTGCACCTTGGGCTGGACTTTGCCAACTCCTCAGTTAATCTTGATTGTGATTCGGTGTGATTGAGAGGCGGCAAAACGTAGGTGTTGCCGAAGGAAAAAGACAATACAATTAAATGATTAATGCGCCACGGGACCACGACAATTAAAACTATTATGGAAATTAAAATGACATTATGTCACAGCGGAGAGCTGATGATACCCGTGTTGTCTTTTTAAAAGCAATTTCCATAATTCCAATAATTGAAATCATAGCATATTCATCCATTTACCGGGTGAGGGGGGCTAAGAGCGGCCACTAATGAAACCCAATCATTAGCATCCAAACAAAGTAATTGGCTAGTCCTTTATCTTCAGAGATAGGTGACAAGGCACAATCACCCCCCTCCATCAGAATGCAAAAACAAGTAATTAAACCATAGACAACGATGCTTCCAGCTCCCTGCTCCTGTGCTGAGCACGTTTGAAAACAGTACTGATTGCCTTGATTAGAAACCTTACTGTATCCTCTGGTGTTATTTGTGCTTATACGTTTTAGGGGGAGAATTAGGCTTGACAAGCAGCAGAGCTTTAGAGAAGAAAGATCTGCAGGGGAATTGTCTTCCTTCTACCTCCTATTTTATAGTCCCCAGGAAACATTGGGGTCAAAAAATTATAATGAGATTCCTTCCTAAAGTCCAGAACATTAAGCTGTACATGAGAGAAATTAAACTGTAAAAAACAGAGAAACATAAAGACTGAAAGTGAATATCTACCTAAACAGATACCTGTATCCTCACCTTGTGGTTAAAAATGTGGCGTTAAACCCAGTGTGGGAATATAAAGACTCTTCAGTATGCTGTTGATTTAATGCTGTTTTCAAACTTTGAATTGTAGTCCTGAAATTACAAGATTAGTTATTATATAAAATTGTTCAGTTTGTTCAAATATTGCTTTATTAGCACCCTCTCTCCTCCAAAGCAGTTTCTGTTCCTCAGGGAGGAAGGAGAAGGTTCTTTCATTGGAGGAAATGTAGCCGTCTGAGTAAGTTATTGGCCCGAACTATTAAAATGTATCAAAAATAGCTTTATGGTGTAATTACTCTTTTTAGTACAATGAAGTAACATTAAAGGTAAAAAAAATAATGACTTCACCAGGAAAAAATGTACTTACAACAAAGATTTTATTTAGTTATTTTTGTAGTAAAATAAAATAATGCATCTGAAAAGTTTAAGAAATAATAACTACAATGTAATATGGTGATATTATGTACAATTAAGCTTGTAAGAACATATATTTGAGGATATTGAAATGTAATGTTTGTTGTATGATGGCTGTCACTTCATTGTCCTACTCTTTAAGTACATGAATTATATTCATAGAGGATGAATAATAATCCTGTAGATTAAATGTTGGATGGACTCAAGCTATAGTTAGAAAGCATCAGGTAATTTAACTTCTGAGTTTCACAATGATCTTCCTCAAATATCTCTTCTAGAGACAGAACTAATGATCCCAGAGTATGGGTCTGAGAGGAGCTGAGTAGAAGGCTAATGAGCAGAAGAGGTAAAGGGAGAATGGGGTGAAGACAGCTGAAGTGACATTTTAGTAAAGACATAAAGAGTCTTGAGGCAAACCTATAAGGCCCATTCTTTTATCTCCTCCTTGTCCTGCTTCTGTGGGTCTCCTCACTTGCCCTGGAGACGAATTCCACCAGACCAAGAGAGCATCTTGAGGAGAGTCAAGAACTAAAAACGGGTGGTGGGGGGGGTCTTTCTTTTTTCTCATTAGCACCTTTCCATGCTCCATCTTCAACCCTGCTCTTCACTCTTCCCATCCTTCTCGGCCTCCTGCCACACTCTGTCTCCTTCATCTTCACCTCACTCTTCACTTTTTCCCACCACTCTCAGTCTCCTCCTCTTATAACCTTGTCTTTTCTGGGCACTCCCCCCCTCCACCCCATGGAAATGAGAAGAAGCAGCATGATAGTGGAAGGTCACATGTTTTTCCCTCTCTCTCTATCTTGCTCTCTCTATCCTCTCTACCTGTGCTGATGAGGCCATGCGGCACAAAGGGAGCTGGAGAAAAGCACTGACCCCACAGCCTCCAATACCATCTCCCCTACCATACACAAAGGCCTGCCTGCATTCTCCAGAGATGCGCTTATTTTCTTTTCCTCTTTCCCTCGCTATGCGATTCACTTTTCTTTAATGTTCTCTCTCACTCCCTACACACCACCCCTTTTATTTCTTCCTCCTTGGTGAATGAAAAAAAAAGTCCTTGGGTGTTTTTTTTTTTTCCTGCCATGGCCAGATGAATCGATTCACATTTGTACACACTCGACCTGACCCTGTGACAGGTGGATAGTGTGCTCCAATACATGTATGTGTGTGTCTACGGGGGCACAGTCCCATTATCACAGTGGTTTCCTAAGGCTTAGCTGAGCTGAACTACAGAGAGTGAGCCACATTTGAGATGAATGCAAAGAGAAAAAAGAGAGAGCTACATCTTGGATTGGAACAGAAGGAGTTTTGTTATGTGTTTAACTGAGAGACTTATGTAAAGAGAGCCTTGTCATGGTCTAGGTTTATGGTAGGAATGAGCAAATGATGATAATTGGCAGCACTTGGGGACACAGTGGATAGAAATATCTTTGAAAGACTGCAGAAGGAAATCAATGCAAACACCTACTTTAATGGTTTATGATGCCTCAATTATGACCATTTTCATTCATGTGGCACACAGGTATCTGTTGGCATTGTTTTAAAAGTGGGCTAGTGTACAGAATTGGGACGGAACCAAAAGTCCACCACAATGACAGAAGACAAAGGATCTGGTGGCCCTCGGCCTGCTTATCTTTTGGCGTGAATGCTTTTTAATTACTTGTGATTTTTCACTTGTTGCCATTTTCACGCACCTGAAGCAAACTCCTGAAAGAAGTCGCCAAGGAAGCATGGCGGGGGGGATGGAGAAAACAGGGAGCAGACAAAAAGAAAGGCTGAAAGAATGCATTTGATTAGAGCTTGCGCTAGTTAGCGCTTAGCTGCGGCACGGCGTAGAAGGGCCATTGTGTTCCCAGTGCATTCTTGAGTGTTGCAGTGCACTGGATGAGTGTAAAAGAAAAGGGAAAAATGTGCAGACTGACATTCTCTAATCAAATACAGCAATCAGGAGCCCAGAAGCAGCAGCATTATGCCATTTACAGCTCCTTTTAATTTATAATCAAAAACTGAGCGAGAGAGAGAGAGAGAGAGAGAGAGAGAGAGAGAGAGAGAGAGAGAAAGAGAGAGAGGTCTAGGTCATTACATCTCTCTTTTACAGGGCCGATGAGAGCAATGAAGAATTAATCAGTGGCCATTAGGCTGTATTTACTCACCACAGTGGGGGATGTGATCAATCCTGCACTCACTCTAACCCTCCCACCCTCTCTTTCCCTCTTTCTCTCTTTTGCTCTCTTCTCTTTCCATCCCTCTATCGTCTATGTGATGGGTTATCTGATGCATATTTCTCCTTGACCTCTGTAATGGGGGGCACAGCAGAGGCAGGTGCAGTGTTCACAGTGAGCTCTTGCGTGAGCTTTTGTAAGCTTGTGTGTGTTTGTATGTTATCTCAGCCATGAATAAGGGCGGACATGAAACACAAAGTGCGTTACCTGCAAAATTACTGAAGGTTTACATATGCAATTTTTCTAATTGCATTATGTGCTGTTGTTTTTTTTCTATATAATGCATGTGTGTGTGTGTGTGTGTGTGTTTGTGTGTGTGTGTGGGGGGGGGGGGGTAGGCGTGAGATGTGTGTGCATATGCAATCGTGTGTGTTTTTAGTTCCACAGGAAGCGGGGCAGGACAACTCTCTCTTAAATCAGCTCCTTTAATCTCGGCCGATGACTCCTCTGCTTGTGTTAGCCCAGGCCAAACACACACCACTAAAAACATCCACAAATCAAATCTGCTCCCCGGCCCCTTCCATTGTTCCAGAAGCACGGAACAAGCGCTTAGTGCTGAGCCAGCTCTATGCATGTTGGTCTTCTAGCCTGAGGTCCATGTTCAGAAGAGGCAACCAAACACCACTAAATACATCCACAAATCACCTCTGCTGTCTCCCAGACCCTTTACAGTGCTCCAGATCTAGTGATCTAGCCAAATTTTTAAGTGGGCCCTGCATGCTGGACTTCTTGTCTGACCTGAGGCCTGTCTTCAGAAGTGGCAACTTTTGGCAGTTAGAGTCTCAGAGTGCAGGAAGGTCCAGCAAGCAGGGCGGCTCATGAAAGGACTGGCACCACCACCACACACCATTACAGAGCAAAATCTCTTTAAACTGCTGATAGCAGCACAAAGGAGCCACTAGCACCCTCTCTGCAGCTGATAGGTGCAAACAGTTAATGATGTTTACCCAAGATTAGCAGCCTCTCTCCTCTAAACCAGTTTCTGTCCAACAGGGAGTCAGGGAGGAAAGAGGTGGTTTGTCTTTAATTGGAGGAAATGTAGTCATCTGAGGAAATTATTGGCCTGAAATATTAAAATGTAAGCCTAACTGTTTATGTAGGACATTTACACCCAATTATAAAGCAAGAATGATTCTAAGAGCTGGATATGCATGTACATTGATCCACCATAACATTAACCCAGTGACATAATAATGTGTAGGTCTCCCTTCTGCTGCCAAAACAGCTCTGATCCATTAGGGCATAAACCCCACAAAATCTCTGAAGATGTTCAATGGTACTTGCCTCCAATATGTTAGCCGCAGACACTTATCTTACAATTTAGTCAAGTCAAGTCAAGTAGGTTTTTATTGTCATTTCAACCATATACACAGTACATAGTGAAACGAAATAACGTTCCTCCAGGACCCTGGTGCTACACATAAGACGACATAAGACACAAGACAAGACAAACAAACAAGTGCAGACAACAACAGACAGAACAATAGACGGTACATTCAATACATTCATCTTTCAGATCGTCATAGGGTTACAGAACAAAGCAGCACATGTTGTTGGCAGTGTGATGGAGCAGCAATGTTGTGGTTAAAGTGCGGGTGCAAAAAAAAAAAAAAACAAGTAATAAGTATAGCAGTGGTAAGGTGATTCTACACCAGTCCACAAGTTAAGTGGTAAGCCTCCAAAGATAGGTCTACTTTGTCCAGCATGTCCATCCAATGCTTGATCAGACTGAGATATGTGGAATTTAGAGGCAACAAGTCAACCATGAATTCTTTGTGATGTTCTTCTGTCAGACTTGCCCAACCAACTTGCTGTTCACATGATGAAAAAGAAGAACCGATTCTTCAGATCAAGCCACTGTTCCAATTGCTCCATTGTCCAGTTCTCATGCTCACTTGCAAATGTGCTGTTATTGGTGGACAGGGTTCAGCATGGGCAGTCTGACAAATCTGCCACTATGCATTATTTTTCTTTCATCAGTTTGTGTTATACTAGCTTTGGAATTGCAGCAGACAGGCAAGACTTCACTCAGTCACCAGTCAGTGCATCAATGAGCCTTGGGGCCTATGGCATCATCGACTGCTCATTGGGGATACTTTCTTGTATAACTTGTGGTAGGTATCTAGGACTGATATTGAGAAGTAGGCATTATAATCTGGCACATGGCAAAATCACTTGGATGCTTATGTTTGCTGATTTTGCAGCCTGCAACACAACAACTTAAAAAATGAATGGTTCACTTGCAGCCTAATCCATTCCTAAACAGGTGCCACTTCAATGAAAAAATCGATTTTAATCACTTCACCTACTGGCGGCTTTAATGTATATATGTATATATAATGTATAATGTATAATGTATATATATATATATATGCACTGTGCAAAAGTTTAAGGCAGGCATGGAAAAATTGGTATAAACAAAGAATGCTTTCAAAAATGGAAGTGTTCATCATTTATTATCATCAATCAACAAAATGCAGTGAATGAACAAAAGAGAAATCTAAATCAATAAATCAAATCAATTTTTGGTGTGACCACCCTTTGCCTTCAAAACAGCATCAGTTCTTCTCGGTACACTTGCACACAGTTTTTGAAGGAACTCGGCTGGTAGGTTGTTCCAAACATCCTGGAGAACTAACCACAGATCTTCTGTGGATGTAGGCTTCCTCACATCCTTCTGTCTCTTCATGTAATCCCAGACACACGGGATGATGTTGAGATCAGGGCTCTGTGGGGGCCAGAAGAATTGATGCTGGTTTGAAGGCAAAAGGTAGTAACACCAAATATTGATTTGATTTAGATTTTTCTTTTGTTCGCTCACTTTGCATTTTGTAAATTGATAAAAATAAACAATCATTATTTATATTTCTGTTTGTTTACAGTATTTTTTCCACACCTGCCTAAAACTTTTGCACAGTACTGTATATATATATATATATATATATATATGATTCCCTGACTGTTGTCATCACCTTATCACCCTGTTTGCAGAGCTGAACAAAGCAACACGGCTGCATCAGGTGGCAGGCCCCGGCACCGCACAGCCAGCGCAACCACTTAGCCCTGCTTATTTGGATGCACTCGAGGACACAATGGAAGTGCATTACTCGCCCTCCAGCCTCACAGCAGCTGTAATTTCATAGCAGTTACTGCATGCATCCTACTTGACACACAATTCACTCTCTCCAGGAGGAGAGCCAAATAATGGGATTTAGCCCGGCTGCTAGAGCGAGCATGCCACCGCTCCCCTAATTACCCTATCCAGACATGATCCAGTCAGCCCCGCATCAGCCCACATTCGCACCTAACGCCCCACTCCACCACTGATAGGTCAAATCTGTTTTTCNTATATATATATATATATATATATATATATATATATATATATATATCTTAGGGTATAATACTGTGAAACAATGTGTAAGAATGTGAAACAATGTGTAACAATGATTTTGTGATTTTGTCTGATTGTGTTTTATGGATGGGAACTGAATGAGCAAAAATACTGTGTAGCTCAGATCCTTGGACCGTTGTCTTAGCAACCCATAAGTGTCTAGAGGAGGGATAAGGGTTGCTGGGTTGAATAGCAAGCAGGGGTGAAAAACTTGGCAATTAAAAGCAACAGAAGTGACAATTAATATTGTGAGAGCACAGATAGAGTGCTCTGCCCTTTCAAGCATGCTTCACGCTCACCCCATGCACAACTTAGTGCTTTCCTCCTCTAAACCGTCCCTGAAGACTACCCCAGTCTTCCTTTCTGTACAGCTGGAGCTGTGTGTTCTTTTCTCTGCAACCTTTCTATTGACCAGCACAGCAGGTACTGAGAAGTGACAGAACAGTGAAATGGTCAGTCTCAGGCTCCATAGAGTATGACTGTTTCCACTGGGAGACAGATCTGACCGGGATTGAAAACTTCCTATAAATCTGCAAAGACTAAACAGTAAACATCCTAAATGCAAAGTAAAATTCACTTACCCACCATATGTCCTTTGCTATAATGGATAAGCATTGTGTCTTTCTTAACTATCTTCAGAGTCAGAAGATGTGTTGTGACCTGAGATCTGAGATCTCACTGATCTGATACTCTTTCCTAGTATATTGAAAAAATAGCCAAGCTAAATACTTAATACTTTATTTAAGCCTTTTTGTAGCTTTTTTTAATTTATTTATTTTTTGCTGGACACAGGTGAGCTAAACAATCATTTTTAGCTTGATCAATTCTATTATCATGATCGGTTCTGTCACATTACATCACTGGATGCTTAAATCTGAGCATAAATCTGACTAATTGCACATTTCCTCACAAAGAGGTCACAATTAGGCCAGTTTAACATCATTTCATTTTTAGGTTTTGTGTGAATCATTGAATGAAAACCATTGTGGCGACAGTTTTGGTAGTATCTTTTAAACATGGAAGTGCGGGGTCTGGATCGAATGTCAGAATACTACATGTTGTAATATGTATTGTGAAACAAGAAAAGAAAACAATCTGATTTAATTCTCATTCTTACGCATTTATTCTAACAGTAGTCACTGATTAATTTCACTCATTGTATTCATTATTCATTGTTCTATATTCATGAATCAGTTCATTATTTATTGTTCTTGATGTGTTATTGTGTTGCTATCCAGTGTCGACCACCGGAGTTTTTGTGGTTGTTCTAAAAGTCTCTTCCTGTTGCTCTGAGCATTTTTCCTTGACAATGTCACTTTCGGCTTGCAACAAAAGTTGCTTTGTAACAACGTCTGCTGTAAAAAGTTCTCAACAAATATATTACCTGAACTAAATAAAGTCAAGTACTGTAAAGTGGCCTCATTAACTGTGCAGCATCTGGGACAATCTTAAAGAAGCATTTAGATTTCCAGTGAATTAATTCTTAGCCTGAGCCTCTAAAAAATCCCCTCATTTGCATCCACAATGAGAAAATATCCACAGGGCAATCCGTTGAAGCTGAGCTATATATTTATCTTTATAACTTGAACATCAAGACAAGCAAAGAAGCAGCATAGTCATATCACCCAGGATAACTTTTATAACTTATTATTGTCAGTAAAACAATCTGTAAATGCTGTAAATATTCTATTCAAATCAATGAACCATCCCAATGTTGTTTTGCATGTGAACATTAATTACTGCTTATTAGACAAATATTTATATTTTGCATTTTACAAGTGGACTGCATTTAATCTCATGCATTAATTGCCCTGCTATCAGTGCTCATGAAACAATTACTAAAAAAAATGTTACCTTAAATTAATCAGAATCAGAAAAGAATTTATTGCTCCTGAGGGAAACTGCTGAAGAAGCCTACATGCTATCCTACTAATTTAAACTATCTAAAGAAATCTTTTACTGATAAGGTATGGAAGCTGCTGGAGTAGATCTTCTCTGTGGTGGTAACTTGCTGTAGGATTAACGTGCCAAACAAGTTTTTTGGAGTCTTGCTGGTGTTCCATTCTTTAATTGTTATTTGGAAGGACTTGGAAAGTCTAAACTATCCCTTTATTTGCCCTGTAAACAGTATCTCTTTATTTGCTCTCTTGCTATTTTCATAGGAAATGGGCTGAAGTAGTTTACGCCAGTTTATGCTGTAGTTTTTACAAGTAACAAACTCTGTTCAGTCAGAGATCCAGAGTTTTTTTAAGCATCTGATCCAACATGTAACTCCTTCCAGCATAAGCTGTTACAACGTAAATGTATCTCAACAAAAGCTCTGTATTATGCAGATCTATTGGGAAGATGGCTTGCTGCTTGAAATTTCAGCTCACAGCTCAACCCTTTCTTGGTCATTACCTCCTGGCTTGAGGTAATGGGTTTGGCTACCTTTAGTGGTATTAAATCTTCTTTGAATTTTTTTTACTTTGCAGTATTTTATTTTATATTAAATACTGACAACAGCATGTTTTAGCTTTGCCCAAAATAGTGGTTCATCATCTGTTATGTTGCATCTTTCAGCTCTTGCACAGTGACATAGTGGTGTTTACTATTTTTGCCCTCTGAGTAAGGAATATCCAACATTACAGGATTGAAATTGATCAAATTTGGTTGCCAAAGTAAGGCAAATACTTCAGCAAATTTAATTAAAGCTTAGTAAAGGTAAAACAAAGCTTAGTAGTTTGTCCATAAGATTTAGGCATAATAATCCATTTCAGAAGCTTGTCCATCTTGACTGCAACTGTAGAAACAGTCATTTTCATTTTTGGTATGACTGGAGACTTGAAGAGTATGAATGAAGAGTATGATATTAAATGAGTCTTTAATATCATCAGGGTCAATTGAGCTACACCAATTGCATAGCAAGTTGGTCTTCTCTCAACGTGCAGTCTTTGAGGATGGTCTTGAACTAGAACTGACTCAGCACACCACTGGATTATCATTGCTCTTCAAGTTGTTTAGGTCCAAATGTAATGTACAAACCCATTGCACTCTGATCTTCTCTGGAAATGAGCTTAAAAGTTCTACTGCTATTATTCAACGAAATTGTCCATCAGGCTCCATCTTTTCACAAAAAAGTCAACACATTGGCATGATTGCTGTGTTTTTATCATTAAATGCTCCCTTTCGCAATTACTTGTTTCTCCCAAGAAGCCAAACATTGTAAGGAGCACCCCTTTTTTATTTAGGATTAATGTAATAATGTTGCTCATTATTAAATATTTCTATATCCTTGTCTTGTCCATCATCAGTAAAGTCCTTCTTGAACTACATTTAGCAGACCTTTTTGGCTATCACATAAGTTCACAGGAATTTATGTTAATTTGTTTGTATCCATTATCGTGTTTCCAAATTTGATTTGTCAATTTATCATCCAGCCTGATATTGTTCTCATGGTACACAGTCTTTCCATCATGCTGCCGACCTCTTGTAGTGGCTCGATATGCATTGGAATGTTTACTGCTAAGTATTCCAACATCTGGACAGTTGGAAGTTTGACTACATTTAGGGAAGGTCAGCTGTTAACATCCTCTTTGCAGGGGATATTTTCTTTGGTCAGAGCTGTTACCAAAACTGTAACAAACTGTATGCCATCCAGACTGACTGATTTCCAGTCAGTCCAGTTTCCAAATTGCAAGTGCTCACAACAACGTCTCATTGTTCACAAAAATGTATTGTAATGCATGTATTGTGTCTAGTGATGGCAAGCTGGTTTATCGGTATCTCTGTAGCAAAAGAAGCTAAGCTACTTATACAACAACAATAATAATAATAATAATAATAATAATAATAATAATAATATAATAATACATTATCTTGGTTCCCTTTTTTGCATTGACGTGCTTAAATGATTGAAAGAGCATAATCTTCTGGCCAAAGTGAAGCCAAAAGTTTCAAAAGTATCTAATTTAAAAGTGATTTGATACTAATCGTGACTTGATACTAATCGTTTTACACAACTTTCTATAGCTGTTTCTTCTCTCAAGTCTTTAGTGAAAAGTGAAAGTGACTATTCTTGTCATTGCGAGGTCACAGCACAGCACACAGTGAACCACAATGAAACTGGACTTTTGCATGCACACAAACACCATGCAGCAGGGGACAGCTATGAAAGTGCCCGGGGAGCAGTGGCGGAGACGGTACATTGCTCAAGGGTACCTCAGGACAGCCTACTGGTAGGGGGTTTGAACCCACAATCTTCCGATCCTGTGGCCAACTCCCTAACCACCAGGCCACTGCTGCCCCATGTTCATGTTCATGTTCGCGTTCATGTGCAGCAGTGTGGGATACTTGACACTGAGCTTTCAAAGTAGCTGCTACCCACATGACCATGTCTCAGATATCCTAACACAGGCCTTTGCTTCTCAAATACAAGTCTTGGTGTTTACATCCACTGAGGCAGTTTGTATTCTTGGTGTTGTCTGTTGTCTTTTTCTGTCTGGACTTTGTGTTTGGTTCTGGCTGAAACAACGGTGGTTGTGTATTCTTTTTTTTGGCTTGAGCATCTCTGAACATTGTAGTTTTGTTTTCTGTCTGTCATATATCTGGTGATTTCTTTTATTTTTCCGAAGAGCAGCTGTAATATACCAAACTAGCTTGACATCAAGATTCTTTGTATGAATGTTTGTAAACCAGAACCTGGTGTTATGTTAGTCTTCCATATAGCTTATATCTATCTTTATGTAGGAGCAGCCCTGTTTCTTTAGAGTTATTCAAAGAAATGTAGCACAGAGCCTTCTTCTGGCTTTCCATTCCACTCCAATTTCTTTCTATTTTTAAGCTTTTTTAATGTAGGCTTCTCCTATCCTGTAGTAATAGGCATAAACTCTTTCTTTGCTAAACAAACAAAACAAAACTATCAAATAATAGCATAACTGCTAGGTTCCATGTGGATACCCCTGATAATCATTCCATGTGGTTGAACACTTGCGAATTGCATTAAAAATGTAGCAGATTATGATTGCCACTATTGCAGTCTCCAAGTCGAATAGACCTGATAAATGTTTATATTCAATGGGTCATCTTTGTTGAAGATGAAGAAGTGATGATACTTTGTGTGACTTTTTAAGATACTCTGTGATGGCCCTTAATAGATTATCAAGCACTGGTTCACTGCTGATTGATTATCATTTTACCCATAACTTTTATTTCGTGCATAAATGTCAAAATCTGTTAAAAGTAATCAAAGTTTCCTAGGAGATGCAGGAAGTCAGTCAAAGAGGATGATGTAGAGGACAGGAAGAAATGAAAACAGATCATTTGCTTTAGCGATTCCTAAAGGTAGCAGCCGAGAAAAGAAGAAAAAATGAGAAGCAACTTGAACTTTTACACACTTGGCTGGAAGAGGACCCGCATGCAATAATGAGAATGCTAAGAGAGGTCCACAAAATCAAGAAAAACCATTGATGAATAACAAGAAAAAGTTCAATTGTCAAGAAGACATACAGTTGCAGGAAAAACCCTCTAGCTTGTATAGACCCTTTTAAAATATTTCTTAACCTAAAAACGATTCTTTGAAGTGCCAGATCGGTTCTTTTATTGTCTTGCTCTA
Source organism: Hepsetus odoe (assembly GCA_017165825.1). NCBI lineage: Eukaryota > Metazoa > Chordata > Actinopteri > Characiformes > Hepsetidae > Hepsetus > Hepsetus odoe. Next base: position 14,587,090 of record CM029374.1, on the reverse strand, counting down.
AAGAAAGCTTATTTTGCATTAAAGGCATCTTTATTGTGAAGGGTTAGTGTTTAAATTTGTTTATATACTCCTTTCTCTGTATTTTGGCACTTGAGTTATGTATGCAGACATTTGTGCGTATGAAAAGAATAGGCTGATGAAGAAGCTGATGTTAATGAGAGAATCTGTAAGTCCAACATGAGCCTGTTTGACAGTGTGCTGTCTGCAGTGTGTTCAGGTACTCAGAGAGCGCGGCTGGCAGGTGTCTACCTCGCCGAGCTGACTGCAGACGGTATTGTACTCAAGTCCTGAAGAACTGCGGTTGATTTGTGCAAGAATGTATAATTTTCTCATTTCTTTCACGAGCTGTCAGCCTTTCACAAATTAGCAAGGGGCTCTGACCCTGGCGTTCCACGCACAGCAAGAGAGAAGACGGCGTAATGCACGACATACGGCGTTTCAATCAGACACTCTCTCTTTCACACCCATCAAATCATCTCCATATACATAATTCATACACCTGTGGAGGGATGAGCTTTATTGCCACACTTCTGTGACATGGAGAGTATGATTACAGATTAATCTGCCTGGTTCAGCCTTGTGACATAAAAAGACAACGTCTTTTTTTTTCCGTTTTCCTCCTTCTAAAACTAGGCACTACTGTGCCCTTTTGACACTTTTACTTTTGGTCATGTGTTAACAGTTGTAGTGGAAGACCACAGAAGCTCAGAGGCAACAATTAACAGGAGTTTGACTATGTGGTCACACAGCATAGCACAGATTAAAAGAGCCACCCTTAGGAATGAAAACTAAAAAAAGTAACTTCAGCATCTCTGCAGCGTCTCCTAAACACAAATGAGATCAGGTGTAAAGAAAAAAGTTAACTTGGCTTACCTCTCCTGCTCTTCACACATTACTCCTGAGCAAAAAATAAAATCTTATATGTGACCCCCTTGAGTTTTATTAGACCTCAATCAAGGCACACACTGTGCTCAGATAATAAAGCTCATGTTTATCTGCATCTGAAATAAAGACAGCAAACTCAGCATGAACTCAAGCATTTCTCTCAAGAGCTTTCTCATCTTAATGCCATAAGTAAACTATTACCGTTTGTCTCGTGTCTTGTTTTTCCTTCTTTTCTGTTTCTATTTCTTTTTCTTTTAAAGGAAATTACCATTAAGTGACTTAAGGTCAAATCGCATTTTTCAATAAAATCTGAGCAATAGCATTTTCCTCCGCCATAGCCCATGTTTTAATAAACTGCTAGGAAAGGAGAATAGTGCAACACTTTTACAAAACAGTTTATTATTACTACGTTCTCAGATAAAATCTAGCCATGTGTTAATTTTAGATTAGATAATAAGGTAAGACAATGTGTGCACCCCTCCAATTTTCGTCACACTTCAAGGATCAAGAGCAACTGTGCAGCTGCACACAAACCAGAAATCAGTATCAGCAATGCATCAAGTAAAGTGGTACTAAGCATGACACCACTGATCCTGGAGCAGTGGAAATGTGTTCTCTGGTGCGATTAATTTTCCACTCTGTTGGGTGCATTTGACTTTGACAGCACCAGGTTAATGTAGCCTATATGATTTAAAATGGGATTTCCAGCAAGCTCATATAACGATCCGGTCTCAAGGTCAATTTAAGTCAAGTCAACAAAAATGAACAAAATTGCCAGTAACTGCAGTGGAAAAAGTTGGGACACCATTTGCCCTAATAGCTAGATTTTCACCCCTTTGGCTGGTAAAAATGCAATGAACTGTGTCAAGAATTTTTTGTAGGATCCTTGATGATATTTTAGGATTTTGGAAATTTTTTAACCAACTCCCCGTCTGCTCTAGAACTAAATCCACTGGGATGGCCTGGCCTTGCCATGTTGGCAGTTCTTTACCTCCCACAACAATCAAAATCAAGCCAACTAATTAAATGTCTTTGGTTATCCTTCAGAACACTCTTTAACTACGTTCTAATCATTTATCTTTCTATAATTCTGTCTATACTTTTAAGTAATTTTAGGTTTTTCCACAGTGGGAATTGGCATATTTGTTCTTTTCTTGTGTTACTGTGTTATTTTTTTTAAATGTTTTTGCAGATGAGCTGTACTTACATTGATCATGGGAGATGCAACTGCCTATGAGTTATTATGTTGGTCATTTCTTGAACTGAATATTTAATATTTAATTTTTTTAAACATTTCTGTAGTTAAGTGCTACAGAAAATTCCAATATTTTTTCAAACAGCTATTTAGTGAATAAAAATAAAAAATGTATAAAAACTGACAAATTTTTATTCATGCACTGAATGAAAATGAGTCAGTTTTATAAAATAAATAGCTATTTGAAAAAATATTGGAATTGGGATGAAAAAATGCTCTCCAATACATTCCAATAATATACATTTTGTTCATTTAGATGTTTGAAAAGCTCTTATTATGTATAAAGTATAACTTGTAGATTTTGTGGGGGTAATTCCTGAAGCATATGTTAGTGATGACTCTGAGATCAAGAGGAAAGTTGTTCGTGCTATGCACAAGATAAAGTGCCTGAGACTGGAAATATCTAATATCCAATGCATTCTAGTGCAATGAAGAACAAGTTGGGAAAAGCCCTCTGAATGATACATCTCCAAGAAACATCACTGAATTTCAAGACTTCAGAATCTCACACTAGCAGAACAGCTTATTCCGTTCCCTCAGTCTGGACCTATTAACCGCAAAACAAGTAAAACAATTGCTAGCACACTAGTGTGTGTGTTTGTCTACACATTTCACCCATTTATAATCCATCATGAAAGGTCATCATTGGCATGTCAAAAGGTCAACGATATGTATCACATATGAGGCCATGCTTTTTTTTTCTTCAGATGCTGGATTTAAACTAGCTGGATCTTTGAGAGTGCATATGTTCGTATGGATGCTCGTTGAAAACATGCATTTATGCATTTCCATTTGTGTGTGTGAGTGGGTCTGTGCATGCTAGCAGCAGCCCTCTTCTCCGTGTGGAGAAAGAAGCCATTCTACAGGCAATCAGAGCTGTGCCTGCAGGAGCCCAGCCAAGCCACTCATCCTCAGCCTACTCAAGAGCTGCTTTAATTAACCATCATACCACAGATGGGATCGATTTTAACCTCTTTCCCTCTCTCTCTCTCTCTCTCTCTCTCTCCCTCTCCCCAGCTCTCTCTCTCTCTCTCTTTCTAAACCTTCTTCAACCCCCCTTAAACCTTACATGTCTTTTCAACCTTCTTTCTCCAAAGTCTTTCACCCATTGCTCTGCCTCTCCCTCTCATCTTGTGTCCCTTCTCTTACACAGTCTCTCTCTCTCTATCTGTCTCTCTCTCTATCGCTCTCCTTCTATCTTTGTGCTCCTCTCTCTCCTATATACAAGTCACATAATTGAACTGGAACGGTGCCAGACTACAGCCCCCCAAGTCTGCCTGATTTACCCACAGCCCTGGCCTCACCTGCTCAATACCTTATTAGTGTCAGGATCTGTGGAGAGCCATTGCGGATTAACGAGAGAGATATGAGATTGATTTCCGCCCAAATAGACGAAATTGGGTTCTGCCCTTGTACCTGTATGTATGACTGTTGTAGATTTAATATATGTGTGCATATACAGAATATATGTATGCAGCAAATTTTGTGTCTGAAAATGAACAAAAGTAAGTTTTAAAATATTTTGAACAAAGAAGTGTATGGCATGTTTTATTTATTTATTTATTTTTTATTCTTATTCTGTTCGCTGAAGTTTATATTCAGACAACTCTCAGGTGGACTTGACCTAGTCAGAGGAGGATTTTGCCCAAACATCTAGGTCTATTCCGGTCTCAGACTAGATATTGGATGTACATTAAAACAAAACATCTCCAAAAACAAAAACTGTTCAAAAGGAAAGAAAATAAGTTTAAGATTTTAATATGATGTATGTTCTTAGTTATTTTAGTCTGTTTCCATTGGCCTACAATGTAACATTTTAGCAGAGATTTTCAATATAAATAAATGAATACCTGTTTAATTATTGAAGCATATGCACATATTTTAATGAGAATGACTTTTTGGAAGAAAAACTTTAATGTCACACATATTAAAGTCTTATGCATGCAACAGTCTAGTTTTAAAATAAAAGAAAGTATGCTTAATATCCTGCATATTACTAGCATATAAAAGAAAGATAAAAACATTATTTCGTTTATGCAACATTATTATGTTCTAGGAGGTGATGGACCATTTCTACTGCTTAAACACAAATAAATACATTAGAACAGTCCTGTGTAAAAGTGCTTGCCCCTTTCTGACTTCCACTATTTTTGTTTTTTGGGGTTTTCTAAGTAGCATAAGACATGTATTTTAACACATATAACTAACACACCATTTTCCAAATGATGACAATAACTGCAATCAAGAAGTTACAAGAGATTATTTTCTGGCATCATTAAGGAGAAATTTTTGGCCCTTTCTTCTCTACAATATTTTTTTTATTCACATACATGGGGGTGGGGATAAGGGGTGGTGAGTTTTTCAGCTTTGAATTGCCCTCTTCAGATTCTTACACAACATCTCAATGGGGGTCCAGTCACAGTTTTGACTAAGCCATTCCATAATTTAATTTTTATTTATTTATTTTTGCCATTCAGAGATGGACTTGCTCTTATGCTTCAGACTGTTGACCTGTTGTAGATCTCAGTTGAGCTTGAGCCTCAGATTACAGAATGGAGACTAGACATTCTACTTTAATACCCTGAAGCAAAATTCCCACACCATTATGTTGCTGCCACCAACCTTTTGCCTTTGAGCAGTACTGGCTTGATGCCAGATGTAACGGGACACGTCTTCCAAACAGTTACACTTTGAATCTTCAGTTCATGGACTATTCTTCCAAAATTTTAGGGGTAATCATGGTTTTATTTTGGCAAATGTTAGACAACTATTCGTGTTCCTCTTCCTTATCCTTATTAAGGTTTTTTACTTTGCCTTTCGCCTGTGAATCCAATTTTTTAACAGATGTTCTTCTGGGTTCTTTTATGAGTTCTTGAAAGTTTATTCTATGCTGTCTTGGAGTAGGCCAGGTTACTCCTTGGCAAATTTACCACTGTTCCATGTTTTCCTCATTTGGAGAAGGTGATTCACTCAAGTCCCATAGTTTGAGACATTGATTAGTAACCCTTTATTTCCTCATATTTCCATAACCTTATTTCACAGGCCTTCAGGAATTACTTGTAATCACATAAGAAGTTTCACATGGCTGTAAAAGTTGTTTTGAGGTGATATCTGGATTCAACAGGGTTGAAAGCACTCAATTTAGAGTGGGACTATGCCATTTTAAACCTTTGTCAATTAAATTAAGTTCACTGGTAAATTGAGCGACCAAGGTGGCAATCACTTTTTCATATAGGCGATATAAGTGTGAGCTTTCTTCGTCAGTATATCTCAAAAACATTTTTTTTAAATATATGTTTTGTTTATTCAGGTTGTATGTATAACATTAAATTTTTTTGGAGATCTTAATCATTATAGTGTTATGAATAAATAGTAGAAATCAGAATTTTCACATCAGATACGTGTTTTCACGGCATTTTTATTTATCGTGAATATAAAACACAATAAAAAAAGAAATGAAGTCAGACTAATTGTTTACCTTTAGCCCAACCATTTCTCTTTATCTGTGATTTTCTGTTTCTTAGTTCCACGCCAGTAAATGGACAGGTTAAGAAACCTCACTTAGAAATTCTAATCATGAACTCTGATCTGCAAACCAATCGTGAGCAGCAATAACCTGTTGCAACACACGCTTGCTTTGTTCTCAGCGTAAATAGCGTGCTATTGATTATTCATGGGACATGCATGGCTTCTGAGGAAAATGGCGTGTCAAGGAGTTGAACAGGAGCTGGCTGTTTGTGCAGAGATTAAGGTCTTTTGGAGAAATAGGTGACTACAGGGTGAGAGACTAGAAAGGAAAGGCAATCACGTCTTTGTGTGTGTGTGTGTGTGTGTGTGTGTGTGTACATATGGTAGTGCTGAAAGCTGTGTGTGTTGTATGAGCTAGGCCCTCAGTATGCATTAACAGCTGGGGTCATGGCCCCCACACTCAGCACACATCTCTTCTGTCACATGTATATTATACTATACATATGATGGTATAATTGTACTGGAATTTATGTTGACGCCTGCACCAAAAGAAATTCCAGTTACAATAACAGTTCTGCATTCAAGGCTAGATGACACCTACGTAAATATTTTATGACGACTGACAGTAAGCTTGCAAAAATTGTTTAAGGGTTTAATCCTACAGGCCTGCAGCTCTGCTCAACATATGTGTTAAGAATGGTGAAGAGTGTTTTGAACAGTGTTGAAAAGACTGCTTTTCTCAGCTTAATTTTCCATATATATATATATATAATTTATTTTTTTCCTCCCCATTTCAAGTTTTATAGCTATATATCTTTATGAATGCAGCCTTTCAGAGCAACCAATAATTCCAGTTCATCTTGAACTTGGTGAATAAAATGAAAAGACTCTTTCTGACTGTAAAGACATTTAGTAATGCATCTAATGACATTTTACTGTTTCACTTAATTTGCTATTAATACTAAAAATTGTTCAGCTCTCATGTATCAATTTTACAAAACCAGCATTTTTCACTGGTTCTTACTGTTCTTTTGGTCATTTCTGTAAACAGGTAACATACCACTGTACACTGCCATAAAATTCAAAATCTGAACCCTTGTCTGAAACAGAGTCAGACCAAACAAACATAAGCACAGCATGGAACAACATGCGTAGGTGACAACAGGCTTATAACAGCAACAGTAGTAATGGTAGTAGTTGTGTTTTGAGAGTGTGTGTGTGGCTGTAGCTGGCCTGTAGGTAGAGTCTGAGCTTATTGTGGTATGATTTCCTGGAGTGTTTTTGTCAGAGTGTGGCCATGTGTGATTGCCTCTCCGTCACTAGTGTCAACCGAGGATAATGCTGCTGCTGCCCTCGCTGCCACAAAAACAGGATCAGCACAATCCAATTTCTCTTTCTCTGCAAAGATGGAATAATTTGCTAGAAGGACAGAGGCAGAAATGCTCAGAGAGAGAGAGAGAGAGAGAGAGAGAGAGAGAGAGAGGAGAGAGGGCAGTGTCTGGAGTCCAGGGAAAGATAAAGCACTGTTTAAAAACAGCCATTACTACAGGAATTGGGTGAGAGGAGGTTGAAAGTCTTCCCCCTAGCAGGCAATACCAACAGGAGGTGGAGGATTGGTCGTACACACATCAAGCAATAGATAGGACTGGCTAAAATTGAGGGACCAAAACCAACAATCTAGCCAACAAAATAAATAAATAAATAAAGGGGGGGGGGGGGGGTGTGAACAGCAGCAAATATAAAACGAGACATGCAGCTACATACTTTATGTGGATTACAGCCTGGTTAAAGAGAAATGGGCTTTGGAGTGACTTCAGAGTGGCTTTTTCCCCTCATGCTCCTTTTGTGCATGATCTACAGGTATCTAGCAGAGACAGTCTTGTGTTAAACTGAGGAGAAATGCTGTCAACAGAAACAAAATATTTGCAATAGTGTTAACAAAATCAATAGGCACATGCTAACACTGAGAATCCAAGCACTTAAAACGGAAAATGAGCTTTCGGAATCAGGTGTGTGTGCAAGACACACACACACACACACACAAATACAGCAGCCAGACGAAGCTCGGTGAGGGTGCACGCAAAATATATGAGGAGCTCTCAAAAAATCACAGAGTTTTCTTTGGCAAAAATTAACAAGCAGGAATGTCTAATTGCTTTCAGGTGTTGCCCTCCCTTCTTCTTCCACTCTCCAAAAAAATGCAGCTACTGGGGGTGCAGAATTGATTTGTGTAGATGCCGGCGTTGTAGGAGGCCAGAAGAGATAGGGGCTGGAGGTGGAGGGGAAGCTGGAATAATCAGGATGGGCAACACACCCCGCCTGTCAGTGCCATGTGTCACACAGGCTCTAGCTGTGGAATGGCCCGGAGATTAGAGCCCATGCTGAGCAGACGCAGACCTCAGGTGTGCAGCCTAATACTCCAGTAACCCCAGGTATACACTTGGTTGAGTGTGTGTGTGTGTGTGCGTGTGTGTGAGAACACTGATGATTGGCTGTAGGCCTACTTAGTTTAGAAATACAAATTATTTATTTGGTCATAACCTTTACCTCCAGTTTTGTTGTAATTGCTTGTCTTCCTTGGCCATACAAATAAGGTAAGACCTGAAACACAACACCATAACCTTTTAATCTTGAAGATGTGTTTTGCCTTAAATTATATTTTCACTGTATTTTGAATTATTTATTTAACTTTGTGATGACAGTCATTCCATTCTTGCAATTGCCTCATTGATATATGACTTATGGTTCTCCACTCTTACCTACAAGCCTTTATATAAAGATTCACACTAGAGGGTTCTGTAAATTTACTGTAATATTGTGAACACATTCAACACTTATATTTCATTTTGAAATATAAGTGAGAAACTGGTTATTCTATGGCATGACACAAAGAACCCTTTTTAGTACCTTTATGTTTTGTATTGTACAGTGGTTTGTTACAGAAAATCTATATTATATGGAGTTTCTTTACACACACACACACACACACATTAAAGCTGCCTCCTGGAAAAACATAAAAAATGTTCACATGAAAAAGGTCCTTCACACATATTCATCTCATTTACGAACAGGTTCTTTAAAGAAGTATGCATCGAAAGTATTTAAGGAATCAAAAGTGGTTTTTGCAAAGCATGGCTCAGAAGAACCCTTCATTTTTTTAAAAGTAGATAGTCCACAAATTTCCCAGCAGATTTTCAGATGTAAGCTGTCCATTGCAGCTAAAATTCTTGACCAATCCTTATGCCTATAAGTGATCTCCAGTCTGATGGAGTGCAGATACATATGGAGGGTAGTATAGTGGTGTGTGAGTGAGCTGCAGGTATTCATGGCTGTCCAGCAGGGGGGGTTGGCAGTCAATGGAGAGCGAGAGGGCCAATGGCTGAGGTTGTGTGGCTAAGTGTCTCATCAGCATCCTACTCAGGCTCCAGGCCCACGCTCTAACTGCGCCCTGACTTGATTGTAATTGCCTGAATTCGGCTCCTGCTGCTTCATCCTGGCAATATAACTGCCACATTTTAACCCCAGAAAGCCTAGCCACCGCCACATAGCTCCAGTACTCTTAGAAGTGCACTCTGCGCTGAACTCCACTGCACTACAGCAGCCTCTGTTCTTACAGGGTCACACTTTTCCATATATGACTTATATATACACACACATAAAGAACAGGCTGTAAAGAGACAAAACATCCATTACAGTTCACTTGACTGCTTGTGTTAAATCCTGTTTTTTTCTCACTACATTTAAGATGAATGCCTTATCCAAAAGCAGAATATGACAGATTAACCAGGTGTTGCTGCTTTAACTTAAGGAGACATATTGGAAAAATACAATGAAAGGATAAAAAGAAGACATTTTTTATCTTAAGACTAACCTGACTATTTTACATGTTAAACTCTGAAGATTTTTACATAAATGTCTCATTCTCAATCACACACACACACACAATTAAAATCAGATTTTCTTTTTTTTAAGTAATGTGTGTGTATGTGTACATGTGCATGCGTACGCGTACGCGTATGTGACTTCCTGATGCTTGGCAGGGAGCGTGTGGCTTCAGGCTGCCAGGGTTAACTTCAAAACTCCCCCATGGAGCTCCTCTCTCTGTGATAATAGCTGCTGGCGTAATGAAGAGCAGCCTGCTAGCCAACAGGTGGTCCTTTTAAAGAGCCCAGCCACTGCACTCAGGCCAGAGAGAGGAGGAAAAAACACCATGCTAAAATGTGTCAGAATCTAATGTTCCGCAGAAAGAAAAAGCTGTTTTTCTCCCCTTTGTTCAATGCTAGAGATTCAGCCTTGTTCCTCATTGTTCTGTGCACAAACGAGCAACAGTCTTTTTTGACACAGAGCCATGGAGGAAGAAAGACTGAGGCTGACTAGTCACAGGAGGAGGAGGGAGGAGGAGGCTTTGCTCCTTCTTTCTGGAGGGTTGAAGCCTATTAAGAGTTGGTAAGTTATGAATGGTTATGAGTCTTTGCCTCTCCTGCACACAATGTAGGGGGACCCAGGCAGAAAAGGAAAAAGCTGACTGGCTTTTTGAGACTGCCAAGAAGTCTTAATCACATACAGGCAGAACAGAAGAGATAGCAGAAGGGAAAGAGCAAGAAAGTATGGGATGGAGAGAGAGAAAGCATAGGGTGAATCAGGGCGGAAGCACCTATTGCCACGAGCAGAATGGAAGAGTGGGGTGGACTTGAGTGGCTGGGGGTGGGGGAACAGAGTTAATCCTTCTGGACACAATAACAGTTTCCACTGGTCTTAATGTCCAAAACAGCACAACTTTATTTAAATCATCACGTCAGTCAACTCAACAAGTTCAAAACATAATTATGTTGTGTTTTGTGTTCAAACACAAAGGAATCATATTTTGTACTAAACTAGAATTTTTATCCATTAATAAAAAATAATAACTTTTTGTAAGCTGAAATGATTCACTGACATCCACAGCAGCACTAAACATTTAAGGGCATATCTATCACCCACAAAAATACACTTCCATGCCCTGACACCTTCAACATTAGTGGCAAAATGCTGATTCAAATTTCTACAAAAGATAAAATTGACATCCAATGAGAGGTACTTCACCTGCCTATTAAGCTACATTCTAAGCTCAATAGCCATGGGTCAGAACGGATCCTGGCTGGGCATATCTTCGCACAAAAGCTTTTATTCACATCCATAATCCATCCGTTATTGTCCGACCAATTTGTTCTCGTTAAGCTACATAAGGGGCCCAGGACTGAGACAAAAGCTGCAGGGGGAACAATGACCGACTCCCCGTTTGCTTTGTTCCCCACGCTCAAGTATGCACCTCCCATGGTGCACCGCGGGCCTTTTTTTGGGCTCAGAGAAAAGTGAGAGCAGAGGGTGAGCGAAAGGGGCCTGGTGGAACACCTGGAAGAGACAGCTTTCACATCCCTACTCTCTGGAAGAAGAGATTGCAAGCCCTCACACAGAGAACCACGACAAGTCCTGTGTTTTGACAAGCCTTTACTCAGACGCATTTGATAACCTGTCAGAGTGGAGAAGTTAGAGGCTGAATGAAGCACTCGGTAGAGCATTAGCAGTGAAACAGAATGAGGTCTTCAGAAAAAATACAATGAATAAAAATCAGTCAAAATAGACAAAAGTCTGTTTAGAACAGAATAGATAAACAGCAGCAACAGCAATAATGAAGTCTAAATTCAGTAATGTTTTTATACATAACATAGGCAGAAACCAGATTAGTGTGATGAATAATGGCTCTGGCCAAAATTTAAAAAATAAATAATTATTGCTTCACTTTTTTGTAGACTTATCTACTTGCCTCTAACAGCATTATCACAGTAATCTGTTGATTAACGTTCTGTTTTCAAGACCAAAGAAATGTTTAGATGAAATGTTTTCTGCTAAAGGATTTCCATTTATTTACTTACAAAAAATATTTTTAAAATTCGCATTTCTATTTTTAGAAGCGGGCTACTGCAAAAGGAAGAAATGCTTTGCTGTTTGTATTGTGAGGTTTCCCTTTCCCCACATTATATGATGCATCTGTGTTATTCATTCTGTGCGTTGTGGGACAACACTAGCTGAAAACTCCAAACAAGTACAAATTTAGGAGCTCCTCAAGCTGACGAAGATGTAAGGTATTAAATACAAATAAGTATAACAGAATAAATTATATTTGTAATCTGAAAATGCAGCTTTGGCCTCCATTCCTTGTTAGCATTTTAATTCCAGCACAAAAATGTTTATTTTTGCATGCAATGTGTCGACTATATTTGGAGTAAAGAAGAAAATCACATACATTTAATTTTTCACCACATTATTGCTTTAGCTTGCCTTGGTCCTTGTAAAGTATTACATTTGATGCAATCATGTAAGCAATTTTAAACCTGAAGTAAAGTGGAATAATTCATACTGTAAACTGTATATTTTCATTCATTCCAAGCAGCTACATCAAATGAAAGCCTTTCCATCTTAATAGCCCAGTCTGTCCGTCAGCCTCAAACGGGATTTTGCCCTGATTAGTCTTTGTTGTGCTAATTTTACCATTCCACTTGTCTCACTAAAGTGCAAACCCTATTTTTTTGCTACAGGGAAAGAATCGCCTTATTAGTCATCATTTGCAACCACAACAGACGGTGGTCAGTAGATAATGCACTGAACACAGCACTACTAAAATCACTGTAATCAAACGTGCTTAGAAGGTCAAAATGTGACAGTAGATCACAGGTGAACTGCCTCGCATGTGGCCTCACACAGGCTTTTGGTCAGGAGAAAGGGAGCAATCTTCCCAGACTAATTGTCTGTTCATAGCTTGGGGAATCTGTAATCAGGTCATTTGTTGCAATGACAGGCTGCAGAGGTGAGCAGAGACGCACAGCAGCAGCCTGATCACACACTGACTGCCACCCTGCAATCAGACTCTGCCTTTCTCACACATGGAGACACACTGTCCTAGTGGTCATCAAGTGTTAAAACTTGCACTTTATACTGCACTGAAGCACCTTTGTGCTTTATTTGTTATGAACAATGCATTGCTTTCTTCTTAATTTATTACTTTAAATTATAAATTTAAGCATGTTACCTTTCTTTTTTCTTTTGCTTTTATTTAAATAAAGCACATTGAAATGCCTTTGTGTTTGAAATACTTACTTTGCCACACTTTTATATATTGGTTGGTTAATTTATTATTCAGTACAGCATGTTTCTACATTTCCCCAAATCTGTTCATTTTTAAATTATTTTTTTTACATTAAGACACTATATGCAGTTCTTTTTTACTAGCAAACATCATTTAATTTTCCCACTTCAATCCCAAGAACAAAGGATCAAAACTCAAAAACAAAAAGCTTTTGTTTCAAGCTGAAAATGCTTAAGAAATTTCCCATTTGTGATTGTGTGTAAGGAAAGAAATTATTGGAAATTGGAAAAAAATGAATACTCAGAATACCTCTTGCAGAAAACATATATTTACAAAAATGAATATTGAAAATGGGTTTGTTGTCCCAAAAATGATTTCAAACGACAGTGAATAAGAATGTGCTCTCCACGATTAAACCAAAGACAACACAGGAATATTCAAAAATGACACTGGATTTCATTGGTTCAACACTGAACTTGACAAAAAAAACAAAACAAACAAAAAATTAAAAACTCATTTTAAGAGTTTGTGTTTAAGTAATGAAGGCCTTGCGTGTGAACGTCTGCATTTGTGCATGTGTGTCAAAATGGAAACTCCCGCACATCAGCGGACTGGAACTCACTTGCTCTCTTTAGCAAGGCAGTTTTAACTGCATTGATCTTACCATCTAATTCAGTCAGGCTGCAGGTCTGTTAAAAAAAAAACAAAAAAAAAAAAAACACAAAGTTAAGGCTAGTGCACATTCGTGAATGCAAATGTTTACTCTCACATTTTCCACAAGGCAAAAAAACCAAAAACACCTCACCTGAGAAACAGAAGCTTTCGGACGTTTGTGTAAGTAACTCTGAAAATAAACAGAATGTCATTTTAGGTGAATGAAAAAAGTAGCCTCGATCCTTCAAGAGGAAAACCTTCAGATTAGATCATCAAAATAGGTCAAGAGTTGAACTGACACGGATAAAAAGCTATTATAAAATGAAGCAAACTGGGACAATAATAAATATAGGAAAAATATTCTTATTCCAATTGCCTGGATACCTTTGCTGCAGCTATAAATCCAACAACTGGAACACCACCTTGGAAAGAATCTGAATCGTTATGGACTTACATTTTCCACTTCTGAAAGCGAATGATTATGCCTGCCCCAATACACATCTTTCAAATGGACATAAACTTTATGTATGGAAAAATATTTTATATTCCAGTGAAGCAATCAATATTAACGGTCACTGCAAACTGGCTTTCATCAGCAGAAGCCAGACAGGCCATTCTTTGCACTGTACTGATTAGCACTGTGCAGAAGAGGCCATCAACATTCACTCTGACACCCAGTGTCCCCCTCATCTATTCTGTCCATTGCCTCTCATCAGCTACTAGCAACTCAGCTTAATTTCAATCACTTTCCAGCGTGGATATAAACACATTTGGGAACAAGATCAAATGGCCCCCACCGCAAGGGTTTAATTAATTCACTGGACTTGCTAAAAGCAATGGCACAAAGTAAAAAGATCAGCATATTTTACAGTGTACTCAGCACCCCATTTTATAGGCACTACACACACAAGCACATACACACACACACACACACTCTCACACACAGATAGACACACACGCACACTTACTAAAGGACATGGAAATCAGCTAGCTCTCAGCTCAGCACTGAACTAAGTGAAGCCAGTGTGAGGAGGCGTAGAATGGTTCAAGAGCACTTACTCAGCTAACTTTGATGGGCTACAATCTGACATGGATAACAAATTCTGAAGAGAGGGGAAAAATATCACTCATATCAGCTTTTAATGGCTTTGAAGAACTCTCTGGTTGACTGTCGCGAGTGGAGGAAAAAATACACATAAGCCAAAAGTCTGCAGGATGGCAAGTATATGCATACAGTAAAAGAAATCGTGGCACACAGAAGCTAAAGTGGCCATGCACTTCAAAAGCCCTTGGCATCAGGAATCTTATCTATTAATGTTAATCTAGACAAAACCTCATGAACATTGTCTTTTCATAAAAATGAATGATTCTCTTGTATTGTTATTTCCCAAAGACTACAAACATTGTATAGCTATACTATTAAAGTTGTATATAATTTGATATTTTATGGAAACTTCAATGATACTTGAGACAGGTTTTATTATATCTCATTCTGCGACCCAAATATCCTGGTTTTCAACATGGATTGCAACTGCTTCAAACAAACAGTTTCAAAAACTCATACAATTCCAGTGAGGAATTCAATTTATTACATTTTCAATGTATTTATTTTCTGCTCCCTACAACATATAAACACGTCATCTCCATTTCCCTCTCGATTACTCACTGTGGAGTGGAAGTACTCTGGGGAAAGACCCTCAAGCTCCAGGATTCGATCCTCTAGTTTCTTCAGGCGTTGGTAAATGCTTTGAGGCACTGGACCTGCTACAAGACCGATACACAGTGAATTTACATTGAAGTAATGGCACTCTACATATGTTAAATTATGGCATTCTTTATGTGCAAGGCATAAGTGTTCACAGGCCTGCATCAAACCCAAGGATGGTTTCTCATGGGAGCTAGCTTTTGTCAAGCACCCCACTGACCTGCTGTTAACTTCAGGTGGGCCTCTACGTTCTGCAGCCGCTCTTCAATGGCAGGGTTTCCACAGTTTCTGCTGAAGGATCCCTGCTGCTGCTCTCCCTGCTCAGCACGTCCCCCTCTGGTCTGAGGTCCATATGTATTAACCACACGTGTCACTACAAGGGCAAATCATAATCGATAAGACGGTTATCACATTTTAACCACGTAAACGCTTTCCTAGTTGTGTTTGGTTGAATTGTACTTATTTCTTACCTTTAACATGACTCTTGAAACCAGGATATGGTGTGAAGACAGCATCTGTTCTGGCACAACTGTTTTCTGTAGAAAATAAATTAGACATTTAAGAAACGGCTCTAAAACAAAAACAACCAGTATGCAACTAAAATTTATCACACAAGAACATTAATATAGTGAATGAACGAATGTGAAAACCCTTGTCATTGCGAGGTCAAAGCACAGCACTCAGTGAACCACAACGAAATTGGACCTCTGCATTTAACCCATGCACACAAACACCGTGCAGCAGTGGGCAGCTATTGAAAGCTGCCCGGGGAGCAGTGACGGGGACAGTACCTTGCTCAAGGGTACCTCAGGGCAACCTACTGGAGAGGGGAATCAAACCCACAATCTTCCGATGCGAGGGGCAACTCCCTAACCACTAGACCACCGCTGCCCGGTGAGCTGAGAGATTCAATTTTCAGCTTTTATTTCCTCTTCTTTGGTTATGGCTTTCTAAGGTTTAACCACAGTGTCAGTTGTGAATGTCGGTGGTTTCCTTCATTTTCAGGTAATTCACAAGAGTAGTACTGTATCCCCAGTTCCACCCCGCCCTCCGGTATTCTCATTGCATTCTTTTTCAAAAACCAATGCTAATTTAGAGTTGAGTGATTTACAGTTTAAACAATCAATCTAACAGGACACACATGCATAAAAGACAACCCAGCCTATCATGCTCCATGCTATGCTTATGTAACATAAGTCTATTTATAAATATCAGGGAATAGATCTAAAAATCTGATCTCTCTTCTCATATTCTTCTAAATCTCAAACCCAAATGTTTACAATTGCATAGCAAAAACAAATAAATAGGCCTTGTGTTTCCAATACTTCAGGAGGTGAGTGAATATAACAGTTCACATGAAAAAAAGTCATGTCTTAGTTGATATTTTGAAGATGTTGGTGTAGATTGTTTCTAATACACATGTTCAGAAGCTTTTGGGTTGAGATCTGGATGAATGCAGAGATGAAAGCATATGGTTTGCATTTTCATACTTATCAAACCATTCAATGACATTCTGTTCACAGTAGAAGTAGTTTTCACCCTGGATGAGAACACTCCCATCTGCGTACCACTGAGCTTGTAGGCATGCATTTGTCTTTTCAATGAGGGAATCATGCACTGCAAGTGTAATATCCCTCATTATTTAGCTTTGGTAAGACTTCTTTGGTAAGAAGTTCTGTTTATGTTACTGTACCCATTAACTGCCTTTTTTTCCCCCCCAGCATAACCATCTTTCTTGAAATTCGCAACTTTAGTCTGATCCACAAATAGTGATCATGGCTTTTAAAGGGTTAGTGTACTAATGGAACAGCATCACACTGACATAGTGCTAAAGTTTCTAGCTGTTTACTGGCATCTTTCCCACAGATCTAAAAAGCGTCTCATTAGTCACTGTTCTTGCTACAACAATGGCCAGTTGAGCAGTCTTTGCACAAAAAGATGCTACCATCCTTGCCCCAGTAACAAACCTTTGAAAGTCACATCTTTTGCTCTTGTTATTTTTTATTTTTACACAGCAAAGAGCATGACAAGATGTTAAGTGTAGTAGAACATTCAGGAAACATCTACACTCGTTTTGTATTTCCCTACTGACTTTACATTTTATTAAGGTCTTCCTTCATCACCCATCTATGCATGACATAATTTTACATTATTGGACACGGTTTATACCATAGACTATGCTTGATTAAACAAAAATTGTAATGTAAATGTGAATAGCCAACATATATGTCTAGACTGTCAATTTGATGTTACAAATCTGATCCTCGTCAGTCATACTTTGAAGCTGCAGTCTTTCAGACTACTTCATGAGTGGTGCAGTCTGACCTCTCACCAGTGGAAAATCAGCACTTTCCCAAACATTGGCAGTAACTCAGCAGACCTCCCACCTTTCCCCATCTCTACATCCCTCCTCTGGTGCCCTCCCATTCTTACCCTGATTGCAGTCGATCACATTGCAAAACTCTCTCACATTGTTTTCATTGATCTCCAGCTGTTTGCGCTCTATAAATGCAGATATACGACGTTCAATCTGAGAGAGAGAGAGAGAGAGAGAGAGAGAGAGAGAGAGAGAGAGAGAGAGATTGATGAGAGAGATAAGCTACTGAGGAAAATCAATCTACGGTCATCTTTTTGCTTTTTAGTGATAAAGAGGAACAAAATACTCTGGGGGGCTACATGAATAATGAGGGAGAGCAGTGGACACAATTACAACATTCTATATTTTCATCTATTTCAGACAACAGAAATTTCTTGTACTGTTTGTTGTTTGCATTATTAAATATATATACAAATAAAAATAAATGCCTCCTTGTCTTTCCCTTGCATGCAATCTCACAGAATAATGAGCATCCACTTCATAATGTACCAAGAGCTTGGACCTTTCTCAGGACTCTCCAACAGGGTGGCTATTCTTTTCTCGATGAGGGAAAGCAAGCGCTGAAAGAGCCCTCCATTCAGACTGGACTAAGCTACACCCTAGAACCCATAACAAGGTTAAGAATAATTCAGTCATTACATGGAAGACCTCCTACGGCTGATTAGATTTAGACAAGCGACAGGTAATGTTGGACAAATCAACTTTAACTGCTTTTGAACAACACTTACTGCACAGAAATTAATGGTAAGAAACACCAAGAGAACAGATTTGGATATCTCTGATTTAAGTTTTCCTGATCCTAGACACTGACATTTTTCAAAAAGCATTCAGTGCTGCGTTAAAGCTGAACTCATGAATACACCCAGATAAGAATAGCTTTCCCTTATATAAAGTGGAAAAGACACATCATATGCTTCTGAACAACACTAAAGAGATACTGTTTTGTCAAGAAAAAATTCAGATTGGGCAAAAACATTCTTTTTTAATAATGATAACTTTGTAAAATAAACAAAATGCTGCTTTGTGCTCCTGGTGGCTCATGCCCAAATGGATCGTTTGGTCAACAGTTTCTATCATTGTCAAAAGGTATATTGCTCTATATTTGGACGGACTGATCTTCCTTACAGGCAAAATACCAATAAATGAATGGGAGGAAGCTAAGGAACAGTATTTCTTAACTTTTCTTTTTGCATATGCTAAAAATCCAATCCATAAAGTAATCTTGAGAAAAATCTCTATCATATTTTAATTATTTTGCATTTTATTAAAAAAAACAGTTTCAGAAACTCAGAAAGAAAAACCTTTTTGTGCTTCATTTTCTTAACTTTACCAAGATGGAACTCTTTAATGATGCAGTTGAATTCCTTCAAAATTAATCAAAGTTGTACAAAGATTGCCCTTTTTCAAATTATGTTGATAATTCCCTACATGTTGTTAATGGGCATGTGTTATACATATTTAGAAAAGACCATTTTAAAAACAAAGACAAGTTCTAGTGTCTGTCTCAGAGGTCTGTGGTCTAAGCTGCCTAGTAACTTTAGTGCAACTATTTTAAGTCACTGGTTAAGTCAAATGCTAATGTGAAAGGATAATCTGTAAAGAACTCAATCGTTTGCTCCCAAAAAAAAAAAAAAAAAAATTACACATACTTGTCTCCACCAACAAATCTACTGAACTTACAATCACTTACAACATTGAACTACTTTAAATGCTATTCAAAGGCATAGTTGTAGACTTTGAAAGCTTGCTGGCAGGACCAAACAGTTCCAAACTAATATCGTAATGAGTTCTTCATTCTGCTTTCCAGATTCATCTACTAACTATTCATTTTTAAACAACAACGCTTGATTTCTTTAATATAGTTCATTTTTAAATTAAAATTCTCCTGTTTTTCATACTTTTACACACATGTCAACGCTTACTTATAACTGAGGGAAAAATACAACATTATTCTACATTATTCTACATACATTATTCTATTTTACCCCTTAATATATTGAGACGTTCATAGTTCATAAGTATATCCATAAATCTGTTAAAGTGGTTAAAAACTCAAGGTTCATTGCCAGCTTCAGAAATTTAATTGAGAAGCAACTTGACAAGCCATTTCAATGTTTAATGGTAAATTTATATAGATTTAATGATTAGCTTTGCTGCCATTTCTGTTTTTGACTTGCCATCTTAACATCTCACACTTATTTTATCTTGCTTCAGTCTTTCCAAGAAAAGGGCTGAATTGTAAAGGGAGTTTTCCTGCTTGGGGAATTTTACAGTCATTAACTAATGCTACCTGGGTATGATATCATACCATTTCCTTTTTTCCTTATATGTGTAATTGTTTTACTTATATTTAAACAGAGATACAAGGTATTTAACTCTGAGAAAAGGAAGGTAACTACATCAGTGTGTTACATCAGGTTAAAGATTAATGATCTGAATACAAAATAGAGATGCACATATTTGAATTATACAAAACATCACGATCAGGCCTTTGGGCAACTACTGAATCTTTTCTCCTGATCAATATTGATCCATACCATACATCAGGGGATATTTTACCTCAGCTTTGCCAGCTTTAATCTGAATACTGCTGTCATCAACATGGTACTTCACAGTCTCTTTGGGTGCAGCATGGTCTCCAGCTTGGTCTTGTGATGTACTAGGAATGTGCTCCGTGTCTACCTCCATCTCTTGTTCTGAAGTTGCTGCCAATTCTTTACTGGACATTTCTGTTGTTTCACTGTTAGATGAGGTAGACAGTGTCTCTGATTCCACAATTTGCTTCAGATCTGAAGAGACCAGCTGGGAAAGGGGAGGGCGAGGCAACAGCACAAAATAATTTTAAAGTAATTATACAGTACCCATTCATCTAAAGACAAAAGCTTTACCGTTTACTTTTAATGCAAAACTATGGCCGAACCTGCAAAAAATTACAACCTAAGAAAGCTTGATGAAACTGTAGTATATTCCATCATGTTAAATAACTGTATACCACCTTCACATTAGTTCTCTGTTAACTCCCTGAAGGGATGAACAGTTGTGTAGCTGTAAAGACATCTGTATTTACCTGTAACTTGCTGATGTGCCGTTGTAAACATTTGTACACATGGCATGGCTTCAGATCAGAGAGGTTAACAGCGTTGGTGTTGGCAGTGACGTTTAACCCTTCAACGCATACCTTTAACTGGAAAAGCATCATTTCAATGAGATGAAGAGCTTGATGAGAGTAAGATTTGCACATTTCCCGCACCTTCAGTGTCCCCAGCAGACACATGATCAGAAAATAATGTGGTTTAAAACAAGAGAGAAACAGTTGGAAGGACTACACGTGGGACTGTGCTTACTTCTTACAACAGAGCTCCTAAGTGTTCAGTCAGTGTGTTTGCATTTGAGACAAAAGACAAAAACTGCAGGATATTCCGCCCCTATTTCTCCGGAAGAGAATAATTGTAACTAACCTCCGCTCCAAACTCTGTAATAGAATGGAGGAGAGAAGAGAAACAGTCGCTGAAATTGCTCCTGGGCTGATCTTTAGAGCTCGTTTCTCCACTGTTTTCATTTTGTTTACTTTCCGCGCTGGAGTCATAAGCCAGTCCACCAGCCGCCATGGCGCTTCCGCGTTTGAGCGCCGCCTCTGATTGGTGTAGAAGGTCCACTCTTTTTGTTTACGTCACAACCGGAAGAGGTCCCTCTGAGGAGCAACGAACGATTAAAAACTATTTAAAAAGCAGCAGAAAGAGTAGCACTGTGTTCCGTTTACTTATTTACATTAAGACTTTCCTTATTTACCTGGTTTCACTTGTTTGTACTCAGATATATTACTGCCTTAAGCTCTTACGACCACTAAGAACAAAAATAACAAAAACAAACATAAAGAATTATCCTAAAGTTTGTTTGGTTTTTTTTTGCTCAAATGTTCAGCTTTTTTTTTATTTAATCAGGGGTAACAAGAGTGTGCACACTGTTAAGTATAAGTACTGATACCTGTGTTAAAACAAGGGTGGTAAAAGTAGAACATACAGGAAATGTACTCAAGGTGTATATAAATTCAACAGCAGCTCAGAAAAAGGACACTGTAACTTTCTATACAAACCTAAACTTCATTCCACATTTTTTTTTTTACCTATTAAGTCATTATTACTTCAAATAAACAATTTGAATTATATGACAATACAAATAATCTGTTGAAACAATGAACATCAGCCTCATTGCTTCACTTTGATCCAGATAGCTATCAGTTCCCCCAGTTACAGATACAGAAGACACAGCCCTTCACTTCATGGTCAAGTCCTCTTTTCTTTTCTGCTTCATCGTGAGGTTGTTTACATCATTTTTTACACTGTTTACCTCTGGGTTGCACCAAGAGATAATTTTTTAGCGGTTAATATCCTATCTATTTAGATAGGAATCAGTCTTGGTGTTGTGAATGTATGCAATGAGGATTTTTTATGAAAACATAAAAGATCATTCTGCCCAGATGCATTAAAGCTAAAATGTTTGTTTTGAAATGTGCAAAGTAGAAAGTACAGTCACTTGTGTAAAAACGTCAAAGTAAAGTAAAGTCATCAGTAAA
The DNA here is from genome assembly GCA_017165825.1 of Hepsetus odoe. NCBI lineage: Eukaryota > Metazoa > Chordata > Actinopteri > Characiformes > Hepsetidae > Hepsetus > Hepsetus odoe. The sequence goes on along the minus strand of CM029374.1, from coordinate 14,565,050 downwards.
ATAAGTAGACACCTGAAAACTCTACTTAACTATGGTAATAAAGTACTTGTGCTTCAAGGTTTTTTTTCACAAAAAAATCTTAAAAGACAAGAAAAACAAGAAAAACCCCTGAACAAGGTTCACTTCCCGTGCAAACAGATCCAGAATGTACTAAGACGTTCCAATGAAGATCTATAAGATAGCTGCTATTTTTGAACTTCTGCTAAAAAAAGTATTAAATATATGCTCACAGTTACATGAACCAGTTTTTCAAATGAAATCACTTTACTTATGAGTATGTGTTCTGCCTATTCTATCCACCTCTGTAAATTATTAACTTGATCCTATTCTCTTTCTCTGTTTCCGTGTGTATTGTCGGTACTGTTTAACCACTCACCTACCAATTTAAGTCTATTAGTCTAAAAAGACCAAATACAAACTATAATAGGAAAATAAAAATGAGTTATTGAACGTCATGTGTCAAGTTTTGTTCTTCCTTGTTTTGTTTTGTTTTATTCTCTTTTCATGCTTACAGTAATGACTTAACATAACCAACCGGCTATATCAAAAGACCAAAAAAATATAACCTTATGTCATATTGTCAATATCTTGAAATTCATTGGTTGTACACATTTAAAATTTTGATGCAGTCAATGAAACATTGTAGTTTTAGCCCAAACTGGAGGTTTTGGCAGCCATGTCTATAAACCTGGCATCTTTAAACTAATAATTACATGAGTTATTACTCATTAACTACACTCATGCCTGGAAGTGTGCCACTTTTTTCATCTTTTGGATCCTGTGATTTAAAAAAAAAATACTTATATAAAAGTTTTCAGAGAAGTGAAAATGTGATATTGTTAGAGATCAGCTGAAAATGTTGACTTTGGGCTTATTTAACCAGCAAAACGTTAAGCAATCTCCAGGATTCTGCCAGTATTTGACATGAAATTAATCATAACAGAAACATTTCTACAAGGCTTTCTGAGAGGTTGTTATCAGAATCTTATATTTTCTACATTCTACTATTTCATATATATATAATTATAAAATTATATCTAAAATAAAAGTCCTACAGTAATATTTTAATATTAAAGTATTTTGAATGCAAAGGCATTCAGACTCTATGCAGCTTAAAATAGGCAAAATATTAGAATATATTAAAAAAATTGTCAATGGGCCATTTGATAATATTTTTGTACTCCAATTTTTGTCTCCCTCCCTTACAGAGTCTCATAGTGTCATAAACAGTAGCCTACCATATTCAGCTCTTTGTTTATAGATTCTCTAATGACCTTTTCTGTCAATCAAGCATTATTATAAAGTTGGATGAACTTGTGAATAGTGCCGAACAAGGTGACCTGACCTTTGCAAGGGGCTGATGAATTTGACACTGATTCAGTACCGACCATGTCCACTGTCACCCTCTGATACCCAGTGTCAGTCAGTGATATTGTCAGATTCTAACACCTCAGTTCAATTTTTACATCTGTGTTTTCTCAGTGAACACTCTGAAAAGGCTTTTCCCCATTTATAGTAACACTGACTGTCAAACAAATGTGTAAGGGCGTTAGGGATGGGAAGCTGTCCACAATGGTGTATTTTTCTCTGCTGAAGGGCTGTGGGAAAATCTCCCTTCGCTATTCATACATTTCTTCTTCTTCTTTTCATATAATGAGGGGAGACTGATGAACGTGACAACAGGGGTAAAAAAAAGAACAATTGCCATCAATCGCAAAACTCTCAGCTGTGAACTCTGAAATGTTCTCTGGACAGGTTAATCATTTTAGGAAGGGTTTCGAGGCAAACCTTTCAGCTCCAGCCTTTTCTAGGGTGCCGTTTAATTGTTCCAGTGTGGGGAGGGAACTGTAACACTTGACATCTTTTGACATTTTGTTGTTAGAGCATATTCCCACGCTGCTAGATAAAGAAAAATCCTTCTTATTTTAACAGCTCAGCTTTACTGGTTTTGTCATTAGACTTATTTTGCTGGATGTTAGAGGTCAAACAATAGTGCAATTGCAGTGCATCAACTTATCACTGCTTATACTGATCATTTTATGTATCAATTATTTAACATTTGCAAATCAGGTATGACAGGGAGAATGATTGTGTTTCCAGTAAAGGGGCTTGTAGATCTTTAACTGTAGGGAATGATTAAACAGTTTTTTAGATCTTTCTTTGTTAAAGTCCATTTTTATTTCCTCTCAATTAACAGGGGTATTAGATAGGAGTGACTGTAAAATAATAATAAAATAATAAGTTCAGCCATTTGGATTGGATGAAAGGGCATGAAGGTGCGAGTTGTGATAAGTACAGTATAAAAAAATGTCAGCAAGCACAGAGCAAGTGACGTTGATATGGTAAGGAATTTTACAAAGCAATTACAAAAACACAAAACACTATATATATCATAACATTTATCATAATATTTAAGATTTGTGAAGTTTGATAAGCTGAAACAGACAGAAAAAAGTACAAATAGAGCCATGTTTAAAAATACCATCAAAAACTGTACACAATGATTTGCTTTGTTTTTCAGTTAAATTAAATCCAAATTAAATAATTATTTAACTTAAAACTAAATCCAGGGTCTAATTTAGCTTTTTTTAAGCAAACTTGCAAAATGTCTTAGTACTTTTAATACCTATAACATTCCTTACATTCCCAGAAAAACAGATTTAGTTATATTGTGGAATAAATTTAACACAACATTAATCACAAAAATTACGAATATCCCACATAATATTGTGACTGACCATAATATGATGGAGTATAAAGTTAAGCTTCTAAAGGACATTAGTTCTTCTCTTCTAATTATCAATGAAATTCAAACCTCTTAACTTCTCTTTCAGCACAATCAGGAAAAAAATTGCAATTATTGCCCCGCTAATGAATGTCACATGTACATTGGGGGGAAATTAACTGAAAATCCATCTATTTCATTGTTTCTTTAAGGGCAGGGGATTGGCTTATAGATTCTAAGCATTGCAAAGTTTTCCTTCTTGTCTCATACCTCCTCCCCTACCCCCACTCTTGGGTGACTGCACCTGTCACCTGGGGGCCCCTGCCTGCACTCAGGATCAATTTACATAACCTCATTTAGCAGTTCACAAATCAGAGCCATTAAGAGCTGCTAACAGGAACCAAGGGTTCTAATTTAGCCTGCCTTTCACAGTGGGAAAATTGGGCAGCTCAGGCCTACAAATAAAGACTCAGGTCTTGGCTTTGATTGTTGATTGTGATGGTAAATGTACGGATGATTAGAGCAGATTTTCCCCTTTATTGATTTCCTGCCAAAACACAGCATGCCACAGTCCTGTACTGGGAAGCTAACAGGGCTTGGGAGGGAGACATGGGTTTATGGGAAGAAATGTGTTCATGTAGCAGCACATTTCTGCTCACCTCCATTTTGAGGGGAAGTGTGGAAAGCATCCCATTTCTAAGATACAAGGAGGTGAGAAATTAATTACAAGATGAATAGCCATTAAAATAGTCCAATTTGATCCAGCAGACAATTCTCTATCATTGTCTGTAAAATCAGTGATAAAGTTTAATTTATTCTTAGCACTGCTGTAGAACCCTGTTGTTTTCTAGAGCAGCATAGTTAACTTTAAAAAAGGGCATCATTTTGCACTAGGTTGCTTTTTTAAGATGTTGAGATGACACAATGGAGAAAAAGCGCTTTTTTTATTTGGAAGCTGAGTTTATGAAGTAAATGTCCCAAAATTAGAGCAACACTGAAACTTTGAACTTTTGTATCGTTTGGACCGCCCTTATTTTGAACACAGGTGTGCAGATTTGGCAAAACCAGAATTTTGAATAAAAAAAAACAAAATTAAAATAATGATTATACTATAATATCTATTCTATTTGCAATTTATTAATATTCTATTTGCAATTTATATATTTTTTATTTGCAATTTATGCTGTGGATTGAGCTCTGTTTCTGTTCACTTTTGTCCAACTCCACTAGACTGTGATCACTCCTCATTCCAGTTTGTCATCATCCTAACACGTAAGGATTTTTCCAGGGAATAACTATACAGTCATCTGAAGGATTTACTTTAACCTCTTTTGTTTACTATTCACCAAATGAATTTAAGTGTGTCATTACATAGCTCATGTCAAGTACTCAGAATGACTCTCAATCGGTTGTGAATTTGGCAAAGATCAGTTCACAATAAAAGGGCTGATTCAAGTTCACACGTTCCCTGCCAAACTTGTTTGTGTGGAGGTGGCTGTGGCTCTAAGGGCACGCAGCTCGATTGGCTGGCCAATCAGAAACCTTCCCCAACGGCAGAAGTGTCAACCATTGGATTTAACGGTGTGACTACGCAATTAGAGAGTGAAACATAGGTTGGACGGAAAATAAGTGGAAATTGTGAGTGTCTGCTTCTTTTTGCTCACCATTGTGAATTGTATTTATATCATTTAAATTAAAGTTCAGTCTGAAAGAAAATAAAGATTATGTAATGGTTCTTGATATGGATCTATATCTTATGACAATACAGAACCTACATATGGAGCGCTTTTAACCTTAAAAAGCCTCTTTATATTCAAACATCTTGTTCTGAATGTGTTATTTGAAGAAACAACAATTGAAAAGAGGAACTTATAAGCCTGGCATGGTTATGACATGCCTCTAAGTATAAAAATATTAAAGATTAAAATGTTGGAGAGCAAAATAAGGCTGTCACAGAAAAGAGAAACAAAGATTTACTTTTTCTTTCGCGATAGCATCAGTGTTAAATTGGCTTTAATGAACATGTAATTGCTTGGGATGGACTAAGCGGGCTCAAAGCAAACATGGGCTGGAATTGATTTGCATTTCCACTTTTTTGTGCGCCGTTCCTCATTGTTCAGGCGCGCTATTGATCGGCTCCAGTGTATCGTCCTGCATGTGTTTCCCTTCATTAAAAGATAACGGGTTACTGATGACTGCCATTCCCGGCTTTAATGCGGCCTAATGTCTACTTTGTTCTCGTGTCATGTCGGAGGGCAGCCACAGTAATGAGTAGGTGGGTGGGCTGTGTTTTGCCCATCATTGCTGTAGGCATTTGGCTCTGCTGCTTCCAAGGGGATCTGTGGAGGGGTTAGAATAGCAGGACCTCCAGGCTCTGGATAACCTTTATGGGCCGAGCAGGGCAGAACTCGCGAGTTAATCCCGCAAGATGTGTGCAAGAAGCTGCTTAAAATGTAAAAAGTCTCTGCGACGACCACTGCAAAGTGACCAGAAGGGATATCTTTGATTGACGTTCTGCTACCATCTCTGTAATTGATAAAACGCCACTGAGCTCAAAACATATAACTCTAGATTAAATACTGCATCATATTTTTTTTTACATTTTTGGAAATGATAATATACATATTTAGAACATTTCAAGAAAAGAAAAAGAGATATAATTAGGAATGTTTTAATTGGTTTCAGATTTGGTATAATTTTGGCGGGGTTTGAGGGGCAACTATTAGACCAGTAAAATAGAGCCATTTGATTTAGCAGGCTGTTGTGAATATCCCGGAAACAGTACCAATCAGAGGGACTGTAATGATGAGCGTTCCCCCTGATTTCCTTTGCCTCCGACTTGTGAATGGAGCATGGAAATGATAAATGACACGACATACGTGCAATTGCTCGCGTAATACAATGGTCACACAACGGCGAGCCTCCGCGCTGCACAGGGGGAATTGCATGTTAGCTAATTGTTAATTTGGGCGACTTCGCTCTGGCTAATTGTGGCGGCTCCGCCAAGCCATTTGCATGATGGACTTGCCACCTGCCACGACGCGCGGCAGCCCGCTGCCCGGGCAAACTATATAATTACTGAACAGCAGTGGGGCAATTTTGACTGCCGTTCCTTTTGTGTCGGTTGAATTCTTCCTAATGACATATTTTATTAGGGGGCAAATAGCATACCTCCTCTTGGTTCTGCAGAAAAAGGCATCATCTCAACAGGTCTTAATGTTAAGCCGGGCACAGACCAGAGCAGGCCGCGTCTTTGGCAGTCTCGCGTTCTTGTAGGGATTTTAATGTGGCCTTCTTATTGTTCCTACCTATTTATGTCGCAACCGAAAATGATGTATTGGTCAAACATATATTTAAAGTGATTTTCCTTGCTGAAATCACCGGGCTGTCGCTAAGCTGCCATGAGCGGATTTCTTGGGAAGCAAATCCCTTGATTGTCTGGCTACACGCGTGTGGCTCCTATTAGAGATTCAGCTAAGCATTACTGCATGACCATTTCACCTCAAGGTTTCAGTAGAGGAGCACAGGAACACATCTTGACAGCAAACTGGTTTTAGATCCAGAAGAAGTATCCACCAAAAAGCCACACATCCGGTGGATGTATTTGTTTAACTGTATAACCAATATTCAGGCTCTTATTATTTACAATATTAGCAAATGCTTTTTAACTCGAGTATAATATGAAGTGTCCCACTTGATCTCTCCGCCGTACACCTTACAGTGTTCAAGGCACACTGGAGGGGTTTAATCCTGCCGGTCCTAATACACGTCCTCGGTTTAGAAAGCCCGCTGTCATTCTGTTTAGATCAATTATGTTAAAGCGGAATCCACGTTGCGCTAATGGAGTTTTCTTTTCGAAACACACGTAAGCAAGCAGCTCGTGTTAAAGCCACAAAAAAGTTGATCAAAAAAGCAGTGGGTGAGGTGATTACACGCTATTAAGCGAGGGACCTGGTGTTAACACGGTTAGTGATGCTTCGGTGACCACCAAAGAACTCCCGCTGGTACAGTACAAGGACAGGGAGGAGTACCACTTGTCTGCTTGGCATTTCAGCTCGCACGGAATCACATGAACCCGTTTGATATTTTCGACTTTATGAGCCAAGAACTGTTAAATCGTGCAAGTGTGAGATATACAAGAAGGGCTTTATTTGAAGGAGATGTTCACCGGTTGTTTTGCAAAAGTATCCCCCAAAACACTGGGTTACCACTGTTATCATCATTATACAATGATACTTAATTATACAAAGTTTTACTAAAGGTTTTTGGATTGCAAATAAAATACATACATATGTTGACTCTTATTTTATATAAACATGATTATAATGAAAAGCTTTCTCTAAAATGCTTCAGTTAACATTGATCCACACTCACCGACTTTATTTTACATCTCAACGCCTGAATCATTACAAATTTCCGTCTAGGCTTTAAAACTATGAGGTTTCCCGCATTTCTCCAGCTTATCATAACCCCTTCCATATGATAACTATAGGTTTTTGGCCAGTTGTCTTTTTTGGTTTTAGAAACTCCACAATAACAATCGCACAATGTGTTTCTTTTGACTGAAACAATTTCAGGTGTTTCTCCACACGCTGCTCATAGTAAAGAGTTGCAAATGAGTGTTCGATCAACTTCAACTGGAGCTGAAGGATTGGCCAAATGATGGTTGCCCGAATGATGTATCACTTAATAGCGAAATCCGTTTTCCCTCCCCAGCCTGTCGCGAAAATAAAGCTGCATAAAAAAACTATAAAGAAAACGCCTGTGCAATTCACGGACACTTGCAGTGCAGATCTATCCATTTGAAATGTGAATTTAACAGTTGTAGTCATTAAAAGAATCATTTTCTCTGGAGAGAAACAAAAAACGAAAGCAGTAAAGAAAAGGGGGAGGTATGAAAATGCGGGTTTTTTGTTCATCGGATGGAAAAAGGCTCCATTCAGATAGCGCTGAATGCGCTGCATTTCCCTGCTGCCACAATTACACTGAAAGGTCAAGTATTACAGCATCTTGTGTTCCGCTTTGCATGCTAAGTATTCCTCCTCGCAAATGACCCGCTTCAGTGCGCTCAGCACAATAGCCCAAAGAAGCAGATGCCGGACAATTAAATATATTTTTTGCTACTAGTTGACAGTAAGATTTACTAAAGGATGTGATTGCAGGTGATGCTTAATTGTGCAATTTATGGCGTACATTTGGAACGTGAGCTACAAAGGAGCCCGTTGGAAAAAGCAAGAGAGTAGAGTAGGTCTCTTCTGTTAATTTTCCTGTTTTCTCCTAGCTTTTACAAATCAAACGTAAAATTTGGACAGAGCGGAACTGCATGCAGATAAGAAGTCCAGGCTAGCTGGCCTCTTCCTTGAGCAACTTACAGCAGAAGTGTAATCACACTCCGCGGCTGCATCCCACGATCCTAAAGTACCCTCGTTTTACTTAAAGGCCTCTATTATCACTGTGATAGATCAGTTAAAAGTGATGTGTTTTCGATTTTAATCGTAGGCTACCTGTTGTTTGGCGCGGTCACTTTGACAGTAGGTGACCTAAAGAGTCAACTGCAATCAATTTCAAAGCAACTTTGTTTCAAATTTGCATTTAAACGAGGTGCACGTAGATGTTTAAATGCTTCGACACCTTGGTACACATCTGCTGGCCCTGATTATGTCGAGGCCCTTACAGTTTTAGATGTATGTGTTGGCAGCTTTATTAGACACCGCATAAATGCTATGTTTTCGAATCCTGACATCATCATCTCACAGTAATGTCGTGAAACACCAATAACACTTGGCCCTCATAATTGTGCGCTTATTGATTGCCTGAAAAGAGCCGTTCAGCTGTTCATACGAGATATCCCGCCACTGGTCCTTTTTATCACTGCTGCAAGACCTATGGATGGTTACAGTCACCTTAAATGGTCAGATAATGCTCACGTGTAATTTCCTACCAAATTAATGCCAGTGCTAATAAATATAACCTAACTACGTCTACAAGAAAATGAAACGATGAGCGTCTGTTTTCAGCACCTCGGACAGCGCCGAAAAAAGCGCAAAGCGCATAAATAGCGTTCAGTACTCATCCTCTTCAATCGATTTTTCCACAATCGCAGCAGAACTATCATCCAGTGATTTTAAAATAGCAGTACTGTTTATCTGATCTGCAGAATGGGTCACCTAACCACACATTAAGAGACTTTATGAAAATTCTTGCCTATGATGAGTTGATTGCAGATCATGGCGTTTGAGCAATGTCAACGCAAACAGATATTTAATAAATAATATGTGTACTACTGCCATCAGTCACACTTACATAGTCTTTTCATTTTAAATATATTCATCTGAATTAGACAACCACTTTACATTTCACTTTACAACCACTTTACCTTGTACATCACTTCAAATGTGTCGTCTACAGTGAGCAGGTTGGTAAACTGATTAACACACAAAGCATATCATACAAACTTTCATTTAGAAGTTAGCAAGGCAAAATGTTTAGTTGTGTCTACGTCAGAACTTAAATACACATCTCAACACTTCACTATATTGAGATGAATTTAAAATCCTCATTTGAAAATAATAAAACTTTAAGGAACACTTTCACCTTTTTAGTCTTATTGATTGGTGGTTAACTGATCAACTGATCAACAACGTTTACAAAAGTCTTCTTTCCGCTGATCAACGCTGTGGAATTCCAAATGAGTGTAAAGGAGGAGCAAGGCCCAAGCCCGCCTAACTCTCATATGATTGAGTTGAGATTAGGGTCTAATTGAAGAGGGAAACTGAAACCTTTGCTCTTAAAGCCGCAAGGACTGTCCGTAGTTGTACATCGCATGTGCTGAAAGACAGCGATGAGAGCACGCACGCTTCTAACAAGTTATTTTCAACAGCGACAAGTTCCACACAAAGACCACACACCGAGCCTCAGACATGTAAATGTAATCTGCAGTCTTTCACAGCCAATTCAACAAAAAAGTCCCGAGCGAAACCAAATAGGATCTCTGGGCGCTTCAGGATTACGCTGGAAAATGGTTGCTTTTGCACGAAGGGTAAATGCAAAACTCTTCATTTTCCATGTGAATTTGTTTCAGGCTTGATATGCTTGTTACCCACGGGAATGAGGGAAAGAGAAAGATTTAATCGAGTCACCAGTTCCCTTATAACTTTTTAACCCCTATCTTTCGAAAGGTATCATATAGTGTGTATCATATAGTGAAACCTTACAATATTTTTTTTCCTAATGCTTTTTTATCAATAGGTTTATTTCAGAGTTATGTGGGCTGCAAAAGTTCTCAACGGTTCTTCAAATGGCGCTGGTCACGCGTGGGCTCAAAATAAAAATAGAGCTGGAGTGTGGACATTTGAATTCTGAAAATGAACCAGATACTTTGGGAGACATGAAACTAGTTTCTTTTTGTATGGGTTTTAAACAGACTCACTGCACTGTGGATTATACTTTTTGTATCAAGCATCCTTAGTTTTCTGTAAGTGAAACTTTGCAAAAGTAGAATTCTGAAAGTGAACAATAGCTCATAGCTCCTGTGGGGCCATGGCAGTATAATTATGGCCATAAGCGGCGGAATAAACTGTTGATTTAAAGCGAACTGCTGATTTAACAACATTCATCTAAAAGAAGTGCGCCATTGCAATCAGTGACTGAAGTAGTGGCGCAAGGTCGCCGCTGATAGCTGGGCCTCCAAACCCATCACAAACGTCTTCGCCAGGGATAGTGCTGTATTTAGAAATGGAATCCGAATACGCTTTGCTTAGTCTTAGAGCTTATAATTATTCCTGGGATGCTTTCAATGCATTCCGTTTGTGTTGGACTTAAAATTGGGGAGCAGCCTAACTAATTTTCAGGGAGCAGAGTTTAGAACGTGGGTTTCCACCATATAAAAGAATTGGAGGCATTAACCTCTCTAAAACCCATTCATATGCAAGCACAATAAGCTGTCAACAAACAAGCCGCCAGGTGGAATAAACAGCTGCCAGCATTCAGTCCAAATGGGTGCCAGAGCAGAATGGAAAAAGAAAAACTTCCACCCATCACTACACACACAGCTCTACGTCTACATCCACTACACATGCTTGGAGGGAATTAGCATTTAACAGCTGTATATTTCGTCTTACCCAGTTTGAACTTAATGCGCAAAGCTGTTCGCTTTTCACAATAGCATTACATGCGTTGACATCTACTAATGAGTTGTCAGGAAATGTAAACATATTTTGTATAGGCCAATTCAAGCACGCAATTACAAGAAAATAAAACTACAACATTCTTAAAACTAACCAATTTAACTTTGTACACATGGAAAAGCCTGGTGTGACATTATTCAAACAAAGGTGATTTATGTGCACGACTGTAGTTTCAGTTTGTTGCAAAATCCAGTATATTTACCTTCAATTGTAAAAGTAGAAAAAAACACAACTTTTCGGAGCTTATTTGTCACATGCGTGGTTCAAACTGAATCACAAATGTCACGTACAATGAGTCTATTTAATGTATAAGGCAGTTGCAGAAACTCTCTTCAGTCAGATGTTGCTGCAAAATGCACCTATTGTGGATTTTAATATGGATGTTTACAATATGGAAGATTTTGCATTGATTTGATTTTCTGCTGGTTTCTTGTTTTTTTTTGTAATTCTTCTAAAATTCTTACAAAATGCAATGCAAGACAGGTGAATCTGATGCAACTAGTGCTGAGCTATAGACCTTTTGCTAAATCGCTCTGTCGCGCGCACACACACACACACACACACACCGTTTCTGATGTTTATACACCTTATCAATATGTAAACAAGTGGGCTATTGGATTTACCCCTGCTTCTCCCCAACACTATATTGATAGAGGCTGCTCCGATAACTCTGTGTATATTGTCTTGCACAGTTATTTGGGAGAGCACCGCTGTTTGGCCAGGGATCTGATTGATAAGCTTGCTTTTAGGAACGTTTTGTTTGATGTGTGCAGCTTAAAAAGGAGTGCAGACCTCACCTTTACTGACTCACTCCCTCCCACACAAACGTTCGCGGTAAAAAGAAAAGAAAAGCCAAAGGACGCCGACTTTACAAAAGCCTAGCTTTCGGTTTACCTTGCAGAAAACAAACAAGATTAAGGCTTTCAAACAGCACTGAAGGTAACAAGTATTAAAATAATGTGCGCTATTTTGCGGGGGTTGTAATTCTTATGGCCTGTAATTCTTCAGGCATGTTTTCCCTGCGAGAGAGGCCGTGAGCTCGGACTGCACACGTGCAGGTCAGACTAAAGGGAGGGGCCATCCTGGCAGAGTAAAACTGCATTTCCGATGTTTGGGTCACTTCATGTTTGGCTGCAGTCCATTTCAGACCCTTTTAAAAACAACTTCGCACAGATTGCAAAAATGACTTTTTGATCAAATCCACAATTTGTTGAAGAAATGTGTTGTTGACACTATTGTGGACATTTTTACTTACATGGATGCCTAGCTAATTAATTCTCAATTCTGGCCATCAACCTTCAACCTGTGTAATTTCACAAATACAGACTTTTATTAACCGCGCTGAGAGAAGCGCGCTTTGAGTTGGCATGATGGAAATGTGTCAAGTGGTTGCACACGAATTACACGTGCTAAATATTCCTTCCTCGAAAAGCAAACTCAGAGATAACCAGTATCTTAATGTGACATTTTATTTGTTTGCAACCATTTGACATATTTTAATCATGACCAAATGTTTCAGTGTGGGTGCGATCTTAGCATTCTAGCAACCACCTCTTTTTATCATAATTTATTAATATGATTGTATGACTGCATTTAAGTCAAATATCTATAAGTTACAAGGAAATGAAACGTACAAATACAAATGGAACTCAAGTAACATGTAACCCTCGATATCGATAAAAACTTTGTACAATATACATATCGCTAAAAACTATGTATTCAATCCAAACCTTTTACAGAAATGTACAAGCTACGGCTTACATTGCAATCTATAGGAATCAAGCATGTAGCAGTCAGACTGGGAGGTGGCGTCTTAATGGGGAAAATGAAGCTTTTTTTTTTTTTCTTTTTTCTTTTTTTTTGCTTTAATCCGTCCGGAATGTGTTTTTAATGTCTCCGTTTAAAAGCTATTATAAATAATTCCATCTTCACGGTCTTTGGGTGCACATCCTCGCAATAAAATACTGGAAATGCTATCTTTCTCAGACTTAAATGGCCGCGTTGTTCGTTGCCTTTTTATTGTCGTTATCCCCTCTCCGATCTGGAGACATTTCAGGGGATCAAGAACCAGAAGGAGCGACCTAGCCGCAGTTCGAATGGATACAGTATCTGTTTTTGTATTTGTTATTTTGCTTCTCGACTGGATCAGGACAGAAGCCGAGACTGAGTAGCTTACAGTTGCTTTCTGTCTTTCTCTCAGCCTGTCGCATTTTTCTGGCGCCGTCGTCACCACGTCCTGCCGTAAAGCAGAGCGGAACAGGGCAAAGCCGTGCCGTAGTCGGTACCGGAAGAGTTCAGGTGTGGCAGACCGGACACCTGCGTTTGGAGGGAAGGGGGGCTCGCGCCGTGCTGCCCCAGGTCAGGGGACTGTCCGGCACTGCCTACCTGCTGGCTCTGGTGCTGCCCCATTGAGCCGTTGCTGGACATGATCATGACGTTGGCTCCCTGGTGATGGTGGTTCTGCACGGCGCTGGTGGGCGTGTGGCCACTACCCTGGCACGGCTTGCCATCCTTCACCAGCACTGGCACGGCCACCCTCCGGGGGGACTGTTGCTGCTGCTGCTGCTGACACGAGCCGCCCTCTTGCTGCATTTGCTGCTGGGACACCTTGTCTTTGGCCTGCCGTTTCATTTTGTAACGGTGGTTCTGGAACCAAATCTTGACCTGGGTCGGGGTCAGGTGGATCATACTGGCCAGGTGCTCCCTCTCGGGCGCAGACAGGTACTTCTGCTGCTTGAAGCGCCGCTCCAGCTCGTAGACCTGGGCCTGAGAGAAGAGCACACGCCTCTTTCTCCTGGGCGCGCTGCTTAGAGAACCCATGCCTTTACCCACATCCGCCAAGGAGCCCAGACTGCTCATACTGCCCATGTTCATCCCGGAGGAAGAGCCCATGAAACGAGAGACTGAAAGGAGAGAGGATTCATTAGCTTTAGCAGTGGCCATAATTAACAAGAAGATAGAACGAAAAAAAAAAGACCATAAGCATAATCAAATTAAAACTCTAAACATTATTGAAATGTTATAATAGCAATCATTATAATTATAATAATAATCATAATTACAAATATTTGTGAAAAAGCTTCTGAAAAAAAAGAAATAAAATATTGGACTGTTTGATCTACCTTTTTCTAGCAGCTTATATGATTAGTGTGCTCAATTACACCAATTTTGCATGCACGATACTCGCTAGTATCTTTCCTTATATTCGCCTTAAGCAGGGTCAGCGCTTGAGAGCTCGTTAATGGGATGAGTGGGTTATGTTGAGCTCCCACACCTGCCTTATTTAACTCCGTGAAAAAAGCCGCGAGCAGCGCTTCCTCTTCAAACACCTTATATTTGTCATATTTACCCTCTGTGTGTATATATATATATATATACATACACACACACACACACATTTATATATATATAGCAGCATAACAGCAAATAACGCAGTTAACTTCAAATAAATTCGTGAAGTGTAAACAACAAGGGCGTCCTCGCATGCATTCTCAATACATCCTCAAGTGCACTTACTTGTAGAAAAGCGTGGGTCTGGGTTTGCTCCGTACCAGCTGGTGGCTGTCGTACTGCCCCTCATGCCGTCCTGATAAGCTGGCAGTTCGCTCATGTTGCCCAGATTGCCGTTGCAGTAGCCTCCCATGGCCGTGTGGGACAGCTGCGACACCCCGGCCGCGGTCATGTGGTAGGCAGCGGGCACCGTCCCGTTGTGGCCCATGTGGTGCTGCTGCATGGCCGCCTGCGTGACCTGCGGCTGTCTGTACGAGGCGAGAGGAGCCCCCAAGTTGCTGCTCTCCATACTTACTTTTTTGTAGCTCTCCTCAAGAGGACTCAAGATATCGGACACAGAAAAGGGAGTCGTATGCTTGGGGCTCATCGACATTGTTCTGTGCTGGAGAGGAAAGAAATCAGAAGGCAAAGGAAAGCCGTCCCTTCTTGTCGTTGGCCACTTTCCTCTGGTTCCTGTTGTTTCGGTCAGCGAGCTGGACACGTAAGAGGGAGCCTGGAGTCCGCCTTAATTGGCTTGAGTGGGAGCTCGAAGCTGACTTTCGTTTGTTTTAGCTGGGTGCCAGGTTTAAGGCTACCATCAGAGGCGGGGCATCAGCAGCAGCGAGGGCAACAATACAATGCACCGCTGTCATCTGTGCACCAAACGCAAAGAAGCCCATTACGTGGTGGCGAGCTGCCCCTGTCATCCCCCCAACCCCGCAAACGCACGCGCACGCAGCCCCCCATCCGAGCGCAAAGGTGTGCTGAATTCACGTGCAAGGTGTAAACGTCTGCCTCGCTTGCAGGGCAAAGACAGGCAACAAAGGGATGGTTGAAATATTGACAGTTGGAGTGATGTTTATGAGGGGCCCCTTAATGAGATGTGCACACGCAGACTTGAATCATCGAGAACCCACTCAGTTGCTGAGAAAAAAAAGGGAGCTTGAGTTGAACTCCTGACTTTTAATGGCTACAAGAGGCTTGTGGTGATTGCAGGCGTGTTTACATTATGCCCCATCGTACTCAGACATGCAAAAGTGCCCTTGCGACGAGGAAGGAGCGCTGACTGATAAATAAATAAATACATATGCGCGCGTTAAGAGGCTGCAAGAATGATTAACTCCCCTTTTTTCGGCGCGGTATATTATTGGGCGGGATCAGCGTGTTGTCCAAATTCCTATCCACTCTGCACAGACGCGCCGTGCTGAAGAAATGTGCTCGGAAGGAGGAGGAGAGCCTCTCAGGTAAAGTTAACGGCGCTCAAGTAGCCCACAGCTCTCCAGCTCCCCAGTGCCAGGTACACACACACACACACACACACTCAGGTCGCTTCAGAAGCTCGTTCCTGTAAAAAGAAAATCATAAGCAGGTAAAAATGTGAATGAACAGCAGATTTCAGTTTCGCTGAAGAACAAGCACGAAATCGTAAAGCTAATTAGAATTTGTGCTAATATACACATTTAATATGAATAATTTAATATTAAACGGCATATAACAACAAACAACATCATAAAACATAAAACACCACCAATACCACCAACAAAAAAAAAAAAAAATAACAGGTATTATTATTATTATTATTATTATTATTATTATTATTATTATTATTATTGTTGTTGTTGTTATTATTTCTATTACTATTACTATTATTATTATTTTGTTTTTGCTGCTATTGTTATTATATTATCATTGTTGTTTTTGTTGCTATTGTTATTATTATCATTGTTGTTTTTGTTGTTATGTTGTTATCGTTGTTGTTGTTATTGTTGTTATTGCTGTTGTTGTTGGTGTTGTTATTATCATCATCATCGTCGCCGTTTTTTTTGTTGCTGACCTATCAAATTGTAAATTATTTCGTCTTATTATTACTATATTATTATTTAATTAAGAAAATGCTGTATTTTTGTTTTACCTTTTAACATTCTTTAAACGTGATGTTATTAGCTGCTCCTCTGTAGAAGCAGCTGAAACAGTAACTTCAGAAACAGATCACGCATAGGCCTCCAGTCAAAGGGTCAGGAATCTGATCAGGTAAGAAAAAAAGTACGTGTAAAATACGAGTTTCACTCTTTATCCAAACGGATTTTTTTTTCCAGCGGGTGGTTTAACGATTAAAGGACTATAACCAAGTGAGCATCACTGATTTATCCTGCAGAGGCTTTTACTACCAGCTCCTTCAAAAGTAACCGAGGCTGTAACCGCGGATTAGACTATAACTTGACTTTAGATGGAGGACTCTGAAATACTCCACTCAGCTAACTTACATTTCTTTCAGAAAAGTAGAAATCCCTCTTATTGCTGAACTGGGATACCAATACATTTCCGAACATCATCAGCACTGAATTAATCATAGTAACATACACGCATTTAAAATATGCTTGAAATATGCAGCATCAACTACAAATATATTTATGTATTCTCAGCATTTTGTACATTACATTTGTGAGCTTTAGTGAATTTCATCTCAACTAATTCGCCTTGAAATGAATAATCTCATAGAGATTGTTAAAGAAAAAATTATAAAAAACTAAAAAGATCATTAAAATACAAGCTCAAGGGTCTCATGTGTAATAAAAAAAATATTTTTAATGAATCAAAGTTAAGGCAAAGGCTTGTCTTTAAATAGACATACTTATTTTACTACATCAGGGGAATAAATTACAATCTGACTTCAAATAAAAAAAACAGCGAGCCTTTGGGACTTAATCAGAGATGTTTTTCATAACAGTCTATGTCAAAGAATTAAATATTGTATTGCGTTACATACAGAGCATGTAACAGTACTGTTAAAGTTAAAGGCAGATATGAAAAGAGCATTATTCCTTCTCAGGCTTGCTCTCTCTATCACTCGCGCTCTCTCACTCGCTCTCTGGTTTGACTGAAGGGTAGACAGCGTCTTCTGGTGGCAGAATCTTGCATCTAATTCAGTAAAGACAAAAGCATTTCTGCAGAAACGCATTCATTCTTAGTTTCCCTGAAATAAAACCCAATTCTTTGTCATATGTTTTTGCTTTTCGCCCCATTTCCACCCTTTCTTTATGCTTCGTCTGCATTAACACCAGCTCTCGCACACAGTTGCATGTTTAAGGCAGGCCTCGCCTGCATGTGTTTTTTTCATGATCGACCTGAAGGCAGGTGAGCGCACCTTGTGCACCTCGTGGTGATTATGAAGTGTACTTCGCACAGGCAATTATGACAATTAGACTCATAACGTGCTTCCTTCCAAGTCATGGTCCTCCTTAATCCAGCTTTCAAAAGGCTCTCTTAATTATCTAAATCAGGCAGGCTCCTCTGTGCTGGAGCACGGCTATCATGGTCAATTAAACGTAATTAGACAGAATGCTTTCACTTGTTCCTTCGGAACAAATCGACGGATATTCCGAGCGCTATATCTAGGCGCCTGTAAGCTTTTGTTCAGTTCTACAACAAAAATTTTATTGTATTTCGGTTTACAGAACACATAGAGCACGTTCCCAAGCAATGGACAGGGATGTGTTACAAAAAGATCTTCTCATAACTTTACCATTCGTTTAAATGACATATGGACAGTTGGCTGAAATGGTGCCGTGAACTGTAGTGAGATATTTCGTGAACAGGTCGCAAAATAGCGAATGGCCATAAACCTGAGTCTTTCTAACCTGGAGACCCGTATCTGCACCCTGTGCAAGAAGCACCACAGTACAGGTCTGACACCTAGTGGACAATAGCGAGCAGTTTTGTTAGGGATGGAGACTGAGGTCATTGAGGACTGTGGAGTCCTCATAAGTGTCCCCTTCAAGAAGAAGATGACGCCAGGAAAGAGGCGTGGATAATAAATCAGCGCTTAAAGCATATGGAGACTGTCCTTCGCCCTATTAGTGCTCTGTTAAGACCTGCATTTAGACATTCAGATACCTATCAAGCCGGTCAGATCAAAGACAAATATATAAACAAAGCCTTATATAAGTAAATGCAGTAAAGTTAAATACCATTGTGTTTATTATGTATGTATCAATCATAGCCATGCATTAAAATTGAATGGTTGATTGATTTTCAAATTGTGGAGATCGCAATTCTTTTTTGTCGTTTGCTGTTCTTTTTTCTTTACGTTTTCTCATCTTCAAATAATTCTTTTTTTTTCTCCTCGTTCGGTTGCAAACTATTAACTCTGATTGATTGTTTTTGAATATTCTATTCTATTCACTGTGTCACTTAAAAGTACGTTCAACGCATTTGCCCCGAATATAACCGAATATTTCTGAAGATTCATTCTGATTTCTAGCGCCCCATACCTTTTTTTGAGTGTGTTGATAAGAATAATAATAATAAAAAAGAAATATGTAAGGAAGAATATGCGGGTTAAAGTCACAGTCGAATTTGCACAGCAGAATTGGGGCTCTAGCTCTAGTCTAACTATAAAACAGCAGAGATCCCTCAAAGCCTTTCTTTGTCACTCTCAAAGGCCAGCAAGTTTTAAAACACCATTGTTTCGTTAAACCCCATAAATTTGTCACCAGGGACTGATTAAACATCAGGAGAATTGAAACACTGAGGATTTTGTCTAGGTCCTTTTGGAGCGCGCACAATGGCCCTTTCACATGGAGACGCAAACAAAAAGCGGTGGAGAAGAGCTGCAGCGCTTCAGAGCGCCCTGGTCCGCAGCGTCGCGGCCTCCATATGCGGGGCAAGGTGGCTCATGCAGGACGGGACAAAAGGCCAGGTGACAGAGGATACACCACTCCGCTTGCAGATAATGAAGAGGGGCTGAAACAGGATGCAGTCCAGACCAATGATTTACTTTGGCTATTTCTTTACAAGAAGTTTGATTTTATAGTTTAAGGGTATACCTCATTTATAAATGTTACCGAATTTTAATTTTATCTTATACATTAATTTATTTGGAAGGGATGCGTCACTATTATTTAATTTGCTAGCTGGTCATCCAAAAATGAGAAAGACTATATCTGCTACACTGACCTTAGTTTTGCAAAAGCACTGATTTGTGCTCAGGCCTAATTCCCATCGTGTGGACGGTCTATTCTTATGCTGAGTCCTAAATTGGGTTTCTAGCTTCTAGACTGTTATTTACTCCTCTCTGTTGGATGAAAGTGAAGGTCTTAACATTAGAAAGGCCTCTAATGTCTTGCTGTGCGCTAGTCTTATACAGTACCATCAATGAATCCACCATTTACATTTCTTTCATTCCATCAATACAAGGGATTCCCAAAAATTGTAGGAACTTTTCGGGGTTTAAAGCTCATTGTTAGACCAGTAACGGCTTGTCTACTAAGGGCTTGTCAAAATTATTACTCATAAAGGGTCCTTGTTCAGGGCCTGTCAGCTATATAACAGCAGATGACTCCAAAACGTAAAAGAACGAAAGTTTATTTTTTATTTGTGCACAATAAAGACAATAAAGGGACATAAACTTTCAGAAGCTCTAACATTGCAATCTGATAACACTGCTATTATGTTAAAAAAATCCAGTTTTTTCTGTATAATTTGTTTTATCGATACACAAACATAAAATTATTGCGTCTCAACCATTATAGAGACAGTCGGCTTAAAAGAAAAACAACGGTTTAAACGTTAGCCACATTCCCAGTCCTGTTTCTCGTCCCAACGTTTGACACTTTAGAAAAGAAAATGCAGTGAATCCTAAATATGAAATATAATATGTGCAAATCGCATTCACTCAGTCACTATGTCGTTTGTCCAGAACAGGCTCTGGAAAACCGTGCGTAATTCCGCAGCTCCGTTTCCAGCGCCTCACCAGATGAAATGGGCTCTGGGGTCGTGTGTAAAGTGCTGGTACTGGGGCAGGAGGGCAAGCTGTGGGATGTGCTGTAAACTCTGGAAGCCATGGAGGCCGTAAGGCGGGACCGGGCAGCCCGATTTGTCCGCGTCGCGTAAGTGATAAGGTTTCCCGTCCCGAGCCAGAACCGGCACGAGCACCCTGCGAAGCGCCGGCGGCTGACCGGCGTCTGGAACCCCGCACTCCGCGCGCGCCCTCTTCATCTTGTACCTGTGGTTCTGGAACCAGATCTTGACCTGCGTGGGCGTGAGACGCAGCACGCGCGCCAGGTGCTCCCTCTCGGGCGCGGACAGGTAGCGCTGCTGGCGGAAGCGCCGCTCCAGCTCGTAAGTCTGCGCCTTGGAGAAGAGCACGCGACGCTTCTTCTTCTTCTGTTCCGCCTCTGTGCCTGCCTCCGTGGGGCCTGAGGAGTCAGGGGCGCTGTCAGGGTTACTCTCATCTGACCCTGGAAAAAACCACTTCACTTTACTGAAAACGAAACTGTAATCTGTACTGTAATAAAGTTATCTGCAGTGTAATGATCAGTAACCTGCAGTGTGTGTAAAAACACACATACACACAAAAAGAAAGATCAGTTAAGAGGAGGTGAAAATCAAATTATAGAACAGAATTCAAACAAATGTACCATTTAAGGCAAATCGTAAGTTTGGGGAATATTGTAGTTATATTTCTTAATCGCAGACAGAAACTATAGTCATATGCAAGCCTCTGCGCTATATGAAACAAAACAACAAACAAAACGAAACAAAACATAAAATAAATGAATTAATGAAAGTCTGTTGAGAATATGATTGGTTAAGCAGCGAAACGTAAGCAGGCAAGTAGATAGATAGATAGATAGATAGATAGATAGACAGATAGATAGATAGACAGATAGATAGATAGATAGATAGATAGATAGATAGATAGATAGATAGATAGATAGATAGATAGATAGATAGATAGATGGATGGGTGGATGGGTGGATGGGTGGGTGGATGGATGGATGGATGGATAGATAAATTAGTTATTTTTGGTCTTTCCAACGATTACAGGAAAAGTTTGGTGAACTAAGTGAGATCAATTTTTTAGGTGAAATAAAAAAATAGATAACAACTCAATTTAGGCCTTTGTCCCATACATTTTCAGTTATTAGTTCTTCAATACTTTGAGACACAACTAATTATTCAAAACAAATTCCTCCTTTTCTTCTCAGCGCATCCTCCATTAGCAGGCCAGAGTTTTGCCGATGACTTACACACGCAGTGACCTCGGTCGCTGTCCGGCCAGGATGAGTAAGGGGATCCGGATCGCGTTTGAAGCGGCGCGCTCTCTCCTTCGTTTTCGGGTAAATCCAAAATACTCCTCACGGTGAAACTGAACTTTGCGGGCAGGGCCATTGAGTGTACTTGTTTGACTTTGTTCTAATTCCAGCGTGGATGTTGAGTCCTGAAGGGCTTTATCCGAGGAGGAGCTGTGGAGTGGCCGGGCTCGAGAAGTGTCAGTGTGTGTACACTGATGCGCCGCTGTTTATATAAACAGCACTTAGACCTGCTAACAGTGGCCTCTCCTCCCGGGCCCTTCCTAAGTACCTCAGCGACTCGAGTGCTTAAGTCTCAGTCAGGGGTAGGTGTGAACTCGCCGAAGAATGCTCCAGCTACGTCCACAATGACTGAAGGAAACACTCTTCATCATTACAGATTCGTTCCAATTCGTGAAAAGTGGGCAAACAGATAATGGTAATTGTTGAGGATGAATCACGTCTTGGGTGGCAAGTGACAACAAGAGACCCCCCCTCCTACCTCTCCCCTCCCCTCCACTCCCCACTCCCTCCCCCGTGCAAATAACACGTCGTATATTCGCCTTCTCAGTGATCCATTAGTGTCTCCGAGTTGATTTTTCTTAGCCCTTCACTGGGGGAGTTGACACATACTGATGGTTCTAATTTCAAATATAGCGCAAAAGTCCTGAACTCAATTATTGTTCCTGGAACTGAATTGGATTAATCTTTTTTTTTTTTCCAAGGAGGACGTCTAGGAAGCGTAAGATGAGTCCAAAGTATAATAAAAAAGGAAATGACTCTGCATAATGTCCGAAATGATAGTCATACAGTTCATTTTGAAAACGGATAACGGATTATTTCAGACATCTGTGAGAGATAATCCTGTTGTGCTTTCACATTCACACCGGTTGATAGATTGCACTTGTTTGTTTGGAGGAGGTCTTTAGGACATGTTATTACAATTCTGGACTTGAAGATGCTCGAACACTAGAAGAGGGTTTTCTGGCCGCATTGAAGACACACCTTTCACCTGCATCCTCGCACTTCGAGGCCTGTCCAGCTTGCCCCGCAAGTTCTATCTGCTCCCAGTCCTTTCGGCGATCCATCCTCTTTTTGGGCGTCCTGGGTGGTCGGACGGAGGAAAAAAAGGGAACACAAATACATGCCAAGCAGCCAGCAGGAACAAAAGAGGAAAATGTAGCTCCGCGTCCGAGACCCGTTGCAAGCATTTGTTCCAGTCAAGATTTTGCATTTGTTCAGCGCCGAAAATAATGCTTGATTGACACCCCCACACAAAGTCCTTTAACTTTGTCGAATAAATCCGTGCTTGTTCCTTGTTGTCATGGTTTTGAATGGGATCGAATGGGATCTGGGCCACTATGCACTGCTCCGTGTCTACTGGCCAACCAATACTGAATTATTAGATATGCACTTCCAGGCACATCGTTTTAGTCGGGACTCGGCTTAAAGTTGAGATTTATTTAAGTGACCAAGCTAATAAATGTTGCTTTATATGTTTTATCATAATTCGTGAAAAGGAAAGAATACCATCATTAGTTTCCAAACAAAAAATCCAGCATCTGATGCACGGTAGTTTGTGATGAATTTGCAGTGATTCATTTTGTAAATAAGGCGCCAGCACTGGACTGCGTGCACCTCCAAGGAAGGCCAATGAATAGATTACAGTAGATCCTTGTGCAATGCGTGCTAAAAAGTTTGCCAAGCTCTTTGCATAAGTGCAAACTCCTCGGGACAAAATGAAGGCTCTCGTGCTCGCAGAAGTTTGTTCCTAAGGACCACTTGTGTGTCCTTAATCTATTGCACACTCACAGCCAGAGGGCTTACGCACTCTTCTCTCTAGAGCCAAATATTTGCCGTAGTTGTTAGACTCTCCAGACTTGAGTAAGGCCAATAGCTACCACACAGGTAAAGTAGAATATAATGGAAAGAAAACACTACAGTTCCCAGCAGGTAACAGGCAAGAAAGGTAAGAAGGTAAGAAAACAGAAGTGAACAAATCTTAGCAAATTAATCTTAAAAGGCAATTCTGAGAACGAAGAAACAGTAATAATTTAAAAATTAAAAAAGGTTAAACGTATAAATACTGAAAAGTTTTAAGACAATCCAGCTTTTAAGTAAAAAAAAATAATAATAAGGCAAACAAATTAGAAAAACTAGATCATTTTTACTGATGTGTTACATTGTCTTTAATTGAGAGGCTCTTATTTAAAAAATGAACCTCGAAAGAAATAATAACATTTTGAAGACTTTTTTTATACTAATCAGAAGCAAGTTTCATGTTTCAAAATAATGGATGAGGGTTGTCGCTGCATCAGAAAAAAACAGGTGTTTGTTTATTAGTTACTGTTAAATTGAACGGTTAGTGCATCTGGAATAATTTGTGATTAAAACTCAAACTACTATTTTAGCTCAAAAGAAAAGTACAGCGCCTTACACACTTCACACACTGGTGAAATTTCATACGCTTTATAAATCATTCTTTTTTAAAAAACTTACTACTTTGCTACTTCGGTACTTTTATTACAAGAAGTTCTTGTTTGCTTTTTTGAAATGTATTTTGAGTTTTACTGTGGTCACTGTTTCCCAAACTAGCATTACCCACCTCTTTTCAAAATAGAGGACTCTCAGCTACCAAATACATGTAAAACAACACCGCCCCCTGTTGGGCATTGCAAAGGTAACAAAAAATCTTCAAACGTTGGAGAAGCTATTAATGGCAGAATCAATTGCTTCTTTTATACACAATATGTAATTTGTTTATATTAGTCAGTACTGGGCAACATTATGCTAATCTGAGCTTAGGTTTTGTTGTGTCCATGCATTCTGGATGTTCATACATGTTTCTTCATTTGGACAAGAAGTTATATTCCTATGGGACATTGTGAGGATGTTCTTTTAAATCTTGTCCTATCTGATTTAACATGTGCCTTTTTTCTTCACCTACATATTTGTATTAATCAGAGGTACCACCCCAACTCCCAGCAAATTGGGACAGAGTGCAAATATGGATCACCTATGGGTCCTTGAGGACAAATTTAAGAATTACTGCTTTAGGCCACAAAAAATATCCCACATTTGCTTGAACAAAACATTTTGAAAGCATTTTAATGTAATTTCTTTAACAAAGTATGGGTTCTTCCAAGAATATTTAAAGTGAAAGTGAACCACAATGAAATTTGATCTCTGCACAAATACACACCTTGCAACAGGGGGCAGCTATGAAAGCACATGGGGAGCAGTGATGGGGATGGTACCTTGCTCAATGGTACCTCAGGGGTTTGAACCCACAATCTTCTGATTCTGTGGGCAACTCCGCTGCCCCAAGGTTGTTTGCAAGTTTTTTAAAAGTTTTTTGACATATTTTATTTCAAATTTGGGTAACATTTGATTGGGATGATTCACTATAGATGCTGCAAAGACGCCCAGCTTGTTGTTAACTTTGTGAAAGTGAATGTCATTGTCAACACAGCACACACTGGACCACATCAAATTGCTTTTTCTGCATTAAACCCATGCATGCATCATTCAGCAGTGGGCAACTATATCCAGCGCATGGGGAGCAGTGATGGTACACTGCTCAAGGGTACCTCAGGTCAGCCTACTGGCTTCAAATCGAAGACCTTCAGATTATGGGGCCAAGTCACTAATCACTGGACTAT
Source organism: Hepsetus odoe (assembly GCA_017165825.1). NCBI lineage: Eukaryota > Metazoa > Chordata > Actinopteri > Characiformes > Hepsetidae > Hepsetus > Hepsetus odoe. The sequence continues at coordinate 14,539,915 of CM029374.1, read as the reverse complement.
GGCAGCCCTATTTTTTCTTTGAAATTCTAGGTGAAATTTCGTTGTGGTTCACTGGATGCTGGGCTTTGTACTCACACTTTCCCTTTTTACATTTAAACGATCATATCTGTTTGGAAAAGTAAACATTTTGTGATGACACTTTATTGAACTGTACATGCCATTTTTACATCCTCCTCAGCCAACAGAGTATTTATTTTGTTTACTTTTAAAACATGTTATCCTTAGTCGTTTTTTACAATTTACTCTTATTTCTATATAACTATTTATGTATTTTCACTTATGTTTATGGCACATTAATAAAAACTCTAACTGCCAGCTGAAGATTTTTCATGAATAAATGCCGAATAAATTGATTGTATCTATCCCTAATAAGACGTTTCCTATTTTAAACATGACCTAAATAGTTTCATCAAATAGTTAACAATAAAAATGACTGAAGATAATTTATAGGGGACTTTTAAAATAAAGCCAATTTAACCAAAATTTAAAGAAATCTCTATTATAAACCAAGTTATTGCATTTTATATTCATCCCCAACTGAGGAAACACCTTAAACAATTCTATATCGTTCGCACACAGACACACACACACACACACACGAATAAGGTTTTGAAGAAGATAGGCCAAGCAGCCGGGATGAGTTCAGCTGGAATCAGACACTTTCTCACTGATGCTGATCTGTTTGCTCAAATGCTCAGCTGAGGCAGCAAGATCCGGTGAAACAAACCAACCCACGTGAGCTTGTTCCAGTGCTGGACGCTCTACCAAGTCCTGTTGTTAAGGAAAGAAGAAGCAGAAGATCCAGCAGTGCTAGCAACATTACTTGTCCTCCCTACAGAAAGGGACGTTTTACGGAATAGTGGCACGTGCCGTTGGTATCAGTAGTATGAATCTCAGGACGCTTAAAATAAAAATGTGGGTAAATTTTTGTGTTCAGTTAAGGATGCAGACATATGACCAATTTATTGCGGAATACACTTCTGTTACCGCTCTGACTGAAACATCACAGTAAAAAAATAATAATTTACGTCATCGATGACTGTTTATTTTATCATCCACTAAATATCGATTATTGATTACGACGTAGTCTAGTTTATCATTAACCTTCTTACACAGTGGGCACAAAAAATACCCGTGTGATATATGAAATACATAAGTCATGTAATCAGGCTATTTATGAACATAAAAAGCAACAAAATAACCCACTTTTGAGAAAAAAATGCAAATGAAACTAAAGTCTAAAGTGCAAACTGTTCTAATTTTTAATATATATATAATATGTGTTTGTGTGTCTATATATTTTTATATATAAATCATTATCACTCGACATTAAATAATGGCCATTAAATATAGTTTTGGCTGTTTGTCTAAAGTCCTTTACTCGAAAAATATTCACATAACACATTAAAACCTGGAAATATATCGATGGTTACCCCGTCGGCTGTTTTTGGGGTTTCACACTATTTTGGCTCACACAAATAGCAGATCGGCATGTGCCTCTGTACAGTAAAATATCTATTCTGTAAATAAATATTTGTACATTTGTTGGACTACACTCTTTCGATATTAAAATAATACAAGTAAAAATAATTACATACGTCTCCACTTATCCACATCGGCATATATTTATCATAACAACTCCCCAAAAAATCGGCATTTCCCTCTCGCAGATGAGCACTGGCCCATGAAGCGTCACGTCCTGTAATGCCAGTAGCAGCTCACAGGACAGTTAAAGTTCCTGCCTCATCTCCAGAACTTCCCTTATTTTAATGAACTTACCGTCAGTCATCTTTATTTCGTCTCCATTTGGTTGCAGTCACAGGGGGCTTGTATAAGCCCAATTTCAACGTTTCTTCAGCGGCTTCCAGTTAATTTCGGACACAGCTGAAGATTTGAAAAAAAATCTAAAGCTCCGTGGATTCCTTGTTTCTTATAAAGCTGAATATCTTGCGTCTCAAAGCACCTCCCGCTCTCACAGGCCAGCAGTCTGAATCCTCCTTGCGCTACCAGGACAAGGTTCAAACTGAGGGGTGATCGGGCCTTTGTAGTGGCAGCTCCAAGATTCAGCTTCAGCTCCCAAATTAAACATGTTTCCTCAGTCTCAGTTTTTAAATCAAAGCCTAAAAATTCACTTTAATTTACCAGCTTTTAGCTCTAATTTAGATGACTAGATTCAAAACATGCTGTGTTCTCTGTTCTGGACTTTGTGTCCTTGACTGTTCTTTGTGTTTGTTAAAGCACTTACCTCGGTTATTTTAAAGTGGTTATATATTTTAAAGAATTTTATAATTACTTTACCCTTTACTTTACAATAAACAGTACTCTAATATGACTATAGCCATTTATAAAAAATAAAAATAAAATTAAAAAAAGCACAGAAGCAGGAAAACATTTTAATACTGTAATGCATTACATTTACTTTCCTTTTTAACAGCCCCGGTTCTCCAATCCATCTGAAACAAAAAGTTAATCTTAACCCGAGCCTTAATAAATCTAAAATGAAACAGAGCATAGATCACGATATGTTCTACACGTAGTGTTTGGGATACATTGTAAAACTGGAAGCGCTGCGTAAAGACTTACTGCCTGTCCGATTCTTGAACGCCTCGTTTAAAGAAAAAACTATATTAAGGCTGACATGTTGTTACAAACGTCTTGTTGTTACAAATCGTTGAATGATCCTCTTATCTTTCTTACCTTGAAGATCAGAAAACTGCAGGGAGGTGGGCATCCAGTCCTGGAAATAGAAAACATGGATCCTCTCTTTAAAGTATTTGGTGCACTATTATAGAAAAAGCAGCAGGTGGTGCTGCTTTTCCATGAAATGCATTAACCCGCTTTATTATTTTGGGCTTGCTGTGATAACAGGCTATGCTGTTCTAAAATAATTTTGGAAACATTGATTTTTTTAGTGATATAGACAGTGGTTTGGAAATAGTGTGAATAAGTCCCGGATTAAATTAAACAGCTATTACTTTAAAGATCCTTCAAAAAAAATCTGAAAGCGCGTCTTTTAAAAATGATATGAATTCAGTCAAAGAACAGCATTAAACTGGACAGCATTAAAAATGTAAAATTTAATTTAGAGTTTCCGGAAAAATAATGTAAACGACGAGTCATAATTAATAAGTCATTTTGAAAAAGCAGAGGGATTGAAAGCAGCCCGGGTCCCTGTTTTGATTAGAGAATAAAGGTAAATTATAGCGGGATGTGATCTTTAAGGCTAATGAAGTCCAGGTGGCAGGACTCAGCCACCATGAGCAGTCAGTCAGATCGATGCTTAAAAGCGTCGTAAATATTGTTGCTTTTGTCCCTCAAACGCGAAATCTCGAAGTGCCCCCGAAAACACCCATACACACATCGTTAACCTGCTGTCGTCCTCATTACGGCTGGATTTAAGTTACAAGAGCAGTCAAGCATTTAGAGGTGTTAACCTGCAAAGCCCTTTAATGGTGTCAGTCCTATTTAGGAGATAAAGGTTAGGCCTGCAGTCATCCACTGATGCTTTAAAAATGTAGTAGCAGTCAGGCGCGTGTCAATTATGAGGACTGGTGCAAATACACACCAGTGTTACGAAATGATCAATCCAATAGCAGATCAATTCTACGACGAAATACTTATATTTGCACTCATTGTTCTTCATTCCCTTTTCGGACATGACAATGCAACAATAGTGCAGGGGGGCTCTGGGAAATGATTTTTAGTAATCAAACTGTAAGACATGCAGTGTACTTGTTTTCATTGGAACAATGACATACATGCATATTTTTCCGTTGAGCGCACAAATGTTTAGGCTAAGTGAGATCACTGGAAAACTTCGTAAAACGGAGCAAATGTCAGCGGTGCGCATTTCAATGAAAAGACTCTTGTGAAATTCAGAGGTACAATCTGCAAGAACAACATTTCTAGAATTCTCACTCTTCTGGGCTTTATCATATGCAAAATTCGTTTGATTATGAATACTGATTAAAAAGCTTTTTTAGACGAGCCTAAATGTAGATTATTGAGACTCAGTATAGTAGCAACATTCAGAACTCAATAATCAGATTAAACGGGAAGTATGAAGGAATAGTTGCCACAAATGAATTGGACACTGTGAGCAGTTAATGTGTCAGCTGACGCACAGCTAATTCAGGTCGACGCAAACTTAACCATCACACAGGATTTAAAACAGTCTCCCACAATCCCCGTACGAAAACTGATTACTTCTGAACTTTTTTATATCATCTATGGAAAATATTACTGTAAGCGTGTTCTGACCAATGGGGTGCATTAATAAATAATAAATTGCACATTTTATTTCCATACATTTATTTTACAATTACATGACTGGCCTATCGCATGGTTTATTGTGGGGCAGCTTTCTGTTTCCTGAGTGTCACTTCTCTTTTCGATTCCTAAAAAAACTGTTCAGGCAAAAATGTTAATAAGGGTAAGAAGATAGTTAAGACCTTAACAGATCACGTGTCAGGACTTTTATGAATGCTAATAAGTAAGATGAACGTCTTTAAATACAGTATAGTAACGCTGTAATTTCTGTTTCTTTTTTTAAAGGCGAAAACATGTATGAATGTAACTTTTTACTCATTCTTTCGACAGTCCTAATCATCTATTAGCCGTTGGTATTTGTGAGAGAGCTGTGTGTGTTATTCGTAGCGGATCTGTAATGCTTCCCATCACATCAAGAAAACATACATTATTTCAACTCATTAGGATAATCAAATGTATACGATGTTTCGTCAGATTACAGATTCTTCCCAGATTATTACATTAAGAAAGGGAACTGAGATTAATTTACCTGTTTGAGGTAACATTTTGCAGGTATACGTGGATTTCTGGATATTACATGTTCTGACCACAGCACTGTTGTGCAGCTCCACGCCCAAGTAAACCAAATCTTAGAAAACACAGTTGCTCAGAAAGTAAAGGTTAGTATCAGGTTATCTTCATCTAGTAGGCCTTAAGTGTTACAGGACCCCGTTAGAGAAATCCTACTGTTTGATAGGCATGTAGAGCATTGATCACATACAATGGCAAAAATGTAAAAGCTGAACTCCTTGTCATTCCTCAAGTGTTTTGTTCGCTTGAAAGATGGATTTGTATTTCACTAACCTGGCTGCTATGTCTTTGGGGCATCAAATTTTCATGAAATTTCGACTGGTGTCGAAGGGGAATTTCATATTGCAATTGCTTTTATAAAAGCTACTTTGTGTATTTGATAATCTAACCCTATGCACATATTTCAGTGATACGTGTACACCACATATTGGATGCAACATATATATTGTCTTTTTGCTGAACAATTTTGGGTACCTATGGTAGGTCTGATTTCTACTGTCTGTGTCGGTAACACGTACCAGATCAACTCATGATCCTCCAGGGGTCCCGACTGCTGCCGGCTACTCTCTGCATGAATAGCATCACCTTGCCCGAGACAGTCTAGTCGAGTATACCTCCAAATATGGCGCTTGTTAATCTCTTCCCAAATTCTTTGAGTCTTACTTAAAGTGATGTAAATTCCCAAAGTCATTACTATCAGAGCATGAGATGAGTCTAAGATGAAAGACTGAAGAGGACGTAGCAATCAAATCCTGCATGATGCATTTGAAATAAACCCCCGATTTCCATTGGAGTGGCTTTATCAGGGAATGTATATGTAAGTCATGAACGCATGACGGGCTGGAATTAGTTTCTTGGTTGTTTAATCATCTATAGTGGCGCGCCGTGGAAAT